>CP136062.1:203664709-204864709 GCA_032622095.1 Siphonodentalium dalli
AATCTGAGCTTTGATGGGTGACTTCCTCGACTCGAATCAAATATTTTTGACCCCCGAAGCCATTGAAATAGTAATTGAGAGGAGTTTTATCGGGTTGAGTACCTTTAACATGGACATGTAAATAGGAATGAGTCATTTTGAGGTCATTCGGCCAAAAAAACATGGCTGCCAGCGGCCATCTTGGATTTCAAAATTTGCAACAAAATACAACACGATAACTGCCTGCAGTCAGTTTACCAGTTAGAATTACATTATTTCTCTCATTCAAACTGATTCAAAGTGGTTTTGAAGCCCAACTCATTGCCAAAACACTAAAAAAAACAAGTAGGAATATTTTTTTTTTAGTTGCGGAAAAAATTGCTTGTTGGTGGCTTTGAATACTAACTTATCAGTTTCACGCACCCGTACAAGTACATTATATGCATTTAACCTCGTCCACTATAAAGCTCGGCTCGAATCGAATATAATGCACTCGGTTAACGGTACTCAATCAGATTTGATGGTCCCCATATAATCAGATTACATCAACAAGAACACTTTTAGAAATACCGCTTCGGTTATCAGAATCGATTAATTGCCCAACAATAATGCTAACCACAGTCAACTATTAGTATGACATTGCCCGAAACTATGGGAAGCCAAATTGACATTTAATAAATAATTAAGCTTAAGCGCAATAAGGAAAGATCTAATTGCGCTTAAGCGAAATAAGGAAATTCCTTATTGCGCTTAAGCGCAATAAGGAATCTCTTATTGTACTTAAGCGCAATAAGAAGTATAAGCGCAATAAGGAATATTAGCCACATTACATAAACTCCCTATAATTCAAATGGTGTAGTCCATGGTACAATGGGTAGAGCAAATATAGGATAATTCTACTATTTGCAAAGGGGTGATCTCATGAGTGAGATATTAATAAGGATGTAATTGCCCTTAAGCGCAATAAGGAATCCCTTATTGCACTTAAGCGCAATAAGGGAAGATCTAATTGCACTTAAGCGCAATAAGAATATTCATTATGGCGCTTAAGCGCAATAAGAGATTCCTTTTTGCGCTTAAGCACAATAAGAGATTCCTTATTACGCTTAAACGCAATAAGATATTACTTATTGCTCGACGAAATTTGGCTTTATTATCAACACTAAGCCTCTTGATTTTAGAGTTATCCATCTTCATCCGCAATTTGGTCCGAATGCGTCGGCTCGTCGACTTTTTATACTGGGCCACTATTAAGTCTCGATGGCGAAAAATAATAGATTTATAAAATCGATATCTAATAACTCTGAGCTTTGATAGGTGGGTTCCTCGAGTCGAATGAAATATCCCCTCCCCCCCCCCCCCCAACCAAATAAATAGTAGTGAGGGGCGCTTAATCTGATTATGCATCTTTAATCAATTTCGTGTAGACTTGCGACTCATTGGAGATTCTCTATATATATGTACTATCTATAGTTTTATGACAATTCCATATCTAAATTGTATTGTTTCGTTAAATGCAGTCGTTTCGCATAGTATTCTTTGTAGTGCCGAAACACATGCACTTTTTTGGCCCAAGTGTTGTACATTATATAGTTTGAAAATAAAGCTTTGAGCTACCGGTACATGTTGCTAATTCTATGGTTTTGTGATTGCATGTGAGCTGCATCTCAAACATAAAAGTAAACTTTTCTTGAAGCGTATTCTAAGATCGCAGGACTACAGTCAATTAATTGCATTAAATACCCACACGTACACGTTCCAGGGACGTGCATGGCCCAATACTAGATTGAAAGAGTTCTCGTAGTTTGATTTACCAACGAATTATTATAGTGGGGAATTTGTTGTTTTTATACCAACAGTGATATATTTTCCAGCTTTCGATCAAACTTTTGAACTGAAATGGCCATCAGTTGGAAATTTTCCAACCTTAAACGAGTACTGTACACTAAATCCGGCCATTTGTGGGACCATCTCATATTATACTCAACGGCATATATGCAACAAATGAATGAATTTGAGCCACGGATGAGTGCAAACTACACTCATGTGCTCTGTGAACGATATAAACATGGAAATTAAAATTAAATGAGTTTATGACTCGAGTTATAAAGTCATTTTCATTATAATTCCATGTTGCTTACATCGTTCGTAGAACATACGATAAGATAAGATAATTTTAACCCTTTACCCAACAAAGCGGCCAAAAACGCCCAAATAAAGCTTCAACAGCCTAAAATATCTTCGGTCTGTCTCAATAACACCATACAAATTAGTCCAGGAGATATTGGTCGACCTCTGCACCCCCCCCCCCCCAGGACTTAACTTCACCCCAATAATTTTCTTCCTTAAGGTCTCCTCTAATTTTTTTCACTTGTTAACAAGAAAAAAAAGTGGCCGCAGAGACTCCAGACAAGATGGCGTCCATCATGGCGGCCATTTATTTTAAATGCACCAGGTCTCTTTGATCGCCGTTATAGTAAAGATGATGTCACATGCCGTCTTGTTTTCCGCTCGATTCGTTATGCTAATATACAACCCTTACAAATTAGCCAAAAATCCGACACCAGAATCCAATATGGCGGCCAAGATGGCCGCCGAAATGTGAAAATATGCTATTGTTCTGACATGTTACCACCTTTCGATTGTCTCTGTTGGAAAATGTTAGAATTTTTGCGTCATGTTATACATTTATCATATAGAGGAGTCATTGGCGAACACATGGGGACCATAATATGCATTCATTGCGGGATATTTTTGTCCGATATCACGTTTTCCCAATGCCGGTATCATAGGTCAAAGCCGAATCTCCGTTAATAACGCGATGTTATGTTTCGAATCAATGAATGTCATTGCTATTATAACAACACCCATGCATATATATTTGCAGGAGATACTCGAGCTAGGATTCCTCTTATACCTGAGTTGAGGAAATATTTACCCAAATCCAAGATGGCGGCCAAAATGGCCACCAGAAATAAAAAATCGCCGAAAATCGCTGATTTTAACAACAGTGAGCATTATTGTCATGACAACTCCACACCTGCTTAATATTGTAAGTTGGAAACACTTAGGCGAAGAACTTTCCTTGTACCATATCCAAATAAAAGTCCCCCAAATCCAAAATGGCGCCCACAATGGCGGACATATTTTGAAAAATCACCGAAATTCCCTCATATTCACATCATTGGGCATTATTGTCGAGACAACTCCATCCATGCGTACAGTTGAATTGGAAATACTGGGGTGAAGTAATTACCTTTCATCTCATGCAAGAAGTGGTTTTCCAAATCGAAGATGGCGGCCAAAATGGCGACCGAAATTTGAAAACACGCCTATATTCCTTTACTTTCTTAGGATGGGCGTTATTGTTTCGCGATTTCTAACCACCATTATATGTTGATATGTATGAAGTATTCATTAGTGTTTGGCAAGTGATACTCACATTCAATATGGCGGCCAAACTGGTGGGCAGAAATTGAAAAGAAACCGATATTATCACATACTAATTTCAACTTTATGTCATAATATTGATTTGTATAAACGAAACGGTACATACTATAAGCCATCTATTAGTTCCAATGTAAGTCGTAGTCTTTTGGAAGGATGAAAACTCACAATCGGGATGTGGCATTTCAAAATCCATTCTCCACTAAGGGCTCATACTGGCCGTAACCGTATATAGGTGCGCCGAATAGTCATATTATGACTTCCAAGAATCAAAACAACAGCTTATTCTGAATTGACACATTCAACATTATCTAGACTCGTTTCCGTCTCTTCGTCAGATTAATCTATCTCACTCACAACAACAGTTCATTACTCTTCTTTGTAGAAGGGTGCCACTAATCGGAATGTTTCAAACAATACATACATGTATGCCGGTGTCCAGCTCACGTGTTTGTTTCGAAAGCTTGGAATTCTTAGCGAGCTTCATTCGTGGTATACATGTAGCTCATGGTATAATTCAGATGCTATATATGGGGTATATGCGTCATCTTGTGCGATACACTATAAAGGTATTCGGTCGATGCATATACTAGCTTTCAGAAGGACCTATCTATCTGCGTATTGTCAGCTTTGGTGGCCTAATGGGGATAACAACGTGCACACCTGGTGATCTTCCCAAACAGCCACTTCTCAATATATGGTTCATCAATTCACATACTCATCTAATGCACTGACGTACCCGGACAACTTTTGTATATGGCTTCGAATGTTGAAAGCCCGACAGTTGACGGATGTATTTCTGCTAAGGCGTAGAAGACCATAATGCACAATATACCCAAACTCCTCGAACATGATCATATGAACAAGCTTGTTGGCGTCCAGCAATCGTCTCACCGAACAGATCCAAGCAGATGATAACAATACATACGGTGCTAGTTTGTGGGTATGTGTCATGATAGTGGAAATGAAATTGGACCATGACTGCACCGCCCCTTATTTTGTTATGTTTTAGATTCAGACAGGATCTCATGTGTGGCTTTGCTTTCCTTATATATATGCTAAGATTGTATGTTCCCATCCGTTTGGAAGCCGTTCTTGAACAACTGGACCAGGAGTATGCCATTGGCTACTGTTGTATAAGCCCCACCAAGACTGGGTGTAGTCTTAAAGGCGATACCTTTGATAGTTGGTTGATATGTCATACTCACGCTGGGTGGTATGGTTCAAGAAAGTACAAATGCCATCAACAAAAGGGTGAAATATTCAACGCGAAGAACATCCAGAGGAATGTTACGTTGATGAGCTCTTGCATTCAGTTCAACAAACGTTGGTACACCAAGTGATTTCTTGGTAACATCACCATTGCGACCATTTTCCTGCACGAGACATTAACTACTATATTATAAAGTTATATATATAAAGCTATATGATCATAAAGTTCGCGTTCCCCAACGTCCACAGCCATTGCCATCGAGACTGTAAATTGTTCTTTAAATACATAGTGAAATAAATGCACCACAGTTCCTGACATTTTCTTGAATAATACCGCCCACATACTGACACTATCCCCGAGAGAGGATAACAAAATACGCATACATTCATGCTATAAAGACATTATCCTTTAGTCCATCCGACTGTTTTGAGGGAGGCTAGCATAGTATTATCCAGACAAAAGTGTACGTAGTTGAATCAGAAAGGCTTCGAAACGGATGTGGAAATACAATCTTACCACACCAAATAAAACCGACACGCATGACATTCGATATATTAAACATACACCAGGTGTAGGGGTGGTGGTGTATACAGTGGCCCATTTTATTCCCACTATCATGGCGCATGTCCACAAACTAGCACCGCGAGCATTGTTCTGGCATCTAAAATATGAGCCTGTGTGAGATTTGGTAGATAAGATCTGACCCGCTTTGCAAAAATCTGTGTTAGTTGACTGTGAGAACAAAAAGTCAATATATAAGAGACTTTCTTCGGGTCATGAGCCAGTGGAGCAATACTTAGCAGAAACAACACACTCTGCGGCCACTCATGAGCTAACAAAATAGAAAATGTTAGGACATTCACATGGACTAACTATGGATAATCATAAGGATACGAGACTTTCAAACTAAACCCTACCTGTTGGATATACGAGACTTTCGATCAAAACCTACCTGTTGGATATACGAGACTTTCAAAACCTACCTGTTGGATATACGAGACTTTCGAACAAACCCTACCTGTTGGATATACGAGACTTTCGAACAAAACCTACCTGTTGGATATACGAGACTTTCAAAACCTACCTGTTGGATATACGAGACTTTCGAACAAACCCTACCTGTTGGATATACGAGACTTTCGATCAAAACCTACCTGTTGGATATACGAGACTTTCGAACTAAAAATACATGTTGGATATGGGACATTCGATACATTCATTACGAGGAAGGATTATATATTAAAGGATTATATATTAAAGCACCACTCATTCATTCACAAACAAGATGATTCATAACTACGGATTATACAAGACATTCGAGTGATTAGCTATTCATTGACCAAAGATTGTCCGAACCTGTGATATCAAATTACGCCCACAAATATATTAGGGCACGAGCTAACAAACGGGTCCCTCGAACCGGATTCAGTCTTTGGATTTATGAGATTTGTGAGAATGAGATGAGATTATAGATATACAAATCTGTCATAATTGAGATAAATTTGTTTACATCAGACTTTGATCATTGATGAGAATGGTGTTTGAGATTTTATGTATTGAATTCATAAAAGTTTGAGTTAGATGTCATGATTTCAATTTGAGTTTCGAGTATCGAGCAATCAGTTTGAGTTTTGAGTATCGAGTAATCAGTTTGAGTTTCGAGTATCGAGTAATCAACTTGAGTTTCGAGTAATTGAGTTTGAGTCCTGGAGACAGGTATTAATTCCTAATAAACAGGTAACAAACAAGATATTTGTATGTTATATCGAGCTATTTGAATTACTTTGATTTAATCTTATCGAGATAAATGAGTTTACCTTGATTCGTGTTTATAGAGATCTTTGAGTTATCTTTATTTGAGTTATTAAAATTTTTGAGGTACACGTACCTTGATTCGAGTTTGGTGATATCGCATTTGTTTCAGAAGACAATCATAGATTCACCATGAGTATTGAACACTCTCTTGAGAAATTGTTAGAAAAACGCAGGATATGTAGAATTCGTTTTTCGAAACATGAAACTTCAGTTAGGAGAAGTCATGATCATGCTGTTGCAATCATGCAATCGGATCATACCGATGATCAAGCAGAAGAACTCGAATTATCAGTCCGATCTGCTAATATCGACATGGAACAATTAGCGCGTATGAATGCAGAATTATCCGAAGCACAAGATGCGATTGATTTTCACACTGATAACGAGGATCGCCTCAAGTCCATGGACGATAATACTAGAATGAAAGAGGAGGAAAATGAAACACAATATAGAGATAAATTTACATCACTGCAGACGAAAGTCCAATTGATACATGACAAATGGACTCATGACAGAGATGCAGGCGAACACTCAGATACAGGTAGCAGTAAATCCGAGATAACTGCTCGAGAAATGACACAGTCATTAGTGGATGCGTTTAAAAGCATAAACTCAGGAATTTCGCCCGAACAGTTGATTTCCACGGTTGATAAAATCAATCAACGAAAACGAGAAATCCAGATCCCCAAATTCCGAGGTCAGACGGAGATGTGGGACACCTGGAAAGAATTAGTAATGTCAGAGATAGACAAATCTGTGTATACAGAGGCTGAGAAGACCCATTATATTTACAGTGTCCTCGAAGGTGAACCGCTCAAAATGGCACTTTCTTTAAAAACGCCTACTTATGAAGAAATCTTAAATGTCTTAGAAACCAAATACGGAGATGTTATGCTGTTGTTACAAGAAGCTATATTGGACATAGCTAATATCAGGCCGGCCACCAACACGAGTAACAGAGAATTGGAACCACTGTTATCGAAACTCCAAGCAAGTTGGAACTATTTATTAAGGAAAACATGCAATGACAGTAATTTTGTGAGAAGCAGTTGGATATTCACAGTTCTCGTACGACCTAAGATTCCAAAAGGGTTATTACGACGCTAGGATGGTGAGCACATAAAACGAGAAAGAAACAGACACAGTACAGCAGACGACGATTCAGAGCATTCAGAATATTCAACACATGAATTACCTATTACCTTTGGCGAACTTCTCACCAAACTCAAAGAAGCTGTGCAAGTTGGTAGGCGAACTGGTGATGAAAATACAGAGATAAAAAGGGAGAAGAAACCAGAATACAAAAGGGGATATCAAAATGAGTACAGTAAACCAAGCGGATATGCGTTAAATATTACTAAGGAAGAAACCTATGGAACCCGACAAAGTAATGAGAAGAAATGCATATTTTGCCAGAAGAAAGCGACACACGACCCAGCAAAATGTTTCTCATTGAACAATATGACAGTGGCTGAGCGAACTCAGAAGGTAAAGGATGCAAAAGCATGTTTCAACTGTTTACAGTCACATTTTGTTTCATCATGCGATCAAGGGCCATGCAGGAAATGTCCGAGAAAACACCATACAATCCTGCATATCGAGAACCGCGGAAATTCACAAGAATATCCTCGGAAAGATTTTGAGAAGAATAGACCTTCAGACCGTGGAAAGGACAATATCCAGACCACAGCTGGGTTAATCACATTATCAGATACTACGAGAAAAGTTCTGATGCAGAGTGCGACAGCCAAGGTGGAGTCCAGGGACGCCATATTACAGGCACGCCTACTGTTCGATTCGGGGAGTGGTACGAACTTTATATCAAAGAAAATGGCTAAGAAGTTAGGCCTGACTGGTCGAAATGTCCACGGGAGGTTTACCTTGGCGGGTGGCGACATTATGGAACTTGATACACAAGAAGTTCAGTTTAATATCTCATCAGCCATACCAGATTGGCAGGGAGAAACATTCGAGATCCAAGCATTTGTAATCGAGAATCCGAGTGCCGAGTTGAGCGAGGTGGATGTCAACTTCAACAGGATGACTCATCTGAGAAATTTACAGTTGGCTGACACATACCCCAGATCATCAGCAGATATCGACATTCTGTTGGGGGTAAATGCTTGCAATAACATTTTCCTTGGTCAGAAGATCCAGGGACCTCGAGGTAGCCCCACAGCACATAAAACACATATGGGCTGGGTACTCTCCGGTTGTTATGATGATATGACATCAACACAGTTGGACCCAGCATATACCATCAATGGAGTCTCCATAGAGATGTCAGATGAAAGGCAGATAGCAGAGCGACACTGGGAGCTTGAAAGTCTTGGAATAAAACCAGATGAAACCAAGCAGCAACGACAAATTGACATAATTACATCAAACAAATATAATGCAACACAGAGATTGGTGTCGCTGGAGAGAAAATTGATGAAGAATCCGACACTCAGAGAAGAGTATAGGAGTCAGATAACGGAGATGATAGAAAAGGGAAGAGCAGTGAAAATTGAAGAAAACGAAGAAAAGGGCCGAGGAATCAAATGGTATCTCCCTCATCACCCCGTGCTTCGAGAAGACAAGACTACGACAAAGCTCAGAATTGTCTTTGATGGATCGGCAGTAGGACCAGATGGCTACTCATTAAATGAGTGCTTGTTACCTGGACCAGCTCTGCAGCCAGACTTAATTACTAGGAATATTGATACGATTCCGACGACACAAGGTCGTGCTGGTCGCAGATATTGAGAAGATGTTTTTACAGATTAACATCAGAGAGGAGGAACAGGATATGCAGAGATTCCTGTGGCGAGACTTAAAAACTGATATTTCACCTGAGATATACAAACTCAGCACCGTCACATTTGGCTTGAATTGTAGTCCCTTCATCGCAATACAGACCATACAAAATCATGTCAATAGCAAGCGCGAGGTTTACCCTCTTGCTGCGTCCGAGATATAAAAAAACATCTTTGTAGACGACGTCTTAACCGGCTGTGATACAGCAGAAGAAGCAGCCAAATTAGCTGTCGACATGAAAGATCTGTTGAATAGTGGCGGATTTTCTTTAAGGAAGTTTATTTCCAACAACGCAGAAGCTTTGAGGTTGTTGAATGAAGATGATTTGGCAAAGGACCGACAAATAATCTTTTCAGAGACAACGGAGTACTCAACAAAGGCGTTAGGGGTTAAATTCCTCCCGATAGAAGACAAACTGATGTTTTCGTTTTGCGCCACTATGGAGAATGTTGGGGTAGAGACAAAAAGAACAGTTTTGCGTCAGCTAAATCGAGTCTTCGATCCGATGGGATTACTGGCACCTTTCACTCTTAAGGCCAAACAAATCTTTCAAAAATCGTGGACACTGGTTTCCGACTGGGACGAGAAATTGCCCGACAAAATGGCTGAAGAATGGCAGAGCTGGAAAAATGAAATTCCACTTCTGGACGAGATTAAAATAGACAGATGTTTTGTACCAACTCATTTTGGACCCGTGATTTGCACACTTCATGCATTTGGGGATGCATGTGAGCTCAGTTATGGAGCTGTCATATATATGAGAGTAGAAGACTTACAAACGGGAGAGATTCATGTCACTAATGGGTGCTCTAAGACTAGGGTCGCACCTATAAAGGATAGGAGAACTATCCCGGAACTTGAGTTAATAGCCAGTTTGATTACAGCCAGACTTATGAAATATGTGAAGACAGAAATCGATCTTCCAATAGAATCAATTTATTGTTATACCGACAGTAGAATTGTACTGGAGTGGATCAGTCACCCCGCTAATTTGTGGCAGGTGTTTGTGGCGAATCGGGTCTCTGAGATTCAGAAATTAGTGGATCCCACCTCATGGCGTTTCATAATGGGCAGATTAAATCCTGCAGACATATGTTCCCGTGCATGTAGTGCCAACACATTGATTCAATCAGTACTGTGGTGGGTGGCCCGGAAGTTTTGAGAACAGCCAGAGGAGATTGGGAACAGGATACAGGCCAGATCTCTCAAACTGATAAAAAATCAGCTGATAGAAAGTTTCGAAACAAATCTAACAAGCTAAAACGATTTGACCTGGTTAACACCATCACAATTGAGAAAGACCCACTGACCGAATATCTTGAGAGATATCATGAATTTGACAAATTTATTGCTGTGTTTTCTCAAGTACGAGGCTGGCTGGTGAAATTCCGATGTCGCAAAGAGGGGAGCGGTATAACATGTGATGTTTTATCTCTCAGAGAACAATAAATAAAATTCTGGTTACACAAGGTACAATTAGATGCCTTTCCAGTAGAAATAGAGGCACTAAAATCAGGTAATCCTGTACCTGCAGAAAGCAAATTAAAGACATTAGATCCCCAGTGGGATACTGAACGAGCATTATTAGTAGTTGGGGGCAGACTGCAGAATTGTCTTCTACCTGAAGAAGTCAAACACCCAATAATTTTGCCACATGGCAATAAGCTAGTAGAAATGTTGGTAATGAAATTTCATACATCCAATTCTCATGCTGGATCATCACAGACACTGGCACACTTGAGACAAAGGTATTGGCTCCTTCGCGGACGTCAAGAAGTCCGAAGAATTTTACATTCTTGTCTGATGTGTAAGAACGTTGAGTTAGCCAAACAAAAAATGGCTCCGTTGCCAAAGGAGAGAGTTAACCCTTCAGTGCCATTTTGTCAAATCGGTACGGATTATGCAGGACCTTTGTATACGAAGACGACTCAGTCTAATGATGCCAAAGCTTACATACTTCTATTTACCTGTATGGTAACTCGAGCAATCCATTTGGAGTTGGTAGAAGATATGACAGCATCACAATTTCTCAAAGGTCTTGAGAGAATGATGAATCGTAGAGGCAATTGTAGTCTTATTTACTCTGATACCGCCCTATCTTTCAAAAAGGCAGGAGATGTTCTGTCCAAGATGTATAATGATCCCAAACAGAAGAAACTTATAGACAGTTATTTGCATGGGAAAGGAATACAGTGGAAATTTATCACGGAAAAGGCTCCATGGCATGGAGGATTTTATGAGAGACTCTTCAGATCGGTAAAATCACCATTAAAAAAGATACTTGGTAAGGCCAGGTTAACCTTTCTTGAAATGCAAACGCTTCTGACAGATATTGAAGCTCAGATAAACTCCAGACCTCTAACAGATGTCTCGGCTGATAAAGAGGACCCACTGCCTCTCACCCCAGGTCACTTAGTTATTGGTCGCCATTTGCAATGTTTGCCCGAAGCTGATAGAGCACTCAAACAAACAGCATTGGGAAAAAGATGGGCTTATCGCCAGAGATTGGCCAAACAATTTTGGAATCGATGGAGTAAAGAATATCTCCTCGAATTAAACAAAATGTGCAAATGGACAGAACTACAACGCAATATCAAAGTTGATGATGTTGTTCTGGTCTGTGATGACAATATGAAAAAAATAGACTGGAGATTAGGCAGAGTCATTGAGGTTTACCCTGGACGCCAGGATGGACTCGTCCGTTCCGTCATGGTAAAGACGGCACGTGGTCCCTTAAGGCGGCCGGTTCAGCGATTGAGAGTTTTAGAATCACCTAATGAAATTTCATCACCTGTTGTATAGTTGTTACATGGCACAATTGTCATTTATATTTGTAGAATTAGATTACTGAGTATTATTGGAGATTTATTTTCGTCTAGAAGTTGTAGTTGTTAAGAGTTGTAGATATAGGAATTATATTCTTGCTTTTTCTGCCCACTAACTTCTTTCTTTCTTTATACAATCATGGAAAATCAATCAATTATTAATCGATTTCCGAGGGGAGTATGTTCTGGCATCTAAAATATGAGCCTGTGTGAGATTTGGTAGATAAGATCTGACCCGCTTTGCAAAAATCTGTGTTAGTTGACTGTGAGAACAAAAAGTCAATATATAAGAGACTTTCTTCGGGTCATGAGCCAGTGGAGCAATACTTAGCAGAAACAACACACTCTGCGGCCACTCATGAGCTAACAAAATAGAAAATGTTAGGACATTCACATGGACTAACTATGGATAATCATAAGGATACGAGACTTTCAAACTAAACCCTACCTGTTGGATATACGAGACTTTCGAACTAAAAATACATGTTGGATATGGGACATTCGATACATTCATTACGAGGAAGGATTATATATTAAAGGATTATATATTAAAGCACCACTCATTCATTCACAAACAAGATGATTCATAACTACGGATTATACAAGACATTCGAGTGATTAGCTATTCATTGACCAAAGATTGTCCGAACCTGTGATATCAAATTACGCCCACAAATATATTAGGGCACGAGCTAACAAAATGGTCCCTCGAACCGGATTCAGTCTTTGGATTTATGAGATTTGTGAGAATGAGATGAGATTATAGATATACAAATCTGTCATAATTGAGATAAATTTGTTTACATCAGACTTTGATCATTGATGAGAATGGTGTTTGAGATTTTATGTATTGAATTCATAAAAGTTTGAGTTAGATGTCATGATTTCAATTTGAGTTTCGAGTATCGAGCAATCAGTTTGAGTTTTGAGTATCGAGTAATCAGTTTGAGTTTCGAGTATCGAGTAATCAACTTGAGTTTCGAGTAATTGAGTTTGAGTCCTGGAGACAGGTATTAATTCCTAATAAACAGGTAACAAACAAGATATTTGTATGTTATATCGAGCTATTTGAATTACTTTGATTTAATCTTATCGAGATAAATGAGTTTACCTTGATTCGTGTTTATAGAGATATTTGAGTTATCTTTATTTGAGTTATTAAAATTTTTGAGGTACACGTACCTTGATTCGAGTTTGGTGATATCGCATTTGTTTCAGAAGACAATCATAGATTCACCATGAGTATTGAACACTCTCTTGAGAAATTGTTAGAAAAACGCAGGATATGTAGAATTCGTTTTTCGAAACATGAAACTTCAGTTAGGAGAAGTCATGATCATGCTGTTGCAATCATGCAATCGGATCATACCGATGATCAAGCAGAAGAACTCGAATTATCAGTCCGATCTGCTAATATCGACATGGAACAATTAGCGCGTATGAATGCAGAATTATCCGAAGCACAAGATGCGATTGATTTTCACACTGATAACGAGGATCGCCTCAAGTCCATGGACGATAATACTAGAATGAAAGAGGAGGAAAATGAAACACAATATAGAGATAAATTTACATCACTGCAGACGAAAGTCCAATTGATACATGACAAATGGACTCATGACAGAGATGCAGGCGAACACTCAGATACAGGTAGCAGTAAATCCGAGATAACTGCTCGAGAAATGACACAGTCATTAGTGGATGCGTTTAAAAGCATAAACTCAGGAATTTCGCCCGAACAGTTGATTTCCACGGTTGATAAAATCAATCAACGAAAACGAGAAATCCAGATCCCCAAATTCCGAGGTCAGACGGAGATGTGGGACACCTGGAAAGAATTAGTAATGTCAGAGATAGACAAATCTGTGTATACAGAGGCTGAGAAGACCCATTATATTTACAGTGTCCTCGAAGGTGAACCGCTCAAAATGGCACTTTCTTTAAAAACGCCTACTTATGAAGAAATCTTAAATGTCTTAGAAACCAAATACGGAGATGTTATGCTGTTGTTACAAGAAGCTATATTGGACATAGCTAATATCAGGCCGGCCACCAACACGAGTAACAGAGAATTGGAACCACTGTTATCGAAACTCCAAGCAAGTTGGAACTATTTATTAAGGAAAACATGCAATGACAGTAATTTTGTGAGAAGCAGTTGGATATTCACAGTTCTCGTACGACCTAAGATTCCAAAAGGGTTATTACGACGCTGGGATGGTGAGCACATAAAACGAGAAAGAAACAGACACAGTACAGCAGACGACGATTCAGAGCATTCAGAATATTCAACACATGAATTACCTATTACCTTTGGCGAACTTCTCACCAAACTCAAAGAAGCTGTGCAAGTTGGTAGGCGAACTGGTGATGAAAATACAGAGATAAAAAGGGAGAAGAAACCAGAATACAAAAGGGGATATCAAAATGAGTACAGTAAACCAAGCGGATATGCGTTAAATATTACTAAGGAAGAAACCTATGGAACCCGACAAAGTAATGAGAAGAAATGCATATTTTGCCAGAAGAAAGCGACACACGACCCAGCAAAATGTTTCTCATTGAACAATATGACAGTGGCTGAGCGAACTCAGAAGGTAAAGGATGCAAAAGCATGTTTCAACTGTTTACAGTCACATTTTGTTTCATCATGCGATCAAGGGCCATGCAGGAAATGTCCGAGAAAACACCATACAATCCTGCATATCGAGAACCGCGGAAATTCACAAGAATATCCTCGGAAAGATTTTGAGAAGAATAGACCTTCAGACCGTGGAAAGGACAATATCCAGACCACAGCTGGGTTAATCACATTATCAGATACTACGAGAAAAGTTCTGATGCAGAGTGCGACAGCCAAGGTGGAGTCCAGGGACGCCATATTACAGGCACGCCTACTGTTCGATTCGGGGAGTGGTACGAACTTTATATCAAAGAAAATGGCTAAGAAGTTAGGCCTGACTGGTCGAAATGTCCACGGGAGGTTTACCTTGGCGGGTGGCGACATTATGGAACTTGATACACAAGAAGTTCAGTTTAATATCTCATCAGCCATACCAGATTGGCAGGGAGAAACATTCGAGATCCAAGCATTTGTAATCGAGAATCCGAGTGCCGAGTTGAGCGAGGTGGATGTCAACTTCAACAGGATGACTCATCTGAGAAATTTACAGTTGGCTGACACATACCCCAGATCATCAGCAGATATCGACATTCTGTTGGGGGTAAATGCTTGCAATAACATTTTCCTTGGTCAGAAGATCCAGGGACCTCGAGGTAGCCCGACAGCACATAAAACACATATGGGCTGGGTACTCTCCGGTTGTTATGATGATATGACATCAACACAGTTGGACCCAGCATATACCATCAATGGAGTCTCCATAGAGATGTCAGATGAAAGGCAGATAGCAGAGCAACACTGGGAGCTTGAAAGTCTTGGAATAAAACCAGATGAAACCAAGCAGCAACGACAAATTGACATTGAAGCTCTACGCCAGTATGTGGAAAAGACAAGATATGATGAGACAAAGAACCGTTACGTCACGGGGTTAATCGAGAATTCAGATGTAATGTCAAAAATAATTACATCAAACAAATATAATGCAACACAGAGATTGGTGTCGCTGGAGAGAAAATTGATGAAGAATCCGACACTCAGAGAAGAGTATAGGAGTCAGATAACGGAGATGATAGAAAAGGGAAGAGCAGTGAAAATTGAAGAAAACGAAGAAAAGGGCCGAGGAATCAAATGGTATCTCCCTCATCACCCCGTGCTTCGAGAAGACAAGACTACGACAAAGCTCAGAATTGTCTTTGATGGATCGGCAGTAGGACCAGATGGCTACTCATTAAATGAGTGCTTGTTACCTGGACCAGCTCTGCAGCCAGACTTAATTACTAGGAATATTGATACGATTCCGACGACACAAGGTCGTGCTGGTCGCAGATATTGAGAAGATGTTTTTACAGATTAACACCAGAGAGGAGGAACAGGATATGCAGAGATTCCTGTGGCGAGACTTAAAAACTGATATTTCACCTGAGATATACAAACTCAGCACCGTCACATTTGGCTTGAATTGTAGTCCCTTCATCGCAATACAGACCATACAAAATCATGTCAATAGCAAGCGCGAGGTTTACCCTCTTGCTGCGTCCGAGATATCAAAAAACATCTTTGTAGACGACGTCTTAACCGGCTGTGATACAGCAGAAGAAGCAGCCAAATTAGCTGTCGACATGAAAGATCTGTTGAATAGTGGCGGATTTTCTTTAAGGAAGTTTATTTCCAACAACGCAGAAGCTTTGAGGTTGTTGAATGAAGATGATTTGGCAAAGGACCGACAAATAATCTTTTCAGAGACATCGGAGTACTCAACAAAGGCGTTAGGGGTTAAATTCCTCCCGATAGAAGACAAACTGATGTTTTCGTTTTGCGCCACTATGGAGAATGTTGGGGTAGAGACAAAAAGAACAGTTTTGCGTCAGCTAAATCGAGTCTTCGATCCGATGGGATTACTGGCACCTTTCACTCTTAAGGCCAAACAAATCTTTCAAAAATCGTGGACACTGGTTTCCGACTGGGACGAGAAATTGCCCGACAAAATGGCTGAAGAATGGCAGAGCTGGAAAAATGAAATTCCACTTCTGGACGAGATTAAAATAGACAGATGTTTTGTACCAACTCATTTTGGACCCGTGATTTGCACACTTCATGCATTTGGGGATGCATGTGAGCTCAGTTATGGAGCTGTCATATATATGAGAGTAGAAGACTTACAAACGGGAGAGATTCATGTCACTAATGGGTGCTCTAAGACTAGGGTCGCACCTATAAAGGATAGGAGAACTATCCCGGAACTTGAGTTAATAGCCAGTTTGATTACAGCCAGACTTATGAAATATGTGAAGACAGAAATCGATCTTCCAATAGAATCAATTTATTGTTATACCGACAGTAGAATTGTACTGGAGTGGATCAGTCACCCCGCTAATTTGTGGCAGGTGTTTGTGGCGAATCGGGTCTCTGAGATTCAGAAATTAGTGGATCCCACCTCATGGCGTTTCATAATGGGCAGATTAAATCCTGCAGACATATGTTCCCGTGCATGTAGTGCCAACACATTGATTCAATCAGCACTGTGGTGGGATGGGCCGGAAGTTTTGAGAACAGCCAGAGGAGATTGGGAACAGGATACAGGCCAGATCTCTCAAACTGATAAAAAATCAGCTGATAGAAAGTTTCGAAACAAATCTAACAAGCTAAAACGATTTGACCTGGTTAACACCATCACAATTGAGAAAGACCCACTGACCGAATATCTTGAGAGATATCATGAATTTGACAAATTTATTGCTGTGTTTTCTCAAGTACGAGGCTGGCTGGTGAAATTCCGATGTCGCAAAGAGGGGAGCGGTACAACATGTGATGTTTTATCTCTCAGAGAACAAGAAATAAAATTCTGGTTACACAAGGTACAATTAGATGCCTTTCCAGTAGAAATAGAGGCACTAAAATCAGGTAATCCTGTACCTGCAGAAAGCAAATTAAAGACATTAGATCCCCAGTGGGATACTGAACGAGCATTATTAGTAGTTGGGGGCAGACTGCAGAATTGTCTTCTACCTGAAGAAGTCAAACACCCAATAATTTTGCCACATGGCAATAAGCTAGTAGAAATGTTGGTAATGAAATTTCATACATCCAATTCTCATGCTGGATCATCACAGACACTGGCACACTTGAGACAAAGGTATTGGCTCCTTCGCGGACGTCAAGAAGTCCGAAGAATTTTACATTCTTGTCTGATGTGTAAGAACGTTGAGTTAGCCAAACAAAAAATGGCTCCGTTGCCAAAGGAGAGAGTTAACCCTTCAGTGCCATTTTGTCAAATCGGTACGGATTATGCAGGACCTTTGTATACGAAGACGACTCAGTCTAATGATGCCAAAGCTTACATACTTCTATTTACCTGTATGGTAACTCGAGCAATCCATTTGGAGTTGGTAGAAGATATGACAGCATCACAATTTCTCAACGGTCTTGAGAGAATGATGAATCGTAGAGGCAATTGTAGTCTTATTTACTCTGATAACGCCCTATCTTTCAAAAAGGCAGGAGATGTTCTGTCCAAGATGTATAATGATCCCAAACAGAAGAAACTTATAGACAGTTATTTGCATGGGAAAGGAATACAGTGGAAATTTATCACGGAAAAGGCTCCATGGCATGGAGGATTTTATGAGAGACTCTTCAGATCGGTAAAATCACCATTAAAAAAGATACTTGGTAAGGCCAGGTTAACCTTTCTTGAAATGCAAACGCTTCTGACAGATATTGAAGCTCAGATAAACTCCAGACCTCTAACAGATGTCTCGGCTGATAAAGAGGACCCACTGCCTCTCACCCCAGGTCACTTAGTTATTGGTCGCCATTTGCAATGTTTGCCCGAAGCTGATAGAGCACTCAAACAAACAGCATTGGGAAAAAGATGGGCTTATCGCCAGAGATTGGCCAAACAATTTTGGAATCGATGGAGTAAAGAATATCTCCTCGAATTAAACAAAATGTGCAAATGGACAGAACTACAACGCAATATCAAAGTTGATGATGTTGTTCTGGTCTGTGATGACAATATGAAAAAAATAGACTGGAGATTAGGCAGAGTCATTGAGGTTTACCCTGGACGCCAGGATGGACTCGTCCGTTCCGTCATGGTAAAGACGGCACGTGGTCCCTTAAGGCGGCCGGTTCAGCGATTGAGAGTTTTAGAATCACCTAATGAAATTTCATCACCTGTTGTATAGTTGTTACATGGCACAATTGTCATTTATATTTGTAGAATTAGATTACTGAGTATTATTGGAGATTTATTTTCGTCAAGAAGTTGTAGTTGTTAAGAGTTGTAGATATAGGAATTATATTCTTGCTTTTTCTGCCCACTAACTTCTTTCTTTCTTTATACAATCATGGAAAATCAATCAATTATTAATCGATTTCCGAGGGGAGTATGTTCTGGCATCTAAAATATGAGCCTGTGTGAGATTTGGTAGATAAGATCTGACCCGCTTTGCAAAAATCTGTGTTAGTTGACTGTGAGAACAAAAAGTCAATATATAAGAGACTTTCTTCGGGTCATGAGCCAGTGGAGCAATACTTAGCAGAAACAACACACTCTGCGGCCACTCATGAGCTAACAAAATAGAAAATGTTAGGACATTCACATGGACTAACTATGGATAATCATAAGGATACGAGACTTTCAAACTAAACCCTACCTGTTGGATATACGAGACTTTCGATCAAAACCTACCTGTTGGATATACGAGACTTTCAAAACCTACCTGTTGGATATACGAGACTTTCGAACAAACCCTACCTGTTGGATATACGAGACTTTCGATCAAAACCTACCTGTTGGATATACGAGACTTTCAAAACCTACCTGTTGGATATACGAGACTTTCGAACAAACCCTACCTGTTGGATATACGAGACTTTCGATCAAAACCTACCTGTTGGATATACGAGACTTTCGAACTAAAAATACATGTTGGATATGGGACATTCGATACATTCATTACGAGGAAGGATTATATATTAAAGGATTATATATTAAAGCACCACTCATTCATTCACAAACAAGATGATTCATAACTACGGATTATACAAGACATTCGAGTGATTAGCTATTCATTGACCAAAGATTGTCCGAACCTGTGATATCAAATTACGCCCACAAATATATTAGGGCACGAGCTAACAAGCATTGTTCTTCTCTGCTGGGAGATATTCGACGAGACAACTGCGGGGCGTCACACAGTTTGCTTCGGATAATGATAATGGCCAAGAAGTGTGGGTAGTCTGTACACTAGGGTCTTCTCCTTAGCCGATAGACATCTGTCCAAGGGAATGAGACAGCTAGCAACCTTCGAACACTGTCGAAGTTGTCCACATATGCCAATGCGTTCGCTGAGTGTGTGTTGACGAACCATCTATTGAGAAGTGACTAGCTAACTGGTTCGCCAGGTGTACATGTCGTTATCCCATGGGGTATGAGACACATACATAGAGATGACCTTCTGTAAGCATGTACTCATCGGCCATATGGCCTTCCTAGTTCAAGATGATGGACAAATATCATATTTAGCAATTATTTAAAATCGTAAGCTAGACACCGGAAAATGAATTGTTTGAAACGTTATTATTAGAGGGACCCTACTCCCAGGAAGTGGTGAACACTTTGTCGGTGTGAGCCACCTAGATTTATCAGACAAAGAAATGGAAGCTGGTCCAGATAATTATGGACGTGACATGGCAAATCAGAATCTGTTATCAGGTAATTGTTCTGATATAACTATTCGGCGCACCTACGCTTACGGCCATTATCGGCGCTAAGTGGAGACTGGATTTCGAAATGCCACATCGCGATATTAATGGTGGTTTTTCATCTTTCCAGAAGGATACGAGCTATGTTATGCGTTTTGATAACTTTAAGTTGAACTAGTAGATGGTTTATGTACAGTTTCGTCCATACATACCGATATTATGACAAAAAGTTGAAATTAATATGTGAAATTATCGATTTCTTTCCAATTTCTAGCCGCCAATTTAGCAGCGATCTTGGCTGTGAGTATCAATTGCCAAACCCGAATGAATACTTCATGTTACTATTCCATATCAACATGTAATGGTGGACAGAAATCGCGAAACAATAACGCCCATCGTAAGAAAGTAAAGGAATGTAGACTTGTTTTCAAATTTCGGTCGCCATTTTGGCCGCCATCTTCGATTTGGAAAACAATTTCTTGCATGAGATGTAATGTAATTACCTCATCTCAGTATTTCCAACTCAATTGTAAGCATGGATGGAGTTGTCTCGACAATAATGCCCAATGATGTGAATATGAGGGAATTTCGGTGATTTTTCAAAATCTGTCCGCCATTGTGGGCGCCTTTTTGGATTTGGGGGACTTTTATTTGGATATGGTACAAGGAAAGTTCTTCGCCTAAGTGTTCCCAACTTACAATAGTAAGCAGGTGTGGAGTTGTCATGACAATAATGCTCACTGTTGTTAAAATCAGCGATTTTCGGCGATTTTTTATTTCTGGTGGCCATTTTGGCCGCCATCTTGGATTTGGGTAAATATTTCCTCAACTCAGGTATAAGAGGAATCCTAGATCGAGTATCTCCTGCAAATATATATGCATGGGTGTTGTTATAATAGCAATGACATTCATTGATTCGAAACATAACATCGCGTTATTAACGGAGATTCGGCTTTGACCTATGATACCGGCATTTGGGGAAAACGTGATATCGGACAAAAATATCCCGCAATGAATGCATATTATGGTCCCCATGTGTTCGCCAATGACTCCTCTATATGATAAATTTATAACATGACGTTAAAATTCTAACATTTTCCAACAGAGACAATCGAAAGGTGGTAACATGTCAGAACAATAGCATATTTTCACATTTCGGCGGCCATCTTGGCCGCCATATTGGATTCTGGTGTCGGATTTTTGGCTAATTTGTAAGGGTTGTGTATTAGCATAACGAATCGAGCGGAAAACAAGACGGCATGTGACATCATCTTTACTATAACGGCGATCAAAGAGACCTGGTGCATTTTTTAACAATTTTTATAATATTTTTCTACATTCTTTGACAATTTTATCATTTTTAATATGTGTTAAGCCAATGCATTCTCTTATATATGCGAGGCGACCTATGGTCGACTCGCATATATAAGAGAATGCATTGGCACAGGGCCGTTCTGTTGGGTAAAGGGTTAATGCATGAAACATATGAAAAAGAGTATAAAACATGAAATTAATCACGAACTTTTGTTTTGTAGAAATATTGTTCGCTTGTCGAAGTATTGACGGATCACGTTGCAGATCTTTCCACAGTTTTCGTTCTCGTTTGTCATAATTTTAATGAATTTACCGTTTTCATCCAATGAATCGAAGTTGTCACAATATTGTTTCATTAGCAAAACTAATTTATCCCTTAAGTCTGAGTATAATGGACATTCCATAATTACATGTAGTTCATTTTCAACATTTATTGGGAGTGGAGGGCAATATATGCATTTCCTATCATTTACATCTATTGTCGGTTGATGGTGGCGGCCGTTCTCAATGGACAGTTGGTGGTCACTAATTCTAAGTTTTGTGAAACGCATTCTGTCTTCCGCATTATGAGTACCACAAAGGCATGGTTCTATGACATATTCAGATTTAAATAGTCGATATGTTCTTAGTTTGTTATCACCGTTTTTCCGAGCATCGTCGAATATCGAACGTTTGAATTCTTTCTCATGTTACATTTCAAGGAAGCTTTAAGTTTGTCTACAATATTTGAGTGATAAAGCTTCCCACCTGTTTGAATGTTTAGTCCGATATATGAGTGTATTTTGCACCCATCTCTGGCTCAAATTCTTTCATTTGTTGCATATATTCTGAGTAGTATATAATTTCGAATTCCCATCATATTATACACAACATATTCAATTTTATATACAATTTGGGAAAAGAACCAAATAGATATATATATATATTACTCCAGAATACGGAACAGCTGTGTTCTAGGGGTGTCCACCAAGTGATAGTTTCCCAGAGTCACCCAATGACTTCACATTTGTTTACCCAAGAATGCATCATAATTCACAACTAAGAGATACAGTTATTCCCCTTCCATTGAGAATAATAGACTGGCAGTATACATTGACAAAAACAACATTTTCACAGCTTATTTGACCGGATAAGTTAATAAATTTATTTTGAATAATAGATACAGATTAATGGGTAACAAAAGGCACTCATGACAGGGCTCCATCAAACAATGGGCCACCCACCACATGCAATATGAAAGTGCCCATGACACTGTAGCTCAACTTTGCGAAAAAGTAAAATTTTTGTGATTAGCAATAAATGGAATGATGAATTGAATTTTGAAATGAAGACGGAAGCTGGCGGCCATGTTTTATTTTTGCCGAATGACCCGAAAATGACTCGCTCCCATCTACATGTCAATGTTAACATCAATGACAAATTGCATGGTTAATCCGACGAAAGGTACGACCTGTAGCCCGTGCCCAAGGATTTAGTCATGCAAAGATGACTGTCGGCGGCCATGTTTTATGACCGAATGACCCCAAAATGAATCGTTCCTATCTAGATGTCAATATTAACTTCCACGACAAAATTCATGATGGTCAGACGAACACTCCGGCTTGTAGTCTGTGCTAATTGATTGAATTTTGAAATTCAAGCGGCCATGATTTTTGACGAATGACCTCAAAATGACTCGTTCCCATCTTCATGTCAATGTCAACATCCATGACAAATTTCATAATGATCCGAGCAAAGGTATGACCGGTAGCCCGTGCCAAAGGATTTAGTCATGCAAAGAGTAAAATCCAAGATGGCTGCCGGCGGCCATGTTTTATGGCAGAATGATCCGAAAACGACTCGCTCCCAATGTCAATATTGACATGCACGACAAGTTTCACGATGATCAGACGAATACTCCGGTATGTAGCCCGTGTTAATAGATTGAATTTTGAAATCCAAGATGGCTGCTGGCGGCCTTGTTTTTTAGCCCGTGCTAATGGATTGCATTTTCAAATTTAAGATGGCCGGCCGTCGGCAGCCATGTTTTTTGACCGAATGACCCAAAATGACTTGTTCCCATCTACATGTCAATGTTACCATACATGACCAATGTCATAATGACTCGACCAAAGGTACAACCTCTAGCCCGAGCCAAAGGATTTAACCACGCAAAGAGTAAAATGAAGATGGCTGCTGGCGGCCACGTTTTATGGCCGAATGACCCCAAAATAAAATGACTCGTTCCCATCTACACGTCAATATCAACAGCCATAACAAATTTAATTATGCATGATCCGACCAAAGAAACGACTTGTAGCCCGTGCCAAAGGATTTAGTCATACAAAGAGTAAAATCCAGGATGGCTGCCGGCGGCCATGTTTTTTGGCCGAATGACCCCAAAATGACTCGTTCCCATCTACTTGTCAATGTTAACATCCATGACAAATTTCATGATGATCAGACAAACAGTATACGGCCTGTAGTCCGTGCTAATGGATTGCATTTTGAAATCCAAAATGGCCGTCGGCGGCCATGTTTTTTGACCGAATGAGCCCCAAAATGACTCGTTCCCATCTACATGTCAATGTGAACAAGGTACGACTTGTAGCCCTAGCCCTTGCTTGACATTTTTGACGGACATATCAACGCACACACGGACAACGGATACCAAGCCATGGCAATAGCTCAAACTTTACAAGCAAGTAAAGTTGAGCTAAAAAGCAGTAATTAGGATTAACACTAATGAATCCTTTGTCTGCCATAAGGCTGAATGGTAGCTGGTGGTTTGTGGTATATTACCAAGCAACAATGATGGGATTAATGAAGTCTAGACATGGTATTTGAAGGACATAACCTCTGTCTGTCTGTCTGTCTGTCTGTCTGTCTGTATGTCTGTCTGTCTGTATGTCACTAATACAAATATACGATTCTCGACCAATCGGGACGAAACTTGGTACGTGTGTGTAGTTTGACCAGGCGGTGGACGTTGTCGTATTGGCGAGCCCGTGCGGCGCCCGCTTCGCGCATGCGCAGACGAGATCTCGGAAACGGGTGGAGCCATCGACTTGAAATTTGGTATGTGAATGTACCTTGCCCGGATACGAATTTTATCGGGTCGCCGAGCCCGTGCGACGCCATCTTCGCGCATGCGCAGACGAGATCTCGGAAACGGGTGGAGCTATCTACTTGAAATCTGGTATGTTAATGTATCTTGCCCCGGATACGAATTTTATCGGGTCGCCGAGCCCGTGCGACGCCAGCTTCGCGCATGCGCAGACGAGATCTCGGAAACGGGTGGAGCTATCTACTTGAAATTTGGTATGTTAATGTATCTTGCCCCGGATAAGAATTTTATCGGGTCGCCGAGCCCATGCGACGCCAGCTTCGCGCATGCGCAGACGAGATCTCGGAAACGGGTAGAGCTATCGACTTGAAATTTGGGTTTTGAATAGCCCGGACAACGTCGGGCTCATCGGCTAGTCTCATATATATTTTGAAGACCTCTGTTTGTCTGTCTGTCTGTATGTCTGTCAGTCATTTATACAAATCTACGATTCTCGACCGATCGGGACGAAACTTGGTACGTGTGTGTAGTTTGACCAGGCGGTCGTCGTTGTCGTGCCCGTGCGGCGCCCGCTTCGCGCATGCGCAGACGAGATCTCGGAAACGGGTGGAGCTATCGACTTGAAATTTGGTATGTGAATGTATCTTGCCCCGGATACCAATTTTATCGGGTCGCCGAGCTCGTGCGACGCCAGCTTCGCGCATGCGCAGACCAGATCTTGGAAACGGGTGGAGCTATCGACTTGAAATTTGCTATGTGAATGTATCTTGCCCCGGATACGAATTTTATCGGGTCGCCGAGCCCGTGTGACGCCAGCTTCGCGCATGCGCAGACGATATCTCGGAAACGGGTGGAGCTATCGACTTGAAATTTGGTATGTGAATGTATCTTGCCCCGGATACGAATTTTATCGGGTCGCCGAGCTCGTGCGACGCCAGCTTCGCGCATGCGCAGATCAGATCTCGGAAACGGGTGGAGCTATCGACTTGAAATTTGGTGTGTGAATGTATCTTGCCCCGGATACGAATTTTATCGGGTCGCCGAGCCCGTGCGACGCCAGCTTCGCGCAGACGAGATCTCGGAAACGGGTGGAGCTATCGACTTGAAATTTGGTATGTGAATGTACCTTGCCCGGATACGAATTTTATCGGGTCGCCGAGCCCGTGCGACGCCATCTTCGCGCATGCGCAGACGAGATCTCGGAAACGGGTGGAGCTATCTACTTGAAATCTGGTATGTTAATGTATCTTGCCCCGGATACGAATTTTATCGGGTCGCCGAGCCCGTGCGACGCCAGCTTCGCGCAGACGAGATCTCGGAAACGGGTGGAGCTATCGACTTGAAATTTGGTATGTGAATGTATCTTGCCCCGGATACGAATTTTATCGGGTCGCCGAGCCCGTCAGACGCCAGCTTCGCGCATGCGCAGACCAGATCTCGGAAACGGGTAGAGCTATCTACTTGAAATTTGGTTTTTGAATAGCCCGGACAACGTCGGGCTCATCGGCTAGTTATATATATAACTAGCTGATGTGCCCGACTTCGTCCGAGCTGTTTAGGGATTTATTTGTGATCGCCTCCGTCTGGGCAGAAAGTGACAACGTTGAACAATACTGAGCGAACAACGTTGAAAAGTGTTAGGAGAAAGAAAAAACAACGTTGAAAATAGAACGAAAAAAACTATTGACAATGAGAGATTGATCTACTAATTCAAAGTGAGAACGCCGAACAATACCGAGCGAACAACGTTGAAAAGTATTAGGAGAAAGAAAAAAACTATTGTTCGATCGGTCCAGAAACATGCCTATGAGCGTATATGAGCGATGTCAATGTCAAGGTCAAGGACATGGTCGCACGTGAAATTGGACCCGCTAATACTGTTCCCATGATCAAAGTAGGCCTATATACATACCAAATTTGAGTCGGATCGTTCATGCATGCATACATACATAGATACATAGAGTCGGATCGGTCATGCGTGCATACATACATACATACAGAAAGACAGACAGACAGAAGTTCCAAAAATATATAATGTTAGATTTAACAACATTTTCATTAATTGTGAGACCTGAAAATGAGGATTTAATTTGGCCAAAAAAAATAATTCAGAATTGGCCAAAAGGTCTTTCGGCACAGCGTGCACACTGTTGATAATACAATGTTTTATAACTTCCTCTTTCAAAATTAATGGTAAATAATATAGAATATGTTGTATATAATGTGATCGAGTGATTTCGAAAATTAAGTGGGCTTTTAATACGGTGCCTGTCTATCAGTGTGCTCGTGAAATGGAATTATACGAATTGTTTCTTGGAAGTAGCTTAAAACATCAGCCAACTTATTATGAAGAGTCACACAGCTGGGCTACATATATACCAGTATAATATAATCACGAGTGTCCAACCTGTTGATGCATACGGTATTATCTAGTCACCAATATGGGCACATCATACTAAGATATGATGCAACAGGTATGCACTGTACAACACTAAGTGATATAGTTCCAATATCTTAATGTTTCCTAATTAATCTTTGATAAATAAGTTGATTGGAAAAAAATTGCATCACACATTTTTTCCAACCTCGAATAAGCCACACCCACCCCTCCCTGTGTCTGGACTTTTTTCTGCAGACCCCCCCACCCACGGATCTGATACCCTCAAGGGTTGGAACATTTCCAACTGATGACCATTTAAGATTAACACTATGAACAGAACGAGAAAGATATGCTGCTGTTAATCTAAAGACAACAGGTTCACCACTGTGTACTGGTTCACCACTGTGTACTGGTTCACCACTGTGTACTGGTTCACCACTGTGTACTGGTTCATCACTGTGTACAGGTTCACCACTGTGTACAGGTTCACCACTGTGTACAGGTTCACCACTGTGTACAGGTTCACCACTGTGTACTGGTTCACCACTGTGTACAGGTTCACCACTGTGTACTGGTTCATCACTGTGTACTGGTTCACCACTGTGTACTGGTTCACCACTGTGTACTGGTTCACCACTGTGTACTGGTTCACCACTGTGTACTGGTTCACCACTGTGTACAGGTTCACCACTGTGTACAGGTTCATCACTGTGTACTGGTTCACCACTGTGTACTGGTTCATCACTGTGTACTGGTTCACCACTGTGTACTGGTTCACCACTGTGTACTGGTTCACCACTGTGTACAGGTTCATCACTGTGTACTGGTTCACCACTGTGTACTGGTTCATCACTGTGTACTGGTTCATCACTGTGTACTGGTTCACCACTGTGTACTGGTTCATCACTGTGTACAGGTTCACCACTGTGTACTGGTTCATCACTGTGTACAGGTTCACCACTGTGTACAGGTTCACCACTGTGTACTGGTTCATCACTGTGTACTGGTTCATCACTGTGTACTGGTTCACCACTGTGTACAGGTTCATCACTGTGTACTGGTTCACCACTGTGTACTGGTTCACCACTGTGTACTGGTTCACCACTGTGTACTGGTTCACCACTGTGTACTGGTTCACAACTGTGTACTGGTTCACCACTGTGTACTGGTTCACCACTGTGTACAGGTTCACCACTGTGTACTGGTTCACCACTGTGTACTGGTTCACCACTGTGTACTGGTTCACCACTGTGTACTGGTTCACCACTGTGTACAGGTTCACCACTGTGTACTGGTTCACCACTGTGTACTGGTTCACCACTGTGTACTGGTTCACCACTGTGTACTGGTTCACAACTGTGTACTGGTTCACCACTGTGTACTGGTTCACCACTGTGTACAGGTTCACCACTGTGTACTGGTTCACCACTGTGTACTGGTTCACCACTGTGTACTGGTTCACCACTGTGTACTGGTTCACCACTGTGTACAGGTTCACCACTGTGTACTGGTTCACCACTGTGTACTGGTTCATCACTGTGTACTGGTTCATCACTGTGTACTGGTTCATCACTGTGTACTGGTTCATCACTGTGTACTGGTTCATCACTGTGTACTGGTTCATCACTGTGTACTGGTTCACCACTGTGTACTGGTTCATCACTGTGTACTGGTTCATCACTGTGTACTGGTTCATCACTGTGTACTGGTTGGAAAAAATCAAACAATGAGAACAATTTCAACCTACATGTATATGTGGTGCAAAATTCCCAACTAATGCTATGTCAGGAATTAAATTTCCAACTGTTGAAAATATTGTTGGGGGGGGGGGTAGAATCCCAAACGCCCTGTCGTCACGTCCCTGTGTGGTGCTGAACCAACTCCACCATAACGATGTATTATCAATAAAATACTGACCAACGGTGGCGGTGTAGATCATCCACGAATATCTACTCTGGCCATGAGATCATATTCCACATGCAGTTCAAAACCTACTATCTTTTCGATGTTCTAACGGGGAACTTCATAACATTCAAACAATAACGCAGGTACTAGTAATATATTTCTTAGATAATATCGGTGCCTTGACAAGGTGTATCACAAGACGCGAAGGTCCCAGCTCGATATTACATGATTAATTGACTTTTGTGAACAGTTTGCTTTGCATCGCTTACAATTTTACCCGGGGTGATCAATACATGTTATTCGCGAAAATAGGCTCACAAGTAGCCCAAATCACGCATTCCCGAGCTGAGACCTTTAGCTGCTGCGAAATACATTAAAGGTACCCAATCCGATCCCCATATCACCAAGATACAAGATTTCTTCTTATCAGAATCGATTAATTGCAACAAAACAATGCTAACAACCACTGTCAACGATGCTATAAAATTTCGCAAACCGTGTTATTTATCAACATTTTGTTCAACGAAATATGGCCGTATTATCACTTGAGTATCACGAAATTTGGCCGTATTACCACTTGATTTTAGAGTTATCCATCTTCATCCGCAAATATTTTGTCAGAGACCGTCCTTTTGACAATGTTTTTTCTGGGCCACAAATAATTGCACATCTGGAGAAATAACAAACTTCAAAAATCGATATCTGATCGCTCTGAGCTTTGATGGGTGGGTTACTCGACTCGATTCAAATATTTTTTACCCCCGAAGCCAAAGTAATTTAGGAGCTTTAATTCGGATAATACATCTTTAAATATTAAGGAACACGTATTGACTAAGAAATGTATATTATGTGCCAGTTTTTTCGATGTTGAAAAGTTCCCCCATCAGATCTTCAAAAAGTTCTCAGGTGGAATATGATCTTTGCGGGTATATAGTCAGCGTAGTGATTCGTGTCATGGGCGTATTTACAGTTACGTGCGAGTGGCGGCCTAAAATATTTAATGCTGACTTCAGTACGAATTAACGGCTTCGTTATGCTGCACGAACATCGTTTAGAATAAGCGAGATCACGGAGTCGCTTCCATATTGGATCCATCCAGCCCCCATTCCGCGGTTTAAGTGCTACAGGTCAAAGTTTTGGAGTAGGATTCCATATATGGAGTTTTTAATATTCATAAATTCCATATATGCAATTCATGAATATTCAAAAGCTCCTTATATGGAATGCTACTCCAGAACTTTAACATGTATAGCACTGAATGCGCGGAGCGGGGCTTGATGAATTCAATATGGTAGCGACTCAGTGATCTCCTTATAGAACACGGATTTCTGACTATACTAAATAATATATCCCCGCCTCCACGCGCCTCGGGCACATGGACATATAGTCTGTTATGCATGCATGAAGTGCGAAGTTTTTCAATGTAAACTTCCCAAAGAGTCTGTTGTGGCCATGTACCCTTTTCACGGTCTCCGATTGTAGGAAAGATCTTAGGTAATGTAATGCATATATTATGGCTCATTTTTATGTGATCTGTGGGAAGGGGTGTGGAGGTTGGGTACCGAATGCTGTATTTGTAGTCCTTGCATGGTTTCTTCCCTCAGATTCACAGACTGGCTATGGCAAAGAATGTGATGATACCAGTAACTGTGTAGCCGGTAACGTCGATATGGACTGCCTACCGGGAGAGAGAGGAGAATCTCGCTGCGCCTGCCTCAGATCAAGCTACCGGGTCGGCGCCACGTGCAAAACAAGTACGTTTAGAACCTATTATCTACAGGGACGTGGCCAGAGGGTCTCTTCTGGGGTGTCCATATTTGACCATATTCCAAATGCATACCCCTTGAACTAGACCACAAGTTCCAATCCTGAAATTCCATTGGCATAAGTCAGGGATGAAATTTCCAATAATAACAATTATGACCCGCCATATCAAATCCAGTCGTAAGTCGGGATTTTTTTTTACCCTGTGCCAATGCATTCTCTTATATATGCGAGTCGACCATAGGTCGCCTCGCATATATAAGAGAATGCATTGGCCTAACAATTTTTTATTGTATTCTTTAACAATTTTATAATTTCACCCATACAGAGCCCCAGACAAACATAAGCAGACGACACTCTTCTATATGCTTCTATATATGTGTGGGGCTCCCTGCAGGGTAATGGATGTTTTTTTTATTTTATGTCCTAAAAATTGTCAGAAACATTTATTTTAAAAAAATGATAAAAAAATTGTTAGGCCAATGCATTCTGTTATATATGCGAGGCGACCTATGGTTGACTCGCATATATAAGAGAATGCATTGGCACAGGGTAAAATCCCGACTTACGACTGGATTTGATATGGCGGGTCACAATTGATATTTATAGCACAGCATATAGTGAATTAGTTTCAATGCACTTTACATCAATTATTATCTCGGTCATAGGGCGCGTGACACCATTGTCACCCCCACCCTCCAAAGAAGAAGCAACCTCAGCTACAACGAAATCGAGCGAATTTCAAGGTTAGCATATACTAACAAGATATAACACCCGATCTGGGTACTCCCTTAACGCATGAGTGGTGCGAACAAGTTACAGTACGAGCAACCTTGCTCAGGTGTCGCAACTAAGCACGAGATATGAACAGCGTATAACTCTACAGTCACACTCCGCCACTGTTATGAAGCTCAGCAGTTCACCAGCGAGGTTCAAACTCATAATATATGTGTTGACAGCGACTATGAGTCGAATACTCTATTGAGCTACGGTGCTCCAACAATTGAACATTTTGGCCAAAGTCGGGGCGAGACAACCCCCTCGACCATGTCCCCGATTAACTAGCTGTAAGGTGTGTATGGGGTTAGTATTAGGAAGCCAGTTGTGGGTGTGGATATGGGTCCAGTAGTTGGGAATTGGGAGGGGGCAATATCAAACTTGGAATCCATGTCAAAATGCCCATCAGTAAGCTAATTGATGGCTGTCCTTGAAGTTTTCAAATTTCCTGCAGGGAAAATTACGTACGTCTCTAGAACTCTCTATTAATATTAGGTTCTGCATGGAAGGGATTCCTTCCATTTCATTGGAGTGGCGCAGACTGCGCGTGATTTCATTGGTTAATGGCATAGCAGATCACGTCAGATATCTGAGGCCAATGATGTGTTGACAATTTTCCCACGCATTGTCAAACTCAGCTATTGTTGGAAAACTGAATCCAGGCGATATATCCATAATTCATTTTACTCATCGCAATATCGGAGACATCATCTTCCGAGTTTTTTTCATCAGTCAACGATATTCATTACTGATTAATATTTCGCATCTAGTTGTATTTATAACCTTTCTAAATACTAGATTCTCACAAACATTTACTACATGTATACCAGGAATGCACTCCATATTTGGAAAAGTCATGTTGGCAATGCCGCGTCGTCGTAGAAATGAAATATTATGGACACTTCTAGAGACGTACATTCGATATAGGATTTTTCGTCGGCTTTTCAACGAGACTGGGAAAATTAGAATGGTTTTTTTTTCTTATACATTACTTTTCCAAACAATATTTATTTAAAAAAGCTGTTTTCAAACAAAAAGATGACAAACTTAATGGAGCTCATGAAAATCGTTCACATATTCATGTGGTTGTGATTCATGTGGTTGTGAAGTGAAAATTCTTTACTATATTCCAATTCAATTCCGTCTCTCTTGGAGTGCAGCCTTCTAGTTTTTATCATACGTTTTACATACCAAGCAGCAATCTGCATTCATTAACCCTTTCTATACTAAATACTCATTGATGAGTAGTTATCTCATAGGAAATGTTCAGATAATAAGTTCAACACTTGAAACGACCATTGAACTTATCATTCTGCACTTTCTATTGTATGTCATATGCTCATATTTCCTGAACACCCCTCAAGATGAATAATATACCCTTCCAAACTATACTTTTAAGGCTGAGTGGGAAAATCCATTTAGCATAGAAAGTGTTGACATTTAGATTTTAAGAGAATTGTATTCATTGATAGTACATGTACTAGTAAGCGGTCAGGACGAGATAACTTATCTTTGACCAATAACTATATTCTAGAACCGACTGTGAATGAGACCTGTAATAAAGAGCACCAGTGCTATGATGAATATGCTCTGTGCGATGATGGTGTATGCAGATGTAACCATCCATACTTCAGCAACAACAGCATGTGTCATACAAGTGAGGTCTATCAAATTTTAACCCCCATCCAGACAAAAACATTATGGAGACAGGAGTGTCCGCTGTCTACTACTTCACACTTCCATGTAGCATTTTGAACAGTCATTAATTTTATATCTTAACCCTTTACCCAACAGAACGGCCCTGTGCCAATGCATTCTCTTATATATGCGAGTCGACCATAGGTCGCCTCGCATATATAAGAGAATGCATTGGCTTAAAACATTAAAAATTATAAAATTGTTAAAGAATGTAAGAAAAAATGGTAAAAAGTGTTAAAAAAAAGATTTTTTTTAGGCCAATGCATTCTCTTATATATGCGAGGCGACCTATGGTCGACTCGCATATATAAGAGAATGCATTGGCACAGGGCATAACTGTAACTATCACAATGTGGTCAAGGAGCCGGTTCCAATGATATCCATATTTGTATGGTTCTATTGAGACAGACCGAAGATATTTTAGGCTGTTGAAGCTTTATTTGGCCGGTTTTGGCCGGTTTGTTGGGTAAAGGGTTAAACTATTTAATTACAAAATTGAGATTTCTTAATTTTAAGTACTATTCAAAGTAACCAACATTTAGTGTAAAGTAGATTATTTTATGACAGAGATTGAGAATTTCCTACTATTATCTAAATGTTGTATTCAACTGTGCACAATTTGTATTTCTTTAATGATGCATAATCCAAATTAACGCTCCTGAATGACTGTTTCTTTGACTTCGGGGGGGGGGGGGGAAATATTTGATTTGAGTTGAGGAACCCACCCATCAAAGCTCAGAGTGATCAGATATCGATTTTTTTAATTTTTTATTTCTCAAATTGTGTAATTATTTGTTGCCAGAAAAAGAGTCATCAAACCGACAGTCTTGGACAAAATTGCGGATGAAGATGGATAACTCTAAAATCAAGTGGTAATACGGCCAAATTTAATGATACTCAAGTGATAATATGGCCATATCTCATTGAACAACATTGATAAATAACACGTTTTGGGAAATTTTATACAATAGTTGACAGCAGTTAGCATTATTTTGTTGCAATTGATCGATTCTGATAATAAAAGCGTATTTAGAAGAAATGTTGTTGTTGTTGTAACTTGATGATATAGGGACCGTCTGATCGGATTGAGTACCTTTAAATAGAGAGGGTGATGAGTTTCATTTTATCAGACAAAGAATATTTTATGCAGAAGTTTTACTAAACATTTTGCATAAACCAGTCAACAAATCATAGCTTTTACATTTTAATATGAAAGAACATTTTAACCCTTTCATGATGGGAGCCGCGCTGGTGCAGCATTAAGGATCCTATGCCAGTGCATTCTATTTTATATGCGAGTCTCTCATAGGGAGCCTCGCATATATAAGAGAATAAACTGGCTTACAAGGTCAAGATAAATATTGTTGGGCCAATGTATTCTCTTGTATATGCGAGGCTGCCCATGGGAGACTCGAGTATATAAGAGAATGCATTGGCACAGGGTTTTTGCAAAATTTCAACAAACTCCCATCATGGAAGGTTAAATATAGTAGTCCTTTGATTAATATAAGTCAAAACTGTTCATTACAGTGAGGTTACCAGGTGAATACTGCATAGCTGACCACCACTGTATTGATGGGAACTCATTATGTCAAAACAGCTTATGTACATGTTTTTTTGGACTTACTGTCAGGCATGGAGATACATACTGTTCAGGTAAGTACTCAGCATCGAATGTTATCTACGATGTATTCAATGTTTCAGATAGTGGGTTAATAATAATTATAACATATTTATAAAACTCATCTTAAAGGCATGGATGGCCTTCGCAGTGGATATGCTGTTAAAATAATCACAACTGTTAAAACTACCATAAACAGAAAGAATATTAAAATAGACATAATTATGTTGTTCTTAAACCTATCATAAATATCGTGTAAATAGTATGTTATTGTCAAGTTTGTATGCTGTGTTATGTAAACAAAAGCCAGGTTCTGTGACCTTTTTGGCTTTTGTTTACATAACAAAGCATACAAACTTGACAATAACAAACTATATATGCGATATTTATGATTGGTATGAGAATAAAGTCTGTCTATGTTTTGATATTCTTTCTGTTTATGGCGGTTTTAACGGATGTGACTATTTTAACAGAAATACCCACTGCGAAGGCCATCAGTGCCTTCAATGTCACAAATGACATTTATCTTGTAGAATACGGTATAAACCACAGGGCCTGTGACAAGCTGACAACAAGCTGTCTTTTACTTTAATACTTTGGGTGTTATGGCTAAAAAAATTTAGTGACCTGTGATATAAATAATTAAATCATATCCTAGCCACACTCAATGCCACGGATGAGACGATTTTGTCAATTTGTAACTAAACAGCTGAAATTGTCAACATATTGGTACCGTCGGAAATGATATGTTTTGTTTGCAAAAAAAACCACAAGCTTTGTGTTACTAGAAACAAGCCATCTGCTCATAAATAAAAAATACAAATATCTGCCTTCCTCAATAACTTGAACAAAAATTCCCTGAGAAATAACCCATTTTGTTCAGGTGGCTTAAATAAATTTGAGAACTGATAGCTATTAGAAGATTGGTTTTTGGCTATAAGTCCTGCACTGGATTTTAGTTTTAAATATTGGATGTAACATAAAGTTGGGAGTTGAACATCCAAACTGCTATATACATTATTTGATAGGAGGGATACAAAAGCATGCCTACTTGGAATATATCAGACAGGACTCCTCGATATAGTGCTAAAAACATGCTTTCATTCTAATAATTTGCAGTTGGATCTTCTTGCAATAAATCTGGATAAAAAAGTACTCTTTTTTTTCTTCAATGATAAGAATTTCTGAGGCATATAGCATCTGTATATAAAAGTATTTTATATATTTATGGACAAATTTTGATCCCCGAAACTGGGCAGGAATGCGCCAGAATAATTTGAGGCTCCAATCCTCTGTGATCAGTGATAAAATCTGAACATTTAAATAAGTATGTTTTACTTCCAGGTGGTGATCAGATGGTTTGGGATACTTATTCTCAGGTAGCATTCATTATGGTTATTCTATTGCTGACAACATCTATGGACAATTGTTAGAAGATGGGCAATAAACTGAAGGGATTATTATCTATTTAATATACGATCATGCACATGTGAATTCCGTGTAATAGAAATGGCTACATCAGTTACACAAATATCTGGAGTATACTGGTAAAGAGGAACAGATTCAAAGGTAGCTGATGAAACAAACAAGATACATGTCCTCATTCTAGCTAGTACATTGATATATTTATGAAATTCTCAGACTTCACTATTGCATTTCAACAGTGCAAATCCAGAGGGGGGCATTTTGGTAATACAAGAACAGAAGACATAGGATACCCATTTATCTCATCTGGAGGGAATCCTCAAATAATAACCTTCACAAATGGGTTGAAATGGCCAAATGAACTCATCAATGACTAGTTTGTCATCAGAGGGTTAATTTGGCAAATTTTACAACCGCTTAACCCTTCCATGACTGGAGCTTCCTGAAAACCCTGTGCCAATGCATTCTCTTCTATATAAGAGTCTCCCAATGGGAGAATTGCAAATATAAGAGAATACATTGGCCTAACAATATTTACCTTGACCTTGTAAGCCAGTGAATTATCTTATATATGTGAGGCTCCCCATGGGAGACTCTCATACATAAGAGAATTCACTGGCACAGGATCTATAATGCTGCACCAGCGCAGCTTCCATAACGAAAGGGTTAAACACCCAGTACCTGTACTATTATTCCTCCTTTAGTATTTTAGGCATTCCACGCTATAACATAAAATAGACTGTGATTTTATAATACAATGTAACAGGCACACTGAAGGTCAATTGTACAATAATTCATTCATAACATTTGCTGAGCAAACACCTTTGTCACTAGTATATTTGATGTGATTACCGCCTCTTATATATAAAGTTATTTAAAAATATGAGTAAAATATACAAATATAAGTGATTTATTTCTTCTTTTGGTTGTATTTGTGATATCAGGCATGACTAAAATGACCTCTTTGTTACTGGGGTGAAAAAGGATTTCAAAATAAAACTGTTGTAGGTAGTTGTAAGCCCAGTTTCCAGCATTAATGAAACCAGATGTCACTAAGACTAAAAGCTGAGCTATTGCCAAACAATTATTATCCACCAATAAGTCCACCGTTATCACTAATATACTTCAATTATTGTCATTTTCCAGAATTCTCAGAAATCACATACTGTTGCTATGGTAACACCATTTTTGAGGCAACTAAGCGACAAGAAGCTTGTCAACATTGGTTACCAATGTCTCTAGTATATGGGCTTTAAGAAACCAATTTTTTTTTTACAAATGACAGGCTACTATAAAGACCAAACCCACATCTCTATGTAGTATCTTACTGTTTGTGATGTAATTGTGTTGTATTGACAAGTTAAATTTGATTGCCAACATTAAAGAAACCAAATGTCACCAAGACTGACAGTGAGTATCAAGTTATTAGAGGGTTAAACAAGAAACAAATTTATACCTTGACCTCCAATAATTTGTAATGTTGCATTCCAGGAAGTCTTTTTGAATAAAATACCCCCATACTGGTCCCAAGGTTATATAAAGAATGCATTGAAAATATAATGTATGTGTTGGTTTTGAAAATAGGTGCAATCTGTTGAGCCAGTTAACGCATCTTACCTTGACCTTAGGTTAACCATCTTACCTTGACCTTAGGTTAACCATCACGCCTTGTTTAGTTGAAATCATGTGATGTACACAGAAGTTATGGAGCGGACATGATGGGCAGTGTCTGGTGACATAATTGAGAGAACAACCTTGACCTGTGACCTTGATCTTCAACAATTGGATTTTTTTTTGCGCGAACATTGTCTCCTCATTAGGAACAACTTTGCCGAATTTCAACAGAATCCAATAAAGCATCCCTATGTTATGGAGCGGGCGCAAGAAAATATGACTGGTGCAGACAAAGTCTAAGTATGAAAGCACCCTGTGACCTTGACCTTTGATAAACTACAATGCACATATATCGTGACACACCCACACCCCTTAGGTTAACCATCATGCCTTGTTTCATTGAAATCATGATATGTACACAAAAGTTTTGGATGGTGACTTAATTGAGAGAACGACCTTGTGCTGTGACCTTGACCTTCAATGATGGGAAAATCAAATATTTTGCGTGCGACACATCGTCTCCTTATTAGGAACAACTATGCCAAGTTTCAACAGAATCAAATAAAGCATTACGATGTTATGGAGCAGACACGAAGGGTGCAAGAAAATATGGCTGGTGCAGATGAAGTCTAAGTTTGAAAGCACCCTGTAACCTTGACCTTTGACAAACCACAATGCATACATATCACTACACACTGTCACCCTTAGGTTAACCATCGTGCCTTGTTTTGTTGAAATCATGTGATGTACACAAAAGTTATGGAGCAGACATGAAGGGTGGTGTCTGGTGACTTAATCAAGAGAACGACATTGTCCTGTGACCTTGACCTTCAATGATTGGAAAACAATTTGTGCGCGACACATCGTCTCCTTATTAGGAACAACTATAGCACGTTTCAACAGATCCAATAAAGCATTGCGATGTTATGGAGCAGATACGAAAAATCTTACCGATAGACGGATGGACGGACAGAAAAGACACACTATAAATTATGCTCCAAATTTTTTTTTCGGGGGCATAAAAAAAAAGAGGTTGCTCACAGCAGAGACAACACAATGACAAACAACACAATAACATAGTATTGTCTGTGATGATCCAAATTTGTTTGGGCTCGACTCTGGGTACCCTCAAGTAACAAGAATCTTCATATCGAGAAGCACTAATGCTACTTGTTCAATAATAGCATGTCACAAACATTTGATGAACTACGTGACTCAGAATTGTTAAAGCAGTTCTCATCCTACAGCTGCCACAAAAAATTATCAGCAGAAGCAAAATAGCATGATAAACATTTGGTGAAAACATTATTTAGAATTACGACAATAGTTCCCGTTCTACAGCCTCCGCGAATTCATCATCAATAGAACCAATTGACTCATTGAAATCTGATGAATCACTTGCTGAACTTGCTTGCATTTCCTTCTTTATTGTCATAAGTAAATCAGATTTATGTTCCTTCTCGTTAAATTCTTCGCCAATTTCTGAGATCTCTGTCGAATCCTCGCTGTCTTTGTTCAGCCGCTGCTTCTTTTTGAATCCCCTCGGATGCGCTCGGTCCAAACTGTCATCTGAAGACTCCTCTTGGATATATTTCGGGCTGAGAACTTTCTTACGTAAATTATCCTCCCGCCGGTCATCCTCAGAACTATCATCGCTCTGTGCATCGTCCATAAGATCCATAACCTCCCGGTCCATTGTTCGTAGCTCTGCATTGGTGAATGTCAACAGTGGATTGACAGAATCGGAGAATGAAATCTGTGAATCACCCAACTGTGAGGCACTGTCAGTATTTTTATTTTTATCTGAACCTTGATCAACACCTTTACTTTGATCTACGTCATCTAACTTCCTTTTCAAGTTTTTTGGCTGCAGCGCCGACTGAGATTTAATAATTTTGCTCGGATCAGGTATTGGACTATTATTCACGGATAATGATGCAGTGTCTTTATTAAGAGGGAACACACGTTCATCGACATGCTGCCAACGTTCATTACACGCCTTAAGCCAGGCTGCCGTAACAATCTTCACATGCTTCATTCTCTTTGCGTTATTAAGTTTCGCAGTTCCAAGTTTATTAGCTATGATATGGGTAGTCGCTTGGCGATTTCCGTCACTTTTCCGAATAATGTCATCTTGAACGACTGCACCCATAGCAATGGCCGATCTGTAGGAGGGACATTTATCTTTAGCCATGTTTCGCGGGATCACTCCACTGAAGACTATATTAACACCTTTAAGTATCTTTCGCTTGACGTATGGTATAATATCTTTCAAATTAGGCAGTCGTTTATCTTCCCTGGTTTTCATCTGATCATAACAGTCGAAGAAAGCTTTATGTATTCTAATCAGCACATCTGGTAAATACAACAAATAATCATCTTCATCCTCCCACTCGATCTCTTCTATTATTTCCTCATTCGACTCAGATTCTGATTTTTTCGCATCACCATCTGTAGCTGCATCAGATTTTGTATCTTGCGATTTACTTTCAGACAGCTCAGCTTTTTTCTTTTCACCGTCCGTTCCTTCATCTGATTCAGGTTTCTTCACATCTCCGACTGTATCTTCCTTTATTTTTTCATCATGTGATTCAGCTCTCACTGAAGGTTCACTTTTATCAGATGCACCAGTATTCAATTCACTAACTACCTGCATCGACACAATGGATTCTTTAATTTTTTCTACATTGTTGTTACGATTGTTATCATCAGCGACATCCTCCATTTTCTCTTCATGTGAATCTGCTTTTCCGACACTTAGTTGATCTTTACTCAAGGCCATCTCCTCTGCTGGAGTCTTCACATCACTGTCTTTTCCAACCCCATCATGAGACTCGGCTCCAGTTGAGCTCTTTGAAATTTCACCTTTTAGGTTATCATCATGTTCTGTTTTCATCGACGATTTCACATTTTCAGTGTTAGATTTCTTAGCACTCATATCTAACTTAAGTTTTCCATCATCACTTGAATCCCCATCTTTACTACTTGACCTAGATATAGTCCTGACGCGATGAGTGATGGGTTTGGCATCACTCTCCATTTTCGTCAATCCGGGAGGCGCATTTATATCAGCTGTTCCCTGGAAGAAGTGGTAAGGTTTCACCTGGATGAGATTTGAGCAAAAGTTCCACACATCTTCCCTGTCATCTATAATACATACCATGGCATCACCACACGGGAACAGAGCTCTGGAATAACAGAAGTTCATGAAGGATTATTGGCACAACTCAAACAAGCTTTGAAATAGTGTGTCTATCATGTGCAGAATGAGGCTCCCAGAGGGTGAATTTAGCTAGCACCACCAAATGCACCCTCTGGGAACCTCATTCCTCAACTGTTATGGGAGACCTAGGATCAGATTAAAGTTCCCAAGTTGAAGATGGTGATGTTCACCCATTAGTCGCCTCAATTATGCGTCTTCTGCTGATGAAGGGAAAAAGAAACAAACAGAAGGGAAAATGTAACTAAAAACAATTTTAATCTGAGACTATAGATACTTCACTCCTTCCCAGGAGACGGGAGCGATTGTTCTCGCACTCGTATGCACTAGTAATTTTAAATCCACAGGTGCTAAAATTCGCACTCGTCCCTCTTGTCAAAATGCTTAATGTGACTAATCGTTGATTCCATATTGATCTATTTTAAAGTGTATTTAGAGCCTTTCCCATTACATAGTCACAGTTCAATTATGGGCATATGCAAGTGTAACTGGATATAGGTCTATCCCACAATGACATTTTGCTTGAGAAAAACCCAAATTATTATATTATGGGTGCAATATTACACCTGTGTTCTGAATTGTGGGAGCAAATAAATGCTCTCGCTCTGTTTTCCTCATGGGAAGGACTGATACTTCCCAGAAGATGATCGTCAAAGCAGAATGAGGTCCCCAGAGGGTGAATTTGGTGATGCTAGCCCACTGTGTGGGGAAACATCACTAAATTTACCCTCTGGGGACCTCATTATGCAAATGTCAGACACACTATTTCAAGGGTTGATGACAAACAATCTTTCATTTGGCACCACTCAAACAGACCGGCCCCAAATTATCTCCTTAGAAGTTATCTCTGCATTGGGGGGCTAGCATCACTAAATTCACCCTCTGGGGGTCCTCATTCTGCTTAGGCATAATCTTCTGGAAGTATCTATAGTTTCAAATTAACATTGTTTTTAGTTACTATTTCCCTTCTGTTTAGTTGCTATATCGCCTAATTTGCAGAAGATAAAATGCATAATCAATGTGACTAATGGGTGAACATTACCAACTTTAACTGGGGAATTTCAATCTGATCCTAGGTCTAGCTTCAACAGATTAAGGTCCCCATAGGGTGAATATGGTGATGCAAGCCCGCTGTGAGGGGTATCATCACTAAAATCACCATTTGGGGAACTCATTCTGCAAATGACAGACACACTATTTCAAGGCTTGTATCTAGATTGTGTCAGTGTTGCTGATCATATGCTGAAATTCTTACAATCAAATACAGAAATGGCTCTGAGACTCCAGATTAGCCACGACTTTATGACACTTTGATGTGTTTCTTAATGCTGTACTTAAGACTGCTAATGCTAGTAACTGACAGTTTAACTTGCAAGTGTTGGGAATTAATGGTGAAACAATTTTTTATTGACAGATCACCACTTTGTCACAAACGTTAATTCCAGTCTGAGTACTTAACACTCTCTATACTGAATTGATTCTCCCACTCAAATATAAGAGTCTACATTCGGATGGTCTAATATTCATCTCGAGGGGTGTTCAGGAAAAATAAGAAGACGACAGATAGTAAAAGTGCAAGATGGAAAATGTTCAGATAATAGGTTCAACTTAAGACATACAATGTATGGTCATTTGTTGAATTTATTATCTGAACATTTGTCAAGGAGTATTTAGTATAGAAAGGGTTAAATAAAGCCCAATAAAAATGACACGGATGGACGGACAGACAGACTCGTTGCGGGGGCATAATGGCATTGCACAATGCAAGGAAAATCTAGAAGCTGCAATTGCTCACAGTTAAAAACATTATTCAGTTATGGCCCGATATGATACATGCATCTCAGTGTTCAGTATCTCAAGTTATTGCACACCCCATTGGTTTGTTTTATTTTATGCGAAATACAGAAGATTTCAAAACATTAAATAAAAATACTTGTCTTGTTTCTGGACAATACAAACCGATAATGCTGACGATGTCATTTACGACGTCAATTGTGACAGAAAATGTCTTCACTTAAAAATGAGGTATAGTCTGTATAAATTGCTCGCACATTTGTTCATTAAAGAGAATTGACCTAAATTTCATTATACTATAAGCGACAATCTTCAAAGTGTGCAAAAAACATAGAACACAGTTGTGTGAACATGTTAACATTATTCCACATGTTTGCTGTGCCGCAAGGTATAACTTGAACCGACAGTCCTAGTTTTACTATCGACTCAAAACTATCGCCGATCCTTATTAGAAGATGGTGATTATTTGGCCTGGAGAGTTTTGACCAGCCCTATAGAACAGAGACAACAAAGTGATTCCAGAGTAACCCCTTCACAACTCCCCAAACTTTGTTGCATGGGGTATGATGAGACAAAGTTTGAATAACCTACATTCAATAATCTAACATTCTCTCATTTATTTGTTTTATCTTGTCAGACAATTCTAATATTCATTGATTATACATGTTTTAACCTATCGATGCATTAGATTGGTGTACCAAAATTTTCATCAGACAGCCTCTTTGTTAAATCACTAATTAATGTATAAATTAATAAATATCTTTGGATTTCCACTAAATTAAAAACTATGAGAAAAATTAATTCCCATTGATAACCACAGCAAATTGATTAAATTTTGCAGAAAGAGCTACAGTAATGCTCTAAGTAATCGACTCCTTAACCACAGCAGAATTATGGGTAACTTTTCAGGATTTAGTTGGAAATATGGCTTGTTGCCATTCATCGGAAAGCTCTCGGGGAAAAGTTACCCATAATTATGTTGTGGTTAAGGAGTCGATTACTTAGAGCATTACTGTATACATGATCAGCATCTGAAACATAATTTATTTTTGCATCAGTATTTTCTTAGACTGAGTGAACCCAGACTATTGAACATCTATGTATTCCACGATCAGGCATTTTACTAATAATTGAACATCGGTAGGACAAACATTTGTTATATTTGGCATTAACTGTGTATAGCGGTACTACCCATATATACCGTATATAGATCACCGTTTCTTTTTCAATGAAATAGTATATACACATAGCAGGAACTTCAAACAGTTTGACCTTTCGAAAACTTAACACAGATGTCACGTTAGCCGCTATCAACTCATTTTTGGCAATTCAAATCCAGTTGACACAAATTCACAAAGTGGCCGAATGACCCCAAAATGACTCGTTCCCATCAACATGTCAATATTAACATCCACGACAAATGTCATAATTGCTAATAAATAACTTGCACCGGCTTCTGTATGGGTCATGAAAGTTACAAGCAATGTAGTCCCTACTGTATGATTAAAGCTTTGCCATTCAAAATGAATCGGGGAAATTTAAACGTACAGTGACGTGTTTAATCATACAGCAGTGTTTTTTAATTATACAGCGCTGATTAAACTACAAATTTAACTAGCTAGCTTCAATACTATAGAAACATAGCACAACAGGGTATAAATATACACTCACTTAAGATTAGCAGTCTTTGATTGAGAGTTGAAACATTCATCCCTGGACAGGATTCTATGTGAGAAATATTTCCCCTCTGGATCGATGAGTTTCGCAATCGTGTGTGCATACATTCGAGAACCGAATGAACATATATGGAGTTCATAGTACTTGGATATTGTCTTCAGGAACTCTTCGGTCAGAGGTCGTATTCTTGTGTGGTACCAAAGCCATTGGTTATGCCATTGCTGGAAATGATTGACCCCCTGAAATCATAAATAGATAATCACATATTAACCTTTCAGGCCACAACAATTGAATTGTTTAATTCAGGCATATAACATTCTATTTAGCATTTACCACACTCTTTTCTTTCACTTGAAAATTTATTTGCAGATTTGTTCTAATATAAAAATAGGTCAAATTTGTTTTAACTTTTCAATTTGTTGTGGAGAGTTCAACCTTTTCAAATCCTGGCAAATTTGAAACTCTGAAAAAATAATAACAAGAGCTACGCTGGGCGTGGCAATATACGAAAGGTGTGCTTTTATGAACTGTACACAAACAATGGCAGTGACACTTAACTGTAGTAATGGAAATGTTATTATGGGCAGACGCTGAATATTCTAAGTCAATGATGGAGTCAGGACTCAGGCCTGATTATAAGGTGCCTGTCATTTGCAGAATGAGGTCCCCATGAATTTAGTGATGCTATCCCGCATAGTGGGCTAGCATCACTAAATTCACCCTCTGGGGACCTCATTCTGCTTAGGCCTCATCTTCTCTGGAGAGTTTCTTTATTATAAAATTACTATAGAAACTTCTTCACATAGATTGGACTATTAAAATAGCCGGTGTCCGTGCGTGCATCCGGAAATGGTTTCCGGATGATAACTTTAGTTTCGGTTATTAGATCAAAAGCAAATTCATAGGTGAATTTATCAGACCAAAATACAGGTCAAGGTCGAATATGGGTTTTCTCCGCCCATTTTTGCGAGAGTTATGGTCCTTTTTTTACTTAGAATCTTGTAATTTCTGGTTTCCAGATGATAACTTCAGTTTGTGTGATCATATCTGAACCAAATTTGGAATGTGCGTTTATCAGCTCGAAATACAGGTGAAGTTCGAATATGGGTACAATCCGCCAATTTTTGCTAGAGTTATGGCCCTTTTTCGACTTAGAATCCTGTCAATTTCTGGTTTCCGGATGATAACTATAGTTTGTGTGATCATATCTGAATCAAATTTAGTATGATAGTTTATCAGCCCAAAATACAGGTCAGGTTCGGATATGGGTTTGCTCTGCCCATTTTTGTGAGAGTTATGGCTCTTTTACGACTTAAAATCCTGTCAATTTCTGGTTTCCGGATAACTTTAGTTTGTGTGATCATATCTGAATCAAATTTGGTATATGAGTTTATCAGCTCGAAATACAGATCAAGTTCGAATATGGGTACGATCCACCCATTTTTGTCTGGTTGCTTCGGATTTAGGGTCCTTGTTATTTTTTTCAGAAAAGCTGATGCTCCCAATGAAGCCACTTTTTCGGGGGACACTGTGGCCGGACGGCCTTTTATTAGCTCAACTTTACTTTGTAAAGTTTGAGCTATTGCCATGGCTTGGTATCCGTCGTGCGTGTGTGTGTGTGCGTGATTCGTCAACAATTTCCTTTAGCACGGGCTACAGTTCGTACCTTTGATCCGATTATTATGAAATTTGTCATGGATGTTGACATTGACATGCAGATGGGAACGAGTCATTCTGGGGTCATTTGTAAAAAAAACATGGCCGCCAGTGGCCATCATGGATTTCAAAATTCAATCCATTAGCACGGGCTACAGGCCGTACTGTTTGTCTTATTGTCATGGATGTTAATATTGACATGTAGATGGGAACGAGTAATTTTGGGGTCATTCGGCCAAAAAACATGGCCACCGGCAGCCATCTTAGATTTTACTCTTTGCATGACTAAATCCTTTGACACGGGCTACAGGTTGTACATTTGGTCTGATCATCATAAAATTTGTCATGGATGTTAACAATGACATGCAGATGGGAACGAGTCATTTTTGGGTCATTCGGGCAAAAAACATGGCCGCCAGCAGCCATCTTGGATTTTACTCTTTGTATGACTAAATCCTTCAGCACAGGCTACAGGTCGTACCTTTAGTCTGATCATCATGAAATTTGTCATCGCTGTTGAAATTGGAATGTAGATGGGAACGAGTCATTTTGGGGTCATACGGACAAAAAATATGGCCGTCAGTGGCCATCTTTGATTTCAAAATTTAATCCATTAGCACGGGCCACAGGTCGTACTGTTTGTCTGGTCATCATGAAATTTGTCATGGATGTTAACATTGACATGTAGATGGGAACGAGTAATTTTGGGGTCATTCGGCCAAAAAACATGGCCGCCAGCAGCCATCATGGATTTTACTCTTTGTATGACTAAATTCTTTAGCACGGGCTACAGGTCGTACCTTTAGTCTGATCATCATAAAATTTGTCATGGATGTTAACAATGACATGTAGATGGGAACGAGTCATTTTGGTGTCATTCGGTCAAAAAACATGGCCGCCAGCAGCCATCTTGGATTTTACTCTTTGTATGACTAAATCCTTTAGCACAAGCTACAGGTCGTACCTTTAGTCTGATCATCATGAAATTTGTCATGGATGTTAATATTGACATGTAGATGGGAACAGGTAATTTTGGGGTCATTCGGCCAAAAAACATGGCCACCAGCAGCCATCTTGGATTTTACTCTTTGTATGACTAAATCCTTTAGCACGGGCTACAGGTCGTACCTTTAGTCTGATCATCATAAAATTTGTCATGGCTGTTGAAATTGGAATGTAGATGGGAACGAGTAATTTTGGGGTCATTCGGACAAAAAACATGGCCGCCAGTGGCCATCTTGGATTTCAAAATTTAATCCATTAGCACGGGCCTCAGGTCGTACTGTTCGTCTGATCATCATGAAATTTGTCATGGATGATAATATTGACATGTAGATGGGAACGAGTAATTTTGGGGTCATTCGGCCAAAAAACATGGCCACCAGCAGCCATCTTGGATTTTACTCTTTGTATGACTAAATTCTTTAGCACGGGCTGCAGGTCGTACCTTTATTCTGATCATCATAAAATTTGTCATGGATGTTAACAATGACATTTAGATGGGAACGAGTAATTTTGGGGTCATTCGGCCAAAAAACATGGTCGCCAGCAGCCATCTTGGATTTTACTCTTTGTATGACTAAATTCTTTAGCACGGGCTACATGTCATACCTTTAGTCTGATCATCATAAAATTTGTCATGGATGTTAACAATGACATGTAGATGGGAACGAGTAATTTTGGGGTCATTCGGCCAAAAAACATGGTCGCCAGCAGCCATCTTGGATTTTACTTTTCTCTTCATGTCTATAAACTAGTATTAGACATTCAAATTTCCACATTCCTAATTGCTCCATTGACTGTAATACATTAAATTATTCCCTTTCCAAGTTGAGCTACAGTGTCATTGACACTTTCATTTAGTTTAGTTTCTCTATATCCCCAAATTGGCTGATGACACATTGCATAATCGAGGTTCCCAATGGGTGTACACCACAATAATAACCATTTGGGAACTTCAATCTGAGTCTATGTCTCCCATAGCTGATGAGGCCATGCAGAATGAGGTCCCCAGAAGGTGAATTATGTGATGCTAGCCCACTATTACACTATAATCAGGCTTGGATTGAGTTGTCAATTTAACTAGCCTTCGCGTTTAACCCTTTACCCAACAGAAGGGCCCTGTGCCAATGCATTCTCTTATATATGCGAGTCGACCATAGGTCGCCTCGCATATATAAGAGAATGCATTGGCTTAACACATTAAAAATTATAAAATTGTTAAATAATGTAAGAAAAAATGTTTAAAAGTGTTAAAAAATTTTTTTTTAGGCCAATGCATTCTCTTATATATGCGAGGCGACCTATGGTCGACTCGCATATATAAGAGAATGCATTGGCACAGGGCATAACTGTAACTATCACAATGTGGTCAAGGAGCCGGTTCCAATGATATCCATATTTGTATGGTTCTATTGAGACAGACCGAAGATATTTTAGGCTGTTGAAGCTTTATTTGGCCGGTTTTGGCCGGTTTGTTGGGTAAAGGGTTAAACGAGTCCTCCATGTGGGATATTCTTTGAGAAATGGCCGGTTCCATGCCATTCCAAATCATGCTCAGCTTATTGTCACGATGTTCCATGTCCCATCCCATTCAGCGCGAAACATGATTACGTTAGGTACGAAATATTATTGGCGATGGTGCGAAAATACACTGGATCAGGTGTGATGTTATTCATCTCCCCATAGGTCGAGGAAAATACTATCAAAAAACATATAAATATGGTTTCAGTGTAGGATCCTGACAGATGTATTATACTAATGAATAAGAAATGAAACTAAAACCATCAACTCAATGAGGGTTGGTCATACCTTCAGATTTGTTGGGATGTTGTCATTGGTTGTATGAATTAACGTCTGATCAAGATCAACCAATAACACAAGCTTCCTGCTCTTAAGTAGTCGGTTCTCATCCTCTCGACCCAGTTCTTTAGCTTGCTAGAATTATTGTAAAATGTACATGGTAAAAGATGCAAAACACTTGCTCTAGACAGACATGAAAGGTCAATCCTAAAATTTTAACTTTTTAATGCTTTCAACTAAGATAGGAAATATAATATAAACCTGAAATTTGTTCTGCTAGGAAATTTTTTCACAAATAAGCATTTATGCTTGATTCAGTATGAATTCCTTCACCGATAAATTCACATGCATTATCAATTCAAGTCAAATCAAGTTCAACGCTTTTCTGGAAGGTGGTGCTGGTCAATCGCTTAAAAGTCTACCATTTCCCTTTCTCTTTATATTTCCAAGATGTATATCAGTCGTATAAGCAGGAAAAGAAGAGGGATAAAAAGGCTTCCAGTTTATAAAATGCAATAGAAGGTTGACCTGCGTCTTCTCAAATGAAAACCAAGTACGAAATATCAAGAAATTCTGTTGAATATTGCTCAAGTTACTAGAAGAAAACCCAAAACCAGCAGTTTCTAAGTTGAAAAAGAGGCATAACGCCTTCGATTATTTTTTTTATAGTGCCTTGATATACAGTTTTAATAGCTATCTATGACATAAAATATGATTAAAATACTATAAGACATCACCATTTGGAATGTCTGTGTATCAGCAGGTGCCCATAGAGTAATGGAAAATAGCTGTCTTGCTCCCAGAATGCAACATAATTCAATCTAAGATATAGAGTTATTCCCCTTCCATTGAAAATTATAGACTTTGCAGTACAATCCAGATGAGACTTAAGCACAGAAAACACGTCGGTACCTGAACAAAAACAACATGTTTATTACACCGGATTAGTTGATATAATGTGATCTGGGTGTTTGAAAATTAAGTGGGCATTCATTTACTTTTGTGGTTAAATTGAGCAAGGAACTCAATCTAAAAATAAAAATTTAAGAGTGAATTTTTTCCTGAAAAAGGGCCATATTAACTCAATTAAAAAAAATCGGATCAAACTGATATTCGAACTCGATTTGTATTTTGGGCTGAGAAACTCACAAAATTTGGTTCCGATGGGATAGAAAATGTTTGAGTTATCGCATCATGTGTCTACAGATGGACAGACAGATGGACGGTCAGACGGACGGATGAATGACGAGTGGTCAGTCCAGACATCGACACTATGTGTACCATACTATGGTATGGGTACACATAAAAATGCAAAGAACTAACCGGAACTACTCATAATGAGTATTCATTTAAAGAAAGGGTTATCAGTAAATTAAGTGTTAGGTAATAAATTACTATATTTCAGAGATAAGCACCAAACTCTATTGGGAATGGGGATCAGGATTATGCACATTCTGAAACATCAACTTTCCCTGGAGAGATGGTCTTTCTGCTTTGACCTTCACCTTCAAGCGCCCATGCTGAGAATTATATATAATTTAGCATATTTGTCTCGTACCTGTTCACTGACGATCAGCTCAGGTATGCTATGCACCATAGCCACTGAGGCAGCAACAGCTTCTTTTCTGTCCCCAGCCTTACCAAATTCACTGCAATGGGAAACAAGTCATTGTATTTCAGTGTGTATCAATACCGCTGAGTAAAATCATTGTACAAGGTGGATAATTCTCAATATTCAAAAATAGTACCCGTAGCACTAATCCTAAATCTCAGCTCCGGAGTCCAAATCGAAAATAACATTTGAAAGCAAAGCTATAGCCATCTTCAAACATAGAGTAATGACAAATACAGTAATGCTCTAAGTAATCGACTTCTTAACCACAGCAGAATTATAGATAACTTTTCAGGATTTAGTCGGAAATATGGCTTGTTGCCATTCATCGGAAAGCTCTCCCCGAGAGCTTTCCGATGAATGGCAACAAGCCATATATCCGACTAAATCCTGAAAAGTTACCCATAATTCTGCTGTGGTTAAGAAGTCGATTACTTAGAGCATTATTGTAAATGTTTGAGTGACCAGTCAATATCAGCCTGCAATATTTAGGATAACAAAATATTTCTGAGGTAGTTTCCGAGGTAAAAAATAACAAAAATGAATTGAAGACACCTGTCTGGAAATGCTTCTATCAATTAATATTGATTTTATTTCGAAATCGGGTTTGTATAAAATTTATGTTGTTTTTGTAATTGTGGCCTGGAAGAGATACATGTACAGTAATGCCCTAAATAATCGACTTACTGAGAGCTTTCCAATGAATGGCAACAAGCCATATTTCCGACTAAATCCTGAAAAGTTACCCATAATTCTGATGTGGTTAAGGTGTCGATTATTTAGGGCATTACTGTAGACCATCTTTGATTACATGAGTATCCTATTTTGTCTCACTCAGTAATTATTAGGCACTCTAGAGACAGGGTACCGGTATATACAACTCACAGCCTGAGGTCCACACCGCAATCTGCACACATATCCTTCATCACTGTTGGATGTGCACACGGTGCGACATCCAAAGCTAATGTCCTGCAAAGAGAGAACAGAATCAGAATTGTTAGTCTAATAGTCCGGGAGCTAATAGGGGTACCCTTGCACCCCCCCCCCCTGGGACTTAACTTCACCCCACTCATTTTGTTCCTTATTATGTCCTTCAACTTTTAAGCAATGTTAACAAGAAAAAAAAGTGGCCGTGTAGACTCCAGACAAGATGGCGTCCATCATGGCCGCCGTTTTTCAGACCAGACCCTAAGTCAGTTTTATGCAAATTATAGCGGGGAAATCTTGTAAAATGTATATAAATGTATATATTTTCGTGAAGCTGAGACATAATGACACTTTTTTGGGCCAAAATTGAAACTCACCATCCAAGATGGCCGCCAAAATGGCCACCGGAAGTTGAAAATATAACATTTTTTCACAAATATCTTCTAGATCAATTCATGCTGTTTGGAACTGGTTGAGTAATGCAACTTTATTTTGTGTTTTGTATATTAACTGATCATTGGAGCAACGAAATATACAATTATTGGGGTCCTAACCCCTTCCGATCCCTCAAAAATTCGATTTTACAGAATGCGTTATAAAATTTCACAAAAAATCACAATTGGGATTCTAGTCATATTTCAACAAGAAATGAACAGAACTTTGTAATGTAAGTGAGGCATATCATTAACTATTAATATTCCAAATCACTGGAACCAAAATTCTGACTTTGGCTCAAAATGGCTGCCAATATGGCCGCCAAAATATGGAAAATGGTTAATATTACACCAGCGTGTCCTGCAATCGCTTACAAGTTGTGGTTGGTGTATAAAATTGGCTATTATGCATTCTATACATTGAATACTAACATGTCTGATGCACCATGGTTAATTCTTACTATTGTCACCCCTGACATCGTCAAACATATTGGACTTTTCTCTAAAAAACTTGACATAAATATTGGTAAAAATTCACTTTTCAGGTTTGGACCATTTTTTCAGGTAAAATATAACTATCTTTGGATTAAAAGGTGTTTATTGTTTTGGTCTATCTTAAATGTGTCTCACTACGGTGTTTATAGACTAAATTGCTCAAGATGGCTTCCAAAATGGCAACCAAATTTGTAGAATGTAAATTTTTTACATATATCCCGAACATTCTCTGCATTATCCGAAAAGGTAGCATGTTGTGACTCACTTGGTTATTATACATGTTAGTTAATTAACTGACAACTACATGTTCTATTCTGGTTGTCTCAGTTCCGTATGGGGCATGACAAATTCATTTTAAAGTATGCAATTTTGCCGAGAACCTCTTTTGTGATTTTGGCCACATTTATTGAAAGGAAATGGGCAGAACTTTGATACAGAACTGAGATGGACCATAATCTTTGGCTATTCTGGTCCATTATTATAAAATGTCAACAGGATACAGTGTGGATGCAAAGATCATAGCCAGGGAGTTACTCTATGATCATATGTGAGGTGAATAGGTATACAGGGAGTTATTGTATGTCATGACTGATGTGAGTAGGTATACAATGAGTGGCTATATGGTTATGAGTGGGTTGTCCATGGTAAGATGTATCTAGGTATACAGGGAGAGGTCATGGTCAGGTGTGAGGTCAATCGGTATGCATGGAGTGACTCTATGGTGTATGATTGTGTATATTCAGTACGGGTGCAACCGGTGTACCTGTATGGTCATTGGTGTGGTGTATGGATATAGCTACATGGTCATCTATGTGTTGATTATGTATATATTGAGTGACTGTAAAGTCATAGGTGGTATGTGCATGTGTTGTCTGTATGATCATGGATGGGGTGTGTGGATAAATGGGGAGTGATTTTATGGCTACGGGTAATGTGTACAGGTATACATGGAATGACTGTACGGTCATGATTGAATATGAATACCTGGATTAAGCTGGGTGGACATTATCGAGGGTGTGGGTATATAGGGAGTGTCCGTGTGGTAATGGTGGGATGTATATTTATATATCTCGTGGATGTATTATCATTTGTGGGTGTATAAGGCTTAGTTGTATTATCATGGATGGCGTGTATGAATATGCAGTGAATTGCTGAATTGTCATGTGTGAGGTGTATATGCAAGTATGGAGTGTTTGAGTGGTCGTGTGTGCGTTTTTTTGTATATCTGGAAGGGATGAATGGCCATTAGTGAGGTTCACATGTATACCTGGAGTGAATCTATAGTATAGGGTGGGCTGATTATGTATATCGAGTGGTTATATGACTATGTGTGTCGAATAGGTATACAAGTAGTGACTGTATGGTCACAAATGTAATGAACATCTATACAGGGGGTGACTAAATGGTCATGTGTCATGCGTATACCTGGTGTTCCTGTTTGGTGACTCGTGGTGGTATGGTCATGTGTAGGTTATACCAGCATACACACGCGTTGCTTTATTGTCATGGGCGAGGGATATGAGTATATAGCGAGTGGCTATATTGCCATGGATGAGGTGCATATGCATACATGGAGTGACGACTATACTGACATGGGTGGGGTGTATTAGTATATCTTGAGTGCCTATTCGGCTATGGTGTGACAAATAGGGATACAGGGAGTGACATGGCCAATGTTAAGGTGAATATGTATACAAGGATTGGCCATGATCATGTATGAATGTTTTGAATAGGTACACACGGGGTGACTATATGGCCATAGGTCAGGTGAAGGAGTATACCACGTGACATGGGTGAGAGTATATGTATGAAGCGAGTGGCTATATGGCCATTGGTGAGGTGCATATGTATACCGGAATGACTTTATGGTGTTCATGTAGATATTGATTGTCTATTTGACCATGCGTTTGGAGAATAGGTATACAGGGGGTGACCTTATGGCCAATGGTGAGATGAATGGGTATACAAGGAGTGACTATATGGTTATGGGTCATGTTTAGGAGTATACCCGGTGTGCCTGCATTGTGACGCATGGCTGTATGGTCACTCGTGGTCATGGGTCGGGTGTACATGTATACACGTATACAGCTTAACGTCCCCCATCTACATAAACATCATCAAGATGGAGAACTCTCTGACATGACCTCTCTATTGATTAACATACCCTTGAGTTATTGTGGAAAGCGATAGCCACCCAAGATACACATGTACAACCCACCCATTACCCAAGTCACTCCATATGTACATAAACACCACACAAATGCCAACATAGTAACCCACTTTATACACGTACACCTGATCATGCAACCATACTTGGTTATACCCGTACATACCACAAATGACGATACAGCCACAAGTCACCATGCATGAACACCAGGTATACACCTACACCCGACACATGACCAAAAAGTCACTCTATGTATACATATTCACGATCATACAGTCACTCATTGTATACATATTCACCTAACCATGGACCATACAGCCACTACATGTATACCTATTCGCCATACACATGACCATAGAGTCAATCCAGGTATACGTATGCACAATACAAATGGTGAGCCCTTCCAGATATACCAATACCCGCACATACGACCACTCATAAGTTCCATACTTGCCACTCATTATATACACGCCATCCATGATCATACATCTACTCCCCATACACCACCAATGATAACACATCCACAACATATATAAATATATGTCCCACCGTCACCAACAGGGGACTCCCTATATACCCACACATCATTCATGACCATACAATAACTCCCTGTATACCTATTATCCTCATCTATGACCATAGAGTAACTCCGTGGCTGCCATCTTGGCTTCCACCCTGTATCCAGTTGATAAATTTGTATCATAGTGGGCCTGAATACCCACATATCATGATGGTTCATCTCAGTTCCGTCTCAAAGTTCTGCCCATTTCCTTTCAATAATATGGCCAGAATCACAAAAGAGGTTCTCCGCAAAATTCCATACTGCAACTTTAAAATGAATTTGTCATGCCCCATACGGAACTGGGACAAATATAATAGAACGTATTTGTCAGTTAATTAACTAATACGTAAAATAACCAAGTGAGTCACAATTTGCTATCTTTTTCAGATAACGCGGAGTATAATGTTCGGGATATGTTAATTTTTAACTTTTTACAAATTTGGTTGCCATTTTGGAAGCCATCTTGAGCATTTTAGTCTTTAAACACCACCGTGTGACACACTTAAGATAGACCAAAACAATAAACACCTTTGATACCAAATATAGTTGCATTTTACTTGAACAAATGGTCGAACCCTGAAAAGTGAATTTTTGCCGATATTTATGTCAAGTTTGTGAGAGAAAAATCCCATATATCTGGTGATGTCAGTGGTGACAATAGTAACAAGACTGTGGGTTCGCTCACCAGACTGCAAAGACTGATAAGACTGGGACTCTGGAGACCAAAACAGTGAGCACTTTTCATAATCACTTTAAAAGAAGTAGATTTAAACAGGATATGTGGCTAGAGAGACTTCAAGTATGTAGCTTGGTAAAAAACCACCTTGAAATTGCCAACTGTACACTACTGATCACCCCCCTCCTCCAGCTCAACAAGTCCCCTCCCGACCGGGATCCAGACTCCCAAGTCTTAGGTTGGAATTTCACAACCGACACCTCAAACTTTCTCAATTGTTGGAAATTTCCAATCTCACAAGCGCCTTTTTCTAAAACCATTTAAACATGTTTGAAGCCCAATTATCCATGGACCCAAAACACAATACATGTATGTCAGACCAATCAGTCAGGTGGTTCCAAGGTAGATGTTTTAATGAATTTGGTATTTCTATGATTTTATTGGACACAAAAGTGTTAACTCACCATAGACTGCCATTTCTTGACAGGTTGACCTCATTTTAACAAATCTGTATCTCAGTCACTAAAGGATCTTCCTGATTCCTCCATACTATATGTAAGCTAAATAGTCCAAAATCCCTTGAAGACATTTTAAGAATTACTATAGAGACATATAGTTATGTCCCTGGTCCCACCCTTTTAACCTGGTGACCCCATCTGAATAAATTTGAATCCCTGACACCAAAGAACCCTTCTTACATATCATAATATCAGTCAAATAGACCTGATGGTCCTTGTGAAGGAAGCATATTAAGAGGGAAACTGTCCTTCGCTTGGCCCCTATTTGACCAGGTGACCCCATTAAAAAAATCTGAATTGCAGTCAAGGAAGAACATTCCATTCTATATAAGCCAACTAGTTCTTGCAAACATATTTTAAGAATTACTATGTAGTGAAATAGTTAAGTCTCTTGCTCTGCCCTTATTTGACTTTGTGATCCCATTTTCACAAATCTGATAAGGATAAAAATTAAGTTCCCCAGTTGAAGTTGGTGATATTCACCCATTGGGCACCTCATTTATGAATTTTATCTTCTGCAAATTAGGGGATATAGAAACTTCCTAGAAGGGAAATTTAACTAACAACAATGTAAATTTGATACTATAGATACTTCCCAGAAGATGAGGCCTAAGCAGAATGAGGTCGTCAGAGGGTGAATTTGGTGATGCTAGCCTGCTGTGCCGGATAGCATCACAAAAAGCGTGTCTGTTCCTACATTGTGTATGCCTGGCCTCAAGCAACACAATGTATTATACAACAAGCCTTGAAATAGTGTGATAGTGTGTCTGTCATTTGCAGAGTGAGGTCCCCAGAGGGTGAATTTAGTGACTGCTATGGAAGACCTAGAATAAAATTGAATTTCCCCAGTTGAAGTTGGTGATGTTCACCCATTGGGCCCCTCAATTATGAATTTTATCTTCTGCAAATTAGGGGATATAGAAACTTCCTAGAAGGGAAATTTAACTAACAACGATGTAAATTTGATACTATAGATACTTCCCAGAAGATGAGGCCTAAGCAGAATGAGGTCCCCAAATGGTGAATTTGGTGATGCTAGCCTTGAATCAAGCTTTGAAATAGTCTGTCTGTTATTTGCAGAATGAGGTACCCAGAGGGTGAATTTAGTGAGGCTATCCTGCACAGTGGGCTAGTATCACTAAATTCACCCTCTGGGGACCTCATTCTGATAAGGCCCTCAACTGCTATGGAAGACCTAGATTAAGATTGAAGTTCCCTAGTTGAAATTGGTGATGTTCACCCATTGGGCACCTCAATCATGAATTTTATCTTCTGCAAATTAAGGGATACAGAAACTTCCTAGAAGGGAAATTTAACTAACAACAATGTAAATTTGATACTATAGATACTTCCCGGAAGATGAGGCCTAAGCAGAATGAAATCTTGAGACTCAAGATACTTCCCAGAAGATGAGGCCTAAGCGGAATAAGGTTCTCAGAGGGTGTATTTGGTTATGCTAGCCTGCTGTGTAGGATAGCGTCACTAAATTCACCCTCTGGGAACCTCATTCTACAAATGCCAGGCACTCTTTGAGAAAATGAAATTAATCTGATTTTAATGACCACTGAGTGATAATATAAACAACAAGGGTGCTTCATTGATAACACCATTAATCTCATTTAAATTATGGATGACATGAATACACTCCCTGGGGACTCTGTCTAAGGCTGCAGTTCTAAGCTCTCTTTATCTCTCTATCTGCCTTGCCATGTGTGATGTCTATCAGTTCATAGGAGAGTTGCCTTGTAATGGGAATTTAAATAAATATACTTTATTTACCTGTGAGTTAGGATATGAGATAGGGTGGAATGCTGTTGGTTGGGGTGGGGTTCTGGGTCATGTGGGGGGGGGGGGTGATATTTTTTGTTTGTATGTTAAATTGATCAAAGGAGTTCCTGAATTTTTTATTATTTTTTGGGGAATTATGGCCCTGGCTCCACCACTATTTGACCCAGTGACCCCATTTGAACAAATCTGAACCCCAGTCATTCAATGACCCCACATACCAAATATAAACTAAATCGGCTTAATGGTTATTGACAAGAAGTCGTTATAAGAATTACCAAGGAGGAATATAGTTATGGCCCTGGTTTCGCAACTGTTTGACACAGTGACCTCATTTGAACAAATATTAATGACAGTCACCTAGGGAACATCCACCCCAAATATGATCAAAATGCAAAAATGTAATTTTTTGGTTTTTAGAGTTATGTCCCTGGCTCTGCCCCTAATTGACCCAGTGACCCAATTTGAACAAATTTGATTTCCAGTCACCCAAGGTCCCTCAGTACCAAATATAAGCTAATTCGTCCCAATATTTTTGTAGAAGAAGTCATTGTAAGAATTACTATGAGTTATGGCCCTGGTTTCTCAACTAATTGACCGGGTGACCTCATTTGAACAAATCTGAACACCAGTCACCCAAGGACCCTCCATACCAAATATTAGCTAAATCGGCACAATGGTTATGGACAAGAAGTTGTTGTAAGAATTACTGTGGAGGAATAGAATTATGGCCCTGGTTTCGCAACTATTTGACCCAGTGACCTCATTTGAACAAATCTGAATGAGAGTCACCTAGGGAACATCCACACCAAATATGAACCAATTTGGTATGATGGTTTCAGAGGAGAAGATGTTTTTTAAAAAAGTTGACGGACGGACAGACAGACAGATGGACAGACAGACGGACGGACGGACGACGGACGAGGAGTGATGACTATAGCTCCACCGGAGACTTTGTCTCAGGTGAGCTAAAAATGATCCATGGTGCATCTGAGATGTTAGTATGCAATGTATAGAATACAGATTAGCCAATTGTATACATCAACCACAACTTGTAAGCGATTGCAGGACACCCTGGGGCAATATTTACCATTTTCCATATTTTGGCGGCCATTTTCGCAGCCATTTTGAGCCAAGGTAAGATTTTTGGTTCCAGAGAGTTGGAATATTCATAGGTAATGATATGCCTCACTTACATTACAATGTTCTTTTCATTTCTTTTTGAAATATGACTAGAATCCCAATTGTGATTTTTTGTAAAATTTTGTACCGCGTTCAGTAAAATCGAATTTTTGAGGGATCAGAAGGGGCTAGGAGTAGGACCCCATTAGTTGCACATTTAATTGCTCCAATGATCAGTTAATATACACAACACTAAATAAAGTCATATTACTCAACCAGTTCCAAACAGCATGAATTGATCTAGAAGATATTTTGGTGGCCATCTTGGATGGTGAGTTTCAATTTTGGCCCAAAAAAGTGTCATTATGTCTTAGCTTCACGAAAATATATACATTTGTATACATTTTACAAGATTTTCCCGCTATAGTTTGCATAAAACTGACCTAGGGTCTGGTCTGAAAAACGGCGGCCATGATGGACGCCATCTTGTCTGGAGTCTACACGGCCACTTTTTTTTCTTGTTAACATTGCTTAAAAGTTGAAGGACATAATAAGGAACAAAATAAATGGGGTGAAGTTAAGTCCCAGGGGGGGGGTGCAAGGGTACCCCTATTAGCTCCCGGACTATAAAGACTCTAAACTTAATCGGAAGAATAAATTTTTTAGTCTTTTTAAGGAATATGGAATTTTGATTTTCAAATTTGTCAACAGTGATTGAAAAGAGTCAGCCCAGTCAGAGGGCCCTTAGTCACAAGTGTGTATCAAATTGCTCTAGTGGACGTGTATGCTTTCCTGGTCACCTAATCAAATCAGAGGGGTGGTCGGTTGCCTGTGTCACTGAGACAGAATATTTGTCATTGCTTAGACCTTTTCCAATGTTTACTGTCAACTTTTCATTAACTTTTTGGGGGTAGAATGACATTTATGTTGCTATATGGTTGGTGGGTGGAACTACATTTTATGAATGTTGTTTCCTCATGTTACTGTGTAAAATAACTTTGAAAAATTGTCTCCAAAATGGGAACTTTTCATAGATATCATGCGGATGCAGTTTTTAAAGTCGCAAACAAAAAATTAACATGGCGGTAATTTACTTGGTTATCGCAGTTAAAAATTACTACCGTGGCAGGGGGGAGTAAATAATTTGCAGGAAGGTATGCCGTTTTTTTGCATCTGGCATTTTCGGGGACCCACCATCCCCAAACCTGCAAACAAAAAACGTTTACACCACCCCCCAAATTTAACTAAAATTGGTCTAAAACCGCATAAAACTCTACTGATATCACTCATATGACTGGGAATTATCTCAATTAGTTCATATAACAGTTTAACCTGTTTCAGAAGCTGTTTTAATTGAACAAAAAATGTTTTATAAATTGCTGATCATATGTAAACCTAGGTCATTGTGCAGAATACACACAATTTCATAATTTCTAACTATTTCCTGATTAGTCTGTCAACCAGCCCATTATCCATACCACTTTTTTTTTAGATTGAATTCCTTTCTTAATTTCACAAAACCAATTTTTTTTTTTTTTACTTCAAATTTTGAAAAACTAATACTATTATAACATCCGCCAGGGTACCCCCGAGTCACCACCAAATTTGGTTGATCTCGGTCCAGGGGTCTGAGAGAAAAATCCAAACAGATCCTACTCGTTTATATATAGGTGACAAGCAGTTATAGCACTATACCAGACTAGGATGAGAGATCATCTGAGTTGATAGACATGCAAAGAATCCACTGGTGACAGATATTTTCTACCCATTGATAGTCACATTAATGTTTGAGACAGTTGCTTGCTCTTTTTCCATGCACACAATGATCTAGACATTTGTTACATCAGGACAAGTTTATTTATATATGCAAACTTAGGTCATTGTACAGGATACACACAATTCCATAATTTCTAACCATTTCCCGATTAGTCTGTCAACCAGCCCATTACATAGCATTATGACTTAACACTTTTGTTAGTCTACTGGAACAACGTCTGTTAACCCTTTACCCAACAGAAGGGCCCTGTGCCAATGCATTCTCTTATATATGCGAGTCGACCATAGGTCGCCTCGCATATATAAGAGAATGCATTGGCTTAACACATTAAAAATTATAAAATTGTTAAAGAATGTAAGAAAAAATGGTAAAAAGTGTTAAAAAAAGATTTTTTTTAGGCCAATGCATTCTCTTATATATGCGAGGCGACCTATGGTCGACTCGCATATATAAGAGAATGCATTGGCACAGGGCATAACTGTAACTATCACAATGTGGTCAAGGAGCCGGTTCCAATGATATCCATATGTGTATGGTTCTATTGAGACAGACCGAAGATATTTTAGGCTGTTGAAGCTTTATTTGGCCGGTTGTGGCCGGTTTGTTGGGTAAATGGTTAAATAAATGACAAGCAGTCACTATGCCAGACTTGGATATTTTAGGTTTTGTGAGAGTAACAGATCATATGAGTTGATAGACATGCAAATAATTCACTGATTGGCTTGATGCACTGATGAACAGTGTGATGACAGTCATATTCTAGCCATTGATAGTCACATTAATGTTTGAGACAGTTGCTCGCTCTTTTTCCATGCGCACAATGATCTAGGCTTTAGTTACAACAAGACTAATGTAAGTTTATTTATTTCAGTTTCACATTTCATGAAGCTTCTTTCCAAAGGGTGTCGGGAAGGAATTTTTTCACCCCACCGTCCCCCCATATGCAACATTCCATAGCTTAATGTCATCTCTACTAAGGCCCATATGAGGTCCCAGTAACATAGATACATAAATATGGTGTTTTTAGTGTTATATATTCTTATAATATGTTTTAAACTGTTACAAATGTCAAATAAGGGCACAAAAGGGCTTTAGTAAAAAGATTGCATGAGGTTGTAAAAACGTGTTTTTTTGCCGCTCGGGACACCAACCCACCCTGGCATACCTTCCTACAAATTATTTATTACCCACCCCCCCCCGCGACCGTGGTAAAATTACCAGCAGATGCCACATGTTGACCACTAGCATTCAATTAAGGGGTCAATTAATTACAACATATCTGTAATTGGACTTTTATTGAAATATCATTACCTGAGAGTTATTAAAAATGGAAATAAGAACAAAATCAATCTACTTTCTCATGTACTTGTTGATGAGTTGTTCTACAGACTTTTATGTTATTTTGCATGAACCCACTCAAGCCTTGAAATAGTGTGTCTGTCATTTGCAGAATGAGGTCCCAGAGGGTGAATTTAGTGATGCTACCCCGCATAGCGGGGTAGCATCACTAAATTCACCCTCTGGGGACCTCATTCTGCAAATGACAGACACGCTATTTCAAGGCATGAACCCACTTCAAGGTCCTTAAGTGTCTTTAAAGATGCATAATCTGATTAAGCGCCCCCTCAATTACTATTTATTTGGATTCGGGGGTGAAAAAATATCTGAATTGAGTCGAGGAACCCATCTATCAAAGCTCAGAGTTATAAGATATCAATTTTTGAAATCTATTATTTTTCACCATCGAGACCTATTAGTGGCCTAGAAAAAGTCGACGAGCCGACGGTCTCAGACAGTGTCCGCGCTGGACCAAAATTTACTTTTGCCAAATAAATTGCCAAATGAAAATATTTTTTGCCAAATTATTCTAGCATTTGCCAAATGCTATCCCTGATATTATCATTTTCTGCAACCTTAAGTCTTATGTTTCGACACTCGCGGTTTGAAGACTTTTGATATCGATAGAAAAGCAGTTAGTTAATTATACATGCATCTCTATTGTGGTTTATCATACAACAATAAGCCAATCACCGAACAATACAATGGTAGAAGGGTTGCTTCATCAGAGGGGCACAACACAGGAGGATTAGCTATGTAAACACCACCACCACCACACTAAATACTAGTAATCCCTCCAACCATTGATACTAATGCTATGCATCTTAATAGAGGTGTTAACTTTTCCTAAACCTTATAAAACACTACTGACATAATTATGTTGTAAGAACACCATCAGCTCCGCCGTTTCGGATGTGTGGAAACTGATAGAAACTACCAAGCAAGAGATGGCTGAAACTAGGGCACAACAGGAAAGAAATTCAGCACAGTTAGCAGCCATGTTCCCAGAAGAATCCGATCACTCCGAAGACACAGCCACCTGCTCCACCTCAGCAGCAACACAAATAACAAACAGAAAGAAGAAAAAGCCAAAGAAAAAAAATCATCAAAATAGCTCATTCCATTTCATGTTCATCTGTCATGGGTTTTGTACTTTCATCTCCATGAGACCATGACCCCTTCAAAACTTCCAAGTGGGTTGTAGGAGAGGGGTTCCGCCCCTCTCAAATCCTACCTGGGCCCAGTCCTAAAACTCCCAATAAAAAAAAAAATTAATAATAAATGTTGTAAGATTTTCCTGAAATGAATGGTATTGTTTGACCAATTTTTTCAACTTTCTTGAGGAATTAAAAAGTGACTTGCCAAAAATTTTGCCAAATGAAAATATTTTTTGCCAAATGTGAATTATTTTGGCCATCGGCAAATTGGCAAGTGGCAGCGCGAACCCTGGTCTCGGACCAAACTGTGGATGAAGATGGATAACTCTAAAATCAATGGGCTTTGTGGTGATAATAAGGCCAAATTTCACCGAACAACATGTTGATAAATAAAAAAATTCGGGCAATTTAAATCTGGTTATATGGGGAACATCAAATCAGATTGAGTACCTTTAATGTTATTTTTGTCTTGCCAAAGATTTATGAAACCTTTGAAATCTATTTTACTTATTATTAAGATACTAGAGAATAAAATGACATGAATTGAATGAGACCTGCCAGTTTGATATTGAATTTTTCTGTCCATTTATTTCTGATCAAGTCTGGAAATAGTGTGTATGACATTTGCAGAATGAGGTCCGCTGAGGGTGAATTTAATGCTAACATCACAAAATTCACCCTCTGGGAACCTTATTCTGCTTAGGCCTCAACTGCTATCGGAGACCTAGGATCAGACTCCAGCTCCCCAGTTGAAGATGGCGATGTTCATCCACATGTCACCTTGATTTTTATCTTTTGCATTTTATCTTCTGCAAATTATATATAGAAAAATTATGTCAATTTCAACAAAGTCTGCATGTATGAGTGCCCAATTCCTGAATAATATTGACATAATAGGCATTTGATGTTGCTGCGCAGTGCTGTGGGTCAGAGCTAGCCTAGTTGGTCATTCATGCAAAAATACTGGCCATGATCAGCAAGGTGCAAAATAAGTGCCCAGACATGGCCAGTGACAGGCTCAAAATCATCTGTTGGCACCAGGAATAACAACAATCAATTTTAGCATTAACAGAAACTGGCTAGACAATACGATAGATTATAATTCTGAATTATTCAATTCTAAGGAATGATCAGGGTAGATCTGGTGGAGGCATCTGTCTGAACATCCACAAGTCAATCACAATTAATCCTAGATAGTCTGGACCTAGAACAAATAGTTAATAAGCTGTTTTTGATGTTATTGTGTCGAGCAGAATCTGGGGAAACAACATATTGAAAATCCGCATTTGAATTTCCCGCAATCGGATAAACATTTTTGGATAACGAATCGGCTTTCTGTACAATGATGTTATTCCATAATATATAATTTTATTGAATTAAACTTTTTGATTGGTCAATCAGCATTTCCTACGTCTGGGGGTATCAGTGATAATCGATACAGATCTGCTCTTTAAAAATTGTTGCAATACGTGTGTTTTATGCGTTTAACAAGGTATGCCTACAATTTTATATATTACAATCGGCGCAATGCTCTACACAAACAATTTTATCGGAAAGCACGTCAAGTTTTCATCAGTACCATATGCACTTCTGTATCCAGCCCTTTTAATTCAGATTGTATGGCTTCGGCAATCTACTACGGCAATCCTTTGTCGTTGCCCAGTTTACTTCAGCAAATGGCTTCTGCATTGCCAATTATGAGGGCTGTGTATCTGTATATATACGTTCGAATAACCATTTTTGGCATGATAGGACGGGCGCTAGAGCTGCAATGATTCATCGTGATTTCGAGGTATCACGATACGCTTTCACACGATACACGTATCGTATCGTGTGAAGTGTATCACGATACACAAATATCACAATTTTAGGTCATTGAATACTATGAATAGGAAAATAACCCATATTTACTGTGTTTTTTTTTAATAGCAATTTAGGTAGAAAATCCTCGCAAAACATGGTTTTTGCGCATCGTGGTACGTATTGTATCGTTGGTCATGTATCGTGATACATTTCGAATCGTGACAAAGTGTATCGTTCCAGCCCAAACGGGCGCTGGTGATGTTATTGCGTAGCGCTGGCATCTGCTCATCAGTTTATTGATGTGGTTTGTCCAAGATAGGTCGCAGGATATTTAATGCACAGATAAGAAGTATCATCGGCTGCATACAAGATGTGGTTGCAGATCTATCTATCTATAGATTTCTCCTAACCTTCACCATGTTGAAGTTTTAAAGATACGGGCAGCGTTGGCATTCGGTATGCTGTTAAAATATTCACCTCCGTCAAAAACAGCCATAAACAGAAAGAATAGTATAATATAGACACATAAACAGAAAGAATAGTATAATACAGACTTTGTTCATATACCAATCAGAAATATGGCATAAACAGTATGTTATTGTCAAATATTTTTCCTTTGTTATGTAAACAAAAGCAAAAAACGTTACAGACCCTGGCTTTTGTTTAGATCCGGCTATGGTATACATAAAGAACGTTATTTGATACTGTTTTCCTGATATGGAAATAATAAAGAGCGTTTATATCATTTGTGTGTGATTAACCAATAGAATTGCACTGTGTTATGTAAACAGAAGCAAAACTTCTGTAACATGAGCATGTCTTGTTTACGTACAGCACCGTTCGTCTGGACGACAATATACTATTTACGCGCTGATTATGTTTGGCATTTGAACAAAACTATATATATATTAATATTCCTTCCGTTGATGGCGATTTGAACAAATATGAATATTTCTGCAATGAATGCCACTCGTGCCTTTAAAGGAGGCGCATGATTGTGTAGCTATACAATTTTTATGTGCAATATTTTTGGTAAATTTTGATTTATTTAAAAACATGATAAAAACTCAGATTAGGTACAGGTTGGTTATAGGAGTTTGAAGTGGTCGCTATAGGGATAAGATTTTAACTTGTCCTGGTCTGTGAGGGTAGCAATAGCAGGGTCAAGAGAATTCCATGCAAGAATAGGACATGGGTAGAATGAGGTGCGGATGTATTTGGGTCCAGTGAAAAATAGTACAAATTTATGACCTCTGGATGTTTTGAGGGGGGCAGTGTCTCGTATATTAACAATGTTGTTTTTGACTTTGTAGAACATGACAAGTGATGAATATAATCATCGCTGTTCTAGAGAAGGCCATTGCAGGTGTTTTATCATGTCAGAGGCACTGCTTGGGTAGTTCTAAATGTTCAGTATGTACCGAGCTGCTCTGTGTTGGACCATTTCTATTTGGTCTCTTAGGTATGCTTGCCATATGGTTGAGCAATATTCCAGTTTAGGGCGGACATATGTTTTATAGGCTAGTTCTTTTGTTTTATGGTTATTTGTCCTGATGTTTCTTCTGATAAATCTTAATGAGGCATTGGCTTTGTTTGTGATGTTATTTATGTGAGTATTCCATGACATATCTTTAGAGATGGTTATTCCTAGATATTTTACCTTTTCTGTGCTATTTAGTTTCTGATGGTGGAGGAAGTAGTCATGAATTATAGGTTCCTTTTTCCTATGTATGTGGATTATTTCACATTTGTTGGTATTGAATACCATTTGCCACTCATCTTCCCACTTTTCGAGTTTGAGGAGGTCTTATTGGATAGTACTGCAGTCTGCGGGTGAGGATATGGTACAGTAGACTATAGTGTCATCTGCAAAGAGGTGATAGTGACTTGATAGAGAGGATAGGAGGTCGTTTATGTAGATGAGAAAGAGACAGGGCCCAAGGAAAGAGCCCTGTGGAACCCCAGAAAAAACGGGACGAGCGGACGATTCTTGGCCATTGACAACAACTTTCTGTGATCTGTTGGATAGAAAGTCTTGAATCCAGTTTACAGCTGTGTCACTTATACCGATTCGCCTGAGTTTTAGAATTAGCCTTTGATGGTCAACTTTGTCGAAAGCTTTTGAGAAGTCCATAACTGCGACATCGGTCTGCTTGCCATATTTTCGAAAATTTCTTGTGAGAAAGCAATGAGCTGGGTTTCACAACTCAGTTTTGAGCGGAAGCCATGTTGGTTGGATACTAGGAGCTGATTTGAGTCGAGGTATGACATGATTTTAGAGACAATGATGTGTTCGAGTTGCTTGCTGAGGATACAGGTCCGGGATATAGGGTGGTAGTTTATGTTTAGATTTGGAGCCTTTTTTTAAACTAGGAGAGACTATGGCTTTCTTCCAGTCTGATGGTACATGGCCAGTGCAGGCGAAATTGAGAATAGATCTGCAATGACAGGGGCTCTATCTTTGTGGACCATTTTCAGGAAGTGAGGAGAGATATTATCCACAGAGCTTGTACATATAGGTGGTTTTTGTGCATACCCCAGTCATCTGCCCATTGTTCTAGTTGTTTTAATGATTACATCAGTGTAATTTTTCTCAGTCAGTATCAATGCCTGCTAATCCACTGAGCATGTTGCTAAAAATATTTCTGTGATCGGCTGCCGTAACTGAAGTTATGGCGATTCATGTGATTGAATATTACATTATGGATTATGAAGTCTGACTCGTTAATCTTTCTTCATGTGATGTCACACGGGGGACTATATACTACTACTAGCGACACAGTGTCAAACTTGAACGGTGTGACGATTTGCAGTAGGTCCCTATTTGCAGAGGTCCCTATTTGCAGAGGTCCCCCGAATTAGCGGAAGTCCCCTAATTTGGGCGAAATATGTTGATTTTAATGAGGGAACGGGTGCGTATATGTCAATTGATACATATTTTAAACAAATAACGACACGATCATCATAATAGTGGTTTGTTCTATCAATTATATGCGCCGAGTTCACTTGGTGCAAATCAAACAACGATAAATATTCACTCTATAGATCTATATGTCCTCATATGCCATAAGGACTCCTTAAATTTGTGAATAAGATGAAGAATATTTATTGGATGTTATTTATTAAGTCAATCAAATAATATTATTCATTAGGTAGCACCCATATATATACTACCGGAGATTGCTGCGTGGGTGTCCTGATCACGCAAATTAATTCCCTCAACTCGCATTCACAATTCGCGGGGGGTCCCTCTCAATTGGCAAAACAAACAACTTTAAAGAAGGAAAGTGGTGTACATTGGCTATAGTTAATACATATTCTTCAATGAATAATAAATAAAAATGGTTTACTTCATCGATATATATTCACGGAAGTCCCTTTGCGGACATTGAAAACGGTGATAAGAATTTGTGGTCGTCCCCATGTAAATGTGACCCTGTATTCCCAGAGCTAGGTCCCTTTATAATTTATGAATAAGAATATTGATTAATTATTAATGTCTTTCAGTCATTTAAATACTACAATTCATAACTAGCGCCTATATATATATATACTCCAGGAGAACGCTGTGTGGAGATGAAGAATAATGATTACTGATGTTGTTCAGTCAATTAAATAATATTATTCATTAACTATAACGCCTGCATGTACTCCAGGAGAACGCTGGGTGTCCGCAGAGGTCCCTCAAATTGGCAAAACACACAAAGGAAAGTGGTGCATATTGTCTAGTTACTGTAATACAACGAATAATAAACAATCACGGCTTAATTCATCAATTATATTCGCGGAGCTCCCTTTTGCGGAGATTGAAATGGCGATAAGAATTTGCGGAGGTCTCGATATACGTGCCCATATATGGATGCCCGGAGGTCCCCTTTAAGTTGTGAATAAGATGGAGAATATTGATGTTTTTCAGCCAATTAAATAATATTACCTCCACGACTATAATTGATTAATTAAGCCATTATTGTTTATTATTCGTTGAAGTATATGCGTTAATTAGCCAATCTACACCACTTTCCTTATAAAGTTGTGTATTTTGCCAATTTAGACGGACCTCCGCGAATTGTGAATGTGAGTTGAGGGACATCCGCGATGTATTTGCGCGATCAGAACACACACGCACAACGTTCTCCTGGAGTATATAATGTAATTCCCTTCCTTTTGCTAATTTACAGAGGGACCTCCGTGAATTATGAATGCGAGTTGAGGGATCTCCGCGATATAATTTACTTGATCGGGACATCCGCGCAGCAATCTGCGGTAGTATATACGTCATATGCGCTAGCTAATGAATAATATTATTTAATTGGCTGAATAACATCTATGCAGTATGTTTAATTTTATTCACAAATTTAAGGGGTTTGGCTGTGTATATGACAATTGAGACGTAATTTAGTATAATAGTGCGATGAGGTCAACACCCATGCACACCACGTTCTTCTTGGTATACATGTAGGCACTATAGTTAATGAATAATATTATTTAATTGATTGAAAAACATCAATATTCTTCATCCCATTCACAAATTATAATGGGACCTCCGGGCATGCATGGACACGTATTATATATGGGGACTTCCGCAAATTTTTTATCGTGATATAATATTCAATCTACGCAAAGGGATATCCGCGAAATATAATTGATGAATAAAACTATTATTATTTATTATTCATTGAATTTATCTTAAATGTACCCTGTGTACACCACTTTCCTTCTTTAAAGTTGTTCGTTTTGCCAATTTAGAAGGAACTCCGTGAATTATGAATGCGAGTTGAGGGACCTCGGTGATTTAATTTGCATGATCAGGACACCCGCACAGCAATCTCTGGGAGTATATATATGGGCGCTAGCTAATGAATAATATTATTTGATTTAGAGGCGCCACGATTATTGATTTTTATAATCGATTGTCAATAATCGACTATAATCGAACCTAATATTAATAACACCAGTGGAAGTATTCTGTAATATGGCCTATTGGCTGGGTGCTGGTTAACTGCACTGTCGCTGGTTGTTTGAGGCATCTGCTGATGTAATTTTTACGTTAATAATAATGTGCATCATAAACCACTGTTAATTACTATTAATACTAATGAGCACAATGTATTGAATACCAGCACAGTTCTCGGCGATGTTATGGTTATAATATTTGTGAGTTCATTAGAACGAACGTAGCGATTAATTTCAGTGTTATGAATAGCCAAATATACAAACAATACAATTCGTAGAATATACAACGACCCAACGAGAAACCATGTCGCATCATCAAATGAACTGCCGACTGCTTGCTACAAATATTAGTAGTACTCATGTTATTGGAATCTCTTTGATATGCTATCGAAGGATGTTAACCAACTTAACCCCTCGATTTGTAGATTAAACTGTGTAAAACAAACACGGTATTCAATAATACCCGGCATTATGTCCGAAATAAATAACGCAGATTAATCGACGATGGAAATTGTAATCGATTATCGGCTTTATCAACGGTTCATCGATTATACGATTAATCGTGGCACCCCTAATTTGATTGACTTAATAAATTGCATCAAATAAATATTCTTCATCTTATTCACAAATTTGAGGAGTCCTTCCGGCATACAAGGACATATATATATAGATCTATATAGTGAATATTTATCGTCGTTTGATTTGCACCAAGTGAACTCGGCGCATAAAATTTTATAGAACAAACCACTATTATGATGATCGTGTCGTTATTTGTTTAAAATATGTATCAATTGACATATACGCACCTGTTCACTCATTAAAATGAATTTATTCGTCCATGTTCGGGGACCTCCGCGAATTATGGGACCTCCACAAATAGGGACCTACTCAGCTACTGCAAATCGTCACACCGAAACTTGAAAGGCTGTCGCTCTTATCTACTGATTGTTTATACAGAAACGGCTGGATCCTCAGAACTCATATTGGCATAACCAGAACTTACCCTGGTTCGATAGTATCACCATCTTTCACAAAAATTTGAGAAACCGTCCCGACAAAATTTGATTTGAGCTTCTCCGGAATTTTCTTCGTGTCAGTTTTCCCTGCATCGTCAGATTCTTTCTGTACATTGTAGAGAATAAGAAGATCGCCTTTTGATATCTGTCTCCCAACTTTAACCTTGATCTTAACAACTGTAATAATCTTATTTGAAGGAAAATAGACCTTCTGATTGGTTTCCGCCATTCTCAAACAATTTTTGATAGCGCTAAAATGCCCGCTTCCGCTTCTCGCGAGACTAAATATAACAAAATTTGGCGGAAATCCCGGATCTATATATAGAAATATACACAACACTTACTTTCCCAATTTCATACAAGTTAAACTGTAAATCTAGATTATATGTGGTCTGTCGATAGGCCTATAATACACGCTACATATAATAATACTTTTTTCAATTAACTATCAGTATCGGTGGTGGTGAATAAATAATGCACTGTCCAATTTATTTCAAGGTTACCATATGCAAAACTATCAGGGGTCAGTGACTGTGCCACTCTCGTACAACGGCAAATATATAAAAAGTATGATTTTCGCGAGAAAGACCATTTTCTGACCGACAGGCGGTGGGAAAACCGTACCGTAGCATGTGCTCAGATGTACGGAAGCGTATTAGTGCCACATAACAAAAAAATACTACTCCTTATAATCATATAGACTTTCATAAACTTGAAGTAGTAAAGAGCCTCGATAAATCAGTCAAGAAACTGGCAGCTAAAAGAGACCACAACTACATCATTGGTGGGGACTTCAACTGCCCATATATAGACTGGGAGAAGATGACAGTCAAAGAAGAAGCTCAAGACAGAGAGGTACAAACAGCTCTGCTAGATGTATGCATCAGGCATGGACTATCTCAGATGAATGAAGAGCCAACTAGGGAAAACAACATATTGGACCTATAGTACTGACAAACAACCCTTCGATAATGAAGAACTCCATCACAGTACCTGGGATATCAGACCATGCCATGATAGTAACAGATTGTTACCCAAGACCCAAGAACCACAATAGGAAGAAGAAGAAAAATTACGTATTCAGCAAGCAAACTGGACTATAATTAATTAGTGAAGACGTAGAAAAGGTCACCAAAGAGGTCACAACTAGAGCGAATACAAAAAAGGAATCGGTGGAATCGATATGGAAATACTTCCAAGACGAAATAAAGGAAATCATAGACAAAAGGGTACCAACAGCCTCAAGTAGAAGAAGAGAACAACTCCCATGGATAAACAGGAAACTATCACGCATGCTTAGGAGGAAAGGGAAACTCTATCGGAAAGCGAAGACATCAAAGAAATGGGATAAGTACAAAGATTTCCAAAAGATGTGCAGGAATGAAATGAGGAAGGCAGAACGATCACACATACAAGAGATCATCAAAGAAAGCTCGGAGAAAAAGAACAGCAAACCATTCTGGAAATTCTTGAAGTCTAAGAAGAGAGACACTACTGGGATACCACCTCTCAAAAAGGGTACCACACTCACGGACAACAGCGCAGAGAAAGTAGCATTATTGAATAAACAGTTTCAATCAGTATTCACCAAAGATCTAAAGAATACACCCACTGCAAAACCATCAAGCAGTATACCAGACATTGCAGATATCAACATCAAAGAGGAAGGTGTATACAAACTCCTAAAAGATATTAAAACATCTAAAGCCCCAGGCCCAGACGGTATATACCAAACCAAGTTCTCAAGATTTGCGCTAACCACATAGCTCCTGCTCTAACAGCCATCTTCCAGCTATCACTGGACACAGGAGAACTCCCAACTGACTGGCGCAGTGCAAATATATTTCACATCTACCAAAAAGGTGACGTGCACAACCCAGAGAACTACCGCCCTGTCTCACTCACATCAGTATACCCTGCAAAATTCTAGAACACATCATCTGCAGGCACATCAGAGACCACCTGGATGAACACAAAATACTGACCGACAAAAACCACGGTTTCAGATCTGGCCACTCATGCGTCACACAGCTAGTCAATGTCACAGAGGATCTCCTACAAAACCTGGACAAAAACAAACAAACAGATATAGCCATCCTTGACTTCTCAAAGGCCTTCGATACAGTGCCACACAAGGGTCTCCTATACAAGCTGCAGAACTATGGCATAAATGGCACAACCCACAAATGGCTGGAAAATTTCCTCACAAAAAGAGAGATGAGAGTGGTACTCGAAGGAGAAGCGTCACAAAACGTACCAGTGGAGTCCGGAGTACCACAGGGATCAGTACTGGGACCACTACTATTCCTTTGCCATGTGAACGACCTACCGAAAGCCGTAACCTCAGAGGTCAAATTATTTGCAGACGATTGCCTCCTCTATAGAGAAATCAGAGACCAGTCAGACCACCATGCAATACAGAAAGACCTCTCCTCGTTAGAAATATGGGCTGACCAATGGGGGATGCGCTTCAACGCAAAAAAAATGCTACACCATGTCTACAAAGGGCAAATCAACCCACATGTACCAGCTAGCCAATCACATCCTTCAGTCAGTAGATGAAACACCATATCTAGGACTGACTTTTACCAACAATCTAACCTGGTCATCCCATATAAATAAAATTGTCAAAAGAGCCAACAGCACCCTGGGATTCCTTAAAAGAAACATCAGCAAAGCCGATAAAAAACACAAGAAGCTGGCTTACGAGTCCATGGTAAGATCTACACTCGAATACGGGATCCATACTTGCGGAAGGACATAGACATTATGAATTGAAATGGGAATATAAAAGCATGTGCCGTGGAAATTAACACTGATAAATATTTATACGCTAGGGGCATATGAGCATTTATTGTTGAAATAATTGGAAGATATTGATAATATTTTACCTATACAAACCTACCTACCCTATTTATTTCTGTCATTTTTCTGTCAGTTAGCGGGAACAAGAGGTCGTTTTTTAGGCCTATGATATAATTGTAGGAATCTGCTCAATTTATTGGCTGCATTTTGCGTTCGGCTTCCGGGCAATCTGTGAATTTTTCCGTATCCATTATAGAACTATAAAATGAACCAACGATGTTGGTACCATATCGTCGATGGGCTTCTAAACGGGCGTACCTGCCATTTTGACTCGAAACTTTTATTGCATGCATTTTCGGATTCGATTACAAAGGTTCATCAGATAACTTGTCAATATTTCAAGTATATTGATACCCTTTTTTTCCAGGGAAATTCGTGATCTAAAGTGTCATATATATGGCAAGCCGTTTTACACATTTTCTAATTATTTGGACTTATAAGTGCAAATATTTGGACTTAAGTGCAATTATTTGTACTTAAGTGCAAATATTTTCACCTAAGTCCAAATAGAGAATTGCACTTAAGTCGACGAATTCACAATTATGTGGCATTTGCACTTAAGTACAATTCATTTGCACTTAAGTGCAATTCAACTGTATAAGAAACACCCCCAATCAGAGCTTAAGCTGGTCTGGTGTTGCTCGTAGGGCAGACGTTTTTGGGAAAATGGTTGGTCATGTCAGAATTAACTGCACAATATTTATCTAACAATAATAACTATAGTTCCTATACTTAATATTTGCACTTAAGTCTAACTAAATGAAAAATGTGAAAACGGCTTGCCATACATATTATGAGTTCCCCACGAACATTTTTGTTAATTCTAAAATGTCGTATAATTTATTTTCCAAAACTGTTACTCACTGGTAGGATTATTCTGATTGGATTGTTTTGAAGAAGAATGGCTGGAGGGTGTAGGCCATAATCCTCCTTATCGTGAGTGACTAACGAGGCCGCGTGAATCGTCAAAACAAACTGTTACAAAATGTCGTATGAGCAAGATTTCTTGTAATTTTCTATGTTTTACTTCCAAAAAGTCGTATAACACCATAAATCATGTTTTCTCATCAACTAGAAGATACTTGAATATGAAAGTGAAACGAGAGGCCGATCACGATCGGCAGATGTTTAACCCATACCTTGGCGATAGCGATCGGCTATTTTCAGCTTAGACGCTAAAATCCATAAGCCATAACTCCGTTTAAAAAAAATGGATCAAACCCAAATTCGAATGCTATCTGTATTTTGGGCTGAGAAACTCACATACCAAATTTACATACATCTCGATAAAATGAGATATATCAGATGAAAGGTATTTCTATTAAAGGTACTCAATCTGATCAGACCCTCATAAATTACTATTTCTTTGGCTTCGGGCGTAAAAAATATTTGATTCGAGTCGAGGAACCTACCCATCAACGCTCAGAGTGATCAGATATAATTTTTTGAAGTTTTGTTATTTCTATTGTTTGTGGCCCAGAAACACGCCGTCAAAAGTGTGGTCTCGGTCAAAATTGCGTTATTATTACCACTTGATTTTAGAGTTATCCATCCTCGTCTGTATGAATAAGTGTTTCTGGGGCAATTATTAGTACACATCTCGAGAAATAACAAACTTCAAAAATCAATATCTGATCACTCTGAGCTTTGATGGGTGGGTTCATCGACTCGAATCAAATATTTTTTACCACTGAAACCAAAGAAATAGTAATTTAGGGGTGCTTAATCGGATTGAGTACCTTTAAAGTATCAGGAATGTTGAGAAGGATTCATTTTTAACTACAAAAACCCATACAAGTGAAGGAGGAGAAACCTGGAGATATTATAGGAGACTGATTACATGAAAAATATACAAAATCATGAAATTGATGACCAGGGCTAACAATTTTAACTCTATAAAGCTAGGGGACTGTACCAGGTATTTCACATGAATGTTGCATTGATAGGCTAAACCAGAGAGCAATGTGGGAGTTGATAAACCATGACCACACACTATGGAAATGCAATTAACATCCCTACAAATGAACAATAGACTATTCCAATTTATAATTTTAGAACTGAATGGGATAGTCCATTGATTGGTGAATGGGTTACACCTTTCACTACTGTGCTGAACATATGATGGCTAAAAATAACTCTAATTTCAATAATACAGCTTTAACTCTTGTCTCTCTCTTAGAGCTAAACTGATATCACAGGTAATTAATTGTAAGCTTCTGGGGTTACAGGGTATATTGTAAGCATAAAAATCTCATATCTGTTCAATTCTTAGTTGAAAAAGGGCCATAACTCTGGTATAAAAAATCGGATCTAACCCATATTCAAACTCGATCTGTATTTGAGTTGAGAAACTCACATACCAAATTTGGTTCCTATCAGATGAAAAATGATTGCTTTATCGAAGCATGCATGAATTCTTTGTCAAAGGGCCATAACTCAGTTAAAAATAATCTGATCAAACCCATATTCGAACTCGATCTGTATTTTGGATTGAGAAACTCACATACCAAATTTGGTTCCGATCAGATAAACAATGTTTGAGTTATGGCAGAATGCGTGAATTCTAAGTAAAACGAGAGGCCGATCACGATCGGCAGATGTTTAACCCATACCTTGGCGATAGCGATCTTTTTATGAGTGCAAGAATTTCAACAATTCACAGCGTACTATTATTTATTAGTTTCATAGTGGAATCAGACATATTGAGCAACTTGCTCATTTAAACACAATAGGAAGATGGATATGACATTCGATTTCAACCTATTCGGTCACTCCAACAGAGATACATGTATGTGTGATAGATTGATAAAGATAATTATACCCAAACACAGTCAGACAGATGCACCATAGCTGTTAAAGATATAATTGTTACAATATTAACATCATAATAACTCTATTTATTTAATTCTTACAATGGAACCTGAGTCATAACAGATTATGTTGTTGTGTTAGCTGCATAGTAAAAGTTATGGGATGATTGAGATTAGAGACCAACAAACACCTGAACATCTATATAAGTGAGGGGTGTATAGACCTTGATATTAAATATGATTGATAATGGTTGGATATAAAATATTTTAATACAGAATTATCAGATAACTAAAGGAGAGATATGAGAAGGGTCAAATTGAAAATATTAGAGTCATAACATTGGATCGCGTACAGTATACATGTACCTATGGTTAATTTTATTCTAAGCTGATCATTGGAAAGATACAATGTCTGTAACAGCAGAAATATTATTAAATATTGGGTTAATATTCTCAAAACCATTCAATCAATACCAAAATCTATACACATGAAGAATGTATCACAATCAACCTGAATGAGATTATAAAAGTGATTGGGTGAAAAATATTTGACCAAAAAGTCAGCTTCAAGAATACCAGAACCATTATTATTATCCTGCAGCCCAAATGCAATAGAGGGAATTTCAAAATAAGATATATCCTCAAATGATGAATATTCAATTGGTGGCTTATAATTAATAGAAATTCTTAGTGAACCTGGCCTAAGGCGAAAGAGATAATTTAAAATCTGCGTATCAGATATGATGTGTCTATGGAATAGGTTAATTTTAATCCTGAAATACATGCAAGTGAAAAGTGGATCACGATCAACCTGGACATAGAATAGGAGAATGGACATATGATGTGTGGAGAGTGTTAATCATTTTCAATGACATCATATGATGGAACTAATGTGTGGATAAATTGTTTTCTCAAGATAAGACAACAGTGTCTCTGTAAACAACAATTCTCTAAACAGCCATGCTCCAGAAAATCCTTCACATGGACAATGGACTATTTGTATTAATGCCATGAACATGTTTCAACAGGTTGGGTTAAATTACTATTGCACACAAACTGGAGTAAAGTATCATCAATCACTTAAATTTGACAGCTCTGGGAGCAGCAGTGGTTTAGCAAAGAGTATCCAGTGTCATTTTCTGATCCCAATAAAGCAGATTACTGTGTAAAGTTGTTTGTCTTAAATTCTCACAGGGCATATACAATAGGTAGTAAATTACTTGAATTATAAAGGGCCATAACTCTGTTAAAATATATCGGATCAAACCCAAATTTGAACTTGATCTGTATTTCGGGGTGAGGACCACATGTACCAAATTTGGTGTAGATCAGATGAAAAATGTTTTGAGTTCTAAGTAAACATAAGTTTGAAAAGGGTTAATTAAACGATACCAAAAACCATACAGATAAAGAATGTGCTAAGAAAAACCTTGGTAAGAAATATGAGGCATATCAGAAGAAAACAGTTTGACTTAGATGGATCAGATAGCATTTGTGTGCAGGGTTAATTATTTTCTAAACCGATCAACCGATCGATACCAAAAACTATACAGGTGAGGGGTGTGTCATTATAAACCTACATATCAAATATGAAAACAATCGGACAAAAAATAATTTGGTTACAGCATCGGATAGCTCATGCCTATGTGCGGATGCAAAGTGTTAATAATTTCTAAACCGATCAACCGATCGATACCAAAAACTATACAGGTGAGGAGTGTGTCATCATAAACATGGGAGTAAAAAATAACTCTAATTCCCATAATACAGATTTACTGCTCTCAGAGCTAAACTGATACCACTGGTAATTAATTGTAGACTGCTATGGTTATCTGTTCAATTCTTAGTTGAAAAAGGGCCATAACTCTGGTATAAAATGTTGGATATAACCCATATTCAAACTCGATCTGTATTTTGAGTTGAGAAACTCGGATACCAAATTTGGTTCCGATCAGATAAAAAAAAATTTGAGTTATGGCAGCATGCATGAATTCTAAGTCGAAAAAGGGCCATAACTCCATTGAAAAATATCGGATCAAACCCATATTCGAACTCGATCTGTATTTTGGTCCGAGAAACTTGCATACCAAATTTGATTCTGATCAGATAAAAAAATTTTGAGTTATGGTAGCATGCATGAATTCTAAGTCGAAAAAGGGCCATAACTCCGTGAAAAAAACTCGGATCGAACCCATATTCGAACTCGATCTGTATTTGGTGCTGACAAATTCATATACAAAATTTGGTTCCGATCAGATATAAAAAGTTCGAGTTATCGCACCATGCGTAAAGTGTCTACAGACAGACAGACAGACAGACAGACAGACAGACAGACAGACGGACGGACGGACGGACTAACGACGAGTGGTCAATCCGGGCAACGACACTATGTTTACCATACTATGGTATGGGTAAACATAAAAAGGGCCTTAACTCTGAGAAAAACAAATTTGGATCAAACCCATATTCGAACTCGATCTGAATTTTGGGGTGAGAAACCCATATACAAAATTTGGTTCCGATCGGATAGAAAATGTTTGAGTTATCGCATTATGCGTAAAGTGTCTACAGACAGACGGACGAATGACGAGTGGTCAACCCGGACGTCGACACTATGTGTACCATACTTTGGTATGGGTACATATAAAAAATATTATAACAATTACTGTGATGTGAGGTGTTATTGTGCAAACTTATTTGCAGATACCAATTATAGTTCCCCCAGTTTCTTGTGTCTCCTGAACAAATTGATCTACGGAGGTATACCTTTTAGAAGCCCACTGCCGATATATAAAGCAGTTAATGACGTGAAGTCTATTATATAATACGCACAACCTATGAATATCATAGTCATCCAAAATTCTCAGTACATGTAAACGCATCCATGTTTGCAAAATCTATGCATTGTCATTTTGTCGAAAGAGAACGATTTTCTTTACCATGCACACAGATGTGAACATCAGGGTGATTTCGGTAAATTTTCCATTTCTGATCGCAATTTGGCAGCCATTGGATAAATATTCATCACCCCAAACCCAAGAGGAAAACTAGCAGTATAGCGTGAGTATCACCTGCACACAGATATTTTATATATTATATTAGCTGAAACAGGCTCCCTTCGAGATACTTTTATTCAGCGCCGGAGGGACAGCGCATATTTTGATCTCAGACAGAGCTTTTATTCAACGGCGACCCATTTGTGCACTTCGCGTATAAATTTTGATCGTTTAAACATTTTGATATTTAATAAAAAAAAAATTATATAGATATTATTTTTTTCTTTTTTATAAATTTAACAAAACAGATTAAAAAAAAATAATTAAACTAAATTGTTTATTTAGATCAACATTTGGAAAATCTAACACCGTTATATCATCTGCCAGGGTACCTTGAGTGACCACACCAAATTTGATTGAAATCGGTCCAGGGGTCATAATACCGCATTTGGAAACAGGTGATATTGGGCAAACATATCTGGCCAAAAATTCACGTTAGGGTCTAATTGTGTGAGTAATCTATCTGGAAAGTGTGTATGAAACCATGAAAAGTTACCCATGTTTCATTCAAAGACAAACGATTTGTGGTGAAATGTCCAAAAAAATAAAAATATTTCGGTGCCACCTTGGATTTTATTTTCTGTTTTTTTTGGCTCATTTCTAAGGGTGGTACATACATAAGCATAACGAATCGAGAGGCGAAAGATACCACATATTATTCTGTCTGTACTATAACGGCAATCAAAGAGACATGGTGCATATTAACAAAATAGCCACCATCTTGTCAGGAGTCTTCCGCGGCAAGTTCCGCCACTTTTTTCAAAGGAAAATGGTGGGGGTGAACTCTTGTCTTCTGTGTGGATGCAACATTCGACCAATATCTCCTGGACTAAATAGCATTCGGTCCAAATATTCAATCACAAACGCTCTTTATTGTGAATTTTCTTAATACTAAATGCTCGACATTTCTACTGGTCAGTTTAGATATGTCACATTATACCACTGGTTCAGCTATATATATGACTGTTAAAAATAATATCGTGGTTTTCTTGTCCCCGTTTGATTTGATCTCATTTTGATGTGACTGTGACTAAGTTTAGGGGGCGATTATCTCAATGTTGTCAGCCGTCGGTAAGTTTTTTCTGTGCAAGGGATGTTTGAACTAATACAAATCACAGTGAAAAAAAACTTTATAAGCTAATATCAGGTTCACTGAAAAATTGGCACTTGCCCTGACTTGCCTGATTCAAATCATTCGCAGGGGCCCGAGACAAATGCATATGTTACTTTTTCATCTGAATAAGTAGCAATAGAAAATCCCTGAGTCAAATCAGATTTCATTCATTTATTTGAACAATCTTGGTTCACACATTTCATTCAACACTTTAATATAAATTGGAAAAAATATGTATAGATTCACATCTGTGGCTAAACAGAAAAATCAATGAATAACAAAATAAATTATTTCCCACCGTTTAACATATAAATCACATTAATCTCCACATATGACTTACCAATTTCACTGGGATGAACACGAAAATTATAGATTCATTGCAGACCTGTTATCAAAGAAACGACAGATATATTTTGTCAAAAAACATAATATAGGCCACTTTACTCAATTAATCATGCAATAATAATATTGAAACTTTGGAATACGTAATTGCTACAATCATCCATAGCGTCAAAATGAGCATTGGTTCCAGAAAGCTATACCTTGAGCACACATGGTGTTTGAAGTTAAACATAACTAATTTTTTGGTACAAATCTACTTATCAGAATAAAATTGAACAGCAATTGCATACTTCGCCAAGTTATGGAACATATGTGGCCAAAATGTATATACCAACTTGGTATTACCAAGTGATAGAAAGCTCTTGATTCAACAATAAAAAGAAAATATCCAGTTTTTTTATTGTTGTGGTTGGTGTTAACATGGAACTATAAAATACTGATGCCATAAAACAAGCAGTTTCAATAATACAACAGCAATTGTTTTTTTGCCATACATGTATCTTATACTGTGGAATATAATATAAATAGGAGGTAAAACACTATGTATGTTTTAATGAGTTATATGATTTACTACTGCGGAGAGCCGACAATGATAGTGAGGTAGCATAATTCTGTTTTAGTTACAATGGAGAAGATTCAATTTTATTGCTAAAATTACTGGGTTAAAAAGGATGATTATTGTGTTTTCCAAATAATGATGCCGTCACATATAATGATCGTGATTAAAAACTGTGGCCAAACTATATAGTTCAGAGCCAAATAAATGTCCATGGTGGAAATCAGCTGCACCCCTCAACTAATAGGTCAGGTTCATTTCCATGTATCAACTTGAGTCGATGCTCTCTATACCACTATTTTGAGATTTTATTGTCACATTCTGTGTTCTACATACACAAACTGGCCTGGGCAATAAATTGCAAAATGAGAGAGTTTCTATAAATTGGAGTAATCAGCCAGAAATGGTTTCAAACCTGCATACAAAATTTCATTGCACTCACGTCAGCTGATTCAGTCAATATTAACAGAAGTTATCATCCAGAAACCAAGAAAATCAAAATTTCAAAGTAAAAATAATTCCATAACAATGGTCAAACTCGGAACCCAATATTGAACTTGAGTCGTATTTTATGGTTGTAAATCCATTCAGTTGAAATTAACTGAAGTTATCATCTGGAAACGAAAATTGAGCCCAAATTTCAACAAAGGGCTGTAAATCTAGTAACGCCCGTTTTTCTTTTATGAACTGTACACAAACGAACAATGGCAGCGACACTAAATTGTAGTATTGGAAATGTCATTCTGGGCGGACACTGAATTTTCCAAGTCAAACCATAATCAAACTTGACCTGTATTTTGGTCTGGAAAACTCACATACCAAATTTGGTTCTGATAATATAAACCAAACTAAATTATCATCCGGAAACCTCAAATATTGAAAATTCTAAGTCGAAAAGAGCCATAAGTCAATAAAAAATATTTGGATCAAATCCATATTCGAACTTGACCTGTATTTTGGTCTGGAAAACTGACATACCAAATTTGGTTCCGATAAAATAAACCAAACTAAAGTTATCATCCGGAAACCTCAAATATTGAAAATTCTAATTAGAAAAGAACCATATGTCAGTAAAATTTATTCAGAACGAACCCAAATTCGAACTTGACCTGTAACTCACATACCAAATTTAGTTTCGATAACATAACCCAAACTCAAGTTATCATCCAGAAACCAAAACTGCTAATGGACAGACGTCCGGACTGCTAGATGGACAGATGGAGGACTAGACAGACCAATCACACAATACAGCCGTTTATTCAATCCAGCGTATAAATGGGTGGCCTACCCCAAAATCGAACTTGACCTTTATTTTGTGGCAGCGAACTTACATACAAAATGTCATTCTATTTAGTTCAGTAGAACTAAAGTTATCACCCGGAAAAGAAATATGAATGGACAGAAATAGTAGTTTTCCCGCAGAAACACTTGTGAGATGACCTAAATGTGAGCTGCAGACAATCCAGTGTGAATAAAAGCGTCCACTGGAAGTGTTGTGGTGCAGGCCAAATTTAGTAGGGTGCATGTATTAGATATTAAAAGTGAACTAATCATTGAATATTGAGATCTTTGTTGAAATATGGCATCAGCCTAATAGGCATAATTTTTTTTGTCAGTTTGGGCCTATAGTGATGTAGATCCATAAGCATCTGAGTCAAAATTGTGGTTACACGCACCCACTTCTGAAGAGGTGTTGCCAAATATAGTGTACCCCACATGTCGACTTTTAATGATTGTTCCAAATTGTGTCACATGGTGTACAGCAAGATATGTACAAAACACACCTGTGGGATGCAGAAAATGCAATGATTTGATATAAACGTTTGAGTTTGAACATTTAAGGTAATGCCCAAAGTAATTGACCACTTAACCACAGCAGAATTTTTAGTCGGAAATATGGCTTGTTGCCATTCATCGGAAAGCTCTCGGCAAGAGCTTTCCGATGAATGGCAACAAGCCATATTTCCGACTAAATCCTGAAAAATTACCCATAATTCTGCTGTGGTTAAGTGGTCAATTACTTTGGGCATTACCTTAAATGTTCAAACCCAAACGTTTATATTGGAAGTCCATTTTACTTGTGGGTTGACTGACAGAAATTCAATGGCAGCTCACAAATACAATTTATACTCATTTCAACATCATTACTTATGAGGTGCACCATGTCACCCCACAAGTCAAAATTATACTCCCGATGAACATTAATTCACATCACAAGTACATCTGGGGGAGAATGGACAGATGGACAGACAGTCCAAAAATTAATAATGATAATACGTCCTGTTGTTAACATGGGCATATAAAAATTAAGAAGAAGAAACATGCAGACAGAAAAAATAAGCTTGGTGGAATTATTATTGTCAAAATTAAAATATGTGCATACATATTTATTAACCCTTCCATGACTGGAGCTTCCTGAAATTTTGCGAAAACCCTGTGCCAATGTATTCTCTTATATATGCGAGTATCCCATAGGGAACCTCGCCTATATAAGAGAATACATTGGTCTAACAATATTTACTGGTACATGATCTTTAATGCTGCATCAGAGCAGCTCTCATCACGAAAGGGTTAGGTAATTAAAAGCAAAGGACAGGACAAATGTAAATAAATACAGCTTAATAAAGAGCTGATGGACGTCTATTTGTGTAAGCACTGAAAATATGGGATTTAAACATGAAAGTTCTGAAGTAAGAAACAGGGTCCTCCAAATATTAGTTTCCATTCTAACCTAATAGAGAGATTTCGCAAACTCAGTTTTATATATAGCAGTTACCAACTTATGCACACATTCCAACAGTAAATGTGAAGCCCTAACTGCCATAAATGGATAGGATATATCAATTTCTTTTTTAACCCTTTCATGATGGGAGCTGCACTGTGCAGCATTAAAGACCCTGTACCAGTGCATTCTGTCATATATGCAAGTCTCCCATATGGGGCCTCGCATATATACGAGAATGCACTGGCTTAAAAGGTCAAGGTAAATAATGTTAGGCCAATGTATTCTCTTATATATGTGAGGCTCCCTATGGGAGACTCGCATATATAAGAGAATGCATTGGCACAGGGTTTTCGCAAACTTTCAGGAAGCTCCAGGCATGGAAGGGTTAAATATACAGACACTCTAGATATGTCAACTAGGTTTGTTGTATCATACAGGTATCACCTATTAACCCTTTACCCAACAAACCGGCCAAATAAAGCTTCAACAACCTAAAATATCTTCGGTCTGTCTCAATAAAACCATACAAATATGGATATCATTGGAACCGGCTCCTTGACCACATTGTGATAGTTACAGTTATGCCCTGTGCCAATGCATTCTCTTATATATGCGAGTCGACCATAGGTCGCCTCGCATATATAAGAGAATGCATTGGCCTAAAAAAAATATATTTTTAACACTTTTTACCATTTTTTCTTACATTCTTTAACAATTTTATAATTTTTAATGTGTTAAGCCAATGCATTCTCTTATATATGCGAGGCGACCTATGGTCGACTCGCATATATAAGAGAATGCATTGGCACAGGGCCCTTCTGTTGGGTAAAGGGTTAAACCTGCCAACAACTATCATCAATTGGCCGAAGAGAATAGGAGTTTATTGTGAATGGTGTGCTTAATATGGCAGATCGTGGCAAGTGAGATTGCACACAATTAGTCATGCATTGTCCACATCTTGAAATAGCCTACTCCTCATCATCTTTTCACACAAAAAAAAAACAATTTGGCCAGATATAACTTTTACGACAATGTGAGTTTATGAAACCTCTCTAATATAGAATTGACCACAAACACTACTTCATGAGTCAAAAATTTATATGTTCAAACCTTTTTGAACTTATTTTTGAAACAAATTTGAATATTGGGGAAAGTTTTGAAAAATAAATGAAATATTGATTATATGCAGGACACCAGCAGGAAATTATAGAAATGACGAACAAGAAGTATATAAGCAGATCTGAACATTAGTGTTTTAACACTGAAATAATACTGTAAGTGAATTTATTAAAATGTTTAACACCAATAATTAAGAAACCTTAATTTTCAGCATAGTGATGGAATGAGTTTTCTATCTGATGTCATGGCTTGGGTATAGATGAACAATGTCGTGTCAGTAAACACGCATATATTGCTCTGTTCCTTATTTTACCCAGGGTCTACAAAGGTTGATTAGAAAACCCAGAATCGCTGAAATGTTCATTAGGGTACAGTAATGCCCTAATTAATCGACTCCTTAACCACAGCAGAATTATGGGTAACTTTTCAGGAATTAGTCGGAAATATGGCTTGTTGCCATTCATCGGAAAGCTCTCAGGGAGAGCTTTCCGATGAATGGCAACAAGCCATATTTCCGACTAAATCCTGAAAAGTTACCCATAATTCTGTGGCAGTTAAGGAGTTGATTAATTAGGGCATTATTGTACATAAGATATTTGAACCTAACAAGATGTTATATGAAAAGTTATATAATTTAACCCTTTCATGACGGAAGCAGCGCCAGTGCAACATTAAAGGTCCTGTGCCCAGCTGTGCCAGTGCATTCTCTTATATATGAGAGTCTCCCATAGGGCGCCTTGAATATATCAGATATAATATAAGAGAATGCACTGGCTTACACGGTGAAGCTAAGTATTGTTAGGCCAATGTATTTTCTTATATATGTGAGGCTCCCTATGGGAGACTCGCATATATAAGAGAATGCATTGGCACAGGGTTTCTGCAAAATTTCAGGAAGCTCCAGTCATGGAAGGGTTAATGAAGTTACAGGAATCATTGTTATTATTATCTGGGGAGAAAGTCCTTGTAAGTACAATGGGAAGACTTGATATTTAGACAAGCTCATTGTTTAGTTAACACAATGTTAATCAACATTAAAAAATATAAGAGCAGCAAAATGGTTCCTTTTTAGGGTGTAGAAAATTAGCATTTCCATGTTTCAGTGGAAGATTTTTTTATTGAATGAACTGATAATAATTTAATGACTTCTTGCTATATTGAATTAGAAATCACACAATATGCCTCAATTCATTAGAAGTTACCAACAATGATAACCCAATGTAGAAATTCTCTTGATAAATTAATGCATTTCTAAGAGATCCTTGGGTCCCTAATAAACATTTTGTAGACCCCAGACAACATTAGCAGTAATTCTAGATCCTGGGCATCCAGACAGGGCTCAAATGTACACCTGTTGGTTAGTGATGAGCCAATGATCGGAAACGACAATCGGAATCGGCCGATAGTGGCCCATCGGATGACAATCGGTACTTGGGTTTCAACATCGGCATTTCCGATTGTCTAAATAATAATCAGGTGCTTATTTTTCTTCAATAAACTGTGTTAAATATAACGATGTTTTGTTGAATAAATGACCAGTAAACATGGGGAAAGTGCAACCAAATACAAATTTGATGATATACAGCCAGGTCCTGCTTAATACAGGTATAAATCCCCGGAAGTACAAGTCACCTGACACATAATTACGCAGTTGACTGCATTCACAATGCTTCAGTTATTATATATCGAATGAATTGAAATAATTATGTAAAATGAACCAGTGACCTCAATGACCTCTTATCTTTTAGCCGACATAATAAAAACCTGTAGACAGTAAAAACAAGTGTTGCGTCATCCTTGGTATTATCTCTACAGACTACAGTTGAGTTCAGGATAATGTGGTATAACATAAAAAATCCCTTCCTCAGACGGAGGTCTCATGTTGAATTCTTGTATTTCATTAATTGGATAGGGATAAATACACTGGTAACAATTATTAATATTATTTAATTGTTTTTATTTGTAATTAAACATTTCGTCCCTTTTTTGGTGTGAACGGTCATGCACTCTTCTGAGTTGTCATTGCGGCGAATGCGAATGTGATTGTAGCCAGAATTCAGACCCCATATTGACTTACAGTTGAATAAGGCGCGTGCACATTTTGAGGGGAAATACTGGGTCAACAAATAGCGACTTATAGACAGAAATCTACGGTAAATTGAGCATAATATAACATGTGTATTGGTTGTCAGGACGCATGAATTCGTTCACAAGTCCACCTATACCTACCTTTATACTTACCCAAATGTATACTTATGTATACTGGTATATTACTGATGTTGTTGCTTCCAAATCGAAGTAGTATATAACACATATAACATATTTTGGTATAATTATTTCAATAATCGGAATTGGCACATGAATCGGCCGATTGTGATCTCAAATAATCGGCAATCGGCGCAAGGCTCTATTTGACAATCGGCTCATCACTACTGTTGGGGACAGTCACTGTTGTTGGATGACAGGTAGATTCTTGTGACACCTGTCACCAATGACAGGTGAGCTCAGACAGCAGGCTTCTGTTTGGAATTTAGACCAATACTGGTATCTATTTATATTTATAGGTTGAGACAACTCTCAGTCTGAATTTAATATTTCCTAGAAGTTTTGCTGAAACTCATCAAAACTGTTCCCCACCACCATCCCTAAATATTCTGATCATAAAATGAATTGGGTCGATTAATTAAATGCCCAGTTTTGACAGGTTTTGATGCACTAAACTTTAAAGTTTAAAATTCAATATTCACAACTATGGTTGTAGTAGTAAAGATTATGAAAATAATGACATATTGTGAAATCAAGTGCCGAAAGCCAAGTTCCGCATAGATAACTCTGTGGTGACAGGTGGGAAATAATTCTACCTGTCCCACGTAGAAATTTCAGAATAGTTTGAGCCCTGTACACAAATCAATGTACCCAATATAACTCAACACACTCAGATGTTTATCTAGAACAGCAGATTAGATGGGAAGACATTATTAACTTCGTCCATGTCAAGGCTCTCATTAACATTGGCTGTAGGAGCTTCACCCTGTAGACTTGCATCAGTCACAGAAACACTCGTCATGGAAGTAGGCACCAGAGTTTGTGGGAGATTCATTGACTGAACCATATCGATGTGATGTGCACGCTTTATGTGAGTGCGTAGGTTTCCTTTCTGTATGAATGCGTTATCACAGTAGGGACATTTATATGGCCGTTCTCCGCTGTGGTTCTTGGCGTGAATCTGGAGCGCATTCTTCTGATTGAAAGCTTTACTACACACATCACATTTGAATGGTCGCTCTCCTGAAAATTAATTAAATTGTTTTATCATACCTTAATCCTTTCTTTATTAACCCTTTGAGTGCCAGGGGCCGATATTATCGGCCCTAAACCTACACAATAAGTCTGTTAAAGAATATAATAAAATATATTAAAATTGTAAAAAATTGTAAAAAAAACCACAAAAAAACCCAATTGTTAAGCCAATGCATTCTCTTATATATGCGAGGCGACCTATGGTCGACTCGCATATATAAGAGAATGCATTGGCACAGGGTATATGGGTTGATACAAAAATCGGACCTGGCACTCAAAGGGTTAAAGGTACTCAATCCCATTCGATGGTCCCCATATAATCAGATTCCAACAACAACATTTTTATAAATGCCGCTTCGGTTATCAGAATCGATCAATTGCCCAAAAATAATGCTAACCACTGTCAACTACCGCTATTCTCAAAGTAATTGACCAGAAAAACAGGGTGATACCCTGGTCATGACCGCGGTGATACCGGTAATAAACGGTAGCGGTATCGAGACGGTCACGGCTGTGGAGTTACGGTATCGGGCGGTAAGGATACCGCGGTCTGATAGCGGGCACCGCGTTAAATGTTTTGAATACCGCAGTGATTTTCATGGAACTCTTTGAAGGGATGCATTTAGTGAACGTTCAGACAACAACGATTCAATCGTAAGTGGAAAGCACCGTTTGATTTTAGATGCGAAATCGTGGCATATCCTTGATAACCTCCACTTGCGACGTAATCGCAGTCGTGTGTACGTAAAAATAGTAGCTGGAAATGTCGTAGGATAGTCAATCACATGCTTTATTTGCGGTTTATTTCTGAAAATCGGAGCAGGGGATACGGAATAAATCCAAAATGATTTGAACTATGTGGAATAGCAAGAGAAATATGATGATATTGGAAGCAGGGGATACGGAATAAATCCAAAATGATTTGAACTATGTGGAATAGCAAGAGAAATATGATGATATTGGAAAATCATCTATAAAAAAAAAATATATATCGTCCCATGTGTTTATAAATGTGAGTTTATATTTTCTTTAATACAAGTGCAATTTTCGTGTTTTTGACGCATGGATCACGGCATTGGTATAATATCTATTAATTAAATGACGACTCCTGCTGGCTGGGTTGTCACACTGAAAGTTAAAACAATACGTCTATAAGCCTTAATTAAGGATCTCATTAAATTCCACAGATAAAAGGAGAATCACTGTGATTTCCACGACTTCGTGTCAATGCCAATCGCTGCCTTAGAATGTCCATCTTACTTTATTGAATAAAAAAAAAAAAAACGTTCCGTCATAACACATTCATACTTGGTGCGTGGTGAAATTATTTCAAGGGCAGGTATGTGTTGGAAGACACCTCAGTGCCCGGACACCAGGCGATGGGTGGAGTTTACAATTTGACAGCCGATGTCGGCAACTTCAAAGTACCGGTAGCGTAAGTTCACAGCGTGATACTTTGTGTTGCACTCAGCCCTGCTGAAGATTACCATGACCTGTCGCATTCAGAACAAGCCCACGTGACATTTTTGTGACGTGTTTATCGTTTAGTGTTTGAGGAAGTTCCCTTGATGATGTCATCGTGGGTCATATTGTCAAATTGTGTCCAACCACGTGCTTATGTTTTTGTTTGCTTATAAATGTCAAATTGTAAGCGTCCACATTTGTCAAATTTCCATGTTGACATTACGGCAATAAACAATCTATCTATATACATGTAGCTGATGCATACGGACTGTTCCCATCCCGCATGTCTTTATAAGAGGACGCGCAAGTGTCGTCATAATCATCAGGATTATCTCACTTATAAATAACCATACACGACCTCCCCGTGCGCCTGTAAAAAAGTAGACGAATCTGGTTCCAATTAAGCCGTGTTTCCATGACGTTCGCACATGATATCGTCAGGGTTATCTCATTATTAGGGATCGCACAACCTGCTCACAAGAATAGTAATTCTTTTCTGCCGGTCTCGATATTGGCACCATATATTTCTGTTTTAATAATGTCAATAAAACCACACAAAATAAATTAAATTGCATTGGAGAGTGATAAAGTTGGGAATATCGGTAAGAATTGTTGTTTCCCCACCCGCACTATTATTTGGGTCACTCAGATAATTCTTACCTACCTGTACCCTGCATCGCAACTAAAACTGATATGCAATCTCATGTAGGTTTATCATCGACCTATGTCTATAAGCATAAATAAATCCTATAAAGTTCAACGACAATAAACAGAGTCAAGGGTAAAAACTAAATTAGGTCGGATATATCGGATTTTCGAAGGAAGACGTTACCGTCTATCAATATCTATTGGTTATACGGAGACGAGAAATTTTTTTTCTCTCAAGAGATAGTTTTTGATGACTCAGACACATAAAGAAATCACTATTGGCAAAAGCATATTATACACATGAACAAATCACTATTGGCAAAACAACATCATCGTCAATAATAAGTAAATAAAATAACCACAATAAATGAAGATTTCTTCAGTGTCCTTTGTTTTTTTCCGTGCAAATTGTCCGTTAAAATCACCGCGGTATCGCGAACCGTGACCGCATGGATCGTGGTGTCACCGCGGTGTTGAAGCGTTAATAAGCGGTATCAGTACCGCGGTTAACGGGGTGACACCGCGTTATAGATGGTCAATTACTTTAAGTATAGCGGTATAGTATAAAATTGCCCAAAATGTGTTTTTTATCAACATGTTGTTCGACGAAATTTGGCCTTATTATCAACACAAAGCCTCTTGATTTTAGAGTTATTCATCTTCATCCGCAATTTGGTCTGAGACCGTCCGCTCATCGACTTGTTACTGGGCCACTATTAATTCTCGATGGTGAAAAATAATAGATTTCAAATTTTTTTAATTTGATATCTAATAACTTGATAGGTGGGTTCTTCGACTCAAATCAAATATTTTTTACCCCCGATACCAAATAAATAGTAATTGAGGGGCGCTTAATCGAATTATGCATCTTTAAATGGATTCTTCCATCAATTATAAAAGTAAACATTGGAATGGACTATTTATCTGGAGGGATGTTCAGAAAATATAAGCAGAGGTCAGACCATGTTTCTTGTAGCTATTTTCCAGATGAAATTCAAGGGTTTTCAAGGAGTATTCGGGGTCAAAATTCAAGGGTTATCAAGGAGGTATATACTAGTACTAAAAATTCAAGGGTTTTCAAGGACGCAGGAACACTGTGTTGAAAAAAGTAGGGTGCTGTAATAACAGTATTATTTCCACATCCGTGGGCATGAGACACATGAAATATCAGCCGTTGAATACGTATTGTTGTATATCACAAGAGAAACACAGGTTGTCGGAACCACTTCGAGTTGACATTATTTCCAAAGAGCAATGACGAACATAACGTTAACAATCCACTTGGGTGATGCACACCTGTTTTTCATCAGACTTAAATCACAATAAAGATAGTTATAGTATCAATGATAGTAATGAAATTTGCATCGTGTCATAATAAATGTTTAACTTTTATCTTGTGTTTATATATGTGACCCGCCATATCAAATCCCGTCGTAAGTCGGGATTTTTTTTACCCTGTGCCAATGCATTCTCTTATATATGCGAGTCGACCATAGGTCGCCTCGCATATATAAGAGAATGCATTGGCCTAACAATTTTTTATCATTTTTTTTAAATAAATGTTTCTTACAATTTTTAGGACATAAAATAAAAAACATCCATTACCCTGCAGGGAGCCCCACACATATATAGAAGCATATAGAAGAGTGTTGTCTGTCCATGTTTGTCTGGGGCTCTGTATGGGTGAAATTATAAAATTGTTAGGCCAATGCATTCTCTTATATATGCGAGGCGACCTATGGTCGACTCGCATATATAAGAGAATGCATTGGCACAGGGTAAAAAAATCCCGACTTACGACTGGATTTGATATGGCGGGTCACATATTACATTCATTATAAAGGGTTTAAAGGGCCCTTGAAGAATGATTTTTAAATTCAAGGGTATTCAAGGATGAGTACTTGCAGACAGACAAAAGAATACCACAAGTGCTATTAACCCTTTACCCAACAGAAGGGCCCTGTGCCAATGCATTCTCTTATATATGCAAGTCGACCATAGGTCGCCTCGCATATATAAGAGAATGCATTGGCTTAACACATTAAAAATTATAAAATTGTTAAAGAATGTAAGAAAAAATGGTAAAAAGTGTTAAAAAAAGATTTTTTTTAGGCCAATGCATTCTCTTATATATGCGAGGCGACCTATGGTCGACTCGCATATATAAGAGAATGCATTGGCACAGGGTATAACTGTAACTATCACAATGTGGTCAAGGAGCCAGTTCCAATGATATCCATATTTGTATGGTTCTATTGAGACAGACTGAAGATATTTTAGGCTGTTGAAGCTTTATTTGGCCGGTTTTGGCCGGTTTGTTGGGTAAAGGGTTAATTGGTGGAACTACTCGTCAATGAGTATTTAGTAGTGAAAGAGTAAAATAACTCAATCAAAAATGCACAACAAAATATGCACAATAAAAAGACAACAAAAAAGTCTTTGGCCCAAAGGGAGTAAAATTCAAATCCATTGAATAGTGATGTCTGATTTTAAACCAGTGTGAGTCTCAACAAACCTTCCATGATTGAAAACCAAGATCTAATACAATGGGTGAAGCTGATGAGGATTTCAAATGAAATGGATCCTTCAACATCAAAATCTATTCCATCTGTGTTGCCGGAAATTGTGACAGACTTGGCTTACAACAACCGATGTCAGTAGTAAATTTTTATACAGATTCCAGGTTAAAGACTAATAATTACCACGAAATAAAGTACCAATTTTATAAATATTAACCCTTTCAATACTAAATGGATTCTCCCACACAGTTATAAAAGTATACATTTGAATGGTCTATTATTCGTCTGGAGGGGTTATCAGGAAAACTAAGCAGACAACAGATAATAAAGTACAGAGTGAGTCCTATTTATTGGTGGGAAGTATACAGATAATATGTTTAACCCTTTACCCAACAAACCGGCCAAAACCGGCCAAATAAAGCTTCAACAGCCTAAAATATCTTCGGTCTGTCTCAATAAAACCATACAAATATGGATATCATTGGAACCGGTTCCTTGACCACATTGTGATGGTTACAGTTATGCCCTGTGCCAATGCATTCTCTTATATATGCGAGGCGACCTATGGTCGACTCGCATATATAAGAGAATGCATTGGCCTAAAAAAAAAAAAATTTAAACACTTTTTACCATTTTTTCTTACAATCTTTAACAATTTTATAATTTTTAATGTGTTAAGCCAATGCATTCTCTTATATATGCGAGGCGACCTATGGTCGACTCGCATATATAAGAGAATGCATTGGCACAGGGCCCTTCTGTTGGGTAAAGGGTTAATACAAACAAACTATTTTCTTTGTTGAACTTATGATCTGAACATTTCCTGAGGGAACTACTCATCAATGAGTATTTAGTATAGAAAGGGTTAACTGAAATGCTGATGTTTTCCAATGTCAATAAATATTTTTTTTCATCTGGCAGTATTTTAATGATGTGGATGGTGTATGGGAACCTTTTTTCATGACTTGACCTCTTGACTGCTAAATGTCCATACTTCAGTGCGCAAGCAGTTGGCCATCATTCATAACATAACTTAAGAAATTAGTGCCTTGGAGTGTATATCAATGTTTGAAACAATGTATGATGCCCCAGGATAGTGTATGATAACAGCCATTGCATGGAGTCAGCTTCAGGGTATTCGTGATTCACCCGTTATGTTTTTCACTGCAAAATAAACATAATGTCGATGGCCCAGTTCACAACATCATGATGTCATTCAGTAGCACCAAGAAGAGGTTAATCCTTTCATGATGGGATCTGCACTGGTGCAGCATTAAAGATCCTGTGCCAGTGCATTCTGTTATATATGCGAGTCTCCCATAGGGAGCCTTGCATATATAAGAGAATGCACTGGCTTACAAGGTGAAGGTAAATATTGTTTGGCCAATTCTTTTGTATTCTCTTATATATGCGAGGCTGCCTATGAGAGACTTGCATATATAAGAGAATGCATTGGCACATGATTTTTGCAAAATTTCAGTAGTCTAGTTATTGTAGGGTTAAAGTTATAAGGGAAACTATACTTGTACGAAGAGGTTAAATAGAAATTATACCTGTATGAATTCTGATATGTCGCTCAAGCTGACTAGGTTTATGGAATGCTTTGTCGCAGTGAAGACACTTGTGTGGAGCGGGTTTAACTTTTTTCTCGTTGCTGTGCGTCAGTAAATGCTCTTTGAGATTACTGCTCCGTTTAAATGCTTTATTGCAGATCTGGGAACAAATGAGAAATTAAAATCAACATCTAGATGCGATTTAGTTAACAAGCGCACCGCTAGGCGTAGCATAATACGCCCTTTGGTTTTTTTCAAATTGCATTTCAAAAAGATACCATGACAGTTGGATTTATTATACAACGAGAGGCCGATCAAAATCGGCAGATGTTAACCCATCCCTTGACGATAGTAAATTACTATGATCGGAATCACAAATGAGAGTTATGATGTTGAATTATAGAGTAAACTATTATGTACTATTATAGACAAATGTACATAAAACAAATTATTGGAATTTATGGGTCACTTGCATTTATATATAAAGAGAATGCACTGGTACAGGATATGTAATGCTTCACCACCACAGCCTTGGGGTTAAATGTGAAAAAGGTGACCTGGACATGGAACACTTGGGTTAAGAGAGTCCAATTTAAGTTTACAATGATAATCTCAAATTCTACCAACAAATACCCATCAAAATAAAGACACCGTATTAATATCCCATTAATATCAATTATATAGCAGAGCTTTCAAGGGAATCAGACATTGTTTATATTGATGCTGACATCTCTATTAATGCAATAACAATATAATGACCTCAGACCATCTGTAGAGTTATATTATCAGCTGTGCAATGCAGCACCCAACAAACTTTCAAAGCTCTGTTTTATCAGGAAATCTTTCACAGACTGTCCATCATAATTAACCAGTATGTGGGATACAGTCTATCACAAAATAAATAACATTCTATTAACCAGTGGCAGCACAGTCCAATATTGTGAACTACACATGTGTTCAGTTATCAGGAGGAATTATGTTATTTAACTGCTACTTGACATTAATGGGGGATCCCTGTATGCAAAACAGCTCTGTGGTGTAACGGCACCTTAACACTATTAATTTATGGGCTCATAACTAAATATATAAAGGGACACATTGGGAACCTTTTTATCAACTTGTATCATAATCATCAATCTCTAAATGAAAACAAATGAAAGAGTCAATGACATTTTTTTGTAATTATTATTACATGTATAAAAGTTAAAAATAAATTAAAAAAAATTAAAAGAATTTTTCAAATTTTTCTCTCAAAAAAGGGTCATAACTCCTTTAAAATTAATCGGATCAAACCCATATTCGAACTCGATCTGTATTTTGGGCTGTGAAACTCACATACCAAATTTGGTTCCAATCAGATAAAAAATGTTTGAGTTATGGCAGAATGCGTGAATTCTAAGTTGAAAAAGGGCCATAACTCTGTAACAAAATCTCGGATCAAACCCAAATTCGAACTCGATCTGTATTTTGGGCTGAGAAACCCATATACAAAATTTGGTGTCGATCGGATAGAAAATGTTTGAGTTATCGCATTACTCGTAAAGTGTCTACGGACAGACAGACGGACGGACAGACAGACAGACAGACGGACGAACGACGAGTGGTCAATCCGGGCAACGACACTATGTTTACCATACTATGGTATGGGTAAACATAAAAACCAAATGAATTTATAATTCGTACGAGAGGTTGACCACGATTGCCGGTAGCTCATACGTAAACAAGCTAAGATATTGGGATAGCAAGATTCTGATTTACGTACAAGAACATTCTGAATGCATTTCTACGACATGGTTTACACGTTAGTGACCAGCTCACATAAAATCTGTCCCAATATCTTAGCTGGTTACGTACGAGCATACTTGGACTAGATCGTTTAACTCATACCAACTACAACAATCAAAACCAATAATCTAGAACAGAATATATAACTATTCACAATGAAAGGCCAATAGTGCCTTCAAACAAGCCGACTCAAAATCAGTGAATATACACCTGTACAAATAATGCAGAGACAATTAGAATGATATATTAGGGGGCTTCCATTGTTAACTTGGATATGTATAAATATGAGACTGATCAGTTAACCCTTTACCCAACAGAACGGCCCTGTGCCAATGCATTCTCTTATATATGCGAGTCGACCATAGGTCGCCTCGCATATATAAGAGAATGCATTGGCTTAACACATTAAAAATTATAAAATTGTTAAAGAATGTAAGAAAAAATGGTAAAAAGTGTTAAAAAAAAGATTTTTTTTAGGCCAATGCATTCTCTTATATATGCGAGGCGACCTATGTTCGACTCGCATATATAAGAGAATGCATTGGCACAGGGCATAACTGTAACTATCACAATGTGGTCAAGGAGCCGGTTCCAATGATACCCATATTTGTATGGTTCTATTGAGACAGACCGAAGATATTTTAGGCTGTTGGAAGCTTTATTTGGCCGGTTTTGGCCGGTTTGTTGGGTAAAGGGTTAAAGGATTTCTTTGGATAGCACATGTTCCTGTCATGGTTCGAGGTAGGGTTAGTATTTTCATAACTAATCTATCAATACCAACATCTTTACAGGTCAAGAATCTGTCATGATTAAACAGGATCTGAATTATGAGAGTGCTTGGGTGAAAAATATTTGAGTTATCAAATTGGATAGCATGTGTCTAAACATTGGGTGGATGGGGATAATATTTGTATGCAGATCAACCAAATGACCATAACTATACAGGTCAGGGGTGTTTCATCATAAACTGTGCCATGAAATATTAACACAATTGAACGACAAATATTTGAGTTATCAAATCAGATAGCTTATGTCTATGGTTCAGTGCAAGGGGTTTAAATAATATTTCCCAAACCAATCAACTGGTCAACACAAAATACTTCATAACCGGAATCTATCCAGAGTGTGGATGTACAAGACAGCTTTAGAAAAAATGATGGTACTTTAATGGTAACAAATGATTCATCACAAATTTCATGCCCTGAAAATGATTTTCTGGGTACTAGTCATTAGCCTTCTTACCCCACAGATATGATGCCGATCAGAGTCAAGTGTCGCGTAATCGCCGGCTCCGAGATTCTCATCGGAATTGAGGTTAATATCAGAAACATCAGCTGTCGTCAGAGCACCGGTATCATCACATTCAGCATTGACCAGCGACGTGTTAGCTTGAAGGATGATGTTGCCATTATTCGTTATAGTGTCATCATCAACGTTACCATCCACGTCATTCACAGGGTCTTCTGTCTGTAGGACATCGCCATCACCTAAATCAATCTGGTTAACAACCTTAAAAGTGAACAAATGTGATCAGTGTTAATTTATTTAATTTATTCAAGAAATGACATAAAGGTTCTATATTTTGACCTAAAGTGAACAAATGTAATCGGTGTTAATTTATTTAGTTTATTCAAGAAATGACAAAAACGTTCTCTATTTTAACCAAGTCATTAAAGATGCATTATCCAAATTAGCCGTCCCAAATTACTATTTCTTTGGCTTCGGGGGGTAAAAATATTTGATTCGTGTCGAGGAACCCACCCATCAAAGCTCAGAGTGAGCAGATATAACGATTTTTGAAGTTTTGATGTGCAATTATTTGTAGCCAAGAAAAACGTCGTCAAACGGGCGGTCTCAGACAAAATTGCAAATGAATATGGATAACTCTAAAATCAAGTGGTAATATGGCCAAATTTTGTGATACTCAAGTGATAATACAGCCATATTTTGTTGAACAAAATGTTGATAATAACACGTTTTGTGAAATTTGATACCATAGTTGACAGTGGTTAGCATTATTTTGTTGCAATTAATCGATTCTAATAACTAAAGCATATTTTGAAGAAATGTTGTTGTTGTTGTATGTTGATATGGGGATCGTCTGATCAGATTGAGTACCTTTAAAATTTTTCAAATAATTTTTGAGCTGTGAGTTAGGTCTAAATTAGGTGCAATCTTGGCAACATGAATCTTGGAGCCATACAGACCCCCTATTTGCAAAATGTAAAATACTGAAGATCCATGACCTATATACTTTAAGAGTTAACCTATTCGCTTTCGATTGTAGAAACAAAACAATACCACAATCTCTTCTTCCTTATTTGGTATGGAAAAAGAAAGGGAAAACACGACATTCCAGGGATGTAGAAGAAAAAGTACCCCGAACCGCATTTAGTTCTCTTTTGCCATTTCATGCTATTCCACATAAATGGAATTTATTAAAGTCAAATATACGCTCTATCTCATTAAGAAATTCTTTCAAAAAACGTCTTGCAGACTCAATTGTAGAGAAGTATCCTCACACAGTTCAATGCAGTAACACCTTTTGTCCTGACTGTAAGAATTAGTTTTAAGAATTTTTTAGTTTATACTTAAACTTACGCTTTTCACTGAAAACAACAAAAAAACTAACAAAAACAACCTACAATTCCAATTAATATATCTTTTGTTTATAGCACAGTGACTCAGCAGTGATGTATGTGTAGCTGAAGTGGCCTAGGGGTGGGACAGGAAGACGACTGAATAGTCATATCCCTCCCCATCAGATATCTATGTTTGTTCTATATGTATTATTATATTTTATTTATGTATAGTTATCTGATGAATATACTAATTTGAATTTGAATTTGAATTTGAATTATCATGCAAATAAAGCTGGAATATGGTTACCACTAGTCTTGTTCATTTAAGCCAGTTGTATCCTTTTTTTTATTTATGCATTTTATATTTATTGTCCAGATTCAGTTTAAACGAAATGACCAAATTCAGCAATCCAGAATTTATTATTTATTTCAAATTTCAAATGTTAGAATTGTTAATTGTCCCTCCAAATCATTAAACGTACAATATAAATGAAAGTGTCAATGTCACTGTTGCTCAACTTGGAAAGGGAATAATTTCATGTGTTACAGTCTGTTACAGTCAATAAAGTGATTAGGAATTTGGAAAGTTGAAAGGTCTAGTTATGCAAAGAGTAAAATTCAAGATGGCCACTGGCAGCCATGTTTTTTCGCCACATGACCCCAAATGATTAGTTCCCATTTATATGTCAATGTTAACATCCATGACAAATGATGATCCGACAAAAGATATGACCTGTAGCTTTTGTCAAAGGATTTAGTCATACAAAGAGTAAAATCCAAGATGGCTTCCAGTGGCCATGTTTTATGGCCGAATGACGCCAAAATAACTCATTCCCATCTACATGTCAATATTAACTTCCACAACAAATTTCATGATGATCAGACGAACACTCCGGCCTGTAGTCTGTGCTAATGGATTGAATTTTGAAATCCAAGATGGCCACTCGTGCCAATGTTTTTTTGCCGAATGACCCCAAAATTACTCGTTCCCATCTACAAGACAATGTCAACAGCCATGACAAATTTCATGATGATCCAACAAAAGATACGACCTGTAGCCTATGCCAAAGAATTTAGTCATGCAAAGAGTAAAATCCAAGATGGCTGCAGGCGGCCATGTTTTTTGGCCGAATGACCCAAAAATGACTCGTTCCCATCTACATCTCATTGTCAACATCTGTAACAAATTTCATGATGATCCGACTAAAGGTACGACCTGTAGCCCGTGCCAAAGGATTTAGTCATGCAAAGAGTAAAAACAAAGATGGCTGCTGGCGGCCATGTTTTTGGCTGAATGACCCCAAAATGACTCGTTCCAATCTACATGTCAATATTAACATCCATGACAAATTTTATGATGATCAGACAAATAGTATGGCCTGTAGCCCGTGCTAAAGGATTGAAGTTTTGAAATCCAAGATGGCGGCTGGCAGCCATGTTTTTTTGCCGAATGATCCCAAAATGACTCGTTCCCATCTACATGACAATGTCAACAGCCGTGACAAATTTCATAATGATCCGACCAAAGGTACAACCTGTAGCCCTTGCCAAAGGATTTAGTCATGCAAAGAGTAAAATCCAAGATGGCTGCTGGCGGCCATTTTTTTGGCCGAAAAACCCCAAAATTACTCGTTCCCATCTACATGTCAATATTAACATCCATGACAAATTTCATGATGATCAGACGAACAGTACAACATGTAGCCCGTGCCAATGGATTGAATTTTTCAATCCAAGATGGCCGCCAGTCATGTTTTTTTGCCGAATGACCCAAAAATGACTCGTTCCCATCTACATGTCAATGTCAACAGCTATGACAAATTTCATAATGATCAGACCAAAGGTACGACCTGTAGCCCGTGCTAAAGGAAATTGTTGACGAATCACACATGCACACACATACGGAGCTAAAAACCAATGGGCAGAGTATTCTATATCCAACAAGATAGAGGTCATGTGGCACTTTTAGGCTATATTAAATATAGAATACACCCATAGTAGCCGAGAATAAAAAAAATTCACCACGAGCCTTTGGCGAGTGGTTAAAACAACGATTCCACGAGTGGTGAAAATTTGTTATTCTCGGCTACTATGGGTGTATTTTGTTTATACCATAATTATCATTCTTTGGTCGCTTCGTAAATGTATTTATACCATAATTGGCTATGCTATTGTGTGGATAACACATATTTTGTAAATTTCATCTTTACACCCTACTGTGGGTATAAAGATTCCTACTGTTGGTATAAATTTTCTACTGTTGTGTAAATGTTTCAATGGCACTTTATGGGTTAAGCATTTATACCCATAGTAGAACGACGCGGCAGTTGACCTCTGGCGGCCTCGCTGTCGAAATTTAGCCCAAGTTTTCGTCACGCCCGCTTCGCGAAGTGATTACACAATTTTTCCGACTCAAAACACTCTGAAATGCGATAATTGGTCTGAACACAGAGATATACTATCCGATTCAATATACTGTGTTTACTTGTCGAAAAATGACAGATTAAAGTTAGTTTAACGATGTTTTATGCTAGCTGCACCGACAAAGTACACGTTTTATCTAGGTCGCCGACGGGTTCAGCTGTTGAAAATGTAAACAAACAGACACACGTGTTAAATTCGTCTGCCTTCCCCGTTTAAAGCGAACGACGGCTTACACTTTTACAACAACGTAGATTGTTAATGTTATCTGCAATGAGGGAAATCTGAATGTGTATTCCAGCTGACTGATGTCCTAGAAAGTGGTGGATCACCGAATTGCCTAGAAGTATGTATTGCTCCGCGTTCCTGATAGCTTAAAATATTTGGGTCACTCGGTGCGCATACATTTTAAGTCACCAACAGAGTAGCAATACAAGTAGATACATTTACGAAGCGACCAAAAATAATAATTATGGTATAAACAAAATACACCCATAGTAGCCGAGAATAACAAATTTTCACCACTCGTGGAATTGTTTTAACCACTCGCCAAAGGCTCGTGGTTAAAACCACAATACCACTCGTGGTGAATTTTTTTTATTCTTGGCTACTATGGGTGTATTCTATATTGCTACTCTGTTAGTGACTGTTAAAATGTATGTGCACCGAGTGACCCAATTTTTTAAATAAAATTTATCTTATCTTATCTTATCTGATATGAATACAACATTCAGATTTCCCTCATTGCAGATAACATTAACAATCTACGTTGTTGTAAAAGTGTGAGCTGTCGTTCGCTTTAAACAAGGTTCCAAGGCAGACGAACATGTGCATCTGTTTTTGTTTACATTTTCAACAGCTGTCGCCGACCTAGATAAAACGTGTACTTTGTCGGTGCAGCTAGCATAAAACATCGTTAAACTAACTTTAATCTGTCATTTTTCGACAAGTAAACACAGAATATGGAATTGGATAGTATATATCTCTGTGTTTAGACCACTTATCGCATTTCAGATTGTTTTGAGTGGAAAAATTGTGTATTTACTTCGCGAAGCGGGCGTGATGAAAAATTGGGCTAAATTTCGACAGCGAGACCGCCAGAGGTCAACTGCCGCGTCGTTCTACTATGGGTATAAACGCTTAACCCATAAAGTGCCGTTGAAACATTTACACAACAGTAGAAATTTATACCAATAGTAGGAATCTTTATACCCACAGTAGGGTGTAAAGATGAAATTTACAAAATAGGTGTTATACACACAATAGCATAGCCAATTATGGTATAAAACATGTTATTTGATACACTTGAATCTAAATGAAAAGGAAAATTATAATTTAGCTTGAAACCCTGTACATACACGATATTCAACGATTCTAAGAGTTACTATTTTACTTTCACAGATGAACAGATCATCCAAAAATAGCCAAATCACAATACAACGGAAATGATATTTAAAAAAATATAATATATATTTCCTTAAAGAAAGCCTGAACACTGAACTATATGGATAGATGTCCTGCGTTTGTAAACCATAGCAGAAAAGGGGTTAACTTTTTGGTCGCCTACGGTCATTCACGGTCTGTACTTTTCAGTGGCTTGCCTCGGAATCAGTCACGCATGCGCAGTCCCAATATAATTCACTGTACAGATTGAATTAGCCAGTATATTTTCAACTCGATCAGAAGATTGGCGAGTCGCGGGGGTTGGGAATGGCACCGCCATGGGAGGGCACTATGATAGTTCAGTGTTCAGGCTTTCTTTAAGGAAATATATATTATATTTTTAAAAATATCATATTTCCGCCAAAGGAAGCCCTCACACTGAACTATATGGATTAGAATGCAAGCCCAGGAGGAGGCACGAGCAATAAAGTTAATAGCCAAATTTTGAGTAAAGGTACTCTTCTAAAACAGATTGTACCATATATGAACACTTTAATGAATCTGTTAGGATTATTTACGTGAAATAACTCATATAGTTAGAGTGCTATATTGCTCAAATGTGTACCGCCCCCCTTGTTTTGAAACAAACATCCCATGAGGTGCCATCCAATGCATAGTTGCGAGCGAACCGAGCAAGTATAACGTTAGAAGAAACTCTTCGTTCTTCTCTGTATCGTCGTCTTCAGCTGTCTGTTCTAAGGTCCCACCCGTCAAGGTCCCATGATGCAGGATCATGAAGGAAGGAGACTAACTCACTCTCCGCCTTAGCGACAGAACGACCTGCACAGACGGAGGCCCACTCCGCCGATGGCGAGACAACCAAAGTTAACTAACTGCTATTCGCCAAAGAAAAAGCCAGAGAACCTGATGCCAAATTTGTGGCACAGGGATGGAGTTGAGAACCCATTAGGCCAAACAGGTTGTACAACGATAATGGAGTCAAGCCATCTGAACAGAGGGAGCCCCCACCCACGCATCTTGCAAGGTGGTCATGCCCCCTGTCGTTCTTAGAACAGCTTCCTTGTTTTTCTTCTACTGATCACATGTCTCTGAGGTACCTATGCATCACAAGATATCCGACAGAAACCCTGTGATACAAATCTTACGAGTATATAAACAGTCCTTCCCATGAGGAAAACACACCGAGAGCATTTATTTGCTCCCGTAATGCAGAAGACGGGTGTAATAAGGCACCCATACGATACCATAATTGTACATATAAGGTGGGTTTTTGCTCAAACAAAAAGTCATTCTGCCGATTGTGGAATAGACCTATGTCTAGTTACACTTTAATATGCCATAGTTGCACTGAGATGGTAAAGCATCTAAATAAACCTTAAAATAGTTCAATATTGAACCAACAATTACAGTCTCCATTAGTATTTTGTGAAGAAGGACGGGTGCGAATTTTAGCACCAGTGAATTGAAAATTACGAGTGCATACGGGTGCGAGAGCAATCACTCCCGTCTCCTGGGAAGGACTGATATAAATATATAAAAATGATATAAAAAATATATATCAAGGTGATCTATAAGTCACAATGAGATCATTGCAGAAGGCCCTTTGGCTCTTTGACAACTGAAATCAGTTCAAATGATGTACAATGTAATCAGATGATAACCACGGGTAAATTGTCACCATACGGAATATTCAGTTCTGAGCCTCTGCCCAGAACATCATGTCACTTTCCCCCCCAAACATGCAGCAGAACGACCTAGGTGTGTGATATGTTAGTGTGAGGCATGCAGCAAACTAGGGGAAGACCCCCTCCAAAATGGCTCGCTGAAGGAAACAAATGAAAATTTTTATCCTCCTAGTAAAGGACACACATCCCTTTATAATGTTGTTACTTATTGAATTTTAAGAGCCATGATGGAGAGGAGCTCCCCCGACCTAAGTGGTCCTGTTGAAGGCATGTTTAAGGAAAATAGGACAAATCCAGCATAGACCGAAGCGAGCAGAGTTGTCAGCATGGTCTCAGGCCCTTATGATTGGGTGGCTGGTGCCATGTGGTTGGGATCCCCTCATATGGGTTGGTCCCTGCCTGCAAGGAAAGGTTTGATGGCTAGTCAATGAGCTTCCTCGAAAGCCGAGCTGGACAGCGCAAACGTCTTTGCCTGTTTTATTGTCGAATGTTGATAGGACAAATCCAGCATATACCGAAGCGCGCAGAGTTGGCAGCATGGTTTCAGGCCCTTATGATCGGGTGCCATGGGGTTGGGATCCACTCGGACTGGGTCTATAACGCTAGTCAATGAGCTTCCTAGAAAGCTGAGATGGACAGTGCAAACGTCTTTGCCCGCGTTATTGTCTATTGTCTATAGGCGTGCAGTGCCCTGTTAATTTTATTACCCTGTGCCAGATAATCAAATTGATATTGGTAATAGGAGTATGAAGAGCCATGAGATGTACTCTGTCGGCCAGGCCATTGGCAAGGTCGTTGTGGCACGTGACAAGAGAAATGCTTTCCATGGAAATGTGCTTCATTCATGTGTGAAGTCTATTGACCAGTGTGTCAGTCGCGGGTCGTGTACCTTACCTATGAAATGTATATCACAGGTAAGATAGATCGAGTTCTCGATGCATTTTGAAGACGGTGGTACGATTGCGCAGGGCGTGCCAGGAGGGCTTGAGAGTTCATAGTTCAGTAGGAAGAAGCCTATAGATGAGATAATCCGTGGATAGGAAATCACGATCCGCAGCTTCTGCCTTACCGATGCCAGACTGTGACGACCGAAAAGACCCACAGTCTGACGTATTGTGCGCAGACGGGTCGTCATCGAAAGCCTCAGACGCCTTGGGGTGTAAGGATAGCATGTCGCTCTCTGCCCTAGCGTCGGAACGACCTGCAATAATGGACGACAAAACACTAGAGGGAGGCCCATTCCGGCGATGGCTCATTCGAGGTGTAAATACCTCCCATGGAATTTTAAGCTACGGCCAACTGTTTGAGCAAAAGGCTGATAAACTGAGTTCCAATTTTGGAGTCCAGTGTCGAAATGAAGAATCCCATAGCCAAAACTGGTTTCTTCTGATAACCGGAAGGAGGTGGAGCCATCGGACCGGGGTGAGCCCCCCCCCCCCCAAATGCAGGTGGTCCCGACCAAGCTGAATGTCCTGTCCAAGCAGAACGATGGGTAGAGGCCATTGCAGCAGAAACCCCAAGACGGCTGAGAGGCAGGCAAGGCCGTGTCTTTATATAGATCGTGACCAAGGGGACCGGGCTTGCTACCTCATGGGTAGGGCCACTGCCCTATGCCGAAGTCGCCGTAGGCCGCCCAGCCGGTGTCGTTACGTTCGCACGCGATTTTGGCAACTTCAGCACACAGAACCGCTTGCGCCGGTGTGGGACCGAATGTCCTGGGGGTCCCAAGTACCCCTGCATCGCCACCGGTCACCTCCCCACTAATTGATTTAATGCCGAGGCATAATCGGGGGAGCGTGAACTGTTCCTGCCCGAGAAGAGATCCGACCGAGAAATACTACCTGGGGAGATCCAGAGATGGTGCAAATAAAGGCTCTATATCTTATCCGATTTTCATGTTTAGTTGTTGAATTATAGAAAAATTCGTTGAAATAATGGAGAACCAACTTGAATAATTACTATCCCCAGGGTCTCCAGAGTTTGAGCGCCCAAACCTGTAACAGGTAGAAAAACATCCCTGGATCCTTCTCAGAAATTTACAAGCCCACCGGTTCAGACCGGCTTGCTGAACCGGCTGGTGTATAATCGCAGCTACCGCTATACTTAAAGTAATTGACCACCAATAACGTGGTGTCACCCCGTTAATATGGCGGTACTATACCGCGGTATCCTCCAATACCGCGGTACTGATACCGCTTGTTAACGCGAACAAGTATTGTGAGTAAATACCTCCCCTCAAAGAGTTCCATGAAAATCACTGCGGTATTCAACAAAATTAATGCGGTGCCCGCTAAAAGACCGCGGTATCATTATCGCCCAATACCGTAACTCCACCGCCATGACCGTCTCGATACCGCTACCATTTATTACCGGTATCACCGCGGTCATGACCGGGGTATCACCTCGTTTTTCTGGTCAATCACTTTGAGAATAGCGGTATTGTTCATTAGACCTATATACAAGGTACTAGTAGCTATTAATCGACATACATCTATGACATGGCTGAGATTTTATTCGTAGCACTACGGTACTACTGTCATATGAAGTTATTGTTATGCATGTGACATTGATAAACCAAGATCTAATCAACTGTCAGTATTCTTGACCTTGTGTAGATTGTAATCAACTTCAAGGTCAAACGTGATTAACACATCTGGATCATTTGTATTGAAACATAAAACAACATAGTATTATGTGAAAGCACGTTGTTCATAACATGACGAGAGATAGCGTCAGTAGCGATGGAATTATTGCTAAATAAATTTCCACGCATTAAAACGTCAAAATAATTCCCACGAAATTAGGATACTTCCGACGGTACTACTGTCATATGAAGTTATTGTTATGCATATGACATTGATAAACCAAGATCTAATCAACTGTCAGTATTCTTGTGTAGATTGTAATCAACTTCAAGGTCAAACGTGATTAACACATCTGGATCATTTGTATTGAAACATAAAACAACATAGTATTATGTGAAAGCACTTCGTTCATAACATGACGAGAGATAGCGTCAGTAGCGATGGAATTATTGCTAAATAAATTTCCACGCATTAAAACGTCAAAAATAATTCCCACGAAATTAGGATACTTCCGGCGGTGAATCACGTGGCATTTTTGATATCTGACAAATTCTATCATACCTTATAGGTGCTATAATAATTCCATAGATGTATTTCTCACAATAATCTGTGCGCCTCGTAAGGCCTTGAAATGGCGGCTAATTATGGCGAAATGCTGATTTTCATATTCGATAAATTGTTTTTAAGTTCGCCGCCTGTTCGAAAAACACGAACCATTATATGTTTGAAACGAAACGGTCCGTGAATTCGAAACGATAATTATAAAAACGAACGCGTAGGCGACCAGTAATTATTGTATCGATAAATTGAATTTGTCGCTATTGTTAAACGACAAATTCGGAAAAATACTCCCTTAGATCCGTCTGGTTGGTAGCAGAAAAATAAACTGGCTAATTCAATCTGTACAGTGAATTATATTGGGACTGCGCATGCGTGACTGATTCCGAGGCAAGCCACTGAAAAGTACAGACCGTGAATGACCGTAGGCGACCAAAAAGTTAACCCCTTTTCTGCTATGGTTTACAAACGCAGGACATCTATCCATATAGTTCAGTGTGAGGGCTTCCTTTGGCGGAAATAAAGTATTTTGGAGCATAGGTCAATTAATATATGTTCATTTTTCAGAGTATCAATAGATTTGTCAAGCAATATGAACAGAGAAGCTTATAGTTGTTTCTTTTAACCTCTTGGCTTCTTCATCCGTACTGAGTACACACTGTGGTATATGTCCATACTGAGTACGGACCTACTTCAGTCTATTAGCAATCATTCATGAAGGGAACTAAAAAATTGGTGTCTCAGAACCAGCGAACTCTACGTTTGAAACTGTATAATAATATTCCAGGAATGTATGTAGTAATAGCATTCGCCAGTATTGTGGTTTTTGCAATGTTCCCACTATATTTTTACTAGTACTGAAAAATGGCCATAACGTCAATGGCTCAACAGATGATGTCATTCAGCAGTGAAAAGGTTAATAAAACCAACTGGTACTTACGCTGGTGACAGGCAGTCTGGTTCCATCAGCTATCTGTATGTACTGTGTGCCAGGCTGGTCAGCGGCCTGCAGTAAAGACTGGACCTGATGACTATCCAGACTCACATTCTGTGGAACATTTATCGCCGATAGTTGCTGGATGAGCACGTTTGGATTGAGCGAATCTTGTTGCACTGTGACCTGTTCCGCCTGCTGCGTGACTATATTAGGATTAATAGTTATGTTCAGATTACCCGCCTGCAACTGCTGTAGAATACTAGCATCAATCTGCAAAGGATGCTGTAGTAAACTCGGGTCAACGCCCATCACTTGAATAGCTTGCCCAACTCCTCCGGTCAACTGTAACTGCAACCCCTCCAAGCCTTGGAGCACATTTGAAGCCAGCGAGGCTTCTGACTGAGTTAGGTTACCAATGTTCGTATCAACGGCACACAGAGGAAGAATGTTTTGATTCTGTAAAAGTGAGGGGTCAAGGATGACTTGATTCGGAAGATTTTGAGCGCTGTTCGATGCTTGATTTTCCTGGGTATCAAGCATGTCCTGGTAAGCTTGAACTTGTACTTCTTTTGTCATCTTTCTTCTCGACTGATCAGGTTTGAAATGAGACAGAATGTGGCTCTTTCTATGTCCTGAGGTTCGGAATTTGAGGTTGCAGTATGGACACTTAAATGGTTTGGCCCCCGTGTGGAGCCTCATGTGAACCTTGAGGCTCCCTTTGGTAGCAAACAAACATGCACACACATGGCATTTGTAGTTCTTCTCATCTGGAATGTTAAGAAATATCGGGTGAGGTCACAGAACATACAAATATGAGCTAAAATTAGTGAAATAGATTTTAAACTAGCTTGTTCGTTGAACTTATTCTTACAAATGACTGAATGAGAATAAGGTAACTACCAATCAGCGTGTATCCAGTTATCAAAGTGAAACTTGATTTATCATTAAGTAATGAACCTGATGAATGAAGCAGTTACATATTTTTATTATTTATTTTTTAAATTTAGCTTAAAAAATCTGATGTCTGAAGCGATCGAGGTTACTACTTTAGGTAGTTTCATATTAGAAATGGAAATCTGTGTATTTACTTTTATAGCAAATTAAAAATGTCAAACTTTTTAGGAAAATGTTTTTTTTTACCAGGTGAATAAAACATGAAAATTAATTGCAAATAATATTAAAAACATTCAAAAATTAAACAATATTGAGAACATTTAAAAATAATTTGTTTGGAATGAACATAAAATTTTAGGATAAACACTATTTAACATGAAGTGATTTTTTTTTGCGGGCCAAATTTAAATCCAAAACCTGATAAAAACTGCTTCTTTTGAAAGTCAATATCTGACCTCAAAACCTCCCATGAATGGGATCATTGGTTCAATCATATTTTTTCTGATATAGAGAACGTAAAAGTAGTAGTTTAATTAGATCGAACATGCTTGGTATATTTGGAAAAGATGGAGGAAACAAATTTTTAAATTGCCAGGCCTGATATTATGCCACCATTTTCAAGCAAATTATGATGTAGCTTCCCGGCCCTGATATTTAAAATTTATGAGACATCATACTTACTGGAACCGTGTGTTTTGACGTGGCTGTCTAGTGTCGATTTGACTGTAAACGATCGCTGACAGAACTCACAGATGAACGGCTTCTCCCCTGTGTGTATACGGATATGTCGCACCAAATCACTCGGCTTCTTGAAGCTCTTTGCACAATGTTGACATTGATGAGGTAATTGGTTCGTGTCAATTTCGGCAGAAACGGCCTGAAAATCAAGATGTCAATAAAGTGGTGCAAAACACGGAGGATGTTTGAAGCCTCAAAGTATAGTAATTCCTAGTCTTTTCACATTCCTGCCTGGCTTGAAGCATGGTCATTAATACCAGTTTGGAGAAAAAGTTTCCTGTCTTCCCCCAGTCCTTTTTACGTTACGATTACACTGCAAATCATAAGAAAACACATTTTTCAGAATTATATTATTTATATAGCGATAATAGGCAAAGTTGGCACTGAACCCAAATTGTCTCTTGCCAAAATTTTTGCCAAATAATTTTTTGTTTGTTGCCAAAATGTCAAAATGATTTGCCAAATTTAATTGAGGGTATATAATTGGGGAAATTGATGGAAATTCTATTTTTTTTTAATCTTTGTTATATAATGTAAAATATTATTAAATTACAAGTATCTGTCATTAATGCATACACGTCCTGTAACTTAGTTGGTAACAAAGTCGAGCCACCAATTAATCCATCACTAGCCATTCACCTTCGACTGATTAACCTATTGTCTTATAATCGCTTGTCATAAAACAGATATCATAAATACAAGGTGTACAATGTATCCAGTAGGGTTTAATCCCGTGACTGGGAATTCCCGGGTTCCCGGTTCCGGCAGTCGGTCCCGATTCCCGGGAAATTCAATGAGCAGAACCGGGAATCAAAGTCCCTATATAATTAGCGTAATACCGTCTAATACATTCGATATTAGAGCCAATATATGATTTCTTTTCATAAAACAAAACGTGAATATTAATGTCTGCCCTCACGGAAGCAGGGTCAACAATTTAAAGAGTCATGATTGGCATCGACGCATGCTGCATGCACAGTCGCGTCACTCATGAATCACTCACTCGTGATCCGTGGTGTCCCAGTTGCAGACTCGTTGGTCACGGGACTCACAGAGTCACGGGATGAACATGGTTGTGTAATGCCACAATGTGTATACTTGACTAATGTGAGGCACATTGAGCGATTTGAGTGTCTATAAAGTATAAATAAGAATGACGCAATTCACGTGCAGTATACTATTATACATAAGAATGATGCAATTCACGTGCCAAAGGCTCAAAGCCCAAAGGTGACATGTATTCACTCTTTAGTCTTTAACTGTGATTCGTCTGTGAAGTGCATGACGTCAGATTTCTCAGAAATTCAGTATCATTTATTGTGTGCTCATTAATATCGCATATTCAACTATTCATCAATTTAGTTATCTATTCTGTAACAGGAAGTTGGAGAATAAAACATTGGATCTTTGTTACACGTTTTAGTTGAGTGTTTAGTTGTTTAAATTACGCGGTCGGAACTTCGGAAGTTAGGAACTTTGGAAGATGGTATGCTTTTATTTGTTTATTTTGATGTATGTAACTGAAAATAAGTCTGACATAAGAATATAAAGAATATGTTATGTGCCCTACTTGTGTTTCTGTGTCTTTAACCCACGAAATATTCAGTTGTCAGTCATTCTTGTTGATCTGTAAATTACCCGGGAAAATTCCCGGTTCCCGGTTCTGATGACGTTTTCGGTCCCGTTCCCAGTTCCGCAAAATCCGGGAATATATTAAACCATAGTATCCAGTAATATGCATACAAAGGGGATTAACTGCATAAACAATTTTATAATTACCTTTTGCCATTACCTTGAGAGTCTATTACAAACAAATTACTCAAACAAGCATCAATGAAAAATTTCAGAACATCTTTTTTTTTTTACTACCATATTTTAACCACGGATGATTAACTGTTTGACGACAGTTTGATACAGACAGAAAGAAGGTATTACCATTTTGTGAAAACTAAAGAAGATTACATACATGCACGTATCACTTTGGACATATCATTGCGGACTGCTAGGTTGATATATTTGTTGATTTGGTTTCCCATGCATTGTATGTAAGTTGACACACGTAATGGATAATCCGCATTTGGTGATGTTTTACGACTAGATAGTTCACATCACATGATTTAAACCCCACTTGCCAAATTCTTTGCCAAATGAAATGTTTTTTTTTTTTTTTGTTTTTTTTTGTCAAATGGATTTTTTTTTTTGCAGTTGGCAAGTGGCACAAACCCTGATAATAGGAATATTTTTTTATTAGAAATCAATATCATTAAAGACATATTATGGACTTATTCAGGTGCGTGAAACTGATCAGTTAATATTCAGGCGCTATGCCAACTGGGGGAATGTAGCATTCTACTAACATCGCCGAAAATTTCAAGCAAATCGACCATGCCATTCCATAGAAAACATCGTCCAAACTACGCTCAATTGTAAAAATTTCTTCTCGAATCGGGATGCGACAATTAGTGATAAACTAACGAAAACAATTTCGCCATCAAGACTCATTGCACTTAATTAATATATAAGAATAACAGTGTGTGTTGTCAATTTGGATATAATATTTGTAAAAATTACTACTTTGAGCAAGATATTCTCCATTTCAATTTGATCACCCTACCAGAGTATTTCACAGCACTTTAAGTATATATTCATATAAATGAAAGAATATGGAAACAATATTTCTCTATGGTATTAGGTTATCAATTCATACTAACCTTAATTTCACTAATTCTGTCACGTTCTGAAGCTGATTCGATTAGCATTTTCTCTGACAATGAAAGGTCAACGTCTGGTGAGACCTTGGCTAACTGCTGAGTTTGTTCCTCAGATAAGGTGATCACAGTCTTGGGTTTCTTTAAAGCGTCCTCTTCATCAGCTTCTTGATCAAGATCTGGAGGGTAAAATTTGAGACATGGAAACATGTGTGAAGAAAATAACATGGTTGACCATCTTAACCCTTTCTTTAGTAATTGATTCTCCCACCCAGTTATAAAAGTATACATTTGAATGGTCCATTATCCATTTTGAGGGATGTTCAGGTAATAAAAGCAGACAGACGAAAAGATAATGCAGGATTCATATTCATTAGTGGGAACCGTTTGGCTTTAATGCTGATTCTACTGTATAAAACTGAAAACGTTAGTAAGGATAAGTGCCATTATTTCATATAATGTTGATGACTTAAAGGGACAGCAATAATACTTTCATTTAAATTTGAATACAAAATTTAAAATGACAATTTTTTGTATTTATAAGTCTAGTTGATATGTCATATTTGATTTTTTACACTTTTTCAATGGAACAAAGCCATTTATATATAAAGTGATGTTATTTAGAATTAGCATGTTGTTTTTGTAAATTTAGTCTCTAGAACCCTGAATACATCTTGAACACTTTTGAATACAAAGTGATGGGTAGTTGATTCCATTATCAGACAATTGGGACCTTGCGTCAGGATTATTGGGAACTTGACACACACAGCTTATTTAGAAAAATAATAATAATATACAGTATAATGTTGTGTTACATCATTTTTAATATTGTTTTATTAATTTATTAGTCAAGTTAAAAAAAAAATACTATTTTTAATTTATTAGTCAAGTTTTATTAATTTATTAGTCAAGTTTAAAAAAAATACTTGACTTATTTGACGAGGGACGGTAGGTCGGCGGGAGTCTGGATGGCCCTAATCTTCTATATAACTCAGCTGTTTATATATAATTACAACTCTATTTTTCGCTCTCATTTCTCTCAATTCTGATTGGACAAGTCCTGACAACGTCTAAGTTACTTGTTGTTTGTATTTATCAATACAGATGTATTGTGGCCGAGTCACCGGCATAGGAATTCGGGCAGGGTAAACATTCGCATGAGGCATTTGTAAAAGTACACGATTCAATTTTGACATGATAACCAAAACTTGTCTCATTTGCGCTGCTCTGATCAGAAAGCTGTGTTACTTCACTTAGTTTCTTTTTAAATTGCCAATTTTGTTCAATATCTTTATGCATAAATTAACCTTTCTTTACTAAAAATACTCATTGACAAGTAGTTTGCACAGAAATGTTCAGATAATAACAAACGACCACAGCTTTGTTGAACTTATTATCTGAACATTTCCCTCCAGTAAAGAGGCCCCTTCCTGCACTTTTATTAAGTTTTGTCTGCTTATTTTTCCTGAAAACCCCTCCAGGTGAATAATAGACCATTCCAATGCAGTTGTTTTACAACTGATTGGGAGAATCCATTTGGTATAGAAAGGGTTAATACATAATTAATGTTTTGAGGTCAAATACAGACTCACTTATGTCATACTTGTTGATCGTAAACAGTGTATAATCATGAAGGCATGCATTTTGGACAAAAATAATTAATAGTGAAAAACAAGTTTATTATTCGGCAAGTGAAACTACCTTTCTACGCACTTCAAAAATTAATTAAAAATCTTGAACGGCATCTTTTTCACAACCTTAGAAATTGTCAGACTTCCAGGTCAATAGCTCAAAGTTCAACAAACAAGACAGTCAATGACTGTGGGGTCGCTCACCAGACTGCAAAGACTGATAAGACTGGGACTCTGGAGACCACAACAGTCAGAACTTTTCATAATCACTTTAAAAGAAGTAGATCTAAACAGGATATGTGGCCAAATTACCAAATGTACACCCCCCCCCAACAAGTCCCCTCCCGACTGGGCTCCAGACTCCCAAGTCTTAGGTTGGAATTACACAATTGATATCTCAAACTTTCCCAATTGTTGGAAATTTCCAATCTCACAAGCACCTTTTTATAAAATAGACTTGATGGTCCTTGTGAAGGAAGCATATTAAGAAGGAAACTGTCCTATTTTTCCAGGTTACCCCATTAAAAATATCTGTATCGCAGTCAAACAAGAACATTCCATGCTAAATAAGCCAACTAGTTCTTGGCTGTCATACATATTTTAAGAATTACTATGTTGTGAAATAGTTATGTCTCTGGCAATGCCCTTATTCGACTTTGTGATGCCATTTTCACAAATCTGTCACCCAAGGTAATTTCCTACTAAATATAAGCAAAATAGGCCATTTCATTCTTGCATAGAACACGTATGATGAATTACTATGGAGAGAAAGAGTAATGTAGCTGGCCTTGCACCTACTTGACCTGGTGACCCTGATTAAACAAATCTGAATCACACATCACCAAAGGAGCCTCAATATTAAATGTGAACTAAATAGAGCTGGTGGTTCTTTCAAAGAACACTTTTCAAGTTTGCCAAATATGTTCTGGTGAAGTGGTGGGTGTGGGAGAGTTAACCCTTTGAGTGCCAAGTCGATTTTTGTATCAACCCATATACCCTGTGCCAATGCATTCTCTTATATATGAGAGTCGACCATAGGTCGCCTCGCGAGTCGACCATAGGTCGCCTCGCATATATAAGAGAATGCGGTGGCCTAACAATTTTTTATTTTTTTTTTACAATTTTTTTACAATTTTAATAATTTATTCTTATATTTCTTTAACAGACTTATTTTGTAGGTTTACGGCCTATGAGATCGGCCCCTGGCACTCAAAGGGTTAAATGTCCTGTTGAAAGATTTGAACAATACATATGATAGATTAATGTTGTAATTGGGAATTAATGACCTCTAGCAGATCTCCAGGAAATGTTTATAAAAATGTCAGACTTCACTTGCAATTTTTAATATTTTGTGGAGTTATGTCCCTGCCCACATTTGATCCAGTGACCTCATTTGAACAAATCTGAATGTGAGTCACCGAGGCAATATCCACACCAACTATGAACCCATTCGGTCTTATGGTTCCAGAGGAGAAGTTTAAAGAATTGTTGACGGACGGACGAGGAGTGATGACTATAGCTCCACCAGAGACTTTGTCTCAGGTGAGCCAAAAACTATTGAAATTATAGAATGACTCCCCCCCCCCCACTTTGGATCCCAAAATGCAACAGAATTCAAACTTTTTTAATGGAAGGGGAAGAACTCCATCTTTAATATATAGAGTTATTCAACCTGCATTGAAAATAATTTAGCTTTTCACTGCAATCTAGATGACAAAACTACTCTTTGGCAACTCAATAAAAACAACATATCCACAGTTTATTATACTGGATAAGTTGATAATACAATGTTTTGGAGCTTGCTCTTTCAAATGGGATATAATATGCCATATATTTTATATAATGTAATCTGGGGGTTAAAAAATTAAGTAGTTTACTATTTTATATTCATTTTAGTCTATATAATTAATTTTGAGAAAACAAATTACATCTCATTGAACAAATCTGCTAATTCCACCCCCTCAACCCATGGGGACATCCCTGCAAGAATAGGACATCTGTGATTTATTGGATGCTTGTCTTCATTTGCCTAACAATATTTCCTTAACCTTGAAAGCCAGTGCATTCTCTTAGGTGAGGCTACCTATGGGACACTCACATATATAAGACAATGCACTGGCATGATACTAGTACGTTGTTATAAAATAATAAATATTGGACAAATATTAAAACTAGGAGCTCATTTCTCTTGATCAATGGTCTATTATTTTATATTCATTTTATTTTAGTATATGTAATTGGTTTTGGAAAAACAATTACATCTCAATGAACAAATCTGAGAAATTTGCCCCCTCCCCAAACATATGTGGGGACATCCCTGCGAGAATAGGACATGTGTAATTTATTTGGATGTCTGACTATATTGGCCTAACAATATTTCCTTGATCTTGAACCCCAGTGTATTCTCTTATATATAGGAGAATACACTGGTGCAGGGTCTTTATTGCTGTACCAGCATAGCTCTGGTAAGGACATGGTTAATACTAATACTTTTATAAAATGTGTACACTGTCAAACAGTTAGAGTTGTATTTGAGATTGATGTAAACACATAGGATTAAATTTCATTCACACACATCTTTCTCTCTTGGCCTGATAAATGTGGATATTGAGATAAAAGTTAATTACTTTATAATGACTGGACACACAGCTGTGAGCACTGTGAGAATTAAGGCTGGTCAGTTCCTGGCATGTCATATAACTAAAGTGTAAGGCTTTTAATGGGGTGAACCTTGCAGGGATCTCTGGTGTGGGGTGACAGGGACATGCAGTTGTGGGGGGAGGTGGGGTGGAGGGGGGGCAAGGGTTTAAAATAAGGATTTGAATTAACTTTTTTTTAAGAGTTATGTCCCTGGGCCCTGCCCCTATTTGACCCAGTGACCCCATTTGAACAAATCTGAACCTCAGTCACACAAGGACTCTCCATACCAAATGTAAGCTAAATCGGTCAAATGGTTCAAAAGAAGAAGTCATTCTAAGAATTACTATGGAGGAATAGAGTTATGGCCCTGGTTTCTCAACTAATCAACCTGGTGACCTCATTTTAACAAATCTGAATGTGAGTCAACTAGGGAACATCCACACCAAATATGAATCCATACGGCCTTATAGTTCAGTAAAAGAAGTCGTTCTAAGAATTACTATGGAGGAATAGAGTTATGGCCCTGGTTTCTCAACTAATCAACCTGGTGACCTCATTTTAACAAATCTGAATGTGAGTCAAATAGGGAACATCCACACCAAACATGATCCATACGGTCTTATAGTTCAGTAAAAGAAGTCGTTCTAAGAATTACTATGGAGGAATAGAGTTATGGCCCTGCTTTCACAACTATTTCACCCAGTGACCTCATTTGAACAAATCTGAATGTGATTCACCTAGGGAACATCCACACCAAATATGAACACGTTAAGTCTTACGGTTCGGGACGACGGACGGACGGCCAGACGGACGGACGGACGAGGAGTGATGACTATAGCTCCACCGGAGACTTCGTCTCAGGTGAGCTAAAAATCAGGTAACATTCTTCAAATTGAGTTGAATAAAATTGAACAAATACTCACTGTCTTCCTTATGCATCCTGACATGGCGTTTACACATGATGGATGTTCGGAAAGTTTCATCACATAGAGGACATTTAAATGGTCGAGCGCTATTGTGTATGATGATGTGACGTGTTAGTGAGCCGTTTGTGGTGAATGAAGCGCTGCATGTATCGCACTGGAAATCTTTGGTTCCGGCATGAGTCTTTAGATGAGCCTTCAGACTGCCAGCTGACACGAACATACGAAGGCATTGACCACATTTATATGGTCTCTCTCCTGGAAAACAAATCATGTCTCTTTAGAATCGGATACTAGATAAGGACATGCAAAGTGAATTTTCCTTTTCTCAGGCCCATATACACCCATTGTCCCAAGACCATGCATGTGAAACAATATTATTCCCGTTAAATAAATCAGAGCCATTTCGAATTGTACTACCACAAAATAAAACAATAATTTATCTGATATACATCTAATTTCAATGCCAAAATGCAGTGAAATTCTAAGTTGAAGTATGGCCGTAACTCATGTGAAAATAATTGGGCAGAACCCATATTCGAACTTGGCCTGTAGTTTTAGCTGGGAAACACACATACCAGCTTTGGTTCAAATCAATTAACCCAATCAGGAGTAATCGGTCGGAAACCCAAATGTTATGAAATCGGTCAAATTACTAGTCGAAAAAGGACTGTAACTAATGTAAAAATAATTGGACGGAATCCATATTCGAACTTGGCCTGTATTATTAGCTGGGAAATACACATACCAACTTTGGTTCACAGATCAGATAATCCAAACTGGAGTTATCGATTGTATTAAAATGTGAAAAATGACGACTGAAATCTCAGCCAAAATGTACCAGTGATATTTGATCGTGTATTTTGAACGAAATAAATCACACGAATCTATCCAAAAACTTTTAATGGACATCTGTTTGAGAAATAATGGCCACATGCAACTTAAATTAGACCCGGAGCTAGCCGATGCTGAGGTGGAATGCTTCGTTGACGTATGCCAAAGAAAGAAAAATATATATAACATTGCGCACATCCATGCTTTTCAAAATTGTTTGTCCTGAGAATGGGAAATTGACTTTGCAAGTCAGTAATGGTCACTCTCCCAATTGTCTCTCCATGAAAAACTATGTTATATATAAAAAGATGTATAACTAGAGGACTGTGACAGACATTCATCCAAATGAATCATTTATATTGTCTATTGCGGGAAAACAAATCATGTTCTTTGGAATAAGAAACTACAAGACTGTGACAAGTATTTTAGTTATGAGACCTTTATATGCTCATTCTCTCTCTTTGTCTCTCTCTCTCTTGGAAAAGAAACAACATTTCTGTGGAATGAGAAACTATGGGACTCTCAACTCATGGGATCCAAACATCCTTTCTGTAACTTCTAAGAGTATTTATTTTATAGAATTTTGTATTATGACATATATAATCAAGTAAGTTTTTGTCTTGTAATGGACTCTGGTCGTGGAAAACACAACAAAATTGGGTCAGTTATCAACGGCTTTCAAAGTATGGCCATATTTTTTTGGCCGAATGACTCATTCCCATCTACATGTCAATTTCAACATCCATGACAAATTTCATAATGTTCAGACCAACAGTACAGCTGTAGCCCAAGCTAAGATTTAGATTGTTTAATACTGAAAACCAAGATGGCCGATATCGATGGCAGACATGTTTTTTGGCTGATTCACCCCAAAAGATATAGATCCCGTCGACATGCCAATATCAACATAAATGGCAAATTTCATGATGATAAGAGGAACAGCGCGGCCTGTTGTCCGTGCTAATGGATTGAATTTTGAAATCCATGATGACCATTGGTGGCCATGTTTTTTGACGAATGACCCCAAAATGACTCATTCCCATCAACATGTCAATATCAACAGCCATGACAAATTTCATAATGATCCGAGCAAAGATACGACCTGTAACCAGTGCTAATGGGAATTGTTGATGGACAGACATAGACACACACACATGCATGGATGACGGATACCAACCAACTTTGTCAAGTTGAACTAAAATGTCAATATGGCAATGTCCCGAGAATGATATCATTAAAATATTTTGTCCCTACCTGTATGAGATCGAATATGCTGCTTAAGATGACTAGATTTCTTGAATTCCTTGTCACAATATTCACAGACGTATCTCTTCAATGGATCCATATCCTGATCCTGATCCAACCCAGTGATCTGGTCATCATCAATATCATCAGTGTCCAGCTCCTCTGCTATATTGTCAGCACTGTGAACAAATATGACAGTTCAGGCATGGTATTATTGATGAGAACACATAAAACTCAGGGCTCGAATTGTTCGCTTGTCTCTGACAGGTCACTGCTTCTGGGTGACAACTAGATTCTCGCGCTACATATCACTTGACTGGTGACTATGGGCCTAATTAACAGGCTTTGTTTGAATAAAGAACTATATATATGTGAGATTGATTTGCTGTGATTTATCCTATCTATTGCCCACCAGTATCCCATACAGGGTAGTTTCCAGGCCAGTTTTGGTACCTGTAACAAACTCCAGGTGCCCAAAAACAGTTAGAAAGAGAATAAAAATACTCAGATAATTTGTTGTTGACCATTACTACTAGAAAACAAACAACTATTAAACACTAAATCATCAAATAAAGCAATAAATTGTCATTTTATGGCAGTACTAGGGGGAGGCCAGCTCATACTCTCCCCCAACTTAGGGTTGTGGCCTTCAGATATGACTTTGGCATATAAAACAGGTGTCCCCAAATAATTACTGGAAACTACACTGATCCCATAGCTGAAAACTTACGTCGTTGTGAGGATGCTCTGCATTGATGTGGTAGGTAGCGTGTCGCTCATTTGGCCATTTAAGGAAGATGCAGTAGTGAAATCTAGTGTGTGACCAACCTGTTGACTCTGAAAATAATTTTAAAATAAAATGGCAACAAATACTAATCTTGAATATAGATCTTATTAGATCAATTCTGCATTTTGGGTGAAATATTTGCACTTGGAATTTAAAGATGGTGTATACATTCTCTGAACTTTAAGTATAGGTATATTTTGGAGTATATGGCAAGAGATATTTTATACATTTAAATATTGAAGGACTTAAAGGCCATTTAATTTTCGAGTCACTGATTACTTTTTTTTATAGTGCCTTGATATACACAGTTTTAATAACGATCTATGGCATAAAATATTCTTAAAATACTATAATTCATCACTAGTTGGAACGTTTGTGTCTCAGAAGGTACCCATAGAGTAATAGAAATAGCTGAAATCATCGAAACATTTCCCATTTTCCCAGCTCAATAAACTATCAATAGATCTACTCATTTCAAGAATTCTTGAAAATAAAATTAGAAAGCCATAAAATTAGAAAACCATAAAATTTTCCATACAGATTTTACTGACAACATATGTATTTTTATTAGGAAACTAAACTGAACAGATAGATAGATGAATAGGACTTACTGGTAGGTTGAACTGTGTCTGGTTGAAATTATTTATCTGTGTATTGATCTGGTTAAAATTCTGGCTATTTGTGCCAAGCAAGCTCTGTCCAAGTGTTTGAGACTGACCAAAGACCTGCAAAAATATATATACTTTTAAGTTTAGAACAACTGTGCAAAACAAGAGCTGGGTTGTTACGTGGTGCATACGCCAATGTGCCATACAAGCCGGGGTCCCTATAAGCCAGGGTCCATATAAGCCAAGGTCTGTATAAACTAGGGTCCGTAACAGCCAGCAGTCCATAAATGTCAGGTTCCATATGAGCAAGGGTCCGTATGAGCCAGGGTAAAGCTTACCCATTAAACAAAACACATTGCGGCTGTTTCCGTGATTGGTGAATGAAGAGAGGATATTACTTCACCAAATAGGGCAACAGTAAGTTGAAAGAACTGTGTATTTCATGCATCTTATTTTGACAAAATTAAACTTCCGGATAATGTCACAAAAATTTTAATTTATGACAAAAGATGGAATCTGAAGTTGGCCGTTGATCGGAGTGAACTGCAAATTTGACAAACGTTGTCACCAAGAACACTGATAGAAACATTTATGTGTGCATTAGCAGTGTGACAAACTGTTCACCCGAACTGTAAAACTTGTGTCATTCCTATCGACATACTATTTTTGCTCTCATCGCTAAATAGATCACATATTGTTCTCAGCAATCATTGTGACCGCGAAAGATGAAGGTTGAACAGCAGATTTAAAAAATATAAACTCACTTATCTATGACCAACATTTGTGTCACTTGCGCATTGACAATTAAACGTTATAAAAATTACTCTTTAGTGTTTGAAGGTTGATTAAAATTTGAATTGAATATGTCGATATAATAAAATAATAAAACAAATATTGAATACTCGCAGGGCCCGAATCCAAGGTTTCCGACACTGACATGGCAGCTAAATTTACTACAAAGTATCATCTATTATATTACTTGTTAATTGAGAAAGTGCATGAATAATTGATCACGGAATTACATAGCTGATGCTTCTTATAGCAGAGTCCACTTCTACCTACAGTAATGCTCTAAGTAATCGACTTCTTAACCACAGCAGAATTATGGGTAACTTTTCAGGATTTAGTCGGAAATATGGCTTGTTGCCATTCATCGGAAAGCTTTCGGGGAGAGCTTTCCGATGAATGGCAACAAGCCATATTTCCGACTAAATCCTGAAAAGTTACCCATAATTCTGCTGTGGTTAAGAAGTCGATTACTTAGAGGATTACTGTACCAAGTGGCATAAATTATCATCTTACCTGTTGATTGAGAGTTTGTTGGAGTGATTGATCAAGGCTTGCATTGGCTAAGGCTTCTTGTAGCAGAGTCTGATGCTGAAGATCTGATGTTTGTAAGGCCTGAACTTGATGTAGATCTGACTGCTGTAAAACATGTGTTTGGTGTAAGTCAGATTGCTGTAAAACCTGTGTTTGTTGCTGGAGCTCGACATGAGCTTGATGTAGGCTTTGAGCTTGTTGAACTAATTCAAGTTCAGGCTGATGCTGTATGTGCACTGTGAGATCTTGTGCTGCTGTGAGATCGTTTGCCGGCTGTGTTATTACTGTGGTAATGCCGTTTTCGACCAACTGATCATCAAGAACTGGAATGTCTGCAGGTTCCTCATCAACAACTTCTGTTCCATCCTGCTGCTTAATAGCCTGCATTGCTAGCTCATGTCTAGAAAATATTCATGTGAATTCAGATAGAAATACCATAAATAGCTGTGTATTATCATACTAGAACCAGGATAACTAAAGTTTTCGCAATTCATATTTTGTTTTAATGCTAAAACTTAAAGTACAGAGCATCAACTGGCCCATAGAATTCAGCCAACTATGACAAAATGAGCAAATTTTGAATCTATTGGAGACATTGCTATGACACACATATTTCTCTGACTCACAAATATGAAACAATTCAGTAGACAAATGAACCGAACCATCGGAACCAATTCAGAGGGTGGTCTCACTTAATACAGACATGACTGTATGATATCTAAACAGGAATTGAAATTACGGGCATATAAATTATTTGTATAGTTTATGTAACATATATACGATACACCTGGAAAGTAATTTTTTGGTTTATGTTTCTTTTATATAAATTATATGTCTGCCTGTTGCAGATCTTTTTATAAATAATCAGCATCATAGCTACTATATTCTTTGGATTTAGTTCTATCAAATTATGCATGGTTAAATTATGGGTACTATTCTCCCAAGCCAATTTTTTCTCACAGGAGGCATTCCCCTGAATTAATTTGCCCGCGTCCCCGAGTCAAGAGCTCCGTGCGTACGAAAATATCACCTTGTAAATCGGGTGTAAATTATCGGATTTCATTATACTTTGGCATGGTGATAGCACCTCTTGGGGGAAAGGATACCAACATACTACAAGGTTTTGACCATTCCTCTTTACCAGAGTTATGGTCCTTGTTTGACTTGGAAATGTGATTTGAATGAGATTTGGAATGCTAATAGACCAGGATTGATGGAAGGATACTGACAGGATTTATCCATGTCTTTTTGTCATAGTTATGGCACTTGTTGGAAATTGCTAAATTCTCCATCTTTAATTCACATTAAGCATTGTTACAACAGTTGGAAATCTTTGAAATAGTGATAGTCAATATGAGGGGAAGGATACAATGGATTTTATCCATTGATTTCTTCAGTGATGGACCTTCTTGGATTTAGATAACAAAATATTCCATCCATACAAATATTTAGTATTGCGCTCTAAATTGAGCATTGGGGGCATTTGCCATGCTTGGTATTGCACTTGTTATACCAACATCACTTTGTATATCACATTAATTGAAGGGGAGAGGTTTTACTTTTATTTTGATTTTGCAGCAAACACTGACCCACAAACACGCCTTGAAATAGTATGTCTGATATTTGCAGAATGAGGTCCCCAGAGGGTGAATTTAGTGATGCTACCAAATTCACCCTTTGAGGACCTCATTCTGCTTAGGCCTCATCTTTTGGGAAGTAGCTCTAGTCTCAAATTATTATTGTTTTTAGTTAATACTTTTCCCCTTCTGTTTAGTTTCTATATCTCCTAATTTTCAGAAGATAAAATGCATTTAATCGATGTAACTAATATGTGAACGTCACCAACTTCAACTGGGAAATTACAATCTGATACTAGGTCTCCCATAGCAGTTGAGGCCTAAGCAGAATGGGGTCCCCATAGGGGGAATTTAGTGACACTAGCCTGTCGTGCATGATAGCATGATTAAATTCACATTCACCCTCTGGGAACCTCATTAAACCAAGATACCTATTATGGGGAGTGAAGAAACTAGAACTATTGATGAAACATAAATCTCACCTGTGAGTCTTCATATGCTTTTTACAGTTGACGGAGGTCTTAAATGTTTTTTGGCAGTATGGACACATGAATGGTCTGACCTCACTGTGTGTGGACATGTGTCGCTTTAAACTGCCATTGGTAGTGAATGTCGTGTCGCATATCAGGCACTTGTAAGCCTTTACGCCAGTGTGGGTTCGGATGTGAGATTTCAGAACTCCACTGGACACAAAGGAGCGCATACATTGCAGGCATTTGTAAGGCTTCTCTCCTGAAAGATTTATTAAGATTTTCAGGTTGTATATGGTAATAAAACACAATTGAGATATGATTCTTGTTTTCCAATTTCAGCAGAACTGAGATAAAACAAACCCATTTTCCTGTGCAGATTTCTTTTTCATTTAATATAATTGGTAACTGTGTACAAGCATGTGTAAGAAACATGACAGATACAACTTCCATCTCAGACAAAATTGTGTCAGTGGAAACAATTTCGACAATTTCCTGTTATTGGTCAACAAAAGCATAAACATGGGAATCTGACAAAAAGTCAAAACATGTAGGACTGGTTCTTGAAAATTGACATGTGGCTATCAAAATCTCCTGTGAATGGACATTTTAAATGTCATATTATAACTGAATGCTAATGATGAGCTACCTGTATGAGAGCGGACATGCTGTTTCAGATGACTTGACTTCTTGAATCCACGCTGGCAGTAGTTGCACTTGAATGGGCGATCCACGCTGCTCCCCTCACCGAGGTATTGACTGAACATGCTATTACGCGGTGCTTGCTGGATGTAACCTATAGACAGAACATTTTATAAGAAATATACCAAGAGTAAAGTTTATTTCTTTCATTACTTACTAGATTCATATTTGTTAAGTTTAATCCTTTCTTTACTAAACACTCATTGACATGTGGAACTTTCCCTTAGAAAGTGTTAACATAATTAAGTTCAACAATCAAGTTTGTTGAACTTATTAAGTGAACATTTCCCACTAAAGATTAGGAATCCTTCTGCACTTTTATTACCTGTTGACTGCTTATATTCTGAACATCCCTCCAGAGGAACAATAGATCATTTCAATATTTACAGTCATAGCTGAATGGGAGATTCCATTCATAAAGAAAGGGTAAAAGAAACAACGTACATACATCCCACGAAACACATACACTCCTTCAAAACAGTTCATTATGAGCTTATTCTGGAATTATAATGTGTGCAATATGTACTCATTTCCGAAACTGAAAACCAAATTTGCCAATGTTAAACAACTGCTGTAAATTTGGAAGTGTCAATGACAGTACAGTAATGCTCTAAATAATCGACTCCTTAACCACAGCAGAATTATGGCTAATTTTTCAGGATTTAGTTGGAAATATGGCTTGTTGCCATTCATCATGAATGGCAACAAGCCATATTTCCGACTAAATCCTGAAAAATTACCCATAATTCTGCTGTGGTTAAGGAGTCGATTATTTAGAGCATTACTGTATACTATCAATTGTGGAAAAAGTTCAAATAAAACAAACCATTAAAAATTCTGAGTTCTCACTGGAATCTTGGTTAAATGATTTAGAATTGAAAAATCACACTGAACAATACACTGAGTGATTTTATAGCATTAACAACAAATTCAGAGATTAAATAATATTAATCTATGAAACGGCAGCTATAAAGTGTTAAATGCACGGATGGCCTTCGATATGTGTTATATATAATTTAGAAATAACAGTTACCAAGTTATGAAAATTCCTCAAGAATATACTAATAATATAGTATAATGATAGTATGAATGCGATATTATCCACAAAACACACTTTGTGTCAGCGATAAGCAAAACACTCAATACCTTTTAGGAAAGTGATTCACGCAGCCCTCTTAATTCAAGATTGTTTGGCTTCGGCAATCTGCTACGGCAACCCTTTGCCATGGCCCAGTTTTCTTCAGCAAATTGCTTCACCATTGCTGATTGCCATAGCCAATTATGAGGGCTGTTCACAGTGACCCATTTAGCACCAAAATCTTGAGACGTGACGATTAATAGCGAGCGCTATACCGGTATGTTGTAAACAACTTGGTGGCATTCCTAACCAAAGTTCTCATAATGGGGTCTCCCCAGTGTTCAGTGTTTTGCTTATTGCATACTCTTTACATACTGTTTGTTTAAATAACATGGCATTTGTTTACATAACACAGAGTACTAACATGACAATAACATGCAATTTAAACAATATTTATGATTGGTATAAGAACATGGTTTATCTTAATGTAATATTCTTTCTGTTTATGGAGATTTTGACGGATGTGACTATTTTAACAGCAATACCCACCACCAACACTTACCGTAACTTTAAACTGCACTCTAAGAGAAAATTTTTGATGGTTTGAACATCTTCAATATATCACATTTATATATATGTATTATACATCTTTGGAAAGTTCAGTCGAAAATAAATTTGATATGATTGACTCACCAGTATCTGTTATAAGTATCGGCTCCTGTAGTGGAATATCTGGCAAGTCACCATCAAACTTTGATGACCTCCGTGAATATCCATGACCTTTGTCACCATTTCGAAAGTGCTGATTGATGTGACTTTTACAATGAGCTAGTGTTCGGAACTTCTTCTCACAGTGTGGGCAAGCAAATGGTTTAGCACCTAAAAAAACAAACAATTATTATTAACCCTTTTAGTGCCAGGGGCCGATCTCATCGGCCCTAATTTATGGTCTGCAGAGTGCCCTAAAAAAAATAAAAAAAATAAATTTTTTAATTTTTTTTTTGTGGGTTAGGCCAATGCATTCTCTTATATATGTGAGGCGACCTATGGTCGACTCGCATATATAAGAGAATGCATTGGCACAGGGTATATGGGTTGATACAAAAATAGGACCTGGCACTCAAAGGGTTAATGACATGTCATATTGATTACTGCTTTGTTGCGGCATAACAAATGAGTATGATAAAGTTCACCTCCTTCACACGTCTGTGCAGTTCTGTGTTTATTACACACCAGCAGTAAATATTCTTTAGTATAAAATAATTGTGTTTGGTTTCCATGCTAGTTAGCCATCTATTATACAATATGAGGTTGACCATTATTGTAGTACTGGTTGGGTTTCATCTATGACATGTCATACAAGCTATTGGGATTGCTCTAATGTACAGTAATGCCCTAAATAATCGACTCCTTAACCACAGGAGAATTATGGGTAATTTTTCAGGATTTAGTCGGAAATATGGCTTGTTGCCATTCATCGGAAAGCTCTGTGTCCGATGAATGGCAACAAGCCATATTTCCGACTAAATCCTGAAAAATTACCCATAATTTTGCTGTGGTTAAGGAGTCGATTATTTAGGGCATTACTGTATGCTCTCCCGAGATTGATACTGTATAATGCCAGGCTTGCCTGCAAACAAACGTTGTGATTTTCCGAACATGAAAGTCATTTATTGACTTGTGAGTTTTTGAGTGGATACAAGAGCTTGCTTACAAGTCTGAGTTTAGTGTGCCTGTCATTTTGCAGAATGAGGTCCCCAGAGGGAGAATTTAGTGATGCTATCCTGCATAGCGGTTTAGCATCACTAAATTCACCCTCTGGGGACCTCATTCTGCTTAGGCATCATCTTCCCAGGAAAGTCGATTATTTAGGGCATTACTGTATTTCGGTGGAATACCACACAGGCTGAAGTAATATAATCAACCGAAAGATGGCAATAGGTGTGTAATAAAAGAAAAAGCAGAACCCCCAGACTTCAAGCCCAGAGATTATAAACCTAGAGATTCACATTACATAATGGCAGGCAATATATAATAGTACATTTTAAGCAAATAAGAATGCATCAATGAACAGCAAACAACCTGAGTCACTTCTTAATCATGAGGAAGCAAAATCAAAACCTTTTCTGGAATATTCACACTGCCTGGAGTTTTCTACCCATTTACATTTTGCACCTTGTATTGAGAATTTGATGGAGAAATAATTGCACTTGCGCTGGTCGATCAAATTATTCTTACAGCTTTTATTCAATTTCATTCAAGTAATATAACAATAAGATGCCTATTATGAAGATCTAAACACACATGCTAATCTTGATGATACATATGCAGGTATATAAATGGCGGAAATTACCTGTATGCAGACGTAGATGAACTTTCAAACTTCCATGTGTTGAAAATAACTTCCCACAGATATGACATTTGAACTCTTTCACTCCAGAATGTGTTTTAAGATGAGCAGTTACTGTGGATTTGACAGCAAAAGCTCGGAAGCACTGTGTACATTTATAAGGTTTCTCATGGGTGTGTATCCTTATGTGACGGACGAGATCACTTGGTTTCTTGAACTCCTTACTGCAGTATGTACACTGATGCCACCGAATACCATCCACCTGAATTATATTTCATAGATTACATTACACAGGGTTTAATAGCATGCATCTGGCTAAGGTAAATATTCCAATAACTTTTCCATGAGTTTTGAAAATTTACAAGACCTCAAAAGAATATCATTCAATAACTTTACCAGAGGGCATTTTTGTTATTCCGTGACTTTTCCTTACAATGTGAAATCTTCCTGAACTTTTGCATAGTGAGGTGCCATTTTCCACGATTGTCTGGCCAGGAAAAAGTTTTCCAAATAAAATTCATAGATAGAGGATATGAAATGAGTGTTTCTCTCATATGATATTTATGAAACGAGTCTAAGAATTTTCAGTTTTCTCGAGCCTCCGGCGAGAGAAAACTGAAAATTCGTGACGAGTTTCATAAATATCATATGATTGATTGATTGATTGATTGGGGTTTTATGTCGCTTTAGCCACTAAGGCCATATCACGACATTGCCAGTTTTAATGGTGGAGGAAATCCGCACACTTACGGCTAATCTAACAGTGATTTCAATGGCTGATAAACTCGTCGACCATGTGCGGCAAACCACCGGCCATCGGCAAGTAACTGACAACTTTCCCAGATAAAGATTTCGAGTTACAAAGTCCACGATGGAAACATGTGGATTTGAACCCTTATCGCCAGCGCTGGAAGGCGAAACGGCTTGAAGTTGTACCCCTAACCGATTGAGCCACCGAGGCCCCTTAAATATCATATGAGAGAAACACGAATTACATATTCTATTTATCATATGACACCTATAAATTGATTATGATGTCCAAAACGCACACAAATCACTAAATAGCTATATGACATCGGCAGCAAAAGGTTAATGTGACGTCACTTCATTGCACCGGAAGCCCAATTACACCTGGTGAACTAGCAGAAATAATATGCACGCTAAGATATAGTGCGCTATTCTGTTCTCAGTTTGTGACATTATATCGTATGTTTATTAGATAAATACGAATTACATATTCTATTTATCGTATAACAATGTCCAAAACTATATATTTCAAGATTATAATTGCGAGAATTTCGGCATCGCGTTGATTGACGCGCACGAATTTGACCTGCATTTAGTCAGAGATGCGGCTCGGCCCCCCAGAACACACTTTTTGTCAACAAACCAATCAAATTATCGGAAGGTGATATGAATTAGTAATTGATATGAAATTTATTTATGACATAGTTTCCAACGTAAATAATGATTGAGTCATATGATAAATCATTTTATGGAATAAAGTACTATATTATGTTTTGACTTTCATGAAATTAATTCTTGCACCATTTACAAACTAGTTTCCAGATTATTTTTGATGCATGTTGCATTCTGCTTTTACTTCTCATTGGAACTATAATTTAACCTTTATATTGTTAGAAGGTATAAAAGAAATCAAAAAATTTCCATTATGGCAATAAACTTTCTATACAAACCTTACGGACGAGATGCCTTTTACCAGTGGAGCCATCAATGATAGAAACACTTGGTGTGGAACTGCTGTATGTTACAGCTGTGATCGTTGCCGATGGTCTAGATCTGGATGTGCTTGACAAGCCGCTATTCATTAGAGCCTCTTGTAGAATGTCTGATGGAGCATCACCGCCACCCTGAAATTTTTAAATTAAAAAATAATATATTAATTAGCCCTTTACCCAACAAACCGGCCAAATAAAGCTTCAACAGCCTAAAATATCTTCGGTCTGTCTCAATAGAACCATACAAATATGGATATCATTGGAACCGGCTCCTTGACCACATTGTGATAGTTACAGTTATGCCCTGTGCCAATGCATTCTCTTATATATGCGAGTCGACCATAGGTCGCCTCGCATATATAAGAGAATGCATTGGCCTAAAAAAAATTTTTTTTAACACTTTTTACCATTTTTTCTTACATTCTTTAACAATTTTATAATTTTTAATGTGTTAAGCCAATGCATTCTCTTATATATGCGAGGCGACCTATGGTCGACTCGCATATATAAGAGAATGCATTGGCACAGGGCCGTTCTGTTGGGTAAAGGGTTAATATAGGATTTGTGCTAAGCTGGCTACTCTCGAGTGCCAAATAAAAGTGATGGTGCTTGTACTTGTCAAATCACTTTAAAACAAGAAGTTCTAAATATTGTTTTCGTGAGAAGTTTCCGTTTTGGGGAGTTTTTTGGAGGATTTTATGTGTGTATGGATTAACAATGTTGGTTTGTTGTTATTTTGCGCGTATTTGGTCTATTGACTGTTAGTAAACGGTTCGTTTGAGTACAGATGTTATTTTTTTACATTGGTTAAAGAGACGACGGGTGTGCTTATGTGCACTGGCAGGTATGTTGGAAGAGTTATATTTTCAAGTTAGGAGAGAAATCAAAATTTGCTTAGTCTAACCATAAATGATAGGAAACATTAGAGTTAACTGGTTTTAAGTTTGATTAGTCCAAGTCTTCTTGTACTAAAACCAGCTAAGATATTGGGATGGCGATGCTGGCGTTTAGTCCAAGCCCGCTTGCATACCAATCCTACCACATGAGTTACGCCCACGATCTGTGGCGGGAATTTGTGGTGTATTTTACTCGATTTACCTAGCAAATCAATACATGATGCTATATACATCGGAAAGGCTTACATCTAATGGTCATAATGGTGTATAATAATCTAACTTTAATGTTAAATTACACATAGAATATTCCGGTTGATTGCCACAAATATCGATTTGTTTCTCTGTTTGTTTACGTTTTAACCGAAAGCCGAAGTGGTCCGAATAAGTTCGGCATAATCCGCTGTTTGTTCTGGGAATTCTACTTTCCGTTTCTATATATAGCGCGGGTTTTCCGAACAAAAATGGCGAAAACCGATCGCCCGAAAGTCCAGTTTTCTATGTGCTTTCAGAACAATTCCCGCACTAAAAACTTAATGACATAATGGAGGATCAGAACGGTAGTTTTGTTGACAATTATCGCAAGCAACTTGTCAAAATTGGAGCAAATTAGATCTCTTGTGTCTGACTTGCCATGCGTGTGGTGTGCATTTTGACATCTGTGTTGATAAAATAATCGGAGAACCGAATCACACAGTTTCGAAATATAGTTCTTCCGTTTTAGTGGGACTTTTCAAACTTAAGGTTCATTTATTTAGTGTATTACATTTATATCTCCAATGTTTAATTAATCTATTTATTATTTTATTTATTGACACACATAATTACGATTACAATGGAGAATTCATCGTAATTTGCGTTGTTGTCCAAAATCTACGGAATATTTTCAACGGAAAATGCCGAACACAGTTCGCGAGGTCAACCGAGTTCGCATACTTTAAAAAAATTGTAAACATTGAGGTAAATGTCTCTTTTCGCATTAAATTACCGTTTTAAATTCACAACTGATGTGGGTTTCAGATAAAATAGCATGTCTTCTGCGGAAAATATCCGTTTATTGTCGCAATTGTGATATTTTATTTCATATAATTGTGGTTTTATTTGAGCGGGTCACTAACGCTTAAGCCGTGTCATAAGCGAGCATATAGGGCGGTCTTGGACTAAACGCCAGCATCGCCATCCCAATATCTTAGCTGGTTTTAGTACAAGAAGACTTGGACTAAAGTTTGATGTGATGTGAGCAGGATATTTCAGAACTTTTTTCTTAAATGTCCACATCGTACAATAGCTCCTGCTTTGATAAATTTGGAGCATAAATAATTTGTGACAGTGAAATAATTGATAAAAAATAAGTAAGTAAAATACATAAATTTAACAATCAAATTCACACCTGGTTCATGGAGGGTTTCGGAGCTATGTGTTGAGCACCACTTGTTTTGATTGAGACTGTATTTGCCCCTGCAGTGATATCATTACCATCTCCACCACCACTGGCATCAGTAAGTTGGAGAAGTTTCTGGATGACATTGTCATTATCCAGGACTGATTCACCATCAACATTATTCTTCATACTGTGATCTATGTGTCCCTGTGGAAGTCCAACCTGTGATGGTGGATTCTGTAAAAATATCAACAAGAAAAACAATGTTGGAGAATAATTCAAAGAACAGGCTGTGTTTTCATATATTAAATAATATTCAAAGGAAACTCCTAAATATACTGACAGTGAAAACACAAATCCAAGCAAAATCTATTATGATAGTTATGAATGTTAATTTTGTTCATCACATAACCATTGTTTTCATTGTGTGGAATAGTTCCAAACCATGTGCTAATTTTTTGACAGATCAATTTAAGACTCATCTCAATTTCTGCCTGCATGCAGCATAAAAACAACTGCTAAAGTCAATGTCAAAGATGAAACAGTCTCATTCCGCTCAATGCAGCAGGTCTTTTTTAAGGGAAAAATTGTGGCGAATTGCCAACATAACTTTTTTCATGAACATCGCTCGAATGGTTTTTTTATTCATATTATGATAAATAAGGCAATAAAGAATATACAATTATGCTACTAGTTCATGTAGGTTTTTTTTTATGGTGGTTGGTTCCGGTTTCATTTTTTTTTTTTTTAAACCATGGTTTCGGTTTTTGGTTTTATTTAAAAATGCAATGATGATCATCAGGATTATCTCATTATAAGGGGACCACACCACCTGCTCGCATGTTTCTAAGCCAATTCCCAGATAATAGGAAATTGAAAAATACATCCAATACACATTAGTGGTATTACACAGGTATAATGAAAATCCACCAAAAAAAAAACTACCAGGTGAGCATCTCATATACATGCGAGTGCATCTTAGTACCATTATCGAGACTGAGATAGAAACCAACTTGGTTATGTTATCGATGGCAATTATCCACCTATTATTTGGTGGTTTCTTTGTAGACCATCAATGCATTGAATCAGCGCAGATATACTCGGCATAAATGTGAATCAGTAAGGCGACGGTTGTTACTTCCCCAGTTAAACAATAAATTTTACACATACCTAAGTCGTGACAAAAAAGAGCCCATAAGTTACGGATATGATTCCTTTGTTGTTTCATTGTGTCGTCCATGTACATGTAGCTCTGTTTTAGTTCAGTCTATGTAGTTGTGGGACGATAGTTTGTTGAACATATTATCTGAACATTTCCCACCAAAGAATATTCTTACTTCTGCAATTGTATTCTCTTTTTGTCATACTGTGCTCAATGCTACATGAAAGATTAGGGCTGGTATGGCAGACCCTGAAAGAGGTAACTTCAGTACATACTGTCATGTCGGGGTCTGTATGGAACCTGCTGATGTGAGCATTCAGACTGCCGAGTTTCTTGAACACACATGTGCATTCTGGACAATCAAATGTGGTAGCATCTTTTGCCAAGGAATGTACCCTCTGTAGAAAATAATTATCAATAGAATGTAGACCATAGAATATGGAGTCATATAATTTTTATTAAATTTGCATGCACAAAAATAAATTGAAAAAATAGTGTTCGTGGATCAAAATATTTGAAACATCGATGGAAAGAATCCATCTCAATAGTGTGGTAAATTATAGGCAACAGAACGCGTTTTTAGCAAAATATCAACCACATCTGTTTAAAATCTTCACTGTGGACATGTTTTGATATTCTATCTGTCTGATTATGTATACATTTAATGCAGCTATGTATCATTTAACCCTTTACCCAACAAACCGACCAAAACCGGCCAAATAAAGCTTCAAGAGCCTAAAATATCTTCGGTCTGTCTCAATAAAACCATACAAATATGGATATCATTGGAATCGGCTCCTTGACCACATTGTGATAGTTACAGTTATGCCCTGTGCCAATGCATTCTCTTATATATGCGAGTCGACCATAGGTCGCCTCGCATATATAAGAGAATGCATTGGCCTTTTCTTTTTCTTTTTTTAACACTTTTTACCATTTTTTCTTACATTCTTTAACAATTTTATAATTTTTAATGTGTTAAGCCAATGCATTCTCTTATATATGCGAGGCGACCTATGGTCGACTCGCATATATAAGAGAATGCATTGGCACAGGGCCCTTCTGTTGGGTAAAGGGTTAACCAATTTAAGTCAAATCACACAACTAAGGACAACTAACCTGTATATGAGCTCTCAGATTTCCCTTCTGTGCAAAATCTAAATGGCAGAATTCACAAATGTACGGTTTGTCTCCAGTGTGCTTAGTCATGTGTAGCTGCAGCGCCCCCTTCTGGTTGAAGGATCGATCACATAGGTTACACTTGAATGGCCGCTCCCCTTTAAAGAAAGGTAAATGTGATGAATGCCAAATTTTAACCATTTATTTATTGAATGGATTCTCCCACCCAGTTAGTTATAAAAGTGGACAATGTAATGATCAGAATGAGCAAACGACAGACAGATAGACAAAAAGATAATACAAGTACAGAAGGATCTCTTCCTTGATGGAAAATGTTCAAATAATAAGTTCACCAAATATGACCCGCCATCTCAAATCCAGTCGTAAGTCGGGATTTTTTGACCCTGTGCCAATGCATTCTCTTATATATGCGAGTCGACCATAGGTCGCCTCGAATATATAAGAGAATGCATTGGCCTAACAATTTTTTATCATTTTTTTTAAATAAATGTTTCTTACAATATTTAGGACATAAAATAAAAAACATCCATTACCCTGCAGGGAGCCCCACACATATATAGAAGCATATAGAAGAGTGTCGTCTGCTCATGTTTGTCTGGGGCTCTGTATGGGTGAAATTATAAAATTGTTAAAGAATACAAGAAAAAATAATTAAAATTGTAAAAAATTGTTAGGCCAATGCATTCTCTTATATATGCGAGGCAACCTATGGTCGACTCGCATATATAAGAGAATGCATTGGCACAGGGTAAAAAAATCCCGACTTACGACTGGATTTGATATGGCGAGTCACAAATATGCCGTTTGTTGAATTTATTATCTGAACATTTCCATAGGGATCTATGACATGACTTATTTGATGCTACATGTTATTTGAATGTAGTAGCTCAGCAAAATTATGCATGTTGCGAAAATGTTCTAAGTCGAAAAAGGGGAATAACTCCACAAAAAAAGTTGTACAGACGTCATAATCGTAGGTGCATAGGTTCTCATGGTACTAAATATCAGTGCCAAGATTAAAAAACATTGACCTAAAAATGTAGGAATAAAGGCTGGGACAAAATAATGCATGTTGCAAAAAATATTTCTAAGTCGAAAAATGGGGATAACTCCACCAAAAAATGTCGTACAGACGTCATAATCGCAGGTGCACATGTTCCCATGGTACTAGATATCTGTGCCAAGTTTTTAAAAAGTTGACCAAAAAATGTAGGAATAAAAGCTCGGACAAAATTATGCATGTTGCAAACAAATTTCTAAGTCGAAAAATGGGGATAACTCCACCAAAAAATGTCGGCCAGACGTCATAATCGCAGGTGCACAGGTTCCCACGGTACTAAATATCTGTGCCAACTTTAAAAAAAATTTACCTAAAAATGTAGGAATAAAAGCTCGGACAAAATTATACATGTTGCGAAAAATTTCTAAGTCGAAAAAGAGGGGATAACTCCACCAAAAAAAGTCTGACAGACGTCATAATCGTAGGTGCACAGGTTCCCATGGTGGTTGATGTCTGTGCCAAGTTTTACAGAAAATGATCATAAAACGACTGAGAAAAACTCCGGCTAAATCTGTGTCCATGGACGGACGAGCTGATTCCAGTATACCCCCCCACAACTCGTTGCGGGGGGTATAATTAAAATTGTTCACTGTACATAAAATTACATAGAATTACATGTTTAGCACACAAGCCAGGACATTATATATAAATGGAAACAGCTTTGGAGACGAATGTATCAATATACTACCAATTTACATAACAAAAGATTTGACACAATGACAGCTACCAAAGGATTTTAGTCGTATATTAATACATGATTTCGGGCAGGTTTTTTGTCAAGTGTGAATGACCAAGGCATATGTATTTTTACCAGTGTGGATCCTTGTGTGGCGTTCAAGCTGACTAGGTTTTTTAAATGTCTTTCCACAATAATGACATTTCTGGTGAAAGCTGGTCCTATCAATGTTCTTCTTATAAGCTCGGTGTTGGAGAGATGTTCTGAAAAAAATATTAATCGGTTTAGATATTCCTACTTTCAATAGCAATATTTTAGCATTGGAATATCATCACTCAAATCCATGACTGAACACATGTCCCCCAAAATTAATTCAAACTAATGTTGCCACTTCAGATGTCGTTCCTGCAAATAGAAGTGTTCATAGTAACTTTTGAATTTCATTTGGACACACCTTAGTAAATTGGTGAATACATTTCTGTATATATTTTCTCGAGATTGGGGCATCTGTTCATTGCTTTTAGCATGCAAGTTTAAATTCAGCTATCCAATATTGGACAGCTCACAACCAATCAGAAGGTGCCATTTCTGGGTGTGTTGAAATGTTCTGGAATAGATTACTTTTGAAGGAGTACATGTAGCATGTGATTCAATGAAAAGCACAGATTGTACATGGAAAAGACAGCTTGTATTATACGTTTCATCACTTCATATATTAAAATATAAGATATTATGAAATGTGGAAATAAACACCGTAATCACTATCTCTCTCTGTATTTTGTGTGGAAAGGCCTGCAACACTACACAACAACAGACTAATGGAATTGCATTTTGCATTTGTGATCGCCTGAGCATCACTGCCTGCCGAAAAAATAAACTTTGTCTGTGTGCAAACTGTCATGCAACAAGTTTTACATGATGACATTATAACTCACTTTATTCTGTTATGCTGTTTCATATGCTCCCGAAGCAATGATAATTTTGTATAATGCATGTTGCACTGTCGACAGGCATAAGACCTTGTTGTCTCCTTCTCTTCTCTGTGTTCTCTCATGTGACGCTCCAACTGGCTCTATAACATATTAAAAACATCAAACTGAAGCCATGTATATTAATTATTGAAAATTTATTTCTTTAAAGGATTGCTATCCCGATGAATACAACAAAACATTATCGGAAAGCCACCCCTATTATGATCACAATCATCCAAGTCCCATAACAATCGCGTAATAAATAAGCCGGTTAATAAATAAATAATACCCCCACCGGTTGTCGGCTATCTCCGTCGCAAATCCTGATATGACGTCAAATGAGTAGACTAATTAAAAACACGGAATCGGAGTCGGGGTTAATTGTGTCTACCTATATGACGTCATCACTATTATGTAATCGCGGTGGCGAGTGGCGATGTTAAAAGAACAGAATCGACAGAGCGTGCGTGTTAATAGAAAAACTTTATGGTAGCATGCATGATGTCGACAATAGAAATTTAGGCTTGTATATGGAATAATTTGGGCCGGGCTAAGGTTTATATATAATAATTTATATATTAGAGTTGTGAATTGAATTAAAGATTTTAAAAATAACATTGTCGTCGTGAACGTTTTATGACCGGGATATTCAATAGACCGCGTCGCTAGAGTGCTAATTTTATAGGCCACTAACCATGCACAGACGCAGCGAATTTTCATCAGTGACAGTTGGAAAGAAAAAAAAAATTGGGGGGGGGGGGGGAGCAATATTCCGAAATATATATATATATACACACACCCTATTGCCCTACCGGTAATATATACATGATTCATAACTGTGAAAATAAACTTATCATATCATATTGCTAATGAATGGCTTGATTATAATTTATTAAATCTGACAGCAATAAACCAAATTATTTGTTTTACCAAGTTACGATTAATTAAAACGAAACGCTCTTTATTGCCACACGACTAAGGGCATCTGGAAATTGGAATGTTTACGAGATGATAATTGTCTAATAACTGGGCAAGTCTTCGCATATATATGCAATCTTATATGAATATATAATATATAATATTACTTGGTCAATTCCGGTAACGAAAAAAAGAGAGAAACACGAGCACGTGTTTATATAGATAACTGCGCGTAAAACCGAAATAATATACGATAATTTATTAATACATCATGGTAGAATATACTTATTAATATACCAGTCTTCATCTGTGATTTCTTTTACGAGAACAGTTGTAGCCTAGGTCCTACGCAAAATACGGGCATGGCTTTATAAAAACAACACATCGTGATACATGTAATAATAACACTATAAAGACGTTTAATTGTGAGAACTGCGATGTATTTCGGCGAAGTTTTGCATTCGCAGTGTTATCCCATAAAACGACAAACTTCAAAAGCCGCGATCGAATTAATGATCGCTTTGCGCATGCAAACTTTATATGCTATCATTCCGTATCTATGCATTGTCAATGAGTTACCACGTGATCGATCATGTGACTACGCTTCTGTTTACATGTGACAATCATGTGATCGGGCCGATGATCACGTGACTTCGTCTACAACACAAAATCTTCGGCTAACTTCGGAATTTTTTTTAATCATTATAAAAATAACGATTGGCGGCCGAATATTGGATTATATGCGCAAAATGGACATTTTATATATATATATTATCGGTATATTGAAAGAAAATACAATTTTTTGTTTTCAGGATCATATTCATTTAATAAAAGATCATACATGTTGATTTTTCCAACAAAATTTATAAATGTTCTCAAATATTGTATTATAAGGCCTAAAAAGTTTCCAAAACCCATGCGCACATAGTCCAAAAAATGAAACAAAAATATAAACAAATGCAAAAACCGTAACAAAAATATAGCGTTGATCAATCTGATTGCAGTAACTGTCCAGATCAGTCGCCGATCTGCATTATTTAAACTGGAAGTCAGTGTTTTAAGATGGCCGTACCAGTACCCTTCTGTACACGGGTCAGTTCAACCGGCGGTTGATGTCACAATCGTTTTTCATTATAAATTTTACCAAGACATTGAAATTATCACAATGTGCTTATTTTGTCATGTTATACCATATGTGCTGCAAAGGGGCAATCAGAATAAATATATTGCCTTTGTCACTTCAATTGGGACTCCCAATGTCACCACATATAATTTAAATGGCAAAATTTTTGAAAATACTGACTTTGGGTGAGTTTATTACCTACAAGCGTAATGCATGATACTTACATTCAGGCCAAATTCATCACCACATTCTACACAGATAAGGTTCTCCTCTTTCTCATGAAGCATTATATGTGACTTCAAACTTGCCACTCTTGAGAACTTTTTGCCACATTCTGGACATATAAGATCTCCGTCGGTTATATGTATAGCCTGATGTAGTCTCAGATTATCTTCGATGTTGAAGGATGCGTCGCAGAAATTGCACTGGAATGGTTTGTCATCATCATGAGTTTTCTTGTGACGCTGCATCTGATTCCATTTGGGGAAAATTTTCTCACATAAATCACATTTGAATGGACCCTGAAATATTAAATGAAAAAAAAATACAATAATCTAATTTTGCACCCCCATTATCATTACCACATCTGATGATACCTAAGATTTTCATATTGGAAAATATTTTCATTAAAGAAACATTCTGATTTCCAAATAATTTATTATTTATCTTAACAACAAGATGTTAAACAGTGAATAAAAGGTCGCTGACCCCAACAAAGGTGGCAGGGAGGAGTTAATTACACCAATTAGTCCAAAATGATACAAAGTGCGTATCACTAAATATGTTGCACAATGTGTCAGTAACCATGTCCTGAAGTTTTAGGTAAACAAGAAAATAGCAAGAACTCTGCCAAATTGGGTCCAACCAACTCAGAATTGCAAGTTCCAAAGATGGTTAATATCTGTGCCAAGTTTAAAATCAATTGACTGGAAAATGGCAGAATGCAGGTTCGGACAAAGATGCATCCCACGATGTACAATTCTATGTCGAAAAATGGCAATAACTCCGCCAAAATGACTCTGACTGAACTCAAAATCGCAGGTGCGCTGGTTCCCATGCTGGTTGACGTCTGTCCCAAATTAAAAAAAATTGACTAGAAAATGACGGAATACAGACTTGGACAAAAGCTGCGTATCAGGATGTAGTATTCTATGTCGAAAAATGGCAATAACTCTGCCAAAATGAGTCTGACCAAACTGAAAATCGCAGGTGCGCAGGTTCCCATGCTTGTTGATATATGTGCTAAGTTTTTTTTTTAAATTGACCAGAAAATTACAGAATCTACAAGCTTGGACAAAGTTCGAGATGGACGGATGAGGATCATTACTATAGTCCTCCCACAGAATGTCGGGGGACAAAAATAACTCTTAAAGATTAAATTATGCAACATAAGGCCACACAAAATTGATTATCTGTTTCTCAGACATTTTGTTTTCAAAATGGGCAGGCAGGCAGGCTGGTTGTTATATTTATTTTTTACCAGCAAAATTACCTGGCAAGCAGATTTTATACGATCAAAAACTCTCAGCAGGCAGGTTTACTCCTGAATTATCAAACATATTGTTGACTGTGAAAAATAACTTGTAATGCAATTTGAATGTAAGTCTGTTGAACAACCCAAAAACATTTAAACAAACCAAAATGAAAACATAAATATTATCAGAAATAACAAATGGAAATATCAAATACAAGTTGAAATGTGTCTAGCTAAATTCATGTCAGTAGTTTATCCATTGAACGGCAGGATGATTTATAATTTTTATTTTCAGTGGGACATAAAAAGCATGCAGCAGGCCATATTTTTATGAGAGAGCAGCTGTCTGAGAAATAGAATATTAATTTTATAAAACTCACATTGCTTTAATATCGAATATACATGTACCACGACAGTTGGATAGAAATAGCAAGGAATTATATGCAGGGAGTGGACATAATACTCGCAGGTGCATAATAATCGTGATGGCCCATCAAACCTGATGGGGGATTTAGGATGAAATTAATAATCGTGATGTCAATTTCACTCTATGTCTCAATGCCAAATAATAGTGATCGTTGGGAATTTTCTCCAAAACTGATAATCGTGCTGACACTATAATTAGACACCTGAGAGAAATTTTACATATGTCCATACCATCCTCTAACTACACCCAAGCAGAGCAGCTGTCACAGTGAACTGATTGAGACTTCAATTGAATTCAGAATATTAGCTCTTAACCCTTTACCCAACAGAAGGGCCCTGTGCCAATGCATTCTCTTATATATGCGAGTCGACCATAGGTCGCCTCGCATATATAAGAGAATGCATTGGCTTAACACATTAAAAATTATAAAATTGTTAAAGAATGTAAGAAAAAATGGTAAAAAAAGATTTTTTTTAGGCCAATGCATTCTCTTATATATGCGAGGCGACCTATGGTCGACTCGCATATATAAGAGAATGCATTGGCACAGGGCATAACTGTAACCATCGCAATGTGGTCAATGAGCCGGTTCCAATGATATCCATATTTGTATGGTTCTATTGAGACAGACCGAAGATATTTTAGGCTGTTGAAGCTTTATTTGGCCGGTTTTGGCCGGTTTGTTGGGTAAAGGGTTAATAGTTTCATGTGACCACGATGTCTGCAATCAGCATATGAGCCAATCACATATATTATAATTGTAAATTTTAGGGAGATAACTTAACACCAACCTTTCCGACTGGCGGTCTGATCGGTGCAGGATCAGCCGATGCAGCAACAGGAGCGACAGGGGCTGGTTCCAGAGCCCCCATAACTGCTTCCTTATGAGCAGACACACATGCCAGTTCCAATGGTAAACTGGCCACCTGCCCGGCTTCAGTACCCAGAGGCAGTATGGTAGTAGGGATGCCATTAGCCACATGTAGCTGAGTGGTGCCATTGGGGTCAAGAGCATTTGCTGGTATGGTCTGTATGTATAAAGTCTGGCCTGCTAACTGGCTGGTATCGAATCCTATTTCACTGTTGTCGACAAAAGCAACCGTCGCATCAGGTCCATGCAGAGCTTGCAGCTGTGCGATGTACTGGGCATAGTCTGCAACTGTAAAAAGAATAACACATTGACACCCTTGACAAACTGTCAGAATTCAAATGCTAACTCTTAGTATTTTATCTTGCTTAGCACTCAAATTTTAAGAGATATATTTTTTTCTGGAAGGAGTCTGTGAATTAATGTAAGTGATAATTAAAGCTATGCCATTAGCCAGGGTTTCCGCTATACCGGCAGAAGTTCCCCTTGACGGCCCCGATCCCCTCGCTAAGTTTTCCCCTCCTGCCATACCCCAGGACATACTGCATGTCTATAAAGGTATAAAGATGTTTAAAACTTCTGAATTTTGTTGGAATAGTACTAAGGAATTTTAAAGGTGAATTTATTTTATATCTTGTGAGTGTACACACTCTAAACGCGTTGTTATACAGAAAATTTATACAGGAAGTGATCGGAATTGACATCGCTAGAAGCTATGCCTTTGAGGCTGGTTAGTTATGTTGCGATTAGTACCCGGTTATGTTATGCAAAAGAGCAGTATTTTAATCGTACCTGTCATGTTTTATACCGCAAAATATACTGTTCACATTGTAATAGAGCGAGAGAGAAATGTGGGAGTAGCCGCACTGGGCATCAAGGCATCTTATCACTGCCTACAAGGAATACTCATCGGCCAGATATGTAATCAGCCTTCTATATTTACAATGCAGCTGCTAAAATATATTCCGATTACGTTATGCTTCCAAAATATCTGCTGGGTCTTCCACAGTGAGTCTTTAACATTAACGAGCACGTTTAACTCGGGATCCAAATTACTGGTGTTCTGTAATTCGTAAATTAATTTATATCTAATATATTTACTAGTTTTAAAGTTACAGGTACATGTATAAGGTTTGATAGCTTTGGCACTTGGACAGAAATGGAACAAAACAATCTGCCATTTCTACACTCACACGATTCTATTGGCCGATATAACGAAAGTAGTTCAACCAGTGCTAAAACAGGTTACTTTTACCTGGATTTTTCCCCTTGACGGCTACCGGCCCCATTCCCCTACCCCCTAGCGGAAACCCTGCATTAGCTCTTGAGACAGTTATATAGAAACTATAATAGTACATAATCTGCATGTACAAATATGTTATATGGCCAACATTTTTACTTTTTCTTGTAACTACATGTACTGGTAGTGCAATATATAACTGACAATTCTTTGTCTTAATTTGATTTTTGGGTGATATAAGTTCATTAACTTTTCAAATTCCATAGGCGATCATTAGAATGTTAGCTGAGATGGGGTGTGTTAATTACTGGTATGATAAATCGATGGACTTGATCGCTTGGAAGATATGTTGTTTTATCGAATAAATTCCAGTTATATTAGCAGTCTTATTCTTCATTCATTTGGATAGTACTCTCACAGGTCTGCCAAATAATATTGCATGCATTCATGATTATTTAATTTCAGTCAAAAATACAACCCTGCACTATTATTAATAGGCAATGAGACAGCCATTGAAATGCCTGTACTACAGTATTATTAATTTCAGCTAAAAATATAGCCCTGCACTATAATTCGACCTGCACTATTATTGGAACAGGTGAGAGTAGTTTATTCTGTCCAGATGTAACTAGAGGTGTGACTGTCCCAATGGGACTACGGATACCCCCCTGTTTTTAAAATACTAAGATGTTTCACATGTCAGTAAACATTTAGTTAAAATAATAAAATAACAGTTCCCATTGCAGGTGTACAACCATAACCCTAATCTTAAATCTATTGACCGAAAAATGTAGGAATAAAAGCTTGGACAAAAAATATGTATGTTGCGAAAAAAATTCTAAGTCGAAAAAGGGGAATAACTCCACACAAAAAATGTCGGACAGACGTCATAATCGCAGGTGCACAGGTTCCCATGGTACTAAATATCAGTGCCAAGATTAAAAAACATTGACAGAAAAATGTAGGAATAAAAGCTCGGACAAAATTATGCATGTTGCAAAAAAAGTTTCTAAGTCGAAAAAGGGGGATAACTCCACCAAAAAATGTTGGACAGACGTCATAATCGCAGGTGCACAAGTTCCCATGGTACTAAATATATGTGCCACGTTTTAAAAAAATTGACCGAAAAATGTAGGAATAAAAGCTCGGACAAAAGTTACATGTTGCGAAAATTTTCTAAGTCGAAAAAGGGGGGATAACTCCACAAAAAGAAGTCCAACAGACGTCATAATCGCAGGTGCACAGGTTCCCATGGTGGTTGATGTCTGTACCAAGTTTCACGGAAATTGATCAAAAAACGACTGAGAAAAACTCCGGACAAATTTGTGTTCACGGACGGACGACGGACAAGCTGACTCCAGTATACCCCCCCTAACTTCGTTGCGGGGGGTATAAATATGTAAGTACTACATACATAGCAGAACATCCACATATGGATTATCTAGGAATGCCTTAAGTACATTCATGCAATTATATAATAATGATTGTAAGTCCCATATCTTTAGCATTCCAATATACTAAGAACTCAAATGTAGATCTTGTCCAAAATAAGGATATAAATGGTTAGACAAAGGAGTCGAGTCTTAGTACATTTGTATTTGACGTTAAGCTAAGCATTCGAAATTAAAAAATATGAGCCATCCGAACACTGATCCGAATGGTAATTAACCAAATTAGTGAGGTTTGAATGCTATTAAAGCTTACCATTCGAATACTAAAGACTGATTGGGTCCTTGTCACAAGGCATCGATCACAGTCGTAGCCAGCTTTTTAAATCAATCACAAACGTAGCCAGTTGTTCACATACATTCACACTTATAGCTAGCTTTTCAAATCCATCATTTTATGATGCAATATATAGTTAACATCATCACAAGAACACGCAAATAAATGGTGATGTCATGCTTCAAAACTGGGTTCGTTATTAATATTAAGTTATAGTATTAGAAGTCGTTATCAATTTCCTAACATTTATAAAAAACTTAGGTATATATAAATTATTAACTAATATTTAATTTATTTCTTTCCTTATAATTGTAATATAAATAATTGTCTCTCAATCCTCTTCTCAAGAATGTGATTATCATTAGCCATTCATAAGACCGAATATGAAAAGCTGGCTACGAATGTAATCTCCCTTGAAAAGCTCGCTGCAGTTGCGATCAATTTGAATAGCTGACAATGACAATGACCCCATCAGCAATACTAAGCTCATGAATAAATATTTCAGCCGACCAGTATATGAAGACTAAGAAACCACTTAATTAAGGTAGTATTCAAATGCTAAGGTTATCACTAATTGGTCCATTATTTTCTTAGTGTTTATTTTTAAAGAATTCAAATGAGCTCATTGTCATACTCATAAGAAATAAATTAAAGTGACACTCAAGATCTCGATTTCTTGTGACTTTATCAAGACTTAGTGTAAATTACGTCTTGAACGAGTCAATAACTAATCACAAACTTCATCGGACATGGCTCATTCGAGCTTCCAAATTCTGTCTACACAATTTGGAAGAAGGTATAAGAATTAAGATAGGTTGACAAATACAAATAATATTGATATATCGGCTTCATATATATATATGCTCTGAAAAACACTTTCATCGTCAAAGGCACTGATTTCCAACTGTTTAAAATTTTTCGCACATACGTGAAATAAATAACATTTATTTCTACCATATTAGGAATAGACTAACACCAAACGCTATTTTCTGTTCCATGCCGTGAATAATTGCTGTTTTTGTATGGGACCCAAAATTGCCAAACATCGTGTTCAAATCAAAGATTCTGGACTTCAACATATCTAAACATAGAACTTGCCACTCAACTTTTTGATACACTTATAAGACCCATTCTTGTCTATGGATCTGAAATATGGATTAGTGATTTCACAGAGAAAGCATTAAGGCCAAAAAAAAAAGATTGTATGTTTCCGATAACGGAGGGAAAAAATTAGGGTAGGTAGGTAGGGAATTTTTTTTTTATTTTATTTTGATATTTTCTATCCAGCTTCAGAAATATTGAACTACCGAAATGACATAAAATGCCAACTCGGGTTGAGGGGAAAGTAGAGATGGGCGGTACTCGGTATTTACCGTGCGGTATCGGTATCAGCGTAATACCGATTTACCGTACCGAATCAAAACTAAAAATACCGTATTTTCGGTAATGAAATTATTCATGTGTTGCCAACATATGTGCGTCACCGCGGCCGTGACATGCATGAATTGTATGACCGGTCAACCGTAAGCAACGAGAATCGGATAATTATGATAACTCGGTGTAACAAGTCGGTACTACATGTATTAGTCTATAATTGCAACATTGTTACATCAAGGGCACAGCTGCCCGACGGCATCTTTGATCTTTACGACATATTAATGACAATGTAACTAACATAATGAGGTACGACTACTCATAGCTGGAGCGTTATGTGTCAATTTCGGTATCCGTCCAAATGGAAAATGCGTGGGCAACTCGGTATCTGTGTCCCAAGTTGGATCGAAGCATGTGGAATCGAAGCACTTGTTATGGGGGGTCCCCGTGCAAAACAAATTGAAAACCTCACAGGTTACTTTATAATTAGATGGTGATGCAATAGCGATTGATATACGCATTGCAGATTTTTGATACAACCTGATCTTGCCAATTGCAAATAGCACATCTTCTTGGAAAGTTGTGCACAAATATGTTTATATCCTACTATAAATTACTTTATTAAACATATATATACTTACCGGTTTATTATACATATGTGCCTATGTCTGACAAAAAAGATCGCGTGATAACTTTAAATTAACACTTGGGCACCGTGTGCAACCGGTAGCTTGCCTGCTGCAAATACATGTAAGAGGGACTCTTAAATTGTATACATGAATGGTATATCACGCTGCAAGGAGAATATGAACCACCCGCGGGTTTGGGCATCTGCAGTTCGGAAATTGTCATGGCCGGTTTGCCTATTTTCATGACATCGCGCGAATGTTCATAAATTTGTGAATTGTGATCACTGATTACTACTCACAATTCTATTCACTCATGGAAATGTTACGAAAATAAATGGACACAAAAACATATTGTAGTCATGCTCTTATTCTTTTCAAATCAGTGCGACGACATGCGTGTAAATCATCAAAGCGATGTGTGAATATTACTTAATTGCGTAGGTCATTTTGTTGCCTAATTTAGGTATTGTCATGAATGTAGTAAATCCGTGGACCGTGGTCATATATACATGTATATTGTTCAGCTAAAAACTTGAATTACAATAATTTACCGGGAATATCCGCTTTGATCTTATAATTTAATAGCAATACCGATTACCGTACCGATACCGAGGTAAATCGACGAAAATTTACCGATACCGATACCGAGATGGCCGAAATGTCAAAGTTTTACTTCCAAGCTTCGGCCGGTTCTCGAACGCTTTTCGCCTCCAGAGGCGGAAATGTCAGATATTGATCGATCCCTCTCGCCCACGCAACGACTTTTCGCCCCGGAGGCCCGACTCGCGAATTTGAAATTTCAATACCGCCCATCTCTAGGGGAAAGTATTACATTAAGATTGATAAAAGATCAAACTTACTTCATGCTTATAAAGTATGTTTTTTATTATTCACATTCCATATTTTCATAAATTTGGCTATAAACATGGTACGAAATTCATGTCGCTAACTTTTTATAAGGATTTTACACATAATACCGCCATTATACCGTACTTGTATTGTGACGACTACATCCCATTGTCTGGAGGTAGTCATGAGTACACCCAACCTAGCATGCCTGGTTTTAGGAAACAGTAGCTATACATGTACACCTAACATGTGGTGATAACCTCTATACATGTACATGTATATATACAGATAAACACCCACCATGTCTGTTGATAGTGTTCCTATGTTCCATAAGACCCAAACAAGGCATAAAGCAGGCATGAGATCCACTCTCAGGAAATTAAAATTGAAAAATGCATGCCCATCAGTCAACAACCCATCACACACCTGGGGGCGTTTGAGACAGCAGTCACTTCATGGACACTTTTCACAGGGATATGTTAGAAACCATGTGTTTTGAACACTAATGACCATCAATATTTATGTGCATTAGTGGTAAAAAAAAGAAAAGAAAAGAAAGGTCAGTCGATGTACGGAAACATAGCATTTTTTTTTTTTTGCCTAATCAAAGATACAACCCCTTTTGAAAAGATTAACACAAGATTCTGCAAATACAATACTAGTAGGTATACACCGGAAAGTGTCTAATTTAGCTAGTCGATATGAACTAGGAAGGTCACCCATATATATTTTCATTTCCAAGTTAACACTTAAGTATTATAAACGCCTAAAAATGCTTCCATCAAACCGTTTTCTCAAGGAGGTCTATGATCTTGACCAAGAACTTTTCTTGGGAGGCCACAAATCATGGTTCACAGCTCTGTTAACAACATTAAAATATTTGAAATGGATAACACCAATACACCGAATAGCAATAGCTTGGAAAAAGGAATTGATGACAATTATTTGAAATCCACTCAGAAAACTTTAAAGAATATCCGCCAGCAAAGACTCAGACAATAAGCTTCAATTATTTGGAAAAATATATTCTAATTTTTATTGCCAGAAATACTTAAAATTTGGCATTTCCAAATCACAAACAAGGTTATTAACATCATTCAGACTAAGCACACACACATTGGCAATAGAAAGAGACCGATACAAATGACCTAAACCTGATAGAAAAGACAGAAAATGCCTGGCATGTGATATATGCCATATATTAGAAGATGAAGAAACCTTTTTCTACACTGCATAAAATATGTTCAACAACGTGATGATTTATTGAACAAACTAAACATTAATTCTGCTCCTATTGCACAAAATTCGTCTGAATCTTTTAAGATTCTAGAACAAATTCTGAACCCAACAAACCCTAGCGATACTTAGATATATCTGCGTTTACATTAAATCATGTGCAGAATCAACCTAGAAGTACCCCGCTCGACAAAACAAGTATCCAATGGCACCGCAGTGTATTTGCCGTTCGGCCGCGGTGTCAGCGTTTGTAACTGCGGTTGAGCACCGTGGCCGAACGGCAAGTAGACTGCGGCCGAAGGCAAGTACACTGTGGCCGAACGGCAAGTACACCATGGCCCAACTGTAGTTAGCCGGTGGAGCCGCAGTGTTGTTGCATTTCGGCCTCGGTGGCAACGCTAACCGCACCGTGGTTAAGTGGACACTTGTTTTGTCCAGCAGGGTACTGCAAGGTACACTTTGAAAAACTCATTTAAAAAGAACTCAGTAGTACAGTAAACCGTAAAGCACATATTTCCAAGCTTAAGATACTTCGACATTGATTATATAGTGTGTTGGGATTACCCATTCATTGTTCTGTACTAGTCGCACTTTGCATGTTATTGTTATATTTTCAGTTTTTGTGTTTAAATTGTTTGGCTGACACAACTGTAATGGTTTGCTTTCAATAAAATCTTGAAATTTTGAAACTAACAGTAACAAAGTTGAATTTTTTATGACTTCAATCCGTCTTTCTGGGACAAATAATAGTTGTGGAAAGGCAAGTATTTATCAACCTATTTCGTTACCTGGAGAAATTGAAAAGTGAATATTATTATAGACCTGTGTATTTTGGAGCGCAAACTGCCAATTATTGAATTAAGTGGAGATCGAGTTGTTTGTAATAAAATTGTAATATATGATGAAAATGTAGGCCAAAATACTACATATATATAATTATATTGTAACCAGGTAACCTGTACTGTAGCAGTGTTAGCTAGGTTTAAGCTTATCTTTAGTTTTACATAACTTCATGTCATAAGAAGATATTGCTTATAATATTGACATTATTAAATTTATTGTCATCATGACTGATGTCCAGTGACTGACACTCACACTGTGTGGTTATACTCATAATACTGTCATGTAAGTTAAGTTGTATGTCAGTTGTCTCTATCAAAATCAAATATTAATAATAGATTGACCATTGTCATTAAAAGAGTACTACTGCCAAAATGGATTGAAAATGATGTAGTGGCACCAAAATTAAGTGAATTGTTTACATTGGAACCTCCAGAAACATGTGGATTCCTACTCTTCCGTGTATGAATACACTGAAGTCTAAACACAAAAATACACGGATTCAGCCCACGGTGAAATCCGAAATATAGCTCTCCGATATTCGGGCTAATTGTCTGTCTTTCTATTTTTGCAATATCACATTCATATACAAAGCCAGTATACTCGTCTGGTCTAATAAAGTACCATGACCAGATCTACATTATGAAAGTATAGTGATTGTTGTGATGCACTTTGAAAATTTTCTCTGAGTATGAATACACGAGATTGATACTGCTGTTCGTATCACTGCGCCTTTATCTCAAAGTTAAACGGAAACATTAGGTGCGCCATTCGCGTCAAATTTGCGGTTATTTATGGCTACAATTGTCCTCAAAACCAAACAAAAGCATTTTAAGTATACCCTGTTATATAAAGAGTTCTTACCAGACACATTTTGTATCTGTATCTCGTCAGTTTGATGTCCTTCGAGGGACATATTTGCCGAATTTCTTACAAATTTCAAAATGGCGGACAGAAAATTCAGTGAGGTGAAATCGAGGTCATCCGTGCGACAAACCCGGATGTTAATCACCGCTATGAAAACGAAAGTAGTTGTCGTCCACAGATCAGTGATGCGTCTGGTCAGATGCGCGCACTACTTTGGTGTGCTGGTAACATTCACATAATTTCCCATTCAGCGCCGATTGCCTGTTTTAAAGTGTTCAATGGTTCAATACACTTGAGTCCGGAATTTTAAGACTGGACAATGCACCAATCGTAGCTAGCTACTAGTAGCTAGGCTACCACAGAGAAATGTCAGTTGTCTCAACCCAAGTTCTTCAGAGTAGGCTATACTCATATGTAGCATAGAAGAACTACATATATAGGCCTATATACCGGTAGCTGAAATAGTGGAGTCGATTAGTAAAATAATTGTTCTCTTCAGTTCGTGACTAAAGCATGAAATTTAGCACATATTGTACATATTCACATACCAATTGATATTAGATATGGAGCCACGCTGAAATTTCACTTTAACCCCTTTTAAGGGGTTTCCGAATTTAAAGAGCGTTTCGTTATATATAATTTATTAAATGTCACAATTAGTCTTACCATGGAATTTGCGAATTAAAATTAGTCCTATACATTAAGTATATGACTCTGCGAGATATAATGGCACATTTTTAGGGCGAAATTGGAACTCGATCCCCGTTCAAGATGAACGTCAAATGGCAACCGTATGGAAAATTTGACATTTTTTCACTAATATCTTCTAAACCAGATTCTTCTGTATTGAACTGGTTCGGAAATGTGACTTTATTTTATATTGATCATGTTACTGATTATTGGAGCAATGAAATATGCCATTCTTGGGATCCCAGCCCCTTCTGATCCCTCAATAAATCGATTTTACAGAACGAAATTGCACCAAAAATCACCATTGAGATTCTAGTCATATTTCAACAAGAAATTAGCAGAACTGTGCAAAGTAAGTGAGGCATACCATTACTCATGAATATTTCAACTCAATGGAAGCAAAATTGTCACTTTGGCTAAAAATGGCCGTCAAAATGGTGGCTATGGAAATATTGTTCCAGCGTGCCATGCAATCGCTAAAAGTTGTGGATGATGAATAAAATTGGCTGTTCTGTCATATATACAATGAATAATAATATTTATGATACATCTTGGATATGTGTTACTATTTCGTTAGCAAAATTATTGGAGTTTTCTCAAGTAAAATGGAACTATCTTTGGTGTTTATTGTTTTTATCCCTCTTAAATTCGTCACACCGATCTGTTTAGAAAAAATATACTCAAGCTGGCTTGCAAAATGTCCAAAAAATTTGGTAGAAAAGTTGATATTTCAAATGTATAATATTCTCTGCTCTTCTGTACATGTAAGCACATTGTGATTCACTTTCAAGTTGTTATTAAACATGTTACTTATCAACTTACAACTATATGTTCTATTCTGGTTGTCCCAGTACCTTATGCGACACGACAATTTCATTTTAAATCATGCAGTACGGTATGTAATTTTGCGAAAACTTCTTATGGGATTCTGGCCATGATTTTGAACGGAAATGAGTAGAACTCTGAAACTGAACTGAGAGGGGCATAAGCATGTGCCTACTCTGGCCCAATACTATGTGGAACCATTATATATAGGTAAGTGGGTGTCAGACTTGGCAACAATGTGTATATCGGGGTAGGCGTCCCCATACCTAGCACACTAGAACGGTATAAAAATATCCAGCGTAATGCACTGGCAGGTGGATCAGAAGGCCTTTTAGAAAGTCAAACAAGGAGATTCGTGAACAAAACTGCTTAATAACATCAAATTCTGGGCCAATGACATCAAGATTGATTGACTAATGTCAGGAAAACCGTTTTCCTCCATTGTGCATATAAAAGGACACCAAGATCATTAGATGAAGAACTCTCTGACATTATCAATCGATTAACATACTTGAGTTATTATGGAAAGTGGTTTACCAGTAAACCACACACTCATGACTACTATACAGCCATGAGTCACCTTTCAGGTACACCAGGTATACAGTCCGACACTTCACCATGACCATATAGTCACTTGTATACATATTCACCACATGTGTGATCATACATACAGTCACTTCTTGTATACCAATACGCCTCACCATTGGCCATACCATCACTCCCTGTATATCTATTGCCACATTTATGGCCATATATCCACTCTTTATATACATATACACTGCAACCATAACCATAGAGTAACTCCTGGCATACATATATACACCTCACCAATGGCCATACGACACTTTATATATATACTAGCAGATTAGCCCGCCACTGGCGGGATTGGTCCCATGGCTTTGGTCGATCCATTAATTTTTGTTTTTCAAGGTAACCCCGTACAGGCACGCCGACAATATTCCCCGTCCCGAGTTGACCATACATAACAAATTTCACGTGGATGTCACCGCTGACGACCGAGATATCGCCCAAGGTCATTTGTGGGTACCCGTTTCAAGGTCAAGGTAACCTCAGGCGGACAAACTGACCCGACGAAAATCTCACCCGTCCCTTGGAAGCCCAAAGTACGAAATTTCGTCTCGATATCCCCAGTTTGCGAGACGGTCGATTGAGCCGTATTTATACTCGTGTATATAAACGCTCTTTAACAACGACACCACAGATACGAACGCTCTTTAATCCTTAACCCATTAGCCCATCAATTCCAACGACGGTGGTATGGTGAAGGAGTGCTCGGACGTGCTCAGAAGCGGTGCGAGGGCACTTCTCGTGGCCTTTTACCCTTAGATAGCAAGTTTGGGCTCAATCGGTCGAGCCATTTTCGGGTCTATAAAGGATATATATATAGAGAGTTGGGAAGGGTATCCCAATTTATGTCAAAGTTCCATTTCACAAGTCCATAGCTCGAGCGAAACCGGAATTATTAACCCTATATAGGTTATCATACGGCCGCGGATCGCCAGGTATACGCAAATACAAACATAACGCCCCAGCATTCAGTGCCGGATGATTCGTGTACTATATATATATCGTGCAGGGTTTATCCACATCTGTGCCAACGTTCCATTCCTGAGACATGGTGCGGTGCATGCAATCGGTGAGTTTTTTTCACTTATTTTCCCTAACTTTTTGGCATTATCTACTATATATTTTGAGACTTCCCTATAAATATATATCTATAGGGAAGTCTCAAAATATATAGTAGACTAGCAGATTAGCCCACCACTGGTAGCTTTGTCAGCGTATATGAGCAAGGACACGGACGCATGCATAATTGGATTCGATTTGACCTTCAATTCACAATTTTGAAGATCAAGGTCAGGTCGTAGCTGGTCACGATTTGACCCGTCCAATACACTCCCCGGACAAAAGTACACCTGGCGTGGTTCGTCCCATGGCTTTGTTTGAAAAAGCAATTGCAACAGCTTCCGAGACACGTGTGTTGCACCTAGGTATCAAATTTCGTCGGAATCCGCCATTTTTACCCGATTTGACATTGAATTGACAATTTTGAAGGTCAAGGTTATGTCGTGGTCAAGATTTGACCCGTCCAAAACACCACACGGACAAAAGTACCCCTAGGTATAAAATTTCGTCGAAATCCGTCAGTTTTACCCGATTTGACACACACACACACACACACACCCTCACCCTCCCTCCCTCACACACACACACACCCTCACACACACCCATATATATCATTTGTGGGTAGCCGTTTCAAGGTCAAGGTCAGCTCGCGCGGAAAAACTGACCAGATGAAAATCTCCCCCGTTCCTTGGAACCCCTAAGTACTAAATTAAGTACGAAATTTCGTCTCGAGACGGTCGATTGAGTCGTATTTATACTCGTCGTGTCGTGTATATAAACGCTCTTTATCAACGACACTGCTGATACGAACGCTTTTAACTATCACGCGATTAACCCCACCATTCCAAGGACGGCGGCAGTGGGAACGGAGAAGGAGTGCTCGGACATTCTCAGAAGCGGTCCGACGACACTCTCCGTGGGTTTTTACCCTTAGATAGGGAGTTTGCGCTCAATCGGTCCAGCCGTTTTCGAGTCTATAGCGTCTATATATATACGGAAGTCTCAAAATATATAGTAGATACCAATGCGCCACACACATGGCCATTCACACACTCCAGGCTTGAATATAGTCCTCACGCAAGACAGTTCAGCCACTCATTGTATACCCATATACAACATTCGTGGTCATACAGTCAATCCTTGTTTACCAATTCATCTCACCATACGATCGAACTCACTTATTGGCCACAACCATGGTCATTTAGCCAATCAATATATACAATGTACATACACACCCAGTCTGGAGTAAACTACATACCCACATATAAAAAATAGTGGGTCTGACGACCTTTCGTTCAGTTTTCATTTCCCAAACCCGGGATTCCTTGTATTTACCGCCAATCAAAACTTACTCTAAGAAATGTGTGCGCCAATAAGAAACTATTAACATGTCACGTGCTCTTGGTGTGGAAATCCCGAAGGTGTGGCTAAGGGTTGTTAAAAATAGTATCCATTACGTCATGTTATACCGGAAGAGAGAAATAATTTGTTCTAAGTCCAAGAAATCCACATAAATTGACATTTTTTATAATTTCAAGCAGATCTGTCTTTAAAATACATTTTCTTTTGGAACCCCTGGATGCTGTTTACCTTTATTGTCGGTAAAACTATCGCCGAACGAAAAGTCACAAACCCGCAACCGTATACAGAAATGAAAAGTTGATGGGAGTGCAATAGACTCAGTATCAGTATGAATCTGAGTGTATGTTTACAAAGACTGATACACACCCCACCAATGCCTAGTCACTCCAGGTATACATTAAAACCTCACAATTGACCTTATCATGTCACCTGGTTGGATCGACCAATGAGAACGCTCCGTTGGTAGAGGCATATCAGGAGACATCGGGTCGTCATCTTTGTAAACCGTCCCATATGGAATCCATATCCCCCTCAGGGTTCCCATATGGGGTCGATGTCCGCCATTTTTTATCATGTCACCCACATTTCATGTTTTCCGTGTGAGAATTTGAATTACTTATACGAAGTTCATTACCTGCCAGTAAGTAAATTTGTTGTCTATGGCTATTAACTTATGTAACGACACAGTGACGCGTCATGGGCGTTGAACGTCAACGCATTGAGTCAATGGCTAATCACCAGAAGCAGGACAACAAACTTGAGTTTGATAGTTAATTTATGAGCGTTTAAAATTTCTCAAATATATCACATGCAGGTTTTGGTATATGGTACTATGTCTTTAAATTAACAGAACTTGATTTCCGACAGATATCACTTTTATTGGCGCCAAAATACACCGAAAATATACCCGAGGCGGCAGAGTTCCATGAAAAACAAAATGGCGGACATCGACCCCATATGGGAACCCTGAGGAGGGATATGGATCCATATGGGACGGGCTACAAAGATGACGACCCGATGTCTCCTGATATGCCTCTACCAACGGAGCGTCCTCATTGGTCGATCCAACCAGGTGACATGCTAAACGTCTTTTCGAATTAGGCAATGGCGAGGTAACTCCAGATGTCAATGGCCAAATCACAGTAACTAACGACATTTGTGTGTTTGTCAACTATTAATGTGAGAATCTCATGAAATACGTTTTTCCTGATATGGCGTTTAAATTTCGAAAACGTTGCAACAGTGGTCCTGTGAGCAAGCCATATCCTTCCCACAAGGATGTTGTGCAGTCCCCAGTAAAAATTCTCAACTCCCTTCAACCAGGGACCTGGCTAGAGGGTCTCCGTTGGGGGTGCCAACCTTGGAATTTGCAATGTGCCCCTCCCCTTGAACCAGACCAAAGTTTCCATTTGCACCCATTGGGTTTTGATTTTGGACGGTAGCCTATTCTGAATGGATCAGTATAGTCTTGTGGACACAATATAGACAGAGGAAGGAACATAATCAACTGGACCGACCATCGTTCTGCCGAGTATGAGGAAATGTTGAACCTGAAAAATTGCTTTAATATTATTATCTAGTCGTCTAACTGCGCTGAGAGGGACGAGGACATTTTTGAAATATGAACATGAATATCGCAAAATCCTAGCACCTATAGACTGGCATCAAGTTTTCCAAATCTAGTACATTTCCAACCTGACAGGCTGACACCCACACTAAGGTTGGACAATTTCCAACTGATGATATTCTATGACCAGCACGCACTGAAAGTGTTGGCAATTTCCAACCTCACACCCCCTAAGGTTGGAAAATTCCAACTGATGGCCATTTTATTTGATTTTTTTAACAAAAGCCTGCAAAAGTAGGAAAATATGCAAATGTTGGTCTGAAAACAACAAATTCCCCACTGATAAATTGTTGAAAAATCCAACTATAAGAACAATTTCAACCTATTGTTGGTGTGAAATTTCCAAATGTTGTTGTGTTAATAGGTATGAAACTGTTGAAATTTTTTATAAAAAATGTAGGGGGTGAGACACAACACAACCATGGGGTGCAACTTTCAAGTCTGCTATTTGCTATATGTGGCAAATAGCGGCGATCGTCTGTTTTGTTTTAGGAAACTGCTTATAAGATAAACCATACGAAAGTGGTTTTGGTGGCTATCTTTCGTATACAATATAATATGGGCAATAGCGAAGACATTCTGTGCAAATACTGTATTGGGGCACTACTTAGGATGGGCACCAAATTTAATGACCATGTTTTTGTCGCCGATTTCTACCAATCTTATATATAAAGTCAGTTCCATGGTATATGAGCGCCAACAATTTCTCATTTCTTATCAAAATGGCCATCATGTATGGATAGGAATGGCACACTGAGATGTCCCTCAGCTCAGATCAATCTTGAAAATTGGTACCGATTATCTTTCATGTCTGGGTTTTCACCCATGCCAACCACCTCTAGCCCAGACTGCTCTGATGATCTTATACACGACCTATATAACCACCTCGGCTATACGGGATTCGAATATCGACACAGACCGGATCATCCATTATATTGGAACAGCACAATGCACTTCCTCCGAAATAGTATATGTGTCCATTATACACAGTCCATATACGATTATCGGTACTGGCGTATGTGTCCATATAGGATTATCGGTACTGGCGTATGTAAATATCAGAGTTATGGAGACACGGACTCATTGTTCATTATTTTTGAATGTTCTTAATTCAGTGAGAGTGAATACATTCTCATTTCTTATCGAAATTGCCATGTGGCGATCGGAATGGCACATTGAGATGTCCCTCAATATATAGGTACGACCGTACGACTGCGATATAAGGAACCTAATGGTGTAGTTTATGTTTTCCGATGTGGCACTATTCGGATCATGAATGGGGCCGGGGAGCACCGAAATATTATCAACATTTTTGAGGGCACCTTCAAATTTTTGGAAACGGGATAATCATTGGCATTGATGCAACATGCAGAACTATTCAGCCGATATACAACATATTATATTAAACGTTTTTATTACACTTTAACCCGGGCTACGCCGGGCAACCATGCTAGTAGTTCTATAATTTCTGTAAATGTTTTTCTATATATTATACCTGGAAATGTGTATATCACATGAAACCCCTATATAATACCATTGAAAAATCCATTAGATATTTTCTTATCTCTCACTAGGGAGTAATCGCCGCGTGCTTCCCGGGATACATGGCATCGCGCCAAGTAAATTCCTGCGCGGATTAATACTATTTAGAAAAGCCGCGCTTGACACCAATACCAGCCATTGCAAAAATGATTGCTTTGTTTATTAAAGATCAATTATTGGCCAACTTCTTGCACTAACGAAAATAGGAACAAAACAAAGAGGCAAATTGGGGGACTATATATATGTTTCGTCGCAAGGCAGAGCGTGCAATACTGTCGTATATATACGACTGCGAAGCGTCTCAGCCAACGCCGTGGCAGTTCTTTTAAATATTTTGATTTGTTAAAAAGGAATAAAGCTCTAGTTTTTCATGTAATACACAAGATATTCAACTCGTTATGTTGAGATATAAAATTTTATGAAACTCGTTTGATAAATTTGATTCACAACTCGTCTACGATTCTTTGTGAATCAGATTTATCAAACTCGTTTCATAAAATCTTATGTCCCAACATAACTCGTTGGAGATCCTCTAGATCTCATATAGCCGGGTTGATTGAACGGGTATTATGGCTCTCCTGCAGTTTTCAAATGGCCAGCCCTGTTGCATTATATATATATGATGCGGGGGGGGGGGGGTCGGCAATAGGTTTTCGCCAACATATATACATGTATATTTTTATTAATAACTCGGACAACACCACTTTGGCAACCAAAACACAATTATATTCCTGGCACCACATCGGGTACCATGGAAGTGTACACACATCGATTGTGGATATATACAACAATTTGTTTACCAACGTTGCTGTCCTCTAACCGATTTCCGATTTTGTATCCATTAATAAATATGTTTTATAATTTGTACATTATCTCCCTATATAACCAGGCAAATTTTAACTTTAAACTGAATTAACCTATACCAGATTTCTCATGTCAGCGAGATATAATTAATATGTTAAAGATAAACTCTTCTTATTTATAAAGGACACCAATAAATCCTTCAATTAGTTGGCATCACAGTTTATTTTGCATCTATAAAACCATTGTTGGTGTTTGGTTTTCTAACCATTTTTTCTGCTGTATGAAGCAAGCAAGACTAAGAGATTTGATTAACGCATTAGTTAATGGGATCGATGTATGTAATCGTGAATTCCCATCTCAATGGTTAACATTTCGGGGAAAATGTATCATAACCATCGCCAGATAGGATAGCACGTAATGCAATTAAAAGTGGACCTTTAAACTTACCATGTTGTCTAGCTTTCGGGCACTGATGTCATTTTAAAGCCACAAAAAGGCACAATTAAATGGACGTATACGTGATGTATTGATGAGCTGGAATTGATTAAAATGGTACAATCGTCATCTTTATATACTGATGTGTAAAAATATGACTCCTATTTTCATCCAATTATTTGCCTGTAATTGGCAGATATTTATTTCGACTTGCAATTTGCCGTACACTAACACATCAGGCGAATTGCAATTTGCACGAAAGTGCTCCTGCAATTTTCCGTACACAATATAATTATCTTTTTTAATAATCAGCCAAAAACTCATGTTTGGTGCTATATAAGCCATTATGGACCTTTCGTGTATCGCGAGAACAGAAATATGCAAATACCCCTCCGTTTAATTACAAGATATGCGGTATTTATTAGACCAAGTTGCATTGTATATATATACGATGCGTGGCATATTTCTCAGTACGTACTTTATATCGCCAGGATTTATTGATGGTGGATGTTAGAAGTATATAGTATACTCGTGGTGAATTATTCAGTGATATATTCCTTGTCCTCGTATTTAAATATAATCAATATTATGTGAAAAATATAGAAATAGAAATATAGAAATACAAAATTTCTGCGCAATTTCCGGTGTCCGGTAAACACGGTGGTACTGCATGGTGACTCATAAAAACCATCTGCATATGCATGGAAGTCCAAGGAATATAGTTTATCCATGCACGAGCCACCGGCCGGATGTGCATATAGTATAGCCGAAAAAGTATACATGTAAACAAAAAATATTGAAATGATAATATCATTATTACTTTTCTGGTCAGTTGAAATTACTCGTAAAGATGTATGTTGGTTCATACTTCGGCCGAAAATAAATATCGCTATCACAGTTGTCAAACATGCATGCAGCTGCAGCTCATATGCATGGGTCATAATTCGGGTGTTTTATATTGTCGATAACTATTATAGCCCAGTAGACACATCGACCTTGCCTTACTTTTTGTCCAACATTTATGCTTGATCTAGATAACTCGGATTGCTGTGTACTTTTTCAAGATTGTGTTTATAATAACCATGTGTATAATAATTATACGAGGAAATTAACCACTTGGAGGTGTTAGGTGTCTCTGGTTGAAAAATGTGGATCACGGACTTTGACTTAAGAGAGTTTTTAATTTATTTCGCAGGTGAGATATCTTCAGTTTCAGTAAATCTACAAACGTGTATATTATAGCGGATATCATTACATTATTCGCGGTTTAAAAGGCAGATCCTTTTTAGGTCATGTCTGGATCATAACGCGCTCGTAGAGACCATGCATGCCTAATATATTCCACCAGATCAAAACCGGGGAGCGTTTTGATGTTCTGATCCATTCTGACCGGGAACTCTATAACATTGAACAAACAAGGCAGGGAATATATTTCTTTGTTAATACTATAGTCCCTCAAAAATCTACTTCATAATAGGGGTGGTCCCAGCTCGCGGTTGCATGTTTTTGTGACTTTTGTGAGTGGATACCGCAATACCCATTGAATTAATTACCCGAGAGAAATTGTAAGCGACGCAAAGCAATATTTATCACACAGTAACTTAAAGATACATACTCCGAATTAACGCCCCTAAATTACTATTTCCTTGGCTCCAGGGGTAAAAAGTATTTGATTCGATGTGAGTTCCTTGACTCGAATCAAATATGTTTTACCCCCGAAACCAAATAGTAATTGAGGGGCGTTTAATTGGATTATGCATCTTTAAGTGAAATGTGTGCAACACCAGATGTTTCGCGTGTGTGTTTTGATGATAATAAATGAAATGAGTTTAAAAGGATGTATATAGAAATTATGATGTCACAGGTTGTTCTAGTTGGAAGTTGGAAGAGATAGGTCATCTTCAAAGACATATATGTGCTTATTTCAAACCAAACCGACAAGACTTAGTGAGTTCCAAGACACCTTTCCCATTGAAAGAAGATAGCATGCAACTATATTATATTGCTTGCTTGCTTGCTTGCTTGTTGTGGATTTCCCTCCTTTAAGTGAGGAGCACCCCATTATATTCGGTATATAAAATAATGGAAGTAAAAATAAGTCAAATAAAACCAGGTAAAACTGCAATAATGATAAAATAGTTGGTAAAATTGTGGTACTAGTGAGTTAAAAGATTTGTGTGTGCGTAAGTTACACTTAAGAACTTTTAAGTTGAGCTTTCATATGTACATATGTACATGTATATTTTTGTTTTGTTTTTAAGATTGGTATAGTTAAAATTATATTACCAAAAATTTCAGCTACGCCGATCACGTCATTTCAGAAAACACAACGTCCGAACTAAATATCTATTCGCACAATTGTTTACATTTACTTAAATACACATACACATACACATGGCGGTTTCCGCTCCAAAATACACAAAATACTAATTAATATTCGCATTTGAATTTTTCCCGAAATAGGTCGATAAATACCCGAACTATATCTTTCTGCGAGTATTATATATGTCACAGAAAGACACATTGAAGACTTCGAACACTATTGGATTGTAAGTATAACCCGGGGTGATTGGAAAGGGCATGAGACCCTCCATTGTGAATACCCTCTTGTATTTTACCAGGGTGATTAGAACTAGTGCGTTTTTACTCTAGTAAAACGTTTCTACCCATATGTATTTCATCAATGTATTTACCAGGATGTAAGTATGTATGTGGTGGTTCTACTAGATTAATTCTAACAGATTAATTCTGTCAGGGTAATTTACCTCGATATTATGGTAAATTTACCGCGGTATATACCGATGTGCGCTTTTAGAAGCTTTATCATTTGAGATAACAGGTCAGAGGCTATATGAATCAAACATGTGATTACATAATGTGTTAAACTCCTTTTGACTTGGCTAGCTTATTTTTAACAACATTCTTGTCCCATTCTGTTAACGTTTGAGTATGGCACCGGGTACAATTATTTTCCGCTGATTAACTAACAAACTATATAACTGTTTTCTCACAGAAAGAGTCAGAAAACACACCAGTTACGTATAATGAGCTATTGTGAAATAGAGTTATCGCTCATTCCATTGTAAAGTCAGTGTGGTAAGAGCCTGGTAAACCATGGTTTACCTCTATGCTGGTAAAATGTGGTAAAGCCGGTAAACAAGGATATACTCTGGTAAAAGCCACGAACAAACCATGTATAAACGACATTGTAAATTCCAACGAAAGGTATGAAGTTCCATACTGATATTATACTCTGGTAAATCCTGGTGTATTATAATTACATACAAACATTAACAACATGGGAGCCAATGTACCCACAATTTTTTAGATTGATTGGACCCCACCTTGAAGAATTTTTGACTTAAATATACAGAACTCCAACCCATCTAAATTCTTGTCCCTGATTGAAACACGTTTTTTATCGGTAGTGTAACTCTGAACTGCTCCAAGAACAACATACCAGAATTTAGTCATACTATCACCCCCTTGTATAACGTGTATATTATTGTATGCCATTACCTCTCCTCATTCGAAATCAAAAGATGTGTTATTAGATGCCACATAACATTAATACTAGTGAATGTAGAACTCAGTTATTCACAAAATCCATCTCTGACTGGAACCAACTCATATAAAAAGCATATTGAACTCAACTAATTAACTTACATGGAGGATGTCAAGTAAGGAAATTATACTTTGATTAAATTAAGCATCATTCAAGCAAAACTATTTGAGAAGAATGTATATATTTATTTGGATTGATCCATCGAGATGATTTTGTTCTGTAACTAATTTCAGCTATGACTTTTTCTTCGAGCATGGTCTACTGGGGAATCGGCAGTTTGTTCGTCTACACCGATTTGACTCAAAAACCGAAATGGATTCTCAAATTCAAAACCCAGCCTTCAAAGAATCAGCCGGTTAGTAACAGTGTCGATGAGCAACTTCAAATCCATGGCGTCGCGTCAGAACTAAAGTGTTCTATCTCCATATTTTCATTTTTGTGGGAATTCCAATTTAAAGTTTTGTCTCCCCGGTTCACATGTTCTCATTCTGATTTAGAAGAGAGTTCGCATCGAGTATGATAGCTGGTGTAAAAATACTATTATATGATGAGTTTCGCGACAAAACATATGATATATTGGGTGTAATAACGAAAAAAACCGTTTGGAGATTTGTAAAATGAACGTTCAAAAATCCCAAATATTTTAACCAAACAATTATCCTAGAAATAAGATGTTCATACAGAGGAGTTAAACAGCATTATATCCAACTATAGTCACTTCGCTGGTACTAGTGCTCTGCCTAGTTCGGGTTCCATTGCTTTCTATTGAAGGTCATGCAGAGATACATCATTTTAGCACTGAAATTTACATAATAATGTGGTACAAAATAAATAGATTCATTGGTCCACAGTGGAGATAGAACAACATATAGCACTGTCAAACAAGTGAGTTTTTGAGTTGGAACAGATTAACACAGCCTCTCATTCAAATTTGGAATACGTTAAACACGATATCTGGTGATTTTCGGACAGGAAATCCCGCACCGAATCGAAAGATACCAATATCTCATTTTCCCGCCCAAATGGAGATATATAACAGTTTAGTTCTGATGCGACGATAAAGATATATATAGATAAACTACAGAACCGGTGCCTGTAACTGCATGCCAACAACTTGGCCACTATATATCATTGAAGTACAGACTCAACTGGAGCCTGAGTGTGGTATAGTTAGCATATTATTTCCTTTCCCATGCAACATTGTAGCATACCATCGCGTGCTTGAAGTATTGGCAGTTGTTCACGACCAAACTATTTCTTATGGCGATATTAATATTTATTTCAATTTAAAGGTACTCAACCCGATAAAACTCCTCTCAATTACTATTTCAATGGCTTCGGGGGTCAAAAATATTTGATTCGAGTCGAGGAAGTCACCCATCAAAGCTCAGATTTATTAGATATCGATTTTAGAAATCTATTATTTTTCATTATCGGGAATACTATCTGGCCCAGAACTCAGTCAAAATTGCGTTAAAATTACCACTTGATTTTAGAGTTATTCATCCTTGTCTGTTTGAATAGATTTGGAGTACACATCCAGAGCAGATTACGGCAGTTATTGGTACTCATCTCGAGAACATAACAAATTTGAAAAATCAATATCTAATAACTCTGAGCTTTGTTTGATGGGTTCCTCGACTCGAAACAAATATTTTTTACCCCCAAAGCCAAAGAAATAGTAATATAGGACCCTCTGATCGGATTGTTGTTGTTGGAATCTGTTGAGATGGGGACCCTCTTTACGGGTTGAGTACCTTTAACCAGCTTTTACGGATTAACTATATATATTCGATCTTCGACGGAACAAATCAAGTTACTACATGCATGGTATAGCGTATCTTGTATTGAGAACTGACATTATATTCGCCAAGACGGCAACGTTGTGTATAATATTCGACATCCTCATAACTGGTAATCGTTGCTTGTCCTGATAGAAGCATATATATGTATATACTCGGCACAAAATTTTGAATGAACATTGTTGGAATAATTATTTAGTCGCCAGCAGCTAGCTTTGTTTAATTACTTAGTTCGCCAACAGGATAGCCCATCTGCGAAATTCATGCGTCCATTTTGCAGGTTGACCGAGACAAATTATTGAAAGCTCTTATCCGAGTCTTTTGGAATCACGTCATGATGATGGCTGCAACGCCGCTCTCGTACCTTCACGCAAAGTCTCGTGGGACTGATCTCTCGCTCACACCACCACGTCTGACACAGTTGATCTGGCAATTGGCTGCTTGCCTGTTAATCCAGGAAGTGTTATTTTATTATTCTCACAGGTTGGTGATACAGAACACGGGACCACGCACCGATTCGTCTAAATTATTTGGATAAAAAGTTCTTATTTCATAGACACCACAGAAATCTCGGAAATGAACAAGTTAAAGATACGTCCCTAAATTCCTATTTCGGCGGCTTCAACAATATTTGATTCGAGTCGAAGAACCCACCCGTCAAAGCTCAGAGTTAACAGATTTCGATTTTTAAAATATGTTATTTTTCACCACCTCGAATATTTGGCGGCTGGCAAAAATTCCGCTGACTTCCAGAAATAGTTCAGACAAGTGCGGAAGCCGTTACTAGAGGTCACACAGGGTTGCGACTCGATGTACTCTCAGTGGCGATCGTAAATTACATAATTAATTTCAGAATATGAGACGATGAAAAGTATCGCTATCAACAAGAACACTGTATGTTGCGATAGTCGACGTGCGAATACATACATATACTTGTTTACGAATCGGTAATCAGGTTTTATTCATGCACAGACATGTTATATGGCACCACGCTAGGTGAACGTGGGAATAATATATATGTGTTAACATTCGTAATAACATGCGTTGGGGAATTCCAATTTGAACTAGGAATCATCATATAAACCACACTCGACCATGCATCCACCAAAACCGCCAAGAAAACCCGTCAGTATAAGTTATTATAATACTTTTTCCGCAAATATAATATCGCGATTGATATTTGTGTGTGTATTTATTGGTAATACACTAATTTTTAAAACTAAATCGGCTTTTGGTGAAATTCCCTTGTTGTTGTAACTGGATGATACGGGACCATTGAATTGGATTATGTATCTTTAAGAACTGATTGAAAGCTTGTCATGTTTTCATCTCGGTTTCTGATTCTGGATATATGATGTGGTTGAGTATTATAAAGTCACATTGACTAACTTTTTTCCTCCAAAAATATATGTATAAGACAGACTTATTTTTTTCAAATTTGAATAGGCGAATTTAATTGCGCATTATATCAGTCTAACAATCATTAAAATAATATATAACATTATTATGGGACAATGACTGGACTTTCATGTGAAAACGCCCTTTATTGTTACGATAAAAGGCCAAAACAGACAAGAGATTGTATCGGCGGTGCTGGCATAGCCCCACGGTGGCAAATTTAAACCGACAAAGTGTGTGTGAGATATCGGCTTGGACGGGGGAAAGCCCCAAACATTTCATGTAGACAAAGATAAATAACTGTAGAAAGGAAAATATGAACAAATCGATAGAACACTCAATTTGATTGGCATCATAACAGTGAACATCCATACCAAATTGCATTGATATCCCTCAACCGGTGCTGGAGATACGGACAAAACACTGAACACTCAATAAAACGATTGAACACTCAATTGCTTGCCCTAGGGAACGTACCAAATTTCATTGAGATTCTTCAACCGGTGGTGGAGATATCTGCTTGGACGGACAAAAACATTTCCAGATAAACAAAGATGAATAACTCCAGAACGGAAAATCCCGAAAAAAGAATGAACACTCTGTGGAATACGCTCATAGCAGTGAACATCATGACAAATGTCATTGAAATTCGTCAACCTGTGGTGGAGTTATCTGCTCAGACTGACCAAAAACATTCCGGAGAAAATAAAACAATTGAGCACTCCATTGAAATCAATGTCCTCATAGTAGTGAACATCCATACCAAATTTCATTCCGATCGGACAACTGGTGTTTGATATATCTGCCCGGACGGGGGAAACGGAGGAATAGATGTCCGGACGGACGGACGGACGGACCGACGGCTAGACGGATGAACGAGGGTCAATCCAGTATAAACCCAATTCTCTTCGCGAGTGGGCGTATACAAACCTCAAAACCCTATAATTAGCAAAAATATGACACTTGTCCTTTCGACGAATACCTACCTCGGTATTAAAAAAACCACACATCCAATATTTTTAAAAGACAAAACATAATTATCCCGAAAGATTGAAGAAGGTTGACCATGCAGATCGATTAAGTGAAATTTCCTATACCGAAGAAAAAAAGTTAGTCAATATGAGTAACAGGTTAGTCAAATGTTCGTCCCAAGGATGACTAACTTAGCTTAGTCAAAATGACTACGGCAGAAAAATAGTCATAACGACTTAGAAATGGTTAATCAAAAACGACTATTGTGGCTAGAGCCCGAAGCCGCCATCACACGCCGCCGCCGCCAGCCATATTGGCCACAAGCCGCCGCCAGCCATATTATCTCTAACGCCAGCCGCATGAAAAAATCTCCGCTGCCTGAATTGTAAAATGGCTGAGCCATGTGCATGGACTTATATGTTAAGGACAACTGTACTGCGAATCGCAAATAACTAACCCGCATTGCCTAATATTGGCATACTCGTATGGACACGGTATGGTTGCTACACTATCAGAATACCCGGGGCCTCTCATTGTGGAATAGACTATTTCAATGCATGCTTCCATATAACGGAGTGGGAACATCCATTCAGTATTGAAAGGGTTTAACGTATAAATTATTTATTTCGACACGATCTCAGTCTCAGACATCGCTGACATTTGTCAATATATGCACATAACCTGTAGAAGAGAATAGAAAATAGTTTGAAATATTATATATCAATACTATCGGATTCAGCATTCAATGATGCGTGCATATATCGCAAGATGCCAGTGATGATATAGCCGTCGGAAGTCGACAGAAGTCCCAATGTAACTAATATACCGATTAGATAGATGGGAAACTACATAGTTATGGCAAGCCGTTTTCACATTTTCGATTGATTTGAACTTAAGTCCAATTATTTGGACTTAAGTCCAAATAATTGGACTTAAGTCCAAATAATTGGACTTAAGTCCAAATAGCGAATTGTACTTAAGTCCAAATACCACATAATTGTGAATTCGGCGAGGAATTGTACTTAAGTCCAAATGAATTACACTTAAGTCCAAATACCGATATTTTCATCTATTCCAATTCCTCGCCGAATTAACAATTATGTGGTATTTGGACTTAAGTACAATTCATTTTGACTTAAGTACAATTCATCTGTATAAGAAACACCCCCATCAGATATTAAGCAGGTCTGGTTTTGCTCGATCGAGGCTGCATGCACTAATGGAATTATGGCTGCTAATTTGTTTATATATAAAGCGTATGTTAACACTGATTCTGAGCAATATATAATGTAAATTATTTTTGCAATTTCCTTCTGACCAAGCTAATTGATGCAAAGAAGTCTCTGTAGAATAGATTGACAAAGTTAACCGAGGCTGTGCTTCACGCAGTCATTACAATAGCAATAGAAGGGGAGTCACTCTAATCTATTGTTTTGGCATAATTCGACTTTCGGGTACACCCTTATTACATTGACTTTGAAAACCGAGCAAATTATACAAATAAGACACTTAGTAAATGCAATAAACGAAACTGCGTGTAGCCTACACTACATGCTGTCAAATAACAATTGAATCAAGTCGTGAATTAATTTTACTTCATTCATGCATGCAGTTAGCATTTATTAAGATGCCAATTCGGATTCGAAACATTTTCAATCTCGGCATGCCGAAAACAAGCCACGTGGCAAAGGGGACGTACGGAGTTAGTCTTGGAGTCAGGAATGCCCTGGTTAGTACGGAGTTTGACTGTCAATCAAAACTTGCAGGAATATACCATTACAAAGAAGGGGACTATCGTTTCAAACCAGATGAATTGGACTTAAGTCCAAATGAATTGGACTTAAGTCCAAATCAATTCACTAATTGGACTTAAGTCCAAATCAATTCTCTAATTGGACTTAAGTCCAATTCATTTGGACTTAAGTCCAATTCATTTGGACTTAAGTCCAATTATTTGGACTTAAGTCCAAATAATTGGACTTAAGTTCAAATCAATCAAAAATGTGAAAACGGCTTGCCATACATAGTACATCACTGCGAGTCCTTTACTGAGTCCTTCGTGTATTTCGCCATAATGGAAAAGCCCAACACCAAAAGAATACGCATGGTCTGGAATTATACGGGTTCACAACAAACGCCAAAAACAAGCGGGTGTCTATAACCGGGGATTGGGAAAATTTCGGAAGCGAAATACGCAGAATGATAACGTCTCAGCCGGCTGAGCCGCCATATTTCGTCAGCCACGAACGTCGCGACTGAGCCGGCTTAGCTAGATAACCAGCCACCAAAATTGGTTGAGCCAGCCGTGAAAACTATTTGTCGTGGCTTCGGGTTCTAATTGTGGCCATTATACTGCAATTGTGTTAGTCAACATGACAAGGATTTTGAGTCACGATGACTAACTGTTCTAAGTCACTGGGAATTTATACGGTGAAAATGTGAATTGGTGGAAATTTTGTGCAAATAATTCCAGTTCTTAACCAGATGATATATGATCTAGAATCAGAGACTGGGTTGAAATGAGGACAAGGTTTCAATCAATTCTCTAAAAAAAAGAGATTCCAATACTGGTCTGTTTAGAGGTTAAGAGTTTTTGGCACAAGCCAGTTTAACTAGTTCATTTTTCCGAGATTTATGTGGTGGCTATAAAATAAGCCGGAACCTTTTATCCAAATAATGTAGCCTTCGGTGTAGGAGTGAAGTTCAGATATATATATGCCATTATATCCTCCCATCACATTCGTTCAATTATAGATCTAATAGAAAATTGCGATGCAATGGAAATTGAACATTTTGGCCATGAATATTAAGCATATTTTAAAACAATGTTGCAATTAGAGTTATTCTTCGGGTAACTTATCTATTATATATTTTAGAAGATCTGTCTGTCTGTGTGTCTGTGTGTCTGTGTGTCTGTGTGTGTGTTCGCGATGAACTCGAAAACGTCCCAACCGATTTCGATGAAACTTGGTATGTGGGGGTATTTTCGGCCGGGGACGAACATAGGCATATTAATTTGTCCGTGCGACGTCACCTTGACCTTGAAATCGGGTCATTTCAAGGTCAAACGCCCGAATATCACGGGATTTCGATGAAACTTGGTATGTGGGGGTACTTTCTTATGGCGAGTCTCATAAACATATTCATTTGCCCGTGCGACGTGACCTTGACCTTGAAATCGGGTAACTTCAAGGTCAAATCGCCAATTTTGATGGGATTTCGACGAAATTTGATACGTTGGGTTACTTTTGTTCACCGATTGTTTTGGACGGGTCCAATCGTGACCCCGACCAGACCTTGACCTTCAAAATGATCAATTCAAGGTCAAATCGGGTAAAACCGGATGGATTTCGACGGGCACGTTTGTCGGGTACTTTTGTCCGGGCAGTGTTTTGGACTGGTCAAATCGTTACCCCACTTGACCTTGACCTTCAAAATGGACAATTCAAGGTCAAAGCCCGGACGAAGTCGGGTCACCTTCTAGTAGTCACTATAACCGAGGCCACAGTTAGTCATAGTGACTCGCTGGAAGGTGTTAGTTAGCCAATTAAGTCCACATGCTTGTGACTATCCCTAAGTTAGTCATATTGACCCGAAATATTTCAGTGTATACATGCGACAAAACGCGTGTTAATGTTGTTGCAACATATATATTCAACAAATGAACAGTTAGCCCCCCCCCCCCCCCCCCGATGCAGAATCAGAATCAGAAGGCAAAATGTATATACATAATGTACAATAGCAGGAAACGATAGTGGCTATAATCGTATACCCAATTTATTATTTACCCATGCCACTTAATACCATATAATATTTATATATCTCAACCCCTCTGGTGAAGGCACGCCCATGCATTCCCATATTGTCATCCACATCGAATAATGCAGGGGAACAGCAGTTATATGTACCCCCGGTCTCAACAAATGGGATGTGTTTTGAAATGCAAAACACGGTTGCTGAACTAACTTTGATACATACAAAAGTAAATGGCAATTTAACCTACTATTTATATGGGTTACTTTCAACTCCAGCCGACACGTTGTGTTTTTCAGAGCTTTCCATCACCCAGTACTCTACAAAATGTTCCATAAACAACACCACGAGTGGACCGCACCTGTCAGTCTGATTGCAGCATACGCGCACCCCGTCGAACACGTGTTTGCTAACGTACTTCCGATTGGCATTGGACCAGCCGTCACAGGATGTTGCTTGGTAACCACTATGATTTATATCAGCTTAGCCGTTGTCATCACTCTATCCCATCACAGTGGATACAATTTTCCATTCCTTCCGCCAGCACAATTCCACGATGATCACCATCTCACGTGAGTATTAAGTCAGGGTTAATGGACGAGATACTGAACATTCGTACACTGGAATGTCGAGGGCGTAGCCCGAGACCATTTAGTTTACGAATGTCCAGTAGCGAGTCCATTAACCGACCTAAAACACAGTTTTATAACATATATACAATGATAAATTATATTGATACAAATAACAAATTCCGATAAATATCGATAAATGAGACGTTTACAAAGTTTTTCTGGGGGAAAAGAGTCCTTGGCAGACAAAAAAAAAGCCCCTTTGACATGGCTCGTGTGAGTGGAAATTTCACGTGGATTTTGCCGCGGTAACAATTGCCCGGGCATATACAGCTGTCCAGTACAGATTTGCTCGAAATATAACTTCGATATACGCAAATATATAACAAAATATTTGTTTTCAGTGTAAATATAACCAAGTATGTATACGTTATATAATTTTTATGCTGTCGACGCAATTATTTGTATTTTGGACATGAATGCATTTTAGGATATATAGTTTGACTCGCGAATTATCAAAGTAATATCGTTCGGCGCAAAAGAACAATAACTCTATTATGATGACGTGTTATGTTTGAATGTGATAGATACAACTGGTATGCGAATTAACATGCTACCTTTTCTGACAAGGAATTTTATTACGCGGGGTTTATAAGCAGTATGCAGATGTTTGTTGTTGTGGGCGTGTGTTAGAAAAAGTGGACTATTTCGTAGGAGTTCGTTGTGTATACATTGGTGGACATGGATATTCTAGATTACGTATGTGGACTTGTTGTATAAATCATATTATAAAATGCCCATTCGGAGAAATAGAAACTATGTAGGTAGAACAAAGGACCTGGGTTTTAACCCTTTCATAACTGGAGCCTCCTGAAATTTTGCCTCGCATATATAAGAGAATGCAATGGCCTAACAATTTGCATATTGACATTGTAAGCCAGTGCATTCTCATATATTCGATGCTCCATATGGGAGACTGGCATATATAAGAGAATCGCCAATGCTGCACCAGCGCAGCGATCCCGTCATGTAAGGGTTAAAGGCAGCAAAGTATTCTCAACAGGTGAATTTGAAATTCCGCTGTTCAAATACTAGATAACATGTGACAACGCCGGGGTGGGGCGGGGGTGCTGATTTTTTTCCAGACAGAAGGCGGGGTGGGTGGGTGTGTCGAGTCCGAAAAATTGAGTATTGGGTCGATATATAGTCTGAGGTTCCAGTACCGGTAAAAATGCAGGCATGCTGGCAGGCATAACTCGATGTTGCCAAGTTTATGTTAACCAATTCATTCACTTGATAAAGTACGTTTGCCAATAACATCGAATACAGAATAGAATAGAATAGTTTATTCTTCCACTATTAGAAATGGTACAAAGAATGGATCAAACAATACATCATACGATACATACATAAAAGACAATAGACAACAGTGTGTGTGCACCCGATTATGGAGAAGACAACACACCCGTTGCTCGCCCACAGCGCACGCCCACCGCTACTGAGTTCGGCTCTTAGAGTCGAACTCAGTAACCCTGGTTATAAGATGGTAACGCCGAACGACATGAGCCATATTTCGGAATCAGCTATGTTCAGATGCTAAATTGTGGAAAAGACAGTGTATAACGTGCGGGTGCATCCCAACCGTTTACTCGGGAGACCTACCAGTTGTTTTCATTTAAAAAAAATTCTCAGTTTTTTTCAAAACTTATGTCTTTTTCGAGGAGAGCAAGATACGGAATTTTGCGCTATTAGGATATTTTGTGGTATGCCTTCGGGATATACTGCTCTCTTTCGTGAGACATTTCTGTGCAATGAAATATATAGTGCATTTCATGTCCCAACAAGTTATTATTACAAAGTTTACAGGTTCCTTTGTTACGTGGCGTCCCATTCCAACGGCCTGTTTCGATCGGTAATCGGTGATTACTAGTTCTAAACCTGGCTATGGTGAAAATAAAGTTATCTGTCAAATTGAGGTAATGTTCAGGTTTAAATTCACTTTTAATAATCTTATACGTATTTCCACGATTCGAATTATCTATTGATCCATGCCATTCTTGGATAAACTGATCAATTAATCTCTGTTTTAATGGTTTAGATTTCTTTGAGATGGCTATTTTTCCTTGGTTCAACAGTGGGACATGCCAAGCAAAGTGTGAGGGTGATTCATCTCGGAGTCGATACGCCAGTTTGTATAATAAACAAGCAAGTTTGCTGCCAACATTCCCCACCAACTTACTCCAATATTGTATAATCCGAGTCTTAATATTTATTGTTACAGGGTATCTGCCAAGCTCTCCATATACCATATATTATGTTCCTGCATCTTTCCTAAATCAAGCGATTCATTCGAAAACCCAATACCACTGAATAAGCCATTATTAATTTGGAAAAAACTTGACGAATCCATGTATAATTCTCACTTAGACGCCTGTTGTGACGACTTTGAATGTATCCAGACCACACGCGTGTGCAAAACATTGATCGATTTAATATATGATCGCATTGTGTTAACATTGCTAAAGGCATCTGAATTCGCCGCAGGATTCCGCAAATTCCATTCTAAATGGAAGCCATATTGGAACCCTTCCCTCACATATCTACACAACGATGTGAAATCAAAGAGAACAGCATGGATTAAGTCCGGTGAACATCACTCAGCATTATCATCTACGTATATGGACTACAAGCGATCAAAGCGTCTGCTGCGAAGAGAAATGCGTTTAGCAGCCGAATAACACCAACTCCATATCTTCGATGAACTTGAGCGTTTTGCCACATGCGATCAAGCTTCCTTCTGGAAATTGTTGAATCAATCCAACAGGAAATCGTCACTCTTAAGTTCAGCAATGAAATTCTGTGACACTATTGTTCGTGATCCTTGTGATATAGTAACTGGATGGAGAGACTATTTTGCAAACCTCTATTCTTGCAGTGAGCATGCACGACGACACTCAATTCGAAATAGAAGTCGAGAGAACTGTCGACGAACTGCTTTTGAACCCAAGGGTTAGCCAACACGTGTCAACTGATCCTATTTCCATGAAAGAGGTACAATCAGCGATTCGCTCACTTAAAAGGGGTAAAGCGGGAGGAGCTGACGGCATAGTGAACGAACACCTCATTTTCTGCAACAAATCTTTCCTGCGGATTCTCTGCTTCTTCTACAATAGCATGCTTCATATGGCATATATTCCACATAAACTCAAACTTGGTCTCATCATTCCACTCTACAAAGGAGAACCCAAACCCAAAGATCAGCCAGATAGCTACCGTGCAATAACTTTGTTACCCGTAATTTATAAAGTTTATGAGAGCGTTCTCCTAAACAGAATCATCAAATCGCCGAGTTTTTCTGGATTCCCACATTCGCTGCAGAATGGGTTCCAGAAAGGGATCAGTTGTGAGATGACTTCCTTCATTCTACAGGAATATGTTGCATACACTACAGACAATGGTTCCCGCGCTTACGTATGCTTCTTAGACTCCCAGAAAGCATTCGACAAGGTGTGGCACTCTGCCCTTTTATTAAAATTGCATAACCTTGGAATCGACGACAAAATTCTTCAGACAATCCACAGCATGCATACTGATTGCAACAGTCGTGTTATATGTAATGGATTCATTTCGGAACCTCTGGAGATATGTCAGGGAAAACGACAAGGAACGGTGTGTTCGCCGTTTTTTTTATCTAGTGTACATAAATGACCTTATCAAAGACCTCTCAATCACTACAGATGGTTTAAAAGTATGGAATTTCTTGTGCTGCTCCCACAACCGCTGATGATATTGCGCTACGTTCCTTAACAAAGAGTGGGTTGGACTCGATGCTGTATAAGTGCTTTGAGTACAGTGTGAAATGGAGATTCACGTTCTCTTCTACAAAGAGCCAAACAGTAGTGTTTAACGAATCCACGAATAAACACAACAGTTATAGCAGGTCGTGGTCTCTTGGTGGAACGTCTATCCGCGAGGGAACGGAGTGCACCCACCTTGGTATTCTGCAGACCAAATTCAAAACGGCGACTAAACGAGCAGAACTCATGTCACACAAAATGCGTCGGACATATTTTTCCCTATCCGGGAAACATAAACTGCAGTCTTGTACACCGACAACGATGATTAAGCTCTTCAAATTAATTGTGCTGCCCAGAGCTTTATATGGCGCGGAACTTTTTCCACTTGACAATCAATCCGCCATACAAACTGTGGAGAAGTCGTTCCGATCTTGCATAAAGAACTGTTAATCTCTTCCAACTCGAACCAGATCGAATGTGTCTCTAAGTCTTGTCGGTATCATGCCTGTGTCAAGAGAACTACATGTGAAAAAACTTCTATTTGTCGAGAAGCTCGTACATCTTCCACAGGGGCATCAAATTCCACTGCATCTATTCTTGCTGAAATTGCACCAATACGTGTTCTTCGATCGCCAGCCTTCTGGGTTCGTTGCAGATATCATGCCTTTGCTCCGCCAGTATGGCCTTCTCAATGTTCTACTAGAATACATGGACACGGGATTCTTTCCTGGTAAAATGGAATGGAAAAACTTCGTGAAATATTCAGTCGCAGCTTACTACAAACAGGAGTGGTTAAACTCTGTTTCATCTGACACTGATCTCTCTTTCTTGCTTAAATGTCACGCCGATCCTCTGTCTTCTTGGCGAATATGGTCTCTGCTTTCGAGTAACCGACACCGATCGAGAGAGCTGCGTCATTTGGGGCTTCTGTTAAATAAAACCACATATCAGAATAGATTGTGTTGTGCCAAATGTGGTTCATTCTACGACAACGAGATTACTCACGCGATATTCTCCTGCAAAGCTGACATTCTAATACATCTACGCAATATCTTCTTGGAGAGAATCATTGACATATTCGGGATCCGAGTTTTCGATCGCCTGCAATCCCTCTCACATGTGAACTTAACGGCGTTACTTCTAGGAAGTACCGCGCTGTGCGAATGGCTAGATGTTTGCTCTAACTCAGGGGAGCTGATCGTTGACGCCGCTGTGTTTCTGCTACACGCGTGCAACCTTATGCGGGGCACTCGTGCCTAAAGAAATGCGTTCATTCACATGCGATTCACTTGTCATTGTTGTGTATTTGTGTGTATATATTGTTTATTCTATACATGTATAGTGTATATAATCTGACTCTCCATAGAGGAGGTATTAAAAATATATCAGGCAATACCCCACACCTCACATCCGTACAAGAGCACTGTCAAGACAATAGTGTCAAGCAATCGTAAATGGTTGATGACCGATAATCTTTTAGACCTTCCCATTTTAAACACGTCATACAAAACTCGGGTGGCTTTCGTAGCTATTTCACGCTTTGCCTGTACAAAAGAGCCATTTCTGGTGAGTTTTATGCCCAAGTAAGTGAACGACTTAACGACTTCTAGCTCATCTTTTTTTATATGAAAAGCGGATATGTTTAGGTTGCCTTCCTCAACCAGATACCATTACCTTGGTTTTCTGTATGATAACACTAAGCTTCCATATATCGCAATAGTCTTCAAAGCAACATAGTGCATACTGCAAATCCTCTTTCGTTTCTGACATAAGTACTGTATCGTCTGCGTATCGTAAAGCAAAACATTTCAGGTAAGTATTCAGTTTTGTTTGGAGCTCTGTTGTTAATGATTGCATTCCTCTCAACCCTGAGCTAGCTAGGACGTCTGTTAAATCATTGACATACAATGCTAAAGAGGAAAGGTGAAAGTTTAGCTCCCTGTTTTAGGCCAATAAGTGATGGGAATGATTGTGAGGATCGACCATCATGACTCACTTTTGATTTTACATTTTTATATAATTTTTTATAACCTCTAGTATTTTTCCATTTATGTTGTTAATGGCAAGTTTATACCACATAGCATCTCCCCAAATAGTATCAAACGCTTTCCGGAAGTCGATGAAAACTACAGCAACTCCAGAAATAACAACGACTTTAGATTTTTTTTTGTTGCGTTATTCCGTTTGTGTACTACAACGGTTAAGAACACGGGGCTAATCGTTATTATGGGACTAAAGCAATATGTCGATTTATCGTGTCTAGGTATGTTGTTATCAATCTATGGACTCAATTATTACAACAAATTATGTTATACCCCACTTATAATAATAAGATTACGTAAAGGATAATGTTCGAAGCAGAGGGAATTCGGTAAAAGAATAGACGAGGGCTTGCCCGAGTCTATTCTTTACCGAATTCCCGACGCTGAGAATATTATCTGACTTAAAACCCACTCATTGAATTGTCGTTGGAGCCAACTATCAATTGTGTCTGGCCCAAAGCTCTGCCTTGATTACCTGAGTACACGCCCACAGTTCAGCACGGACAGTTTGTGATGTCCACGATGAAAAGCAACACATTTCAATTATTATTTAATTCGAATTAGGACTCGCCAGTTGAGGGATGTTTCTTCCAAAGTTTGTCGTTGCGCTTTGGATTCGGACAGTGTATGTGAGCAATATCTTACTATATTTCTTTCTTGATTTAAAGATGCCCCATCTAATTCGACATCAAATACGTTAACATTCCATAATAATTTATCAGGCTCCCGTACCCCCGTATATATCATTTCCCATATGTTCAAACCCTGGGAGCCTTTTCTATTATCTTCTGATGGGGTTGAAGATTGAACAAACCATGCAGGGAATATATTTCTGTGTTAATACTTGTTCCTTGAATATAAATTCCCAGCTCGAGGTTGCAAGATTTGTGTAGCTTTGTGAGCCAACATCAATGAAATTCCAACTTTCCAAGCGACGCATAGTACAATCGATTAATTAAATTAAAGTCCCCCAAACCATGCAAACTCGAGTTAGGACCTTTACCTGCTATAAAATACAATGTTATTACGGAACAGTTATAACCGAGCATTATGTTAACTGCATTTTTTTTCAATGTTATAAAACTTCCCTGTCAGAGCAACAGAAAGTTATCATGTTTTGAACTAGTGGAGTATGATATCTTGGCGAAGCCAGAGTAGATATGCATGACATGTCTATACACATGGGTATACGCTATTCTGTTTCAATTTGATACTGGAAATGTTATTTTTTTTCTGTGCTTCCCCATTGTATTAAAAATAACCATGTGAGCACTTTCTCGTTCAATAAGTAACGTATAGTTAAAATCTGTGTTAAACGGTTTTGTGTTTATTTGACCGACTTAGGGACGTATTTAGATGTTATCTATATGTGTTTTAGCCTGTCTGCGGACTTTTCTAAATAGTCCAAAGAGCTGTTGGTGTTTTTGTATCAAAGTTTGAAGAAATTTAATTTAATTTTTTGGCGTGGCAATATAAAATCAAAATCGCTAAATATTTGTGAGTTTTAATTAGCTCAGCAAATTAAAGGTACTCAATCCGATTAAGCACCCCTAAATTACTATTTCTGTGACTTCAGGGGTAAACAAAATATTTGATTCGAGTCGAGGAACCCATCCATCAAAGCTCAGAGTTATTAGATATTAATTTTTAAAGTTTGCAATTATTGCCCCTAAGTTTGTAATTTTCTCGAGATGTATAATTTTCACAGAAACACTTATTCAAACAGGCGAAGCTGGATAACTCTAAAATCAAGTGTATTAATAACGCAATGAGACCATCCTTTTGACGGCGTGTTTCTGGGCCAGAAACAATAGAAATAACAAAACATAAAAAAACAATCTGATCACTATGAGCGTTGATAGATATGTTACTCGTCTCGAATCAATTATTTTTTATCCCCGAAGCCAAAGAAATAGTAATGTATAAGGGCCTGATCTGATTGAGTACCTTTAAGTGTTCCGATATTTAATGCAGCTTGCCGACACGCTATATTGACTCAACTTACATGATTGGGGGTTACATGTCGAGACGAACCAGCCTTTTTCGCCAACTGTGTTATCATGGCACGCACTCTGAACAGAACGACATATGATAATGCTTCTGTATGTTATCATTGCAAACTAAATTATTCGAATCAATTGTTTCATATGTATAGTAAATGCTCGTCTGAATTCGCTTTGATAACGCGGAACACATTCTGGTACTCCATAATTGATCGATTTGGAATACATGCGTTCAACTTCTTGGAAGCAATGTCAGAAGAAACCCTCTTAGCCTATTTCTTCGGTGGATGCATCAGCGCAGAAATTCACCTCATCTGCGACGAGAAGCAGCTATTCGGACAATGCGTCCGCTTCATTTGCGAATTATGCGCGGTCTGAGCAATACATGGATGTCTTAACATCTTGTCTTGCAGTAATTATTTCAGCAATAAATTTATAATTATTATTATGTGAACTATTCTTCGGTCTTTGATATGGTGACTCTAAAGTCATCCGACCTCCTGGTGTCTCATTTGGTATTTGAGGAATTAAGTCATGTTAAATTATATTGTGTATATATGTCAACAGTTTATTTGTGTATGTATATATTGTATCATATTGTCTCCATGTTTGGAGGAATAAACATCTCTCTCTCTCTCTCTCTCTTAAAAAAGAATGACTGTTGGCGTTAAAATAATGCTCATGCGATCAAAACGCTTGAGCGTTCTGCCAGATAAGAGCCCTGTCCGGACAAAGGGATAACACGCCGGTGGGTTTTAAAGTTAGGTAATCTACCTTATGCACGGTCATCATGACAACGTGTCGAACCTGTTCCATGGAAAGTTGAAAACTCAATATCGTGGTCAGCATTCATGTGCAGATTGTCGGGCAAATTGAAAATTCAAATATGAGCCAGTATGAGCGGAGGTTTAATTGAGTAAGTTATAGTTGGCGGCGAAAGATGGGGTCGAAGTGATATTTGTACAACATATAGGTATCCCATAAAATTTGTTCCTTTATATTTTTAAGTGGCGATATATATATATTTTTAATTAATACTAAAGGCATGGCTTGACTTTCATTGTCATGGAACCTCAGCGGCATAATATGGCTTTAGCCCTGTAAAACGATTAGCCCCGACAGTCGACAGGCAAAAATATAAGTAAGGGTGGTGGGTACCTTAAGGTAGAAAAAATTTCGTTTGGGCCTCGTGTCTGCAATTTATTCTCAGACCCCCCCCCGCCTGCTCAAGTTGTCAAAAGTTGACTTATTGTATTTGATAGAAACGTTATGCAAAGTGGTACATTTTGTTTTCTTTTGTTAAATACCAAGAATATAATATAGGGCGACTTGAGGGCCGGCAGCCATTGCTGATTCAAATAAATTAATGAGGAAATACGCAGCGATCCGTTTCTCATCATAATAAACGCTATCTGTATTTTAGTACTATTTTTCGTAACGAAAAACATAATACTGACTCCGCTGTTACAGTACATATTTACCAACAATGGTTTCAATATACAGAATCTCACCACTGCATTGAGGATTATTGATAATGATAGTAAGAAAAAACTCGTTTTATTTGTTCATGTTCTTATCTTGTTCTTTGTAATAAAGTTTTAACAACCTTTGTATTGTGTTTCATCCCATCACCAACGCTTTGGGGAACTTAATGAAGTAGTCAGTGGTTAGAATTCATTTATTTATTGCTTTTAATTCAGATTCTAGCGTATACAATAAAACTTTTGGAATGAGAATAGCAGCCAACAGAACATTGATATATGTTCGATATACCGATACATGCATTTTCTATCAATGCATACTACATCTTGACTATATAGAGGGCTAGCAATAACTGAATCATTATTTAATAACAAAACAAAATATTGGGATTGTTTGGGATGTATAAGTATCGCGGTAGATGATGTAGTTTATGTTTAATGAATGGTTTTCAAAAACTTTTCAGCGGTAAAAAAAAAAGTTTGTTAAATTCCATTTTGTGGGGGTATTCTGATCACTGCTGACGCTGATAACAAAATGTCGGACTCTTTTTGAAGAGTACTCCTGCGTTTCCTAACATTGCATTCATCATATATTCAATATATCATATTTTTTCAAGGTTTAACTATAACTTTGGCACATGGGGGATAATGGACAAGATTCACGGCACGAGCAAATAGAACAAATTTGGAGGAGAAGCACGAATGTACAAGCTCAAAACAATTGCAGGTGCATCAGGCATGGTACCCATTCGACTATTCGTGTGATATAGTGGAAAGCATCGACAGACTTCAACAAAATATCTATATTCAGGCCGGCAACCTACGTCATAATGTGCTCAACAATGGTGGTTGGAGATCACGCCTGGAAATTTCGACATTAGTTTTCTCTATATTTTCCAATGATATCAGCAAGCTATTGGACTAACCAGCCAACCCAACAATACGTCTCGGATACTGCAAAACCAAATATCGAACAGATTCGTTGTGAGGAGATTTGGTGTTCAAATTTCACAACCTCGAAAATGGAAGTTCACATGAACAATTATATATTTATATAGCGCGTCTGTGTTACACTAAATCATGTTTGGTGATTGGTCAACTGCCAAGTGGGTCACACGTTTTATATAAGGACTAACTGTCAAGTGGATCACACGTTTTATATAAGGATTAACCGAAGGGTTTTACATACAAGTTATGACAATTACCTCACGGTTACATCTCCATAAAAATAGTCCACATGACAGTTAATCCTTATATTTATATACATTTAGCGAAAAAGCCACTTTTGTAAATGTATTTAAATCGAAAAGTGTATCGTGACAAGAACAGCCCAAAATACCCAATAGCACCCTTGGCAAAAGTTAATAGGAACAATTTCTCTTCATATTGAAACCCGATGATGTATTAAGTCAATCCTGCGCGAGTCCAAATGCGCCCAAAGCATTACGCGTTCGTCTTTCCAAACCCAATGACGTATCGATGGTGTTATGAGCTTGGTGTTATGCGGCGTTGCGCATTCATCGAGAAATAACTGCAACTAGCTACGTGGGCGCCGACCAATCAGAATGCTGGATTTAGTGATGACAACACTTAGTGTGTAAATATATCCCAATATAACACAAACCGTAACACTAACACGATGTCACAAATTGTTGATATAATCACTAAAATCTGTCAACAGAATAATTGGGCGTGCTTTTAAAAGTCACATGAATTGGATTGAAGCAAGTTATTTATGTCGATCACGTGCTTGGTAAAACGGTCGCAAATGTTATCGAAATCGCCATTCTCTTTCCACCCAACAACTAAATGTCGGTTATCGACAGTGGGAGCAAAACATAGATATATCATTACAATTAAAACATAGTTGTTTTCCTATGAACTTCTCAGATCTCGCCAATGCAATTTCCTCCTTCACATTAAAAAATGCATCGACCGTGGCATCACGTGACAAGATTGCATAATTCAACGATTCGACCATATGCTTAAATATGCCCCATCCGTTATTGTTGACTGACACTCCAATAAACACGTATGGTATACATTGATTGTGGTTTAGTTGCCCATTAACGAATATTTAAGAGCATGTTTAGTGAAAATTTGTGTGAAATCGGACATGAGCGTGCGATATTTTTAAACGCGCCAAAATCGTGACAGATAAGAACACACACGCACACCCTCTCACACCCCACATAGAGCCTCTCACACACCATCTCACACACCGACACACACTTGTATATAGCTTATTTGGTGTATATACAAAATATTGATATCCGAATAAAATAAAATACAATAAAATGTATAATTTTATTACATCATCCTACTGTTATTTCATTCATTGTCATAATATATAAATATCAATCACCGATATACATGTACAAACAAAAGATGACATACCTTGCCAGTCTAATCCGAAAAATAACTACCGGAATGTCACATTCGAACTATTATTATAATGTTTTGACTGGCTAATAGTGTTAATATTATTATACTACTTGGTCAGTATGTTATCGACCAAAATATATCTGACCTCGGAATAATCATAAGAACGTTATTTCGCGCTCCGCGTATAAAGTTCCGCATTTCTTGGTATACAGTGGAACATGGTCGTTTTATTTATAGAAATGTGAATTTTTTGGAGAGGATTAAAAGTCGAACTGCGACCCGGAGCTCTATAACTACAAAATACCAAAAAAAATCTTTTTATTTTTTAGTTCGAGTTCCACATATAGAGTTCCACACATGTCGTCAATTGAGCAAGTCGTGTCTTGCAGTAAATTATGATTATGAATGAGAGTATTATGTATGTATAATGCGACTCCGACACCTTGTTTCTGGTTTCTGGAGCAAAAATATGAAGTATACTCATCTAACATAAAATCATTGCTGGAATCTCTACTTGTCCAAGTTTCTGACAAAGCAATTATATCAAAATTGTAACAAGCATTTGATAGTAGAGTTTTCAACTTTTCGAAGTTAGCTGAAATACTACGGCAATTGATGTGAATTATAGAAAAATTCAAGTCATTTGCAGAGTATTTGCTTTTGAATTGATCCTCAGTATAATATGGACATTTGTTATGTACCTCTTTATAAATAATAACCTTTGTTATTGGACAATGTAAATAGCTCAAAATTTAGATTGGTGCAATTTGTATATAATTCCACAAAATCATCTTATATTCCAAGCAAGTATTGCATAAATTCTTCGTCATTAAGGTTGGAAAATGGTAAGTTATTGCTAATACAATTTTTACAAAACCATGTCGAGGTTTGTTTTGATAAGTTGTAAAGATCTAATTTGGTTAGGTTTGCACATTTTCTGTGAACCCAACATTCACAGACATCACAGTACATAGAATTAGAACCTACATTGTTCTGACATATGATGCGTTTGTAAGTCATTGTGTGTGTAACAAAAACAAAGGAATTATTAGTTATAGCTGTTTAAGTCCTACATATTTCTGATCTGAATTGCACGAGAGTCTTCATTCACTTTAACAAAGATTTTGCAGTTTCTTGTCCAAGTACTGACTATTTTCTTATTGTACCTCAATCTTCGGGCTTCTTTGAATAACAGTGCACTCTTTGACGTTAAGTGTTCATTTATGTAGACCTATATATGTGTTCTTCAGTTTTCTTCCTGATGCCATCATATCACTTTTAGTGTCGGATGTTGTTCGCGTACAATATAAAAGCTATCGGACAAGTATGCCGAAAACTAGGTTAATATACGTGTTATTGTGCTATTAACACTACTCGTATATCGAGCACTTAATTTTTCTAATAAAATGAAAGGTTCACCGTCAAATATATATATGTCCACCGGATGATCGTATGACACTATTAAGATAGTGCCCCTTTGATAATAGCCTGTCAAATGAATACTCTAATGTAACACCCTTTACCTCAATGTATGTATGGAATACGGATGCTGAACCCATATCATCATATAATATCTGCGTGAGTCCTCTCCTTGATTTGTATACGGACTTACTCTTCGTCATAACGTCGAACAGTTTATACCCACCAATTCGACAGGAGATCTGGAGACACGATGTAGTCGACGTTCAACTGTTTACAGCGCCAAGGTTTGTGTCAGGATGCTTTTGTTCTTTGTTATTTTATTCACTATATATATAATCTAAAAAATAAAAAAAACAAAATGGGTTAATTCCGCAAAAATGGGATGGAACCCCGAGCATTCACCTTTAAATGTACACAATCCGATTCGATGGTCCCCGTATCATCATATTCCAACAACAATAACAACAACAACAACATTTCTTCAAAAGACGCTTTAGTTGTCAGAATAGATTAATTACCAAAACAATAATGCTACCCACTGTCAACTCTATAATAAACTTCCCTATATCAACATTTTGTTCACAACGCAATTTGGTATCGAGAGTATGTCGGTCGACTCGTCGAATATTTGCTAGGCCGACCAATATTCCAGGTGTATGAAAAAAAAAACAGATTTCAAAAATAGATATCTGATAACTCGGAGCTTTAATGGGTGGGGGTTGCTCGACTCGAATCAGATATTGTTTACCCCCGAAGCCAAAGTAATGATACTTTAGGAGAGTTAATTCGGATTTTGCATCTTTAATATATAGTTCCTTTAAGAAATAGATATATTTTTCAATTCGAAATTTTCTCAGTCACAAAAACACCAACGGCCCATTTATCATTTGATTATATGCATGTCTTATGGCTATAGCATGTTGAGGAGAAGATTTTTTTTTATTACGCGAATGCACACTCAAATGTCCAAAGTAATGTCGTGAGAATAATTTAGTTATGTTGTTTCAACCATGCGGGTCAAGAAAACAAATCCAGGATACAAGGTCCGGGTAGATGAGTGTCTCTCACCCCTACCACATGCAGATTTTTCCAGCGCCATGTAAAAAAAAATCCAAATCCAAGTTTGTAAACACTCTTTGTCTGCCTCATCCTGCTATATTTTAAAACTTTGGGGTGCATGAGTCGCCAATTGCTCCTGGATGGGTGACTCACCAGGGTGAGTGTAGCTAGCCATTATAGAAACACTCTGACAAAACAAACAAACAGGTAAACCGTTTACCAGGCTCTAATCTGATATAATGGGGTAAAGTCAGGTTAACAATGATATACTCTGGTAAAAGCCATGTGAAACCCATGGTAAAAAAAGATATACCATTGTAAATTCCAATTAAATGCATGGTAAAGTCAAGTTAACAGTTATATACTCTGGCAAAAGCTATGTAAACCCATGTAAAAATCACACATCCTTGTAAATTCCAAGTAAATCATGGTAAGGTCGGAAGGTTAGAATGATATACTCTGATAAAAACCCATGTAAAACCCACGTAAAAACAGTGCACCCTTGTAAATTCCAAGTAAATAATGAAAAAGCATGTTTACAATGATATACTCTGGTAAAAGCCATGTAAAAATGACAGTGCACCTTTATAAATTCCAAATAAATCATGATAAAGTCATGTTTACAATTATATAATCTGGTAAAACCCACGTCAAAATCACATACACTTGTAAATTCCATGTAAATGCATGTTAAAGTCATGTTAACAGGTTTACTCTGGTAAAAGCCATGTAAACCAGGGGGGGGGTAGTAAAAAAATTGCAGGAACGTATGCCGGGGTGGTGGGTGACCCGAGGGGCAAAAAACGCGTTTTTTACAACCTCATGCAATTTATTTACTAAAGACCTTTTGTGCCCTTATTTGACATTTGTAACAGTTTAAAACATATTATAAGGATTTATAACTGCAAAAACACCATATTTATGTTACTGTGACCTCATATGGGCCTTAGTGGAGATGACATTAAGCTATGGCATGTTGAATATGGGGCGGTGTGATGAAAATATCCCGACACCCTTTCGAAAGAAGCTTCGAGAAATGTAAAACTGATATAAATAAACTTCTCTTGATGTAACTAAAGCCTAGATCACTGTGTGCATGGAGAAAGAGCGAGCAACTGTCTCAAAAATTAATGTGACTATCAATGGCTAGAATATAACTGTCATCACACTGTTCATCGGTGCATCAAGCCAATCAGTGAAATATTTGCATGTCTATCAACTCATATGATCGGTTACTCCCACAACACCTAAAATATCCAAGTCTGGCATAGTGACTGTTTGTCATTTATTATAACAGAGGTTGCTCCAGTAGACTAACAAAAGTGGCATAATGCCAGATAATGGGCTGGTTGACAGACTAATTGGGAAATGGTTAGAAATTATGGAATTGTGTGTATCCTGTACAATGACCTAAGTTTGCATATATAAGTAAACTTGTCATGATGCAACTAATGCATAGATCATTGTGTGCATGGAAAAAGAGTAACTGTCTCAAACATTAATGTGACTATCAATGGGTAGAAAATATCTGTCATCAGTGCATCAAGCCAATCAGTGAACTATTTGCATGTCTTTCAACTCAGATGATCTCTCACAAGACCTAAAGTATCCAAGTCTGGTATAGTGCTGTAACTGCTTGTCATCTCTTATATATTTTGAAACAATCTGTCTGTCTGTTTGTCTGTCTGTCTGTCCTTTATACAAATCTACGATTCTCGACCGATCGGGACGAAACTTGGTACGTGTGTGTAGTTTAACCAGGCGGTGGTCGTTGTCGTATTGGCGAGCCCGTGCGGCGCCCGTGCAGAGCATGCGCAGACGAGATCTCGGAAAAGGGTGGAGCTATCGAAATTTGCTATGTGAATGTATCTTGCGCCGGGTACAAATTGTATCGGGTCGCCGAGCCCGTGCGACGCCAGCTTCGCGCATGCGCAGACCAGATCTCGGAAACGGGTGGAGCTATCGACTTGAAATTTGTTTTTTTTTTAATAGCCCGGACAACGTCGGGCTCATCGGCTAGTCTCATATATATTTTGAAGACCTCTGTTTGTCTGTCTGTCTGTATGTATGTTTGTTTGTCTGTCATTAATACAAATCTACGATTCTCGACCGATCAGGACGAAACTTGGTACGTGAGTGTAGTTTGACCAGGCGGTCGTCGTTGTCTTATTGGCGAGCCCGTGCGGCGCCCGCTTCGCGCATGCGCAGACGAGATATCGGAAACGGGTGGAGCTATCGACTTGAAATTTGCTATGTGAGTGTATCTTGCCCCGGATACGAATTGTATCGGGCCGCCGAGCCCGTGCGACGCCAGCTTCGCGCATGCGCAGACCAGATCTCGGAAACGGGTGGAGCTATCGACTTGAAATTTGGTTTTTGAATAGCTATCGACTTGAAATTTGGTTTTTGAATAGCCCGGAAAACGTCGGCTCTGTCTGTATGTCTGTTTGTCTGTCATTGATACAAATCTACGATTCTTGACCGATCGGGACGAAACTTGGTACGTGTGTGTAGTTTGACCAGGCGGTCGTCGTTGTCGTATTGGCGAGCCCGTGTGGCGCCCGCTTCGCGCATGCGCAGACGAGATCTCGGAAACGGGTGGAGCTATCGACTTGTAATTTGCTATGTGAATGTATCTTGCCCCGGATACGAATTTTATCGGGTCGCCGAGCCCGTGCGATGCCAGCTTCGCGCATGCGCAGACGAGATCTCGGAAACGGGTGGAGCTATCGACTTGAAATTTGCTATGTGAATATATCTTGCCCCGGATACGAATTTTATCGGATCGCCGAGCCCGTACGACGCCAGCTTCGCGCATGCGCAGACCAGATCTCGGAAACGGGTGGAGCTATCGACTTTAAATTTGCTATGTGAATGTATCTTGCCCCGGATACGAATTTTATCGGGTCGCCGAGCCGGTGCGACGCCAGCTTCGCGCATGCGCAGACCAGATCTCGGAAACGGGTGGAGCTATCGACTTGAAATTTGCTATGTGAATGTATCTTGCCCCGGATACGAATTTTATCGGGTCGCCGAGTCCGTGCGACGCAAGCTTCGCGCATGCGCAGACCAGATCTCGGAAACGGGTAGAGCTATCGACTTGAAATTTGGTTTTTGAATAGCCCGGACAACGTCGGGCTCATCGGCTAGTCTATATATATAAACAAGTAGGATTTGTCCAGATTTTTCTCTCAGACCCCTGGACCGAGTTCAACCAAATTTGGTTTGGTGACTCGGGGTACCCTGGTGGATGTTATAATGGTATTATATTTTCAAAAAATTATATTTAACAAAAATAAAATAAAATTGGTATTGTTAAATTGAGCAAGGAATTCAATCTTAAAAAAAAAAATATTAAAACAATATATATAAATCAAAATGTTTCATGACCAAATGTGCTTGAAGCACACAAAGGGGCCGCCGCTAAATGAAGGTTCTGTCTATAAAGATCAAAATGAGTGCCAAGTCCCACAGGTATCTCCGATGCTGAATATATGTTCCCAAAGGGAGCCTGTTTCAGCTAGTTTAGTATAAAAGAAACTAAGTTGCTCCAGTAGACTAACATAAGTGGTATGGAATATGTTAGATAATGGGCTGGTTGACGTACTAATCAGCAAATATTCAGAAATTATGAAATATTTTGCATTCTGCACAATGAACTAAGTTTATACAGATGATCAGCAATTTATAAAAACATTTTTTTCTCAATTAAAACAGCTTTTGAAACAGGTTAAACTGTTATTTGAACTAATTGAGATAATTCCCAGTCATATGAGTGATATCAGTAGAGTTTTATGCGATTCTATAGACCAATTTTAGTGAAATTTGGGGGGTGGATGTAAAACAACTGGGAGTATTATTTTTTTTTTTGCAGGTTTGGGGGTGGTGGGTCCCCGAAAATGCCAGATGCAAAAAAACGGCATACCTTCCTGCAATTTTTTTTACTACCCCCCCCTCCCTGTGTAAACCCACGTAAAAAGGACACACCCTTGTAAATTCCAAGTAAAGACATTGTGAAAACACCACTTTACTCTCGTAAAATGCTGGTGAAACAAGACATACATGGGTAAACCCCATGTAAAATCAGAACATATTGTATAAATCACTTCGTCTGGGAATATGCTCTTTAAAAAACGCTCTTTAAATTTTTGTAATATTTGTTTTATTTCCCAATATATCGGTCATTGAGTCGATATAGATCTCTTTGGGAAAAAAAGCGCTCTTTAAAAACGCTTCACATAAAAAGTAGTCAGTTACTTCAAAACGTGGCGCGTCAACCATGGTGCTTTTTATATGGGTTTGTTCCAGTCAGAGATGGATGTTGTGAATAACTGCATGAGTTCTACATTCCCAAGTATTAATGTTATGTGACATCTAATGAGACATCCCTTGATTTCGAATGAGGTGCAATTGAGCTAATGCCATAAAATAATATACCAGTAATACAAGGAGAATGGTAGTATGAATCTTAGTCATATTTCTAGGCTAAAGTTTGATATATTGTGTCGTATTTCAACCAGGGACAATAATTTAGGTGTGTTGGGTTTTTGTATATTTAAGTCCAAAATATTAACAACTCTGCAAGGTAGAGTCCAGACAATCTCAAAATTGCGGGTGCATACATAGGCTCCATTGTTGTTAATGTTTGTATTTAATGGTAATACACCAGGATTTACCAGAGTATAATGTAAGTGGGGTACACCATTCGTTTACTTGGAATTTACAAGGGTGTGTCCAATTTACATGGCTTTTACCAGAGTATATTATTGTTTACCTGATTTTACCAAACTTTATCAGAATAGAGCCCGGTAAACCATGGTTTCGAGCAGACTATATCCCGAAATATTACTGGGAGAATCCTACGAAAGAAAAATTCGAAAGACTATTATCTTTGGAAAATCAACTATTACTGAAAAAAGTTAGTATTTTTATCAAATTGGCATCAAGAAAATAAAAATATGACTGAGCCGATTATTCCAAATTTAAAAACGTGTGATTAGGTGCATTATTTATATTAGTGAATAATTATTTCAGGCAAAATATTATGATAATGATATTATAAAGGTTTAAATTATAATATAATATATATAAGATATTATAATACATATTACGATATATTTATACATTTATCATATTATATATTAATATATGTATGATTGTGTAACAATTGTTTTTTTGTGACCTATTGTAAATATTGTATATATGTTATAGCATGTTTCGCCTTAATTGACGACTTTGCAATAAACAATCATACCAGAGTGATTTTACAAGGGCATGAGCGATAACGTTATTTCACAATAGCACATTATGCGTAACTGATGTGTTTTCTGTCTCTTTTTGTGAGAACAAACTTTATATTTTGTTAGGTAGTCAGTTGGAAAATATTGTACCCGGTGCCATACTCAAAAGTTAACATAATGGGGCAAAAAATATTGTTAATAATAAGCCATGCAGCTAAGTAAAAAGTGTTTAACACCTTATGTAATCACATATATATATTTTGGCCATAAAAGCAGTTTCATAATTATCGGTAATAGACACGTTTAATATCAGCGCGTGCGATGACGTCACGGCGTTCTTCAAATAACTTGCGATCGCTGTAGTTTATGATTGTTGTTTTCGATGAATATTTCGCGTTGCTTCGGGTTTATTTGATCATGTGATAAAAGGTATCTCACACTCGTCCTATTTTATACGTAATTTATCAACCTCGTCCTCTAAATTCTATTTGAGCCTCGGTAAACCTCGGCTCAAATCGAATTTAGTGAACTCGGTTGATAAATTCCGTATAAAATAGAAACTCATGTGAGATCCTCTATATATTATATGGCCTCCGATCTGTTATCTCAAACGTTAAAGCTCCTGAAAGTGTATCTCGGTACTACCCTAATTCATAAAGTTACCCTAATATCGAGGTAAATTACCCTGGCATAATTATTCTGATAGAATTACCACATGCACTTACATCCCGGTAAAATACCTTGGTGAAATACATGGGTGTGAATATTTTACTAGAGTAAAATATATGGGTGTGGGTCTACATGACTGTGTGCGTATATCGTGACCATTCACTAGATGAATTTTACCAGAGTAAAATTACCTGTTCCAATAACTCTGATAATATACCAGTGTTTTACCATGGTTTATAATGCTAGGGCAGGGGAAAAACTTGCTTTCCCGGGGATGGGTCCCAAAAAAATTAAATAAAAATGTCAGCCTTAATTTGTATTCTATAATGTTTCCTGACCCCCCCCCCCACCCGTTTCAACGCACGAATGTACAATTACTTTACTTCCTATCAATTCTGAACAGATTTGAACCACACTGAAACCGAGAATGCACATAGCCAAGTTCCCTCATTGGCCCGGCTCGGATGACGAGATTGAGCTTCAAGCAGGCGACAGAATAAATGAAACACAGGAAATCGGAAACGGATGGTCATTTGGACACAATCTAGATTCAGGACAGAGTGGAATATTCCCCTCCAGTTACGTGAAAGATAAGCGAATTTCTCGACCGAAGTCAATTCTCGACATATTATCGGTCAGACCATCTTGTCCACCGGAGAGGCCGAAGTTATCGGACGTCGCCATGGCTAAACATGCAAAGATTGAAGTAAATGAGACTCGCAATCTGACTAGAAAGGCAGCCAGCATAGAATATCTTAACGAGATCGGGAAAGATGTTTTCAAAAGCGAACGCGGGGAGTTCGTCAAACAGAAAGCTGTGGTGGGCGTTGTCACTGGATTGTTAATAGGTAAGCCGTTACGAGGCAGCTTTCTCCTTTTATTACGCCATATATGGTGTTTTCTGTGATCGTGTCCTGGGGATGGTCAGTGGAGACATGGATGTTCTATTTATAGAAAAGTGATTTAAAAGGTACTAGCAATTTCCGTACTGGTTAGACTTTTGCAGGATGAATGTATTCGCCGATGTATCTTCGCGGATGTCTCATTGTTGCAGTATGTAAATTTTATGAGAGCGTAATTGCTTTCGATATTTTGGTGTGAACAATGGCTGGACGACTCTTGATAGCCCAGTCGTTTAGGGTAAAAAATTAGCAAAATCGTGACAGACCGGATTAAAGCATGAAACTTTGCCGATATGTACAATGGGATATGGGAAACAATTTTGGAGGTGGTGTCCGGGCTGCGGGTAATAGTTTGGGAGAATTTCTGGTTTCCATGGTAACGGCATAAAGTATTTGGAGAAAAGTGAAAAAATGCCGCGGTTTGGAAACAATTAGACTTGTGTTTTAATAAATGATGTGAACTCATAGTGCAATCAATGGTCCATCAAATGAACTGGGCCAATAGGACATATAGGGTTAAGGTCAACGATTAAGGTCATTGAAAAAAAGTGTCATTTTTCTGTCTATTTTTTATTGGTGGTCTCATATGCCGCCAACCCTAATGCTTTATTCTTAAATGCAATCCCTTCATAAATGCACAAAAAACAGGGCGTCACCACCATGTTCAATTTGTTATATGATATACTTTATTTCATATTGTCATTGTTTATGAAGAGTTCATTTCGGGAATACAATGCATAATATAATGTTCAAGTAACTTTGCTGTACCGTGAAATGGGGTGCATGCCTTTGGACAGTGTGAATCTCTAAGGGTACAAATATCTAATGACACATGCTTTTATAAATCCACTTGTGTTTTACTTGTCAGTCAACTCTGACCTTCATTTTAAATGTTGTTTGAGCTCGAATACGTTCCAGTTATTAACAGGAACGGTCTGTAACGCAGTTGAAAGTATGTCTTGTTTATTTGTTAATGTACGTTAAAACTTGACGCCCCGATAATTGAATGACATATTGAAACCAAATTATGACCGATAAACACTCATGTTCAATTATGTGGTCTAAAATGAGACAAAAAATAAAACTCAACCTTTTGGATATTTCACTTTGGAAACACCCTTTTGTGGGCCCCTAAAATTCCTTTGGGGTGATTTCGGACACTAGCCCAGTGTAAGCATCTTCCGCCACGACCGCTAATATGGCACATATATTCTAGTTCACTATAAATGAAATGTGTCCATGCAGACTTGTAATTATGTCTAAAGAAGGCATATTTTGAATTATTCTTAAAGCCAACATAGCGATGTTGTGATCTTTGTTTTATCACCCCTTGGTGGTGTCCGAAATAACCCCGACAACTCAACACTGTGAACATATAAGTCTTCGTTTGGATGTAGGCTAAATGTCTTATTGGGAAGTATCCGGAGTGTATCTAATCCGATTAATTCAGAGGTGGTGCTTTCATGAAACCTTGAAGGCATTATGATTAATTAGTCTGTATACTCGGTGATGAATGAAACCTTATCGGAAATGATTTCATAATGACTCGAGATTGTTTGTAAATCATTCAGTGTTCAGCCGCCGCGTACTGGCTTCTGTCAGTCAATTGCAGAATGCAGACCTCTATTTCTAGTTCATGCACCGGTTCTAGCTTTGGTGATGAAAGTATAACAATTAACAAAGAAAAGTTACATGCCCGCCGAAACAATATCGTATAATGTCGTATATATAAGAGAACAGAGAAAATAACAGTTTAGTGTATTAATTTTACCGCGAGCTGGCAACATTTCAACATAATGAAACGTTTGTGTACCGGCATCATTTTTTCTTCGTAATCGTTAAAACTTTCCCGTAATGTTTTTCATATTTATCTATTTTACGTAACTTAATCTTACTTAAATTTGGAACACGTACTACGAACGTTGCACGCCTCCTCTAGTTCATCCATTCTCAATTCATAACCACGTTTAAGAATTTGCACAATTAGCATTTTACTCAAATATCTTGTGTATTTACATTTCTGTATTTCGCGGCAAAATGTCATAATTATTACTTCCGGTTACTTCCCTAGTAACCTCTTTTATAACGACCATTCTCATTGGTCAATATTTTCTAACGGCTTTTAAGTTACTATATAAGCCTTCCAATCAGAAGCCTCGAGGCTTCTGTCCGTCATCGGTTCGCGTGCTATTTGCGTCACACGTAAACAGCTATTTGCGTCACACGTAAACAACAGCTGTTTAATTAGGTCATAACTGTCAGATTTATCTCAGGTGTAGTCGCATCGCTATTTCGGCATTTGTTGATATTGGTTTTCGGAGTTGTAAAGATTTAACCATGCAAGGCCAGGGTAGATCAATTATAGTCACGATAAGTGTCTGATCAGGTGGTCCAGTGTAAAATGCTGCTTATAGGTTACAATTTGGGCTTATTACTTTGTGATATTAGATTGCGGTTGGGTTTCACCCTTTATTCATGGTTTAGATCTTTTCTGGGAGTTTACCCGAATTATTCTACAATTTTGGTCCCTACTATTTCCTGTATATCGGATAGTATTTTAGAAGTAAATGAAATGGTTTAAGGTATGCAAGTATGGTAGTTCTGTCTAAGAACTGTCCATATAGGAAACGGCATTTAATAGACGTTGCAAAGAGTACAGAATTTTGTAGTTTACTTGTAATTAACAATTACCAAATTAATGCAGTAATGGAACATTTTCATATCAGGCTTTCAAATACATGCCTTTTGCTCCCATTAGTATTAAGCATTTTTATAGTGCAATAATGTCACTGGTAAATACTGGAGTTAATCAATCAGTGGTTATATTCATCATTTATTGTTGAAGTTGTTTATGCATCTATTGGTTAATAAATATCATTGTTGTTAGTTACATCTGACTCATATTACTGTCACTTTGGCCAATCACTGTGGTAGGATTATTTCTAAATAGGCATATGAGGTATGCGCACACTTCATATTGTACTGGGACGCCATTGTAGATCCATAACTATACCCTGGGGGAAACAGGGGTTATATAGGTAAATTCGATATACCGTGAGAAGGTTGTAGGCTGTCGGTGGCTGGACTATGAACAGCACCAATCTATATCACTGAGGCCGGGATGAGGTAATCTATCCAATGGAGAAGCTAGGGACCAACTTCCAGGTCATATGCTGTTAATCACCTTGATTAACCTATACTGGAGAGGTCAGGGACCCATTTCCGGGTCATGTGCCATTATCCAGGGGAGATGCCAGGGACCAACTTCCAGGTCATGTGCCGTTAATCCCCTTGATTAACCTATATTGGAGAGGTCAGGACCATCCAGTAGAAATATACATTGTAAGTCACTGTTCCCCTCTGTTACTAGTATGCTATTGAGCATGAGTTACGCTACCGGTTATTATGGTTAAACTTGTATATGGGCGAGTCATTCATAGGCATTCCGCTCGGCCAATTGTTGTAGTAGGGCTTTGTAATATCTAAGGACCCTTACCCCCTCGCTCGTTACAATAATAACATGTCAATCGTCAAGGCGTTTGTCATTTTGTTGGCAATGGGTGTTTGGTTATAACCAATTATATATTGGTGTATCAATGCAATGACCGTTGCATGTTTGGCAATATTGAGGAACGGGTACATGTACGAACTGAGAAATAATGTATCTTACCTTCGTTATATATTCAATAACATAAAGTTCCCCCGTCAGTAAAAGTCTAACATAAAAAAAATTCAAGGTTTTGAATGGGGTGGAATATGATCTCTATACGGGCGAATACATAGCCAGAGTAGATATTCATGGCATGATCTGAGAGCCATGCATGGGGGTATTTGTTTGATCGAAAACAGAAAGATATTTATACATTTTCTGTAAACACGACGCTCATATAAACCAGCTCTCACATGCACAGTTATATATTTTAATTAATATTTGGATCTTTTAGGTTCTCTGTTGATCCCGGTGTGCCACTATGCATGGATGTATACTCTTGAAGAATCGTTGTATATCGCCCTTTTTTCGTCGATTGTCATGTCGATCGGCCTTGTCGTGTCTGTGCAATGTAGATGCATCGTTGTCCTGACCCTTCCTGGCCTCTTTACTGGGAAGGGGCGTGCCGTTTTCCTGTCGATCGTCACTGCACTGCTACTCAGCGGTCCTGTTGTTAACATCAAGTACAATACTTATGCTGCTACGGATAGTTTCGCTTGCTTTTCCGACCTCGCTTACAACAAAACTGCGGAGCTGCAGGAACGTTTACTTGACGGCGTCAGGTCGATCGGTCAGCAACTAAAAGAAAATGCTGATAATATACAGATCGTCACAGAGAAACTACAGAATGCAGAAGATGTCGTCAATAACGCTATTGTCAAGACAAAGGAACTTGGAGAGGCAATTGAAAATGCATACAAGGTATTGACTTCCATAGCATAATAATAATAAAAATAGTTACCAAAATTTTTACTAAGTTAGTGCATGGCTAAAACAAATAACACCAAGTATCGCACCATACCAACTACAGAAGGCAGCATTGTTAGGCACGGCAATATATATTACACACTGAGTGTGATTATCACTAAATCCAGCATTCCGATTGGTCGGCGCCCACGTGACTGGTTGCAATTATTTCTCGGTGAACGCGCAAGAGGGTCATAATTGCAACCATAATAGTAGTATGGTTAGATCCACATCTAAAAATAGATTTTTTGGCGGGTAAAATTGTTTGTACTAAAATATTCCCAAATTTTTTTTTTCAAAACACAAAACTTCCAAAATTTCAAAAACTTCAAAAACTTCCAAAATTTCAAAAACTTTCAAAAACTTTCAAATATTTTAAAAATTCCCAATTTTTTTTTTCAAAACCTAAAACTTCCAAAATTTCAAAAACTTCAAAAACTTACAAAATTTCCAAAATTTCAAAAACTTTCAAATATTTTAAAAATTTCAAAAACTTCAAAAATTTCAAAAACTTCAAAAATTTCAAAAATTTCAAAAATTTCAAAAACTTCAAAAATTTCAAAAATTTCAAAAACTTCAAAAATTTCAAAAACTTCAAAAACTTCAAATTTTTTAAAAACTTCCAAAATTTCAAAAACTTCAAAAATTTCAGTTTATCACGTGATCACTAAATGTGGCAATCGGGTATCCACCGATGCCTGCAATGTATTATTTATAATAATTGGACTCATTGATCTCACGTAATATTAAAGTACAAACCGATGCTAGAAAAATACATGGACGAAACAAATGACACTTCTGACGAAAGTGATGACAATTCGGACGATTAAATTTCAATAAATTTCATCAACATGATATTCTCGTTTTCGTTATATATCTATAAGCGGGGGGAGAGTGAGTGTAGTAATTTCGTATCAGTTAAACGCTCTTCATTCGTGTATTACCAACAGGTAAGTTGCACTATTTTTGAAAGCAATCAAGGTGGCGTACCTCGGTGTGACATTTTCATTAAATTACAATAACCCTCGGCTGTGGTGTAACATGTTTATAGTTTATAGTCAAATAACCCAGAGTGATTTAATTCACAATGAAGTACACTGACACTCCACTGATAATTGACATACAACTGTATAAGTGAACATCAAGTAATGTGTGGCTCCAATGTGTGGGGGATAAAGGACATCATACTGTTTTGACTAAATGACCATCTATTATTGAGAATGAATAGACTCGATCACGCGCTTTGTTATTTACGTACAAGGTCATACTTCTCCATAGACAGTGACTATTTTATTCCAGTGTCTGTGAACGCATGGCTAACCTACATTCCAGAAATTCATTCAGATGCGATATGTATTGTTTATCCAGAGCTTAAGTGTGTAAACATCACATTTTGCTCGTCACGCTATGACCCCAGTCAGTCCATGTAAACATGATACAATTGTACCTGAGCTTATCGGCTGATGAGTAAATCCAATGATAAGCTGACAATATTTACGCATGGTCAAATTAGATTCATGCATAAAGGTAAGGTAATTTTTGTTATGGTCATGTTTTTTGTTAAGACCATGTTCTAACATAGATCGATAAATAAAGTTAAAGGTCATTATATTCCACAGTCAAATCTATTGGTGATCGAATTTGATAACTATTTTATTGGAACAACTAAGAGTATTATTTACGTGAGATCAATGAGTCCAATTATTATAAATAATACATTGCAGGCATCGGTGGATACCCGATTGCCACATTTAGTGATCACGTGATAAACTGATAAAATGTCCAAGTGACGTACTATATGTATGCATTCTGATCCGCTGTCGTTATTCATTCCATAACGTAATGCCTCAGGCCAGTCGAAAATTGGTTGCTCATCATCTTCATAATATTGAATTTTTGAAGTTTTTTGAAGTTTTTGAAATTTGTGAAATTTTTGAAATTTTTGAAGTTTTTGAAATTTTTGAAATTTTTGAAATTTTTGAAGTTTTTGAAGTTTTTGAAGTTTTTGAAGTTTTTGAAATTTTTAAAATATTTGAAAGTTTTTGAAATTTTTGAAATTTTTGAAGTTTTTGAAGTTTTTGAAGTTTTGGGTTTTTAAATTTTTTTTTTGGTAATTTTTAAAATATTTGAAAGTTTTTGAAATTTTTGAAGTTTTTGAAGTTTTTGAAATTTTGGAAGTTTTTGGTTTTTAAATTTTTTTTTTTGGAATATTTTAGTACAAACAATTTTACCCGCCAAAAAATCTATTTTTAGATGTGGATCTAACAAGCCCCCCATACTACTCATAATTACATCGACGCGTCATTGATTTTTGAGAAGAACGCGTATGTTTTGGGCGCATTTGCACTCGCGCAGGATTGACTTAATAAATCATCAGGTTTCAATATAAACTTGTTGTCACGGGCAGAAAAGGGGGAGGGGCAGAAAAAAAATTTGTCGCCGATTGCCAGCAACTTATATATAATCATCCCCATAATATGAGGAATATAATGGTGTGGTTTAAATATGTCAAAAGTCGCGCCGTTCGCGTCAGGGATGCCCGGAAGGGGAGAGGGGCACCAAAATTTATCAACATAATTTTAGCGCCGAATTCCACCAAATTTATGCACATTCTTCTGTGATCTTCTCCGTGATTCAAGGAATCGTATTGTGTGATTTAAAGACGCCAAATTGGTGTCGTTGGGAAGAGAGATTGGGGAGGGGGTGGGTGGGTACTAAATGATAAGAATTGGTTTAGTCGCCGATTGCCACGAAACTTATACAAATTCATCCCCATGGTATGAGGTGTCTAATGGCGTGGCTTAAAGCTGTCAAAAGTGGCGCCATTCGAGTCAGGGGTGCACTGAAAGGGAGAGTGGCAACAAAATTGATACACAATATTTTTAGCGCCAATTTACACCAAATTGATACACATTCTTATCCATGATATGAGGAATCTAATCGTGTGATTTTAAAGACGTCATATGTTTAGCGCTGATCTGATTGATACATATTCTTCTCCGTGATACGAATAATCTAATCGTGTGGTTTAAATGCGCCAAATTGGTGCCTTTTTGGTGAGAGATATGCAATGGTGGTCCTATATTTGATACGAATTTGTATACTCGCCAATTTTCCTAAATTTCATATATATATATATATATTCATCTCTATAATGAGTCTAAGTGTGTGGTTTAATGATGTCAAAAGTGGCGCCGCTTGAGTCCGAAATAGTAGGGACGGGAGGGTCACCAAAAACTTACAAAAATATGTTTAGTGCCAATTACCATCAAACTCATACACGTTCTTCTCAAATGATACAATGAATCAAATATTTGCGAATATCTGTCTGTGTTCTATATATAACTTTAATGGTACAATCGAGATGGCACCAAGGCGGTCTAACAGTGGTAACTTTTTACGAGTAAGATAATGGTGCGGGTTAAAATTTTCTAAAGTGACGTTGTTGGTGTCAGGGGAGGGGCTATTTTTAGCACATATTTCTACCAAATTGATATATTATTCTTCTCCGTGATACGAGGAATATAAACGTGTGATTTAAAGACGCGAAAATTGGTGTCGTTTGGGTGAGAGATAGGGGGGGGGGGGGTAATAACTATGATAAGAATTTGTTAAGTTGCCGATTACCACCAAACTTATATATAATCATCTCCATTATATAATGCATTCATGAGTCTAATAGACGTGGTTTAAATATGACAAAAGTGGCGCGGTTCAAGTCATGCATGAGGGGAGTTGCACCAAAGTTGATACAAATATATTTAGCACTGATTCCACCAAATTCATGCATGTTCTTCTCTAATGATAATTGCGATGAATTAAATCACATTTGGGGTCGTTTGGGTCATGGATGGCGAGAGGAGATTCTCTAGCATTTATAAGATTGTTCAATTCGCCGATATCCAAGAAATTTATATATAGTCATCTCCCAGGCCATCTCCATGTCGTTCTAAGGAGTTTTTGGCATTCCAATATCACAATCTCGACAAATGGTGACCGAATTAAGTCACTTGAACAATTATATCTTCTCAACTGTCATATTTATATGGGGATGGAATCAGGGCATTCGTATAATGATATAGCAACACAGATACATAGAAGAAAGCATTGAAAGTATATTTATATCAATCTATTTAAAAGATACATATATTCATTCAAACTGAGGGACCTTGAATCGTCAGATGATTGCATATTAGAATGGCTCATGTATATATTATAACACGATTGAGTCTGTCCCATTCAATATAGATTCCACACAAAAAGTTACAATTGCCAAGAGATATGGAAATGTAGAGCAGGCCTGTTCACAAATAGTGGTCACAGTGTGCAGTCAAATATGGTTACTTCTGAGATAAAGGAAAACGCAGTCCGTAGCACATGACTTTTCAGGATCCTCCAATAGTGACATCTGACAAGGGTATATCTGCCCGATACAGAGGATTTCATTCATTTTTTTAGAACAGACTCATCGCCTAACATAAACAACTCAAAATCTCGCTGTGTCGGGCACATGTAGCTGCTATACTTGCATAACATCATTTCTTTTAAACTGAAAATGATTAGCCAGTATATAGCACCAGAACAGAGGAGCACCTGGACATGTCTTTAAAACATCTGTATCTTCATGAAGATATGACAAACTAGATTGATTGATTGATTATTGATTGCGACATCTCTATGTAAAACACAATTATCGCTTTTATTTTTTCGAACTAGTGTGTTTATGATGTTCATGTTTCATGCTATAACGTCTGAAGTATACGCAGTTGTAAATAAATACATCTTTATTGGTGGGACGCGATAAACAAAATGATAATCGCTCCGACCTGACAAGGTGAGCCACTACTTATATTCCATATGTAAGAATCATGTTTTGTGATGCCATTTGGATATACAATTTATGAGAATACGTGTAACACTTTGAGAGCAAGAGTATTCTCTATTCCCACCAAATATCCACAGAGGGTTTCACATGACTTTAACCTGGGCAACGCCGCGGGTAACCCTGCTAGTATCGTATAAAATAGTCAAGCTATAATTACATGACTTATGAATCATAAATTGCGAGTTTGCGATACCCGTCCAACGGGAACGGGTACGGGTAAATGGGTGAACTTCATCACGATTATTTAAGTACATCCAATGCTGCACATATCGATAAGGATTTGAAACCAGTAGACGTTTCCCACTGACCGGTAATTGCGGTGAAATTTCACTAAGGTTTTCTCATTCAGAAGTACATGAATTCTATGAATATCAGTCAACATTGTTGTAATTTACGCCATTATGTTCAAATTCTCGATGCGGCTTCTAGCAGTTAGCTAACCACGGAATACAAGGAAACCATAGTCAGAAATGGTAACGCGCTCAAGATCATATATTATATACCCATGATTGTAATCATAGAATATAAAATATATTGGCTTCGCGAATGACCAACTCAGAATTCCGTTAAAATAACAATAACAACCAGCACTTAATTAACGAACCGGCGGCCGACTCGGCCGTCTCCGACCACAACCATCAGTGAGCTGCAGAACGAAAAATATATATAAAAATCAACATTATTGACATTATAATGTAAAGGACAATAAACGAAATTAAACCGGACTCGGCTTCCTGGTCGCGCAGTTCGACTTTAAAACCGGAAAAAAACCATTATATATAAATAAAACACCAGCGAACCATAGCTATCTAGAATTTGGACAACAGTATACACGCGGCGCGCGCGTAATGAAAGCCCCCAATCTGTTCACTAAAAACGGCATGCGTCTGTTCACTCCAGTAATGATAGGTTATGGTTACCGTGATCTAATAAAAATGACCTTGATCTCGCTCGTATAGGCTTGTTTCTGGACCGATCGAACAATAGTTTGTCCAGACGCTGTATATTCTGCCCGGACAGAGGCGATCACAACGAAATCCCTAAATAGCCGGGACGAAGTCGGGCACATCAGCTAGTATATACATTGAGGGATCGAAGATCATCATGTGTTTACCGGTATATAAATCCAACAATGTCTGGGCGGTCATCATCATCAATTTTATGGTACTAAGTCGCGATGACGTTTACCCCTTGCAAAAATAAATTAACATAAAGTATTTGGATGGAACGATTTGTGAAAGTTTCTGTATGGATTTGTCCGAACTGGATATAATATTTATATGTAGTTATTCAAATTCGTATCTTTCGCACCAGAAAACAGCATCGATTTGTTCTTTGAACTCGTCTGGTGAGTTTGCTTCAACAATATGATTTGGAAGATTGTTCCGCGACGACACAATCCTTTGTGTAAAGAAGAACTTACGCACTTTTATTTGTTTGATTTGTTTCTGTATCTTCAGTTTGTGTCCTCGTGTTCTCTTGTAAAACGCTTTTCCGAAAATAATGGCATTGTCGATGTTATGGTATCCCTGTATCAGTTTAAACACCTTAATGAGATCTCCTCTTTTACGGCGATATTTGAGCGAGATAAGACAGGATTTGCAGAGTCTTTCCTTATAAGTTAATGTCCAAAATTTAGAAATAATATGTGTAGCCATCATTTGGACTGATGCTATAGCTCTGTAGTGTTTTAGTAAGTATACAGCACGCACGTTGTTCCCATGCAGGTTCTATAATAGGTGGGATCAATGTCCGTATATCCTTGTATATTCGAAAGATCGTTCGACGACAAGAAGTATATTGTTTGTTTTCATCACAATTGTGTTGATGTGTTTGTTGAAATTCAGTTGGTTATCTATTTAAACCAGGCAATACGCACAAGCTTGACTACCAAGAGATATCTTATCGGGGTCCACGATATGATGGCTCTTGGTATACAATCGCGACCACGGGAGGCACGTGATGTTCGATTGAATATCAGAATGTTGGGTATCATATAATACCATATCCCATAATATGTCAAATATAGCGAAATATCGAAATATAAAATAAAACGAAAAAGCGAAATAGGAAAATACATCGAAAATCGAAATAGGAAAATACAGCGAAATAGCGAAATAGCGAAATAGAACGAAAACTCGAAATAGGAACATACAGCGAAATAGCGAAATAGGGAGAAATATAGAACGAAATATATAAATATGAAATTATTTTTATAAACGAAATAACGGAGATATTTGAAAAGGTGTCTTTGACGAAATAACGGACATATTTGGAGAAGTGTTTTAAAGAGCGTTAAAAGGACCCCGATAAGATATCTCTTGGTAGTCAAGCTTGTGCGTATTAGGTGATTTAAACACCCCGAGGTCTTTCTCTTCTTGAGATGCCGATATTGGTGTTCTTTTTGAACAGTCATGTGTCATTCATGTATAATACACTCTGTTTGGGTTATTATATCCTAATTGAAGTACATGGGTTTTGTTGGCATTGAACTGCAGCTGCCATTTGTTGGACAACTGGCAGACCTAATCATATACCCGGTACATGTATCAGTAGCAAAATTTATGTTTCAGAAATGCAGCAGTATTGCACAAAGCGGATCGGAACAGTGCATCAGTGCAGTTAACAGCAAATGTGCACAAATCATATCGTCGATACCCGGTTTAAATGGTATTAAACCCAGTATACCAGATAAACCAGATATAACCAGTATACCAGATGTACCCAGTATACCAGATGTACCCAGTATACCAGGTTTTGGTCGCAGGAAGCGCAGCTATGAGAACGATTTAGAAGGATCTCTGAGGACGTTACTAATGTGAGTATATAACATGCAGCGTGTCACGTGCCACCCAAGGCAATATCAGTGAATGATTTAGGTCATCGCATATATAAACAAAGAATCATGATATAATATTGGAGATAAATATTAAAGCGGCATATATAATATATGTTCTCAAGTTTAACATATAGTATAATCGTTCCGATACTTACTATACATCGTAACCATGCATGCAGATAAACGGCGTGTATTATACTGTTAAAATACAATATAGCTCCAAATCTAGAGGTGATCCTAATCATGAGTCATGGCTGTATATTTAAAAAACATTTCTCATTACTCCTTCTATGGCTGTTTTCTGTGAAGGCGTTTTTACTTGTCAATGGAGCTATGGGCCAATGGGTGAAATATGATTTAAAAGGTACTTGGATATTTTCGTACTCGAAACATATGATTAGAAAGGTACTTGGGTATTTCCGTGTTTCGTACTCGTTTCTTTTTCAGAAGGAGCATTGGCGATTCTGTCGCGATGTATATTCAAGTATTGCTTTGCGGTTATTTGGGCGGGCGGCTCTCGAGACATGCTTTATTAACCATGGCTTGTTAGCCGCATGCTAAGAAGTGCACACCCAGTAACTGGAACGGGAATTTGCGCGTTAACCCTTTACCCAACAGAACGGCCCTGTGCCAATGCATTCTCTTATATATGGTAAAAAGTGTTAAAAAAAGATTTTATTTGGGCGGGCGGCTCTCGATTACGATTACAATGGAGAATTGGCACAGGGCATAACTGTAACTATCACAATGTGGCCAAGGAGCCGGTTCCAATGATATCCATATTTGTATGGTTCTATTGAGACAGACCGAAAATATTTTAGGCTGTTGAAGCTTTATTTGACCGGTTTTGGCCGGTTTGTTGGGTAAAGAGTTAACTATCAGCGCACTGCGCGTTGTGTGTTTCTAGTGTTCGTTAACCTGCTTTGTTGCATTGTTACTTGAATATCTTTCATTTATTTTCACGTGACATAAATACTGCATGGGAAATTGAGGATGGTATAAGAAATTTAATTCGCAATTTCGCATATGAACCCTTCTAGTAGTCCAAGTCTTCTCGTACTAAAACTAGCTAAGATTTTGGGATGGAGATGCTAGTATTTAGTCCGAGTTCCAGGCCCGTGCATTCCTATGGCACGACTTAAGCGTTAGTGACCCGCTCAAATAAAACCACAATTATATGAAATAAAATATCACAATTGCTACAATAAACGGATAGTTTCCGCAGAAGACATGCTATTTGATCTGAAACCCAAATCGGTTGTGAATTGAAAGCGGTAATTTAATGTGAAAAGAAACATTTGCCGCAGTGTTTACATATTTTTTAAAGTATGCGAACTCAGTTGACCTTGCGAACTGCGTTCGGCATTTTCCGGTGAAAATATTCCGTAGATTTTCAATCAACCACGCACGATGAATTCTCCATTGTAATCGTAATTATACGTGACAATAAATACATAAATACATAGATTAAATACATATTGAAGATATAAATGTAATACATTAAATAAATTACGGGAATTACAACCATCTCACAGTTTAAAACAGTGTAAACACAATGAGCATTAGAATATCATGGGGGCCGCCATTTTGTTTGTATCGAAATTCGTCTCGGCCAAAACAAACACCGGACAATGCCGATGATATATCTTTAATACCTCCTCTGTGGAGAGTCAGAAATTACCCCCACCCGCCTCCTGGACCATGTTTTAATTGACCCTCATGTGGGAGGGGGCATATTTGAATTAATCCTCATTGAACCATATTTCAATTGACCCCTATCTGCCTTATTTAACTCCAATGGGACCGTGATCAGCACTGATGGCACAAATGTTTTATTTAATTAACCCTCATAATGGGACCATATTTGTGACCCGCCATATCAAATCCAGTCGTAAGTCGGGATTTTTTTTACCCTGTGCCAATGCATTCTTATATATGCGAGTCGACCATAGGTCGCCTCGCATATATAAGAGAATGCATTGGCCTAACAATTTTTTATCATTTTTTTTAAATAAATGTTTCTTACAATTTTTAGGACATAAAATAAAAAAACATCCATTACCCTGCAGGGAGCCCCACACATATATAGAAGCATATAGAAGAGTGTCGTCTGCTCATGTTTGTCTGGGGCTCTGTATGGGTGAAATTATACAAAATTGTTAAAGAATACAAGAACAAATTATTAAAATTGTAAAAAATTGTTAGGCCAATACATTGTCTTATATACATGTATGCGAGGCGACCTATGGTCGACTCGCATATATAAGAGAATGCATTGACACAGGGTAAAAAATTCCCGACTTACGACTGGATTTGATATGGCGGGTCACATTTTAGCTTTAAGTAACTCTCATGTTACCATATTTTAATTTAATTGACCTTCATGGGACCATATTTCAATTAACCACCCATGGGTCCATATTTGTATTAACCCTCATGAGACCATATTTGAATTAACCCTGATCAGTTATGGGACCATATTTTAACTAACAATCAAGGTACAATTTAATTAACCATTATGGGACCATATTTTTTATTAACCCGCATTGGACCATATTTTAACTTACCCTCATCGGACCATATTTTAATTAACCCTCTCTGGATGTGACCACATTTTTTAATTAACCATCATGGAACAATCCATATATTCCCATTAACACTCATAGGAGGCCATATTTTTAAAGTTGATATCAGGAGTGCATTGCCTGAGACCATTCTTAGATCTTCATTACTCCTTGTTATGGTGTATATTGGCAAATATATCTGACTATGTCGTAGGACGTGGTGGACTATATGTGATTAAAACGTACTGGGTATTTGCGTAATTGGATGTACTAAATGTGATTAGAAACGTACTCGGTGTTTGCGTTCTTGAACCATGTAACGACGATCGACAATTTGGCCTGATAATTAATCTGCATGCTATTTCGTGTACTATTCAGACCACAATTTCAAATGAAATTAGAACAGGTATTTGCGTACTTGTCTTGACTAATGTGATTAGAAATGTACTCGCTATAATTATGCGTACTTGAACTATATAACGAAGATCCAGAGCTTTTGGCCTGATTTTTAATCTGCATGTTATTTCATGTACTATTCATACCTCTATTCCATGAGAAGTTAGACAAAATAACAAAGAAAAGATACATGTCAGCCGGAAAGAATTCAAATATCGAACAAGAGAACCGAGAATCCGACGGTTTAGTGTATTTTCGTAAGCTGGCAGCACGTCAACATAATAACGTGTCAATCGTCAAGGCGTTCGTCACTTTTTCGGCAATGGGTGTGTGGTTATTGATGTATCAATGCAATTTGGTCGTTGCATGCATGTTTGACGATGGACATATTTTAACCAATGGAACCGTACATACGTCACTAATTGTGAACGCATATCATACGGTGTTTAAATATCTGAAATTATACTTTAGTTTGGCACGTCTGATTTAAAAAAAAAATTCACATCCTTTCTCACCGAGTGCACGTATATAGACACATACAAAAAATGTCACATATTCAACTACATAGCCGTTATACTATATACTATATACAGATTGTTCACCATCACTCTATTAAAGTTGCAATATATTTATATATGCCTAATAACATGATCTTGAGGGCGTTACCATTTATGAGTATGGGGTTGTCGTATACATGTGGGCCGGAGTGTGTGTCGATTGGTTTCAATGTGAAATCCAAAGACGGCTATGTTTTGAAAAATTTCTGAACAGTTCGATAACTCCCACCCAGAGGTCACTCCGAAGATCCATACATGCTGATTAGTGACGATCGGGCGAGGAGTGTGGCCTATAAATGTCGAAGTAAACACAAATGAATTATATACCATAATTATTATTGCGAGGTTGTACATTACAGTGTTATACATATATGTACATTAGATATATGTATATATGCTATTCTTTATGCTAGAACATAAACATATAGTGCGAAAATGGTGCATGGACCGATATTCTACAAAATCCTATAAAATGTGACGTTTCGTTTTAAACCAAAAATTCAAACCAAAGAAGGAGTACATGTATGTGCAGTTGGAAGGTCGAAGTTGGTCACATCCCAAACGAATACCATTCAGCTACTACCCATGCATGGTCTCAGATTATAATAAATAACTTCTAATTGTTGATTTATTTTGAATGAAAATTGCGGTGTTCTCAATATTGTAATATATAATTTATAATTATAATTATTTCAGCACACATAAGAAATCCCTAAGCGACGACATTTGTAGCAAAATCGATGATGTGTGTGATGAAGTGGGTGTCGCTGAAACCGCCTGCGACCAGATGAACACCCCGCATGGATACATCAAACAGGCCAAAGATGAGTTGGAAAATGTGCTGAAATTCTTGGTGAACATTTACAAATTCGAAGTTGAAGTCACGAGTGCGGTGGATGCCGGTGTGAACAAGTCCACGACGGTGAAGAGAATAAAGGAAAAGGTGATGAAAGAGTTTGAAGAAAAATCTGAAGGATTCATTCAAGCAATTTCGATTGTGAACCGAATTTTATCATTCTCCATACTGTTGTTATTTCTCCAAGCCCATCGGTATTTGCGGAACTTTCTCGCAAAGGATAATTTCGATAACATGTATATTACTAAGAAGTTCAAAAATATTGACCAGAAACGGATGGAGCAACAAAAGCCAACTCTTCTGCCATTGAAGAAAACGGAACGCAAGAAGTATATTGATTCGACATCATTCAAAATGGCACCACCCGAGATCGCCAAATGTCGAATGGGTGCGGTGGTGGTGTCCCTTCATTTTATCATAAGTGCGGTGATTATATTTTTCGATTTCGTTCTCTATTTTATACTGGACCTCATCAACAGGCACGCACAATTTAAATTTGAATACTCAGGGGAAACTAATATAAAATTCGAAATCAAAGGAGATGGTCTTGTCAGCCAGGCGCTTCAGGCGATTTTCAAGGACATACGATATTCTGATGACTACACGGACGATTACGATACGACAGTATGTCTGCCGAAACCAAACGAACCGGATCAGAGTGAGATTTGGATATTTCCCTTTCTCTATATCTTTGCATTTATGTGTGTCTTCATACAGTCGTATGGTCTGAGATTGAGGCGCAAACTGGCAGCGTATTATTACCCGGAACAGGTTCGTGTTGTAACACCAGTACTATATGGGAGGCCGTTTTCACATTAATTAAATAATTGGACAAGTGCAATTGATCTTCGATGGGTGAAAACTTGTTATGGCTAATCGGCTTAAGCGCGATTCAATTGTGCTTATAAGCGCAAGTGAGTGTTATTAATTACCATTAAACGCAATTTAATTGTGCTTAATTGCAATTATAATTAAATGTGAAAACGGCCTCCCATACACTACTCACAATGCACGATTACCCAATAGCCAAAACCATAATCACCACCATCATCACTACCACGGTACTAACAATAACAATATCAACAGTTACAACAGCACGAAAACAATAGCCATCACTATCATCAGTTACAACTATCATCAAAGTGCACCCCCCCCGGTGCATGACTCATTTGGTAAGGCGAATTATGACAACATAAGTCACCCAGCGATGGCGAATCAGGTTGTTATTGCCGATTATTTGCCAGTGAAATAATCATCACGATAACATGAATATATGTGGGGACATAACATCAAGGTGACTACCATTGTAGAATGTAATGTGCCATTATTTACTAGACTGGTGGATTTATTATTTTAATGTTACCCAACAGAACGGCCATGTGCCAATGCATTCTCTTATATATGCGAGTCGACCATAGGTCGCCTCGCATATATGAGAGAATGCATTGGCTTAACACATTAAAAATTATAAAATTGTTAAAGAATGTAAGAAAAAATGGTAAAAAGTGTTAAGTGTTTTTAGGCCAATGCATTCTCTTATATATGCGAGGCGACCTATGGTCGACTCGCATATATAAGAGAATGCATTGGCACAGGGCATAACTGTAACTATCACAATGTGGTCAAGGAGCCGGTTCCAATGATATCCATATGTGTATGGTTCTATTGAGACAGACCGAAGATATTTTAGGCTGTTGAAGCTTTATTTGGCCGGTTTTGGCCGGTTTGTTGGGTAAAGGGTTAACGTCCTTAATAGAAGTAAGGCCGAACATAAGCATAAATTCTATGAAATAACTTCAGAATCGTAAGTGGCCACCTGGGCCGAACATTTTTGGCCGAAAATAATAATGGGCCGAGTTTCAAAACTGGACCAAAATCACCCGGCCTTCTGAAATAATTTTAACTCTGCCACCATTCATTGCATCGTTCCAACCCATCCCTGCTACCATCTGATTCCAAGGTTGCCACCATTCCATCCTTGTCATCCAACCCATGCCACCATCTTATCACATCCCTACCACAATTCCATCCCACAGTTGCCACCTTATCCCACCTGTGAGAATTCCATACCACCCGTCCACAACTCCACCCAACCCCTGTCAGTTCCATCAAACCCCTGTCAACATCTCATCCAACCCCTGCCACAATTCTTTCCCATCTGTTCCACCATATCAGCACATCCCGTCTACCATTCCGTCCACCCTACCGCCTGCCATTCAATCACTGCCACCATTTCACCCCACCCTGCCACCATTCCATCTCACCCTGTGACCATTTGATCAATCCGTTGTCGTAACCCTGTTGAACTTATACGCTTATATGGCAACATTTTGGACAATTCAGCTCATGAATCTTCTCAGTCTGACGAGAAGATGATGCCATGATCATCTGGACTCCAGCAACGCCGGTATAGAGATAACATTCCACTAGTACAGAACATGGTAACTTTAGATATCCTAACCCGTTCTAACAGGGAACGTTATAACACTGAACAAACAACGCAGGAAGTTTGTTTGAAAAGATTTGAATAATTGTCACACCCGGCTGCAAAATAACTGAGGGGCGATATATAGCTTATCTTTCAGAACATAGCATAGGAGGGGAACAATGTTAAGGGAGAGTTTACATATACCTACACAATCACGACTAGATAATATGAATATATTTTTTCTTACCTTTTAATAACAGGATCAATCCAGAACAATCTACTTATACAATCGTATACAACAGTCACGTGTTGGTCTGAAGACGAGGATGAAGCGACTTATCGGATTAAACAAAAAGGAACAGAAGACAGACCAAACTTTTAGTGTACTAAATTGGATGGCGGTTAAATTCCCTGGCTTCTGGAAATTATACAGCCTGTTTGGCCGACAGAAACGTTTCTGTTTGAGCTGTGCTGAAACGGAGAAAAGCGACTTCAATATATGTAAGACACCTGGATGTAAGGGGGCTTACTGCAGAGAGTGTTTCGCTGAAATTGACCGACAGTGTTCTCTGTGTGACGGAATAGAGGATGTTGATAGAGGCTCTGTCATAAAACAGAAGGACATGTCCGAAATCGAGTAACCCGGGATAACTCATGGTCGGGGACGTAAATATGTTGATGATGTTCAAATTACTGAAGCTTCCTGAAATTTTGCGCAGACCATGTGCCAATGCATTCTCTTACATATGCGGTTATCCCATATATAGGTAGCTTCGACATATATGTGCGAGGCTCACTATGTGAGATATAAGAGAATGCATTTGCACATGTCTTTAACCACACCGACCATTCGAAAACTGACATCTGTGTTGCCAACCGCGCTTCTACGACGATACAACCGCGCATCTCCTATAGTCTTATGTTGCAATTTGTACTACGAAATTCGGCAAAAATAGAGTGTTTTAATTTCCTTTGACAGAATGGAACGGTTGGTATAATGTCAGTTTTATTCGCTTAATACCTCGACATTTACCGGTTTGAATTCGAAACCATTCTGTATATATCGTCAAAGCATTTGAGGTAGAAAAAGGCCGCAGAAACAGCCCGAGGTCATACCTTTGAAACATATTTTTTTTCACAAATGTATCTGAATTTAGCAATACGATTGAGTATTTACTCACGGATTTTTGTTCGGATTCCTATACTCAAATCTTCATGCAACCACTTTGCGTTGAAATGAGTATTCACCCTTTCTTCAATTTCCATAAATTGAGTCGATTTCGGAATTGAGTATATTGAAAAATCGAGAATGCTTCTTTGTGACCAACAACCAACGATCTATGTTGCAGAATTCCCGTCTAATTATAACTAAACCAAATATCGCGTGTATGTGTCAGAATCGATGTCCTAAGGGCGCCTTTTTCGTTTCCGAAACGAGATGTACTCAAATCCGTCTCGTCTCGAGCTGAAATGATAGATTCGAGAACCATATTATTCAAATCAGCTGATACGAGTCCCATATGTTATTGAATTGTGTAGCATAATATACTTGATTGCCCCGTGCCCCGTACCGGGTCACATGCATGGTTGTAGAAGCGTTTAGTAAAGGACTCTGCTCTTAATTGGATGTTCTCAGTCGAATTTTATTTCCTTGACAAAAATTAGCGTTTTAACGAATAACCTATAAATGGCCATGTGCTATGACCAGTACATTCTCCAGACACTAGCAGTAATTTGTTTTTTGCTGTTATTTTTGTTGGATTTGCCTATGATTTAGGTTGCACCTGCCAACTGGCATGTGTAGCAACACTCACTGCGAATAACACAACTATAATTAATGTATATGCTGGTCATACTAAAAGCCGACCGCATCCGAACGCACATCCCTATATATAGGGATCCGAGCGAGATGAGGCATGCACTATCATGCATAATAGATCTGTATATACATGTAACAAAGTTCCAATCCCCAAGTCGATAGCTCGAACGGAAACGGCACAGCAAGTTAGGGATTAACTGTTCCGTTTCCGCTCGAGCTATATCGACTTGTGTATTGAATCTTTGGTACATACAGGTCTATTCTGCACGATAATTAATGCTTCATCTCGCTCGGTCCCCTGGTGGCGTTGCGATCGACGTGTATTATTTTTCGGCGTTTTTGCGTATATTCAAAGCTAATTCGGCAGCAGCGTATGTGTTTAATGTATTCACTTCCGCTACAGCTAACGACTTGGCCACTCGCCCATGTAATGCAGAGGGGTATTCGCTGCATGATATGATGTCCATTTTCGTGGTCGCTGTGGTCGGTGCCCTTTTGGATTTTGCGTACCTGCACGGAACCGGCCGCAAGTTAGGGGTTATCAGTGCCGTATCCCTCGAGCTATCGAGTTGGGGATTGGAACTTTAGTACACACATGTCTACAAGAAAACCATAATCAGAAATGGTAACGCCCTCAAGATCATATTATTAGCCGTAAATATAAATTATAATATAAATTCCGTTAAAACAACTAATCCTTCAAATTATTTTTAAAAACTATACGGCTTATTACTGCAGGTTTCTCATTCACCACACTCGAAAGCTTCTAAATTCGGATAAAAAATCGGAGGCATTGTGTTCCCACCAAGAGTGCATGGCCCAGCCATTGTTCATACCTAACATCGAAGCAATTAACGCGGTCATAATAGTTACATACTGCAACTATAAGACACCCAGCAAATACACACCCCACGAAAACCCGAAATGTGTTATCATGCGAGAAATCCCATCGCTATAGCTCAATTTGACACGGCCAGATTAGCCTTCCTACAATATCCTAAAAACATCGAAGCTTCTCAAATCATCGGCATAGTCAACAGAACTTCACGAACTTGGACATCGACACTTTCTAATCGCTCTACATAAGCATGGTCAGACCTATCATCGAATACTGTAACTCTCATGGAGTCCACATCACACATATCAAAGCATTATGTTAGAGAAATACAAAGAAAAGCAACGAAACTAGTTCGTCAAATAAAAACTCTATGCTACCGAGACCGAATGTTAAGTCTCAATCTGATGTCTTTAAAATATCGAATATTTAGAGGAGATCGAGGTCTATAAGCTGTTGAATGGTCATTACAATATCAATGCCTGTGACCTATTAGAAAGACATTCGTCAGGAAGAACAAGAGGACATACTAAAAAGCTACATATGCCCATTGTTAACAAGGCCATAGGAAAATATTTCTTCACGCAGAGGGTGGTAAATAGCTGGAACTCTCTGCCAGACTTCGCTGTTGAGGCTCCAACACTCGATCAATTTAAAATATAGTCACATAGACTCATTCTTCTATTATATAAAATACGAGTTCGACGACAAGTAATATGTTCAAGTGACTCACAAGTAAATATCGAATGACGATACATATATTTGTAAACAAGCATTGCAAATAATGTTATTGTGACGAAAAGTCCCAAGACTTGTTCTGTATTATGATGATCGATGATGATGATTATGATATGATTGATAGCACCCGTTCCCTAATTAAAATCAGCATATTTCGACAATTTTAGGGGACCTCCGCGAATTCCGTGACCTCCGCAAATAGTCCTCAAATAGGGACCTACTGCGAATTGTCACAACCGGAAAAACCCATTATCTATTTATAAAATGCCCAGCTACCCACAACTTTCTAAAATCTGTAGAACAGTATACACCAAGAAAACCATAGTCAGAAATTGTAACGCCACCAAGATCATATTATTAGCCATAAATACAAATTATAATATTATGATATAAACTAGCTTTCAAATTCCATGTGGGAAATTTGGATACTTCCATATATCAAGTTTTCCCGTTTCTCGTGTTATGCATTACATTCTTCAAGCTGTCTTTTTTATTACACTAGCTGGTGGGCCCGACTTCGTCCGGGCTGTTTCCCATCTGATTTCCGGCGAAAGGCGCGATTTGACCTTGAATTGACTATTTTGAAAGTCAAGGTCAGATCGGGGTCATGATTTCACCCGTCAAAAACACTCTCCGGAGAAAAATACCCCTAGGTATAAAATTTCGTCGAAATCCGTCCGTTTACCCGATTTTACCTTGAATTGACCATTTTGAAGGTCAAGGTCAGGTCGGGGTCATGATTTGACCCGTCCAAAACACTCGCCTGACAAAAGTACCCCTAGGTATCAAATTTCGTCGAAATCCATCCGTTTTACCCGATTTGACCTTTGATTGGCCATATTAAAAGTCAAGGTCACGCCGGGTCACGATTTGACCCGTCGAAAGCACTCCCACGACAAAAGTGTCCCTAGGTATCAAATTTCGGCGAATCCGTCCGTTTTACCCAATTTGACCTTGAATTGACTGTTTTAAAGGTCAAGGTCAGGTCAGGGTCACGATTTGACCCGCCCAAAACACGCCCCGGACAAAGGTACCCATATGTATCAAATTTCGTCGAAATCCGTCCGTTTTACCCCGATTTACCTTGAATTTACCATTTTGAAGGTCAAGGTCAGGTCGGTGTCACAATTTGACCCCTCCAAAACACTTCCCGCACAAAACCACCCCAGGTATCAAATTTCGTCGAAATTCGTCCGTTTTACCCGATTTGATAATTGACCATTTTGAAGGTGGAGGTCAGATCGGGGTCACGATTTGACCCGTCCAAAACACTCCCCGGACAAAAGTAGCCCTAGGTATCAAATTTCGTCGAAATCCATCCGTTTTTCCTGATTTGACCTTTGGTTGACCGTATTGAAGGTCAATGTCTCGCCGGGTCACGATTTGACCGGTCCAAAACACTCCCCGGATAAAAGTAGCCATAGGTATCAAATGTTGTCGAAATCAGTCCGTTTTACCCAATTTGACCGTGTCAATTGTTTTAAAGGTCAAGGTCAGGTCGGGGTCACGATTTGACCCGTCAAAACACTCCCCAGGCACAAGTATCCCTAAGTATCAAATTTCTTCGAAATCCATCTTTGATTACCACACGATCGCATGCTTTCCAAAGGGTGTGGTAATATCAATATCAGCACATGTGCTAATCTGTGTCGGACTATTTTATTCAGCGGGGTAAGACTACAGCTTTTAAAGCGACCCATTTTTACTTTTACATCGACCTAATTACTAGCCTAGTACCCAGGCCAACAAAAAAGGACAGAATATCTTGGGATATGCATTGACTGAAGCGCGTGATGAAATTGCAAAGGAAAGTAATGACGGCGATTCCAAATGTGAAAGCGAAGAGAACCCAACACATGACTCCGCGGTGGGGTATGTAATGACTGAGGCGCGTGTTGAAATTTCAAAGGAAAGTAATGTACGTGACGCTATCGGTACGATTGAGTCAGGTACGAGACTACCTAATTACCCATAATCCAATCTCCCATTGGACAAGAACATATTACACCGGTGGCGTTAAGTTTACAATTTCAGCCTGTATGTGACTATATCGGTACGATTGAGTCAGAGACCACCTAATTACCCATAATCCAATCGCCCATTGGACCAGGTGTTATTATATTTTCGAGAACATATTACACCGGTGGCGTAAATGAGGGCACGTTACTGCATTCCCCATCTCGCTCGGATCCTTGGTGAGGTGCGGTCGGCTTTTAATAGGACCGGTATATGTTAAATTTAAACATTAAATGAGGTTGTCTCTTTTGATTGGAGCTAATCACTTTAATTTAATAATTTCACCACTCATTGTCATATATAGCCACAATTAAGCGGCCCCGTACATGTACCACGACACATCAACGAGAAAACCACAGTCATCACGTTGCACGGGTTAAAGCGATTCCAGGACCTCAATAATACGAATGTGACATCACTAGTGAATAGTTGGATATTACTAACCAGTCTGGTGCTATATGATGCCATTCGCATTGAAACATGTGACCCGCCATATCAAATCCAGTCGTAAGTCGGGATTTATTTTTACCCTGTGCCAATGCATTCTCTATATATGCGAGTCGACCATAGGTCGCCTCGCATATATAAGAGAATGCATTGGCCTAACAATTTTTTACAATTTTAATAATTTTTTCTTGTATTCTTTAACAATTTTATAATTTCACCCATACAGAGCCCCAGACAAACATGAGTAGACTACACTCTTCTATATGCTTCTAATGGCGAGGATATACTCAATCGTGTTGCTTAATTCCGATACATTTGTGGAAAAAATCTGTTTTAAAAGGTAGGACCCCAGGCTGTTTCTGCAGCCTATTTCTACCCCAATGCTTTGACGAAATTTACAGAATTGTATCGAATTCAACTAGGCATATGTCGAGGTATTGAGCAAATATAACTGCCTACTATACCAACTTTTCCAGATGAAAAAATGCTTTTTGGTAACATTGATTTAAGAAAAAACAGTAATTGCACATCTTATAGAATGAGCGAGATAACTCAGATTGTGTTTTACGGCAGTATAGCACCACCACCTCAACTTATGTTGCTAACTTGTTCAGTTAGTTGAACAACAAACAACCCAATGAACGTGTGCTAACTTGTTTAAACAATTTACTAAAACAAGTAACTAACTTCTTTAAAGGTGACGGTACTACGCTGTCCGCTGTATATATATATTTAACTACGCTGTCGGCTGTATATATATATATTTAACTACGCTGTCGGCTGTATATATAAATATTTAACTACGCTGTCGGCTGTATATATATATATTTAACTACGCTGTCGGCTGTATATATATATATATATTTTACCATGTCTCACTTTTTGTTTTCTGTTTTGTTAACTTTTATAGAACATTTATCACATTTAAATTTCGTTTGTAAAACAAATCATGTATATTCTAGATATTTATTTCTATTGACATCAGGGGGGGGGGTTCGGAAAAAAATTTACAGGATACAAGGACCGGGTGGGTGGGTGTCCCCCGAGCCCGGAATGCAGATTTTTTTCTGATGTCATACAATTTTTTTCCAAAATAATTTCTAAGACAAATTACAGCTTCAAAATGAATTGAAACAATCAGATTCATATAGTATTGCATGCTATAGCCTTATACAGGTGAGGGGGGGGGGGGGGGGGGGGGCTCTATATTTTATTTTTTTCTCCATAATTTCTCCCTTTAAAAGTTGAAACCATGGGGTGGGTCCGGTTTTGGTCGAGGAAAAAAATTGCAATGAAAACAAATCCATTCTCATCTTTTCTCATAGTTTATCATGGCTTTTTAAAATTATTATACATAGAGGATACCTGCATGTTTTGAGTGAATACCGGAAGTATCTCATGAGTGGTCACAGTGAGATACTGGAATCATCACGAGTGGCCTTTAGGCCACGAGTGATGATTCCATTATCTCACTGTGACCACGAATGGGGTAATTCCGGTATTCACTCAAAACACGAAGGTTTACTTTTTATCATATGCGCTATTTACTAAAATAGATCGAGGAATTAATTCAAAATCGAACTGATTCCGATTCACATCGGCAATACAATTTCTGCACAATAAACAGAGAGACCACGTGGTTCAATCAAATACTGTCGATAACTCAGAATACACATGCTTTAAATGTGCGTAATGTATCAGATAACTTTATTTCAATATACCCTGCCAACTTACTTGCTTGTGTACTATTAGCAATGTGGACAGCTGTCAAAAAGACGAAAAACCGTTGGCCTCATTTGTTTATATTAATGAATAAACGATAAATACAGTGACCACGTGGTCGAAGTACATGGTCGATGTCGATACATGACTACAGTGACTTAAAGGGGTACTGTGCGCCATTTTCATTAAATTTCCGGTGACAACAATGATCTAATATCGATAATATATAGAAACATAAGTAATTTGAGTCGAAGATGTATTCTGTAAACGCTCAGGTTAATAGGCTATCTTAAAATTTAATAATTTAAAAGTTTATAATTTGATATAAATTGAATTTATGACTGGAGCCATAAAATGGCGTCAATTAAATTACGAATTTCCGTAATCAAACAAAGTAATTGAGGGATACTGGATTGTTAAACCGATCGCACACACGATCGCTTAAAATATTATGATGATACGGGGGAGAACACTCAAGCCACTCACTGACTAGCGACGATACAATAACTTAAATGATTATATGGGACTAGTATGCCTATAATATAACTTTTATTTGATTCATTTGGTTGAAAACTGTAAAAAAATTACTCGACAACGACAATTTGTATTTTTGCATTCCGGTAAATTTGTCATCCGTAACACTACTTCGTACTCAACAGACTTTCAAATAATGAAAAAATTGTTACCTTATTCTCCGACTCGGAGACTGTAGAAACCAACAACAACATTTGGCGTACAGTACCCCTTTAAGTCACATAATAACGTGTTGTTCACTGATTGGAGCATTAAAAGGCTCCAGATTAAATCTCAGCATTTAATTTTCAAACATTTCTGGGGGAACCCCCCTGGCCACCTGACCCCCCCCCCGTACCCCCTCAGGCCTTCGGGAGATGCCTTCGGCATCCAATGCTGGGATACTACTCGCCTCGACATTTTGTAGGAGAGCTACTCGCCACTCGCCTAGAATGATTTAAGGGGAGCTCCTCGTTGTTCACCAGTGATTTCCCACATGGTGAGGTTTTGAACTGTGTTTATTTAATCAAATTGATGGTGTTTTTACTTTACACATGCACACATGCTAATCAGGGACACAATTATCCTGTTAAAGTGGGTATTTTACCTTTATAACCATAAATATTTGGGTTTATAAAGGTTTTGTCACAGGTTTTGTTGGCATATTATTCAGCCATGTGCTTTGTTTGTTTATTTTGTGTGGGTGTACTTGATCAGTGTTCTCTCAGTTCCGGTGCAGACACAATGAGAGACCCATATCCTGAGTCGTTATCTCATGAGAATCCGGATTCATAATCCAAAGCCGATTACGGGGGCGGGGCTAAATCCCGATTCTAGTTCAGATTTTGAAATCCACGTGGTCTCCGAAACTATGTTTAATGTTCTCCCAGCGTCAAACATGGCTCATGTATTTGACACAAGTATCATTTGTATCTTATATTTATAAAGTTCACGTTTGTTGTGAAAGTCATGCTTTTCTTCTATGCGTATATACACGGCACACAATTTGCTGCCAATCCGACTTAATCGCATCTTTTTTTCAAGTTAAAGTGTGTTTATTGATGAGGGCAAGCATTTAATTCTAACAGCTCTAGGCCTCCTGAATCAAATTCCGAAGATGTTGTGAAGAACACACGAAACTTGTCAGTTGCACAGGGACGTGACGACAGGGGTTGGTTGGTGTCTCGACCCCCCCCCCGAACGTTGGTACAATTTTCTTAGCTGTGCAGTCATTCATACGTGAGGGAAAATCAGGATTCTTTTGACTAACTGTTCCAAATAATGATACGTACAAGCCAGCATACACAACAAACAAACCCGATTTTAAATAAATACATATACAAACGTATGACTAACTCGGGAGAGGGGGTGACCGGTGATCTGTATATATGTTCAACTTGTTTTGGTAGTCGTGTTGCCTTGCCATTACTAATTATTTATTTTTTCAGTGTAATAACATATGGGAGAGGGGGGTACCCTTCAGTGAGTCAACACTTGTCCTCCAATCCCAGTGTATGTATAAACAAATGTATGTGTTATATATCATGTGTTATCTAAATTTGACAAATATTTGAAATAAATATGTTTAAACTAAACTTTGGTACATTTCCAGCAGTTGGAAATTTCATGCATGACACAACATTAGTAGGACATTATTTGACACCATATATAGGTTGGAATTGTTCTCATTGTTTGATTTTTTCAACCAGTAAAAGTTGGTAATTTTCCAATCTTAGTGTGTGTCAATTTGGCTATTTGCAAGGGGTGCAAATGGAATTCTGCCAACCTGCGAGATTGATGTTTGGTTCAATGGGTGGGGGGGGGGGGGGGGGGGGGGGGTGCAGTTGGCCGGAAATTTGAGGAAACCTCTAGCCACGTCCCTAGAACTTGTAAGTGTGCATGGGTACTTAATCAATAAATTGACTGACATTTGCACTCTATAGTCCTGAGATCCTAGAATAAGCTTTACATTTTTGTTTGTGCGATTGGGAGATGCAGTTCACCTGCGATCACAAGACCACAACATTAGCTTCATGAGCAAAGCTTTATTTTCCATCTAATGTACAGCACGTTGGCCAAAAAATGCCTGTGTTTGTTGTCTATACAGAGACTATTGTGCAAAGCGACTGCATTTAACGAAACAAAACATTTTAAACATGAAATTTCTATAAGACTAGATAGTATATACATACGTGTATCTGATAATCCATCGGTATCATATAATCCTACTATTTCTTGAATAAGAAGAACCATTATAATAACGAACACAGCAGAAGACATATCCATGCAGGTTCACATGAATTCGGTCAATGGTGACGTATCCGCCGAATTCGAAATCGACATGCGTTCGGGCGGTATTTTATGGATGGAATTATGAAATGGACATATGAAAGTGACAATAGAATCGACAATGATTTGCTTCGCCATCAACCGAAGTGCTCCCCCAGCGTTACTATCAATAGCGTTATTATTTGGCTAATTTCAGTAATATTCTCCCAGTTTACATTCGATAAAACAAATTTGTCTCCGCATTTAAAATTCTTTGATATAGATCGTTATATTCTGCAATAATTTGTACACAAGAGACAAATTCTTATGTTTTATTGTGTTTTTAAACTCCGAGGTGGCAAAATCTCGGTTTGTTTACATTACGAACATTTGAGTCCGTAATCGGAATCGGAATCGGAATCTGGCTTACTACGAGATTGAGATTACGGTCTGTTCGTTTACTGATTCTGCCAATTTCAGGTCTGTTCGTTTACCGAACCAAGTCGTACGGTGTATAATCAGTAATCTGAATCCAGATTCTGAATCCGGATTCTCACGAGATAACGACTCTGTCGAACACGTGTTTGCTAACGTACTTCCGATTGACGTTGGACCAGCCGCCACAGGGTGTTTGCTTGGTAACCACTTTGATTTATATCAGCTTAGCCATGTCGTCACTCTAAGCCATCACAGCGGATACAATTTTCCATTCCTTCCGTCAGCAAAGTTCCACGATGATCACCATCTCAAGTGAGTTTTGTATTAAATCAGGGTTAATGGACGAGCTACTGGACATTAGTAAACTAGATGGTCGAGTACGTAGCCCGATACCAGTTGTTTTCGGATGTCCAGTAGCGAGTCCATTAACCGACTTAAAACACAGTTATATAATATACAAGGAGAAATTACGTTGATACAGATGACAAATTCCGATAAATGAGACGTTTACGTTTTCTGGAGGGGGGAATAGTCCTATATAGGATAATCGCCAATGCTGCACCAGCGCAGCGATCCCGTCATGTAAGGGTTAAAGGCAGCAAAGTATTCTCAATAAGTGAATATGAAATTCCGCTGTTCAAATACTAGATAACATGTCAGAACGCCACCGTATTGGCGTATATACCAACTAAAACATATTTCCCCCTCAAGTCGGATGGGGGCGAGGGTGCTGATTTTTTCCAGACACAAGGCGGGGTGGGTGGGTGTGCCGGGTCCGAAAAATTGAGTATTGGGTCGATATATAGTCTGAGGTTCCAGTACCGGTAAAAATGCAGGCATGCTGGCAGGCATAACTCGATGTTGCCAAGTTTATGTTTGCTAATTCATTCACTTGATAAAGTACGTTTGCCAATAACACCGAATACAGAATAGAATAGAATAGTTTATTCTTCCACTATTAGAAATGGTACAAAGAATGGATCAAACAATACATGATGCGATACATACATAAAAGACAATAGACAACAGTGTGTGTGCATCCGATTAGGGAGAAGACAGCACACCCGTTGCTCACCCCAGCGCACGCCCACCGTTACTGAGTTCGGCTCTTAGAGTCGAACTAAGTAACCCTGGTTATATATATTACTTTATTCCTCCATGATGAAGAGCAGATATATTTACATAATATTAAATACAAGTATACGTTATGAGATATGATATATACACAAAGCATAGAGCTGAGATTGTTCAGGTGAGTGTGAGTGGTCCATTTTTGAAAAGGGAGCACACATTCAGCAGATAAGTAGCAGTATCGATAATCCGGTAATGTTCATTATATACACAGCTGTTTGTGACACTTCCAAGAAAGAAAGACACGAGATCTGCAATCGGGAGCGAATAAAGGAACAGGAATGTATTCACGCCATGGCGGTCGAATATCACATCCCAGAGGTGGTTACGCATGTTGGTCACAAACAAGCAAGAGCACTCGAATGCGTGTATAATTCGTTGTTGTATGTGTTCATACACATTTGGCACAGACTGTTGTTGGGGTACGTAGTTTTGTTTAGTAGCCGGGCCATGTTTTTGAGCTCAACAGATCTATGCCGATTAGCACCAAGCAGATACCAGACGTTCCAGCTTTCAAGTGGATCAGAGTGACATTTTGCGACGAAATGAAAGCACTGTTCGTTGTTGATAGAAAGAGACCAGTCTTTCCTATAAACATCCCGAATTCTATCGTTCACGATTCGTTTCCATTCGTTTTTTCCAGGGAATATGCCAGTGTCCAAGAAGTTTGTTAGAAAGTGTAACATATTGTACCTTCCAAGAATCGCGAACACATCATTCACAAATCCCGTAACTGCACGACCATAAAGTATATGTCGATATACTTTACCCAAAAACAATTTTAATGCAGCCTGATGGGTGGGTGGAAGATGGATGAGATTTCCAAGAAATTTCAGCTTTTTTATATGGATTTCCCTCTCAATAGGCAGAACACCGACGAGGCCCAAGGCTACATTAGTCCTTGTGCGAGATGGGAGTCCTTGCATGTGCTTCACGCACGTTCTGAGTGATTTCTCTATACATTGGATGGCACACGCATTATCGAGCGGCATCAGTTCTGAGCCAAACAGAGCTTTCGGAAGTGCGACTGTCTTGAGCAATTTGGATAAAACACAAGGAGAACTGTTCTTTGTCATCGTCTTTCCAGCAAAACCAAAGTATGTCTTGCGCAGTTTATCAGCCATTTGCGTTCCGCGTAGAGTGGATATCGAGAATTTCCCTTGGAGAATCCCAAGATGGACGCATTCAGTCGCTTCTGTTAAGGTGTTAGAACCAAGCTTCCACACTCTGTCAGATGAATTATGCTGACTGCGAGACTCGTTAAAAACAACAACCCGACTCTTGCTGCACGAGAACGTGAAACGCCATGTTACACTGTAGCGATAGCAAGTGTCTAGCATAATGTCCAGTCCTCGTTTGCTGAGTGAAACAACGGATATATCGTCGGCTGTTGTAGGGGCTGCACACGATACTCCATGAAGTACGAGACCCTCGTTTAGCGCAGATAGTTCTATCAGCAAGTCGTTTATGTAGGCGAGATATAGCAACGGCGAAGTTACAGCCCCTTGGCGGGTTCCTTGTGATATAGGAAAAGCATCAGACACGCAGTTGTTGTGCAGTACACGACTGGTAGAGTCTTTATGCATGTTTTGAAATATCCGCAGAAGCTTGCCGTGGATCCCCAGTTTGCTAAGCTTAAGCAGAAGACCAGCGTGCCAAACTTTGTCGAAGGCCTTCTGGGAGTCAAGAAAACACACATAGGCCTTCGATCCCATGTCAGATGCGTCAAATAGTGCTTCTTGTAGAATAAAGGAGGTAATTGTGCAGCCCACCCCTCTCTGAAATCCATTCTGTTGTCCACAAGGAAATTTATTTGTCAGAGAACTGCTGAGCAAACGGTTCAGGAGAATCCCCTCAAAGACTTTATAGATAATCGAAAGGAGCGTTATGGCCCTATAGCTATCTGGACTATCTGCAGGTTTAGGTTCTCCTTTGAATAGAGGGATGATTAGGCCCACTTTCATTGCCGGTGGAATGTGCTCCAGAGACAGAATTCCATTGAAAAGAACACGAAGAGCACCCATTGTCGAATCTGGAGCTAACATCAAATGTTCGTTAACAATATTGTCGAGTCCTCCTGACTTGTTGCGCTTGAGTGATCGTATTACACCGTATATTTCGCTCATTGTTACTGGATGAGAAAGGTTGGACTCATTGTAGTGTTCGTGTGAAGTAGACAGTAATGAATCAAGCTCTGACTGAACTTGATTTGCAAATATCGCAGACTCGTGCTGGTCCTCGGAGAACAGATCGGCGAAATAATTCATCCAACCCGACAAAATGTTTGAAGGATCCCGTTGAACACCAGCGCCGAAATTGATTGCCGTGGACGGTACGGATACATGAGTTTTGTTGGCATTGATAGCTTTCCAGAAGGAATTATGATCGTGTTCTGCGAATATCTCTAAGTCTGATAGCCGTTTCTGGTTATATGCTTCAACAGCATGCCGTGTTGCGCGACGAAAAATTCGTTTCGCACTCTTGTAGCGAATATACGCTGCACAATGAACAGAATGCTGTCGTCCACCCTGAATCCACAACAGTCGATAATTCTTCATTTGTTTATGGAGGTTGCGAAGTTCTTCGTTCCAGTAGGGACGGAGATGTGTGCGGTGTGCCGAGAAGCCACTGGCGTTAGCAGAGGCATCCAGTAAGAGTCGAACAATATTGTCGTACAATGCGTTTATGTCGTCGGTGGAATGTACAGGCATAGTCACAAACTCACAGAGATGTAAGTCAATGTAGGATCTGTAGGACTGAACATCCACTCGCTTCCAGTTGCATTTCCTCCTGTTAAAGAGAGTCTTTGGAGTCGTTAACGGAAGTACCATCGAACATATCACTGGAGCATGACATGAACCATTCAGGTCATTATCTTCAAGTATAGAACAGCTCATTAAGAGATCAGCTAGTGAGCATGGCACAGTGATATGGTCGAGAAGAGTCGGGGCACCGACTGAAGGGTGTGGATAGAAGGAGAATTTCCTACCAGAGCACATGTCAGATGCTGTCGTGGAAAATGAATTTATCCTCCTCAGGAACGTTGAGAATGTGACGGTTCGATGCTGATGGCCTGGTGGCGGGTTGCTCAGACGAGAATTTCCAATATGGGAATTGAAATCCCCCATAATGAAGACATAGCTGTGAGATGCGAAACTATTGTAGTTATCCATTAGGTTCTCCAGACACTCATTAAAGTAATGATCACCGTGACTGGTACTAGGTAGGTACACTTGAATAATCGTGATAAACATATCGTGTGAAAGTTTTATTTGAACTGCCAATGTCCTGTCGTCTGTGGTTTCGAGTAATGTAGAATGTGGGATGAGACATTTTGCGACGAAATGAAAGCACTGTTCGTTGTTGATAGAAAGAGACCAGTCTTTCCTATAAACATCCCGAATTCTATCGTTCACGATTCGTTTCCATTCGTTTTTTCCAGGGAATATGCCAGTGTCCAAGAAGTTTGTTAGAAAGTGTAACATATTGTACCTTCCAAGAATCGCGAACACATCATTCACAAATCCCGTAACTGCACGACCATAAAGTATATGTCGATATACTTTACCCAAAAACAATTTTAATGCAGCCTGATGGGTGGGTGGAAGATGGATGAGATTTCCAAGAAATTTCAGCTTTTTTATATGGATTTCCCTCTCAATAGGCAGAACACCGACGAGGCCCAAGGCTACATTAGTCCTTGTGCGAGATGGGAGTCCTTGCATGTGCTTCACGCACGATCTGAGTGATTTCTCTATACATTGGATGGCACACGCATTATCGAGCGGCATCAGTTCTGAGCCAAACAGAGCTTTCGGAAGTGCGACTGTCTTGAGCAATTTGGATAAAACACAAGGAGAACTGTTCTTTGTCATCGTCTTTCCAGCAAAACCAAAGTATGTCTTGCGCAGTTTATCAGCCATTTGCGTTCCGCGTAGAGTGGATATCGAGAATTTCCCTTGGAGAATCCCAAGATGGACGCATTCAGTCGCTTCTGTTAAGGTGTTAGAACCAAGCTTCCACACTCTGTCAGATGAATTATGCTGACTGCGAGACTCGTTAAAAACAACAACCCGACTCTTGCTGCACGAGAACGTGAAACGCCATGTTACACTGTAGCGATAGCAAGTGTCTAGCATAATGTCCAGTCCTCGTTTGCTGAGTGAAACAACGGATATATCGTCGGCTGTTGTAGGGGCTGCACACGATACTCCATGAAGTACGAGACCCTCGTTTAGCGCAGATAGTTCTATCAGCAAGTCGTTTATGTAGGCGAGATATAGCAACGGCGAAGTTACAGCCCCTTGGCGGGTTCCTTGTGATATAGGAAAAGCATCAGACACGCAGTTGTTGTGCAGTACACGACTGGTAGAGTCTTTATGCATGTTTTGAAATATCCGCAGAAGCTTGCCGTGGATCCCCAGTTTGCTAAGCTTAAGCAGAAGACCAGCGTGCCAAACTTTGTCGAAGGCCTTCTGGGAGTCAAGAAAACACACATAGGCCTTCGATCCCATGTCAGATGCGTCAAATAGTGCTTCTTGTAGAATAAAGGAGGTAATTGTGCAGCCCACCCCTCTCTGAAATCCATTCTGTTGTCCACAAGGAAATTTATTTGTCAGAGAACTGCTGAGCAAACGGTTCAGGAGAATCCCCTCAAAGACTTTATAGATAATCGAAAGGAGCGTTATGGCCCTATAGCTATCTGGACTATCTGCAGGTTTAGGTTCTCCTTTGAATAGAGGGATGATTAGGCCCACTTTCATTGCCGGTGGAATGTGCTCCAGAGACAGAATTCCATTGAAAAGAACACGAAGAGCACCCATTGTCGAATCTGGAGCTAACATCAAATGTTCGTTAACAATATTGTCGAGTCCTCCTGACTTGTTGCGCTTGAGTGATCGTATTACACCGTATATTTCGCTCATTGTTACTGGATGAGAAAGGTTGGACTCATTGTAGTGTTCGTGTGAAGTAGACAGTAATGAATCAAGCTCTGACTGAACTTGATTTGCAAATATCGCAGACTCGTGCTGGTCCTCGGAGAACAGATCGGCGAAATAATTCATCCAACCCGACAAAATGTTTGAAGGATCCCGTTGAACACCAGCGCCGAAATTGATTGCCGTGGACGGTACGGATACATGAGTTTTGTTGGCATTGATAGCTTTCCAGAAGGAATTATGATCGTGTTCTGCGAATATCTCTAAGTCTGATAGCCGTTTCTGGTTATATGCTTCAACAGCATGCCGTGTTGCGCGACGAAAAATTCGTTTCGCACTCTTGTAGCGAATATACGCTGCACAATGAACAGAATGCTGTCGTCCACCCTGAATCCACAACAGTCGATAATTCTTCATTTGTTTATGGAGGTTGCGAAGTTCTTCGTTCCAGTAGGGACGGAGATGTGTGCGGTGTGCCGAGAAGCCACTGGCGTTAGCAGAGGCATCCAGTAAGAGTCGAACAATATTGTCGTACAATGCGTTTATGTCGTCGGTGGAATGTACAGGCATAGTCACAAACTCACAGAGATGTAAGTCAATGTAGGATCTGTAGGACTGAACATCCACTCGCTTCCAGTTGCATTTCCTCCTGTTAAAGAGAGTCTTTGGAGTCGTTAACGGAAGTACCATCGAACATATCACTGGAGCATGACATGAACCATTCAGGTCATTATCTTCAAGTATAGAACAGCTCATTAAGAGATCAGCTAGTGAGCATGGCACAGTGATATGGTCGAGAAGAGTCGGGGCACCGACTGAAGGGTGTGGATAGAAGGAGAATTTCCTACCAGAGCACATGTCAGATGCTGTCGTGGAAAATGAATTTATCCTCCTCAGGAACGTTGAGAATGTGACGGTTCGATGCTGATGGCCTGGTGGCGGGTTGCTCAGACGAGAATTTCCAATATGGGAATTGAAATCCCCCATAATGAAGACATAGCTGTGAGATGCGAAACTATTGTAGTTATCCATTAGGTTCTCCAGACACTCATTAAAGTAATGATCACCGTGACTGGTACTAGGTAGGTACACTTGAATAATCGTGATAAACATATCGTGTGAAAGTTTTATTTGAACTGCCAATGTCCTGTCGTCTGTGGTTTCGAGTAATGTAGAATGTGGGATGAGACATTTTGCGACGAAATGAAAGCACTGTTCGTTGTTGATAGAAAGAGACCAGTCTTTCCTATAAACATCCCGAATTCTATCGTTCACGATTCGTTTCCATTCGTTTTTTCCAGGGAATATGCCAGTGTCCAAGAAGTTTGTTAGAAAGTGTAACATATTGTACCTTCCAAGAATCGCGAACACATCATTCACAAATCCCGTAACTGCACGACCATAAAGTATATGTCGATATACTTTACCCAAAAACAATTTTAATGCAGCCTGATGGGTGGGTGGAAGATGGATGAGATTTCCAAGAAATTTCAGCTTTTTTATATGGATTTCCCTCTCAATAGGCAGAACACCGACGAGGCCCAAGGCTACATTAGTCCTTGTGCGAGATGGGAGTCCTTGCATGTGCTTCACGCACGTTCTGAGTGATTTCTCTATACATTGGATGGCACACGCATTATCGAGCGGCATCAGTTCTGAGCCAAACAGAGCTTTCGGAAGTGCGACTGTCTTGAGCAATTTGGATAAAACACAAGGAGAACTGTTCTTTGTCATCGTCTTTCCAGCAAAACCAAAGTATGTCTTGCGCAGTTTATCAGCCATTTGCGTTCCGCGTAGAGTGGATATCGAGAATTTCCCTTGGAGAATCCCAAGATGGACGCATTCAGTCGCTTCTGTTAAGGTGTTAGAACCAAGCTTCCACACTCTGTCAGATGAATTATGCTGACTGCGAGACTCGTTAAAAACAACAACCCGACTCTTGCTGCACGAGAACGTGAAACGCCATGTTACACTGTAGCGATAGCAAGTGTCTAGCATAATGTCCAGTCCTCGTTTGCTGAGTGAAACAACGGATATATCGTCGGCTGTTGTAGGGGCTGCACACGATACTCCATGAAGTACGATACCCTCGTTTAGCGCAGATAGTTCTATCAGCAAGTCGTTTATGTAGGCGAGATATAGCAACGGCGAAGTTACAGCCCCTTGGCGGGTTCCTTGTGATATAGGAAAAGCATCAGACACGCAGTTGTTGTGCAGTACACGACTGGTAGAGTCTTTATGCATGTTTTGAAATATCCGCAGAAGCTTGCCGTGGATCCCCAGTTTGCTAAGCTTAAGCAGAAGACCAGCGTGCCAAACTTTGTCGAAGGCCTTCTGGGAGTCAAGAAAACACACATAGGCCTTCGATCCCATGTCAGATGCGTCAAATAGTGCTTCTTGTAGAATAAAGGAGGTAATTGTGCAGCCCACCCCTCTCTGAAATCCATTCTGTTGTCCACAAGGAAATTTATTTGTCAGAGAACTGCTGAGCAAACGGTTCAGGAGAATCCCCTCAAAGACTTTATAGATAATCGAAAGGAGCGTTATGGCCCTATAGCTATCTGGACTATCTGCAGGTTTAGGTTCTCCTTTGAATAGAGGGATGATTAGGCCCACTTTCATTGCCGGTGGAATGTGCTCCAGAGACAGAATTCCATTGAAAAGAACACGAAGAGCACCCATTGTCGAATCTGGAGCTAACATCAAATGTTCGTTAACAATATTGTCGAGTCCTCCTGACTTGTTGCGCTTGAGTGATCGTATTACACCGTATATTTCGCTCATTGTTACTGGATGAGAAAGGTTGGACTCATTGTAGTGTTCGTGTGAAGTAGACAGTAATGAATCAAGCTCTGACTGAACTTGATTTGCAAATATCGCAGACTCGTGCTGGTCCTCGGAGAACAGATCGGCGAAATAATTCATCCAACCCGACAAAATGTTTGAAGGATCCCGTTGAACACCAGCGCCGAAATTGATTGCCGTGGACGGTACGGATACATGAGTTTTGTTGGCATTGATAGCTTTCCAGAAGGAATTATGATCGTGTTCTGCGAATATCTCTAAGTCTGATAGCCGTTTCTGGTTATATGCTTCAACAGCATGCCGTGTTGCGCGACGAAAAATTCGTTTCGCACTCTTGTAGCGAATATACGCTGCACAATGAACAGAATGCTGTCGTCCACCCTGAATCCACAACAGTCGATAATTCTTCATTTGTTTATGGAGGTTGCGAAGTTCTTCGTTCCAGTAGGGACGGAGATGTGTGCGGTGTGCCGAGAAGCCACTGGCGTTAGCAGAGGCATCCAGTAAGAGTCGAACAATATTGTCGTACAATGCGTTTATGTCGTCGGTGGAATGTACAGGCATAGTCACAAACTCACAGAGATGTAAGTCAATGTAGGATCTGTAGGACTGAACATCCACTCGCTTCCAGTTGCATTTCCTCCTGTTAAAGAGAGTCTTTGGAGTCGTTAACGGAAGTACCATCGAACATATCACTGGAGCATGACATGAACCATTCAGGTCATTATCTTCAAGTATAGAACAGCTCATTAAGAGATCAGCTAGTGAGCATGGCACAGTGATATGGTCGAGAAGAGTCGGGGCACCGACTGAAGGGTGTGGATAGAAGGAGAATTTCCTACCAGAGCACATGTCAGATGCTGTCGTGGAAAATGAATTTATCCTCCTCAGGAACGTTGAGAATGTGACGGTTCGATGCTGATGGCCTGGTGGCGGGTTGCTAAGACGAGAATTTCCAATATGGGAATTGAAATCCCCCATAATGAAGACATAGCTGTGAGATGCGAAACTATTGTAGTTATCCATTAGGTTCTCCAGACACTCATTAAAGTAATGATCACCGTGACTGGTACTAGGTAGGTACACTTGAATAATCGTGATAAACATATCGTGTGAAAGTTTTATTTGAACTGCCAATGTCCTGTCGTCTGTGGTTTCGAGTAATGTAGAATGTGGGATGAGACTACGATATATAGTCGATATATAGTCTGAGGTTCCAGTACCGGTAAAAATGCAGGCATGCTGGCAGGCATAACTCGATGTTGCCAAGTTTATGTTTGCTAATTCATTCACTTGATAAAGTACGTTTGCCAATAACACCGAATACAGAATAGAATAGAATAGTTTATTCTTCCACTATTAGAAATGGTACAAAGAATGGATCAAACAATACATGATGCGATACATACATAAAAGACAATAGACAACAGTGTGTGTGCATCCGATTAGGGAGAAGACAGCACACCCGTTGCTCACCCCCAGCGCACGCCCACCGTTACTGAGTTCGGCTCTTAGAGTCGAACTAAGTAACCCTGGTTATAAGATGGTAACGCCCAACGACATGAGCCATATTTCGGAATCAGCTATGTTCAGATGCTAAATTATGGAAAAGACAGTGCATAACGTGCGGGTACATCTCGACCGTTTACTCGGGAGACCTACCAGTTTTTTTCATTTAAAAAATTAACAAATTTACTCAGTTTTTTTCAAAACTGATGTCTTTTTCGAGGAGAGCAAGATACGGAATTTTGCGCTATTGCGCTGTGGTGAAAATAAAGTTATCTGTCAAATTGAGGTAATGTTCAGGTTTAAACTCACTTTTAATAAGCTTATACGTATTTCCACGACTCGAATTATCTATTGATCCATGCCATTCTTGGATAAACTGATCAATCAATCTCTGTTTTAATGGTTTAGATTTCTTTGAGATGGCTATTTTTCATTGGTTCAACAGTGGGACATGCCTGTGTCATTCAGGATACATGATACTGCCTCGATCCAAGCAAAGTGTGAGGGTAATTCATCTCGGAGTCGATACGCCAGTTTGTATAATAAACATGCAAGTTTGCTGCCAACATTCCCCACAAACTTACTCCAATATTGTATTATCCGAGTCTTAATATTTATTGTTACAGGGTATCTGCCGAGCTCTCCATATACCATATAGTTGGGTGTTGATGATTTTAATTTGAGAAGCATTTTACAAAATTTAAGGTGGACTTTCGATGATAGAGTTGTCTCCAATACCCCACACCTCAAATCCGTACAAGAGCACTGGCAAGACAATAGTGTCAAACAATCGTAAATGGTTAATGACCGATAATCTTATAGGCCTTCCTATTTGAATCACGTCATACATAACTCGGGTGGCTTTCGTAGCTATTTCACGTTTTGCCTGTACACAAGAGCCATTTCTGGTGAGTAGTTGGGCGCGAAGCGCCCGGGATGGTCGAAAAGATCGAGTGATCTTCTCCTTCTCCCCACGGTTTGTTGTTATTGGAGATATTGTACATAGAAAATCGTCATGTCTGAACACGGCAAATGTTGAGTTGAATTGAATTGAATTGAATGTTGTATGGGGAAGAGCCCACGAGCTTTAATATGGGGTATGGTGGAGTCCCGATGTGTCCCTTTAATGATTTTGTAGTTGCAGAGCGAGTCATGTGCATGGTGCGCTGAAATGAAGAACGGGGCCCGTGTTGTAATGATAAAATGTATTAGTTTTGTTAGTTAGTTAAAAGTATGTATATGTATAAACGCAGACAGGAAGACAAGGGACCGGGCGGGTGCTGCATGCGGAGAGCGAGACACGGACACAGAGAGAATTGCATGCAGATTGGGCCCAACAATTGCACTGAGACAGTTTGCATTAGCTATCGCATGTTGTTGCATTTTTCTGCCCCGCCCTACCTCCCCTACCAATGCACGGGCGTAGGTGAAAGCATATATACAGTTATATATACAGTGTTAATTAGATTTTAATAGCTGAAATATATCTGAACGGTAATGAACAAGACATTATATACATCTGTATATATAATTATTATACAGTAAACATATTTTTTGGTTTATATTATTTTTTTGTTTTTTTTATTTTTAATTAGGTAAAATGATGTATGTACAGATTTAGTTACAATGTGTTCTTGATGGGCCGTTCCTGGCCTCCCGAAGAAACCACAGAGCTGCAAGCGGGCCGTACATATGTATGTATATGTCAGGCCTGAACTCGATGAGAGCTAGGTTGACCACTTACGGGTCTGAAGATTCCTTGCACCCCACCTCGAGCTAAGTGCTGGGTCGGTTTTTATGCCGGATCCCGCTCGGTAGGTGTTGCAGATGGGGTCGAAGTGATATTTGTACACTATATAGGTATCCCATAAAATTTGTTCTGTTATATTTTTAGGTATCGATATATATATATTTTTAATTAATAATAAAGGCATGGCCTGACTTTCATTGTCATGGAACCTCAGCGGCATACTATGGCTTTAGCCCTGTAAAACGATTAGCCCCGACAGGCGACAGGCAAAAATATAAGTAAGGGTGGTGGTAGTCCAAGTCTTCTCGTACTAAAACCAGCTAAGATATTTTGATGGCGAGATGCTGGCATTTAGTCCGAGTTCCAGGCCCATGCATTCCTATGACACGACTGCGTTAGTGACCCGCTCAAATAAAACCACAATTATATGAAATAAAATATCACAATTGCGACAATAAACGGATATTTTCCGCAGAAGACATGCTATTTGATCTGAAACCCACATCCGTTGTGAATTGAAAGCGGTAATTTAATGTGAAAAGAGACATTTGCCGCAGTGTTTACATATTTTTAAAAGTATGCGAACGTAAATTTTTGATCAACCACGCACGATGAATTCTCCATTGTAATCGTCATTATACGTGTCAATAAATAAATAAATACATAGATTAAGTAAATATTGAAGATATAAATGTAATACATTAAATAAATTACGGGAATTACAACCATCTCACAGTTTAAAACAGTGTAAACACAACGAGCATTAGAATAATATGGGGGCTGCCGTTTTGATTGGAAAGAAATTCGTCTCGGTCAAAGCAAACTCCGGACTATGCCGAGGTTCTTCGTAATACTTCGGCTTCCAGTTAAAAGTAAACAAAATATAAAAACAGCGATATCGGTGACAATCAACCGGAATATTCTATGCGTAATTTAACATGAAAGTTAGATTATTATACACCATTATGACCACAGTATGTCACTCTTTCTGATGTATATAGCATCATGTATTGATTTGTTAGGTAAATCGAGTAAAATATACCGCAAATTCCCGCCACAGATCCTGGGCGTAAGTCGTGTCATAGGAATGCATGGGCCTGGAACTCGGACCAAATGCCAGTATATCGCCATCAAAATATCTTAGCTGGGTTTAGTACGAGAAGACTACCTTAAGGTAGAACAAATTCGTTTGGACCTCGTGTCTGCAATTTATTCTCAGACCCCCCCCCCGCCTGCTCAAGTTGTTAAAAGTTGACTTATTGCATTTGCTAGAAACGTTATGCAAAGTGGTACATTTTGTTTTCTTTTGTTAAATACCAAGAATATAATATAGAGCGACTTGAGGGCCGGTAGTCATTGCTGATTCAAATAAATTAATGAGGAAATACGCAGCGACCCGTTTCCCATCATAATAAACGCTATCTGTATTTTAGTACAATTTTTCGTAACGAAAAACATAATACTGACTCCGCTGTTACAGTACATATTTACCAACAATGGTTTCAATATACAGAATCTCACCACTGCATGGTGGATTATTGATAATGATAGTAAGAAAAAACTCGTTTTATTTGTTCATGTTTTATCTTGTTCTTTGTAATAATGTTTTAACAACCTTTGTATTGTGTTTCAGCCCATGACCAACACCTTGGGGCACTTAATGAAGCAGTCAGTGGTTAGAATTCATTTATGTATTGCTTTCAATTCAGATTCTAGCGTATACAATAACACTTTTGTAATGAGAATAGCGAGCCAACAGAACATTGATATATGTTCGATATACCGATACATTCATTTGCTATCAATGTATATACCGATACATGCATTTTCTATCAATGTATATACCGATACATTCATTTTCTATCAATGTATATACCGATACATTCATTTTCTATCAATGTATATACCGATACATGCATTTTCTATCAATGTATATACCGATACATGCATTTTCTATCAATGTATATACCGATATATGCATTTTCTATCAATGTATATACCGATACATTCATTTTCTATCAATGTATATACCGATACATTCATTTTCTATCAATGTATATACCAATACATTCATTTTCTATCAATGTATATACCGATACATTCATTTTCTATCAATTTATATACCGATACATTCATTTTCTATCAATGTATATACCGATACATGCATTTTCTATCAATGTATATTCCGATACATGCATTTTCTATCAATGTATATACCGATACATTCATTTTCTATCAATGTAGATACCGATACATTCATTTTCGATCAATGTATATACCGATACATGCATTTTCTATCAATGTATATACCGATACATGCATTTTCTATCAATGTATATACCGATACATTCATTTCCTATCAATGTATATACCGATACATTCATTTTCTATCAATGTATATACCGATACATGCATTTTCTATCAATGTATATACCGATACATTCATTTTCTATCAATGTATATACAGATACATTCATTTTCTATCAATGTATATACCGATACATTCATTTTCTATCAATGTATATACCGATACATTCATTTTCTATCAATGTATATACCGATACATTCATTTTCTATCAATGTATATACCGATACATTCATTTTCTATCAATGTATATACCGATACATGCATTTTCTATCAATGTATATACCGATACATGCATTTCTATCAATGTATATACAGATACATGCAGTTTCTATCAATGTATATACCGATACATTCATTTTCTATCAATGTATATACCGATACATTCATTTTCTATCAATGTATATACCGATACATTCATTTTCTATCAATGTATATACCGATACATTCATTTTCTATCAATGCATATACCGATACATTCATTTTCTATCAATGTATATACCGATACATTCATTTTCTATCAATGTATATACCGATACATTCATTTTCTATCAATGTATATACCGATACATTCATTTTCTATCAATGTATATACCGATACATTCATTTTCTATCAATGTATATACCGATACATTCATTTTCTATCAATGTATATACCGATACATTCATTTTCTATCAATGTATATACCGATACTTTCATTTTCTATCAATGTATATTCCGATACATTCATTTTCTATCAATGTACCGATACATTCATTTTCTATCAATGTATATACCGATACATTCATTTTCTATCAATGTATATACCGATACATTCATGTTCTATCAATGTATATACCGATACATTCATGTTCTATCAATGTATATACCGATACATTCATTTTCTATTAATGTATATACCGATTCATGCATTTTCTATCAATGTATATACCGATACATTCATTTTCTATCAATGTATATACCGATACATTCATTTTCTATCAATGTATATACGGATACATTCATTTTCTATCAATGTATATACCGATTCATGCATTTTCTATCAATGTATATACCGATACATTCATTTTCTATCAATGTATATACCGATACATGCATTTTCTATCAACGTATATACGATACATGCATTTTCTATCAATGTATATACCGATACATTCATTTTCTATCAATGTATATACCGATACATGCATTTTCTATCAATGTATATACCGATACATTCATTTCCTATCAATGTATATTCCGATACATGCATTTTCTATCAATGTATATACCGATACATTCATTTTCTATCAATGTAGATACCGATACATTGATTTTCGATCAATGTATATACCGATACATGCATTTTCTATCAATGTATATACCGATACATGCATTTTCTTTCAATGTATATACCGATACATTCATTTTCTATCAATGTATATACAGATACATTCATTTTCTATCAATGTATATACCGATACATGCATTTTCTATCAATGTATATACCGATACATTCATTTTCTATCAATGTATATACCGATACATTCATTTTCTATCAATGTATATACCGATACATTCATTTTCTATCAATGTATATACCGATACATTCATTTTCTATCAATGTATATACCGATACATTCATTTTCTATCAATGTATATACCGATACATTCATTTTCTATCAATGTATATACCGATACATGCATTTTCTATCAATGTATATACCGATACATGCATTTCTATCAATGTATATACAGATAGATGCATTTTCTATCAATGTATATACCGATACATTCATTTTCTATCAATGTATATACCGATACATTCATTTTCTATCAATGTATATACCGATACATTCATTTTCTATCAATGTATATACCGATACATTCATTTTCTATCAATGTATATACCGATACATTCATTTTCTATCAATGTATATACCGATACATTCATTTTCTATCAATGTATATACCGATACATTCATTTTCTATCAATGTATATACCGATACATTCATTTTCTATCAATGTATATACCGATACATTCATTTTCTATCAATGTATATACCGATACATTCATTTTCTATCAATGTATATACCGATACTTTCATTTTCTATCAATGTATATACCGATACATTCATTTTCTATCAATGTATATACCGATACATTCATTTTCTATCAATGTATATACCGATACATTCATTTTCTATCAATGTATATTCCGATACATTCATTTTCTATCAATGTACCGATACATTCATTTTCTATCAATGTATATACCGATACATTCATTTTCTATCAATGTATATACCGATACATTCATGTTCTATCAATGTATATACCGATACATTCATTTTCTTTTAATGTATATACCGATTCATGCATTTTCTATCAATGTATATACCGATACATTCATTTTCTATCAATGTATATACCGATACATTCATTTTCTATCAATGTATATACGGATACATTCATTTTCTATCAATGTATATACCGATTCATGCATTTTCTATCAATGTATATACCGATACATTCATTTTCTATCAATGTATATACCGATACATGCATTTTCTATCAACGTATATACGATACATGCATTTTCTATCAATGTATATACCGATACATTCATTTTCTATCAATGTATATACCGATACATGCATTTTCTATCAATGTATATACCGATACATTCATTTCCTATCAATGTATATACCGATACATTCATTTTCTATCAATGTATATACCGATACATTCATTTTCTATCAATTTATATACCGATACATGCATTTCTATCAATGTATAATACATCTTGACTATATAGAGGGCTAGCAATAACTGAATCATTATTTAATAACAAAATATTGGGATTGTTCTGGATTGTTTGGGATTGATAAGTATCGCGGTAGATGATATAGTTTATGTTTAATGAATGGTTTTCAAAAACTTTTCAGCGGTAATAAAAAAGTTTGTTAAATTCCATTTTTTTTGGGTATTCTGATCACTGCTGACGCTGATAACAGAATGTCGGACTCTTTTTGAAGAATACTCCTGCTTTTCCTAACATTGCATTCATCATATATTCAATTTCACACATTTTTCAAGGTTTAACTATAACTTTGGCACATGGGGGATAATGGACAAGATTCACGGCACGAGCAAATAGACCAAATTTGGAGAAGCACGAATGTCCCAGCTCTAAGAAATTGCGGGTGCATCAGGTATGGTACCCATTCGACTTATTCATGTGATACAGTGGAAAGCATCGACAGACTTCAACTATATATCTATATTCAGGCCGGCAACCTACGTCACATATTATAATGTGCTCAACAATGATGGTAGGAAATCACGCCTCGAAATTTCGACATTAGTTTCTCTATAGTTTCCAATGATATCAGCAAGCTATTGGACTAACCAGCCAACCCAACAAAACGTCTCGGATACTGCAAAACCCAATATCGAACAGATTCGTTGTGAGGATATTTGGTGTTCAAATTTCACAACCTCGAAAATGGAAGTTCACGTGAACAATTATATATTTATATAGCGCGTATGTGTTACACTAAATCATGTTCGGTGATTGGTCAACTGCCAAGTGGGTCACACGTTTTATATAAGGATTAACTGTCAAGTGGGTCACACGTTTTATATAAGGATTAACTGCCATGTGGACTGTTTTTATGGCGATGTAACCGTGAGGTAAGTGGACATAACTTGTGTAAATACCCGAAGGGTTTTACATACAAGTTATGACCACTTACCTCACGGTCACATCTCCATAAAAATAGTCCACATGACAGTTAATCCTTATATTTATATACATTTAGCGAAAAAGCCACTTTTGTAAATGTATTTAAATCGAAAAGTGTATCGTGACAAAAACAGCCCAAAATATCCAATAGCACCCTTGGCAAAAGTTAATAGGAACAATTTCTCTTCATATTGAAACCCGATGATGTATTAAGTCAATCCTGCGCGAGTCCAAATGCGCTCAAAACATTACGCGTTCGTCTTTCCAAACCCAATGACATATCGATGGTGTTATGAGCTTGGTGTTATTAGCCGTTGCGCATTCACCGAGAAATAACTGCAACTAGCCACGTGGGCGCCGACCAATCAGAATGCTGGATTTAGTGATGACAACACTTAGTATGTAAATATATCCCAATATAACACAAACCGTAACACGAACACGATGTCACACATTGTTGACACAATTCACTAAAATCTGTGAGCAGAAGAATTGGACGTGATTTTTAAAGTTCACCTAGATTGAATTGAAGCCAGTGTTTTTATGTCGATCAGGTGATCGTTACAAAGTGCTTGTTAAAACGGTCGCAAAATATATCGAAATCGCCATTCTCTTTCCACCCACCAACTAAATGTCGGTTATCGACACTGGGAGCAAAACATAGCTATATCATTACAATTAAAACATAGTTGTTTTCCTATGAACTTCTCAGATCTCGCCAATGCAATTTCCTCCCCCACATTAAAAAAATGCATCGACCGTGGCATCACGTGGCCAGAACACGGAAATCGATCGATAATTCTCAGGTGAAATTCAAGCTAATATTGGGCTGACATACAGTTCTGCGTGGGCAAGTCTAAAATTCTCGGCAGACTTTATGAAAATAAATAAGCATACTATATAGCTTTTTATGGGAATAAATCATCAAAAATCTATATAAATTCAAATTCGACTCAAATTGAACAAGAAAATAATTATGAGAAAATCTCAGACAAAATTATGCATTTTGAGAAAATGTTCGAAAAAGTCGAAAAAGCGGGATAACTATGGCGGACATCATAGTCGCAAGTGCACATGTTCCCATGGTACTAAATATCTGTGCCAAGTAAAAATAAATTATAGAAAAATGTAGGAATAAAAGCATTTTGAGAAAATTTTCAGTCGAAAAAGATGTATATAACTCTACACAAAAAGTCAGACAGACTCATAATCGCAGGTACACATGTTCCCATTGTACAAAATATCTGTGCCAAGTTAAAAAAAATTGACCGAAAATGTAGGAATGAATGCTCTGACAATATTGTTTCCACGGACGGGCGGAGTCATTGCTCGACTGACGTCTCGACGGCCCGACGGACGGACGGACAAGCTGATTCCAGTATACTTCACACAACTCGTTGCGGGTGTATACTAACTTGGGCCTATAATAAACGTCTATACATCCATGGCACGGTAGATAAAAGCTTTACTTTGCTTATAGTCCGTGGGCCAACAAAAAAAAGAAGAAAAAAGATCACGTTTGCTCCACTTTGACCGAACAAAGGTTTCTATATATAAAAGTGAAGGTTATTGTCTCCAACATCAGAAAAATACATTTTGACAGGCTGGCAAAGTGTTCAAACATTATGGGAAATTACTCCTGCCCTATTAAAATGTAGGATTTTACCCAAGTATATGATCTACCGCCCACGGTGGCAGTCAATGGAGGATCACTGGTCTACAGAAAAAAATTATATATTTCGTTCAAAATATGATAATCGACGAACCTTATATAATATGTGACCCGCCATATCAAATCCAGTCGTAAGTCGGGATTTTTTACCCTGTGCCAATGTATTCTCTTATATATGCGAGTCGACCATAGGTCGCCTCGCATATATAAGAGAATGCATTGGCCTAACAATTTTTTATCATTTGTTTTAAATAAATGTTTCTTAAAATTTTTAGGACATAAAATAAAAAACATCCATTACCCTGCAGGGAGCCCCACACATATATAGAAGCATATAGAAGAGTGACGTCTGCTCATGTTTGTCTGGGGCTCTGTATGGGTGAAATTATAAAATTGTTAAAGAATACAAGACAAAATTATTAAAATTGTAAAAAATTGTTAGGCCAATGCATTCTCTTATATATGCGAGGCGTCCTATGGTCGACTCGCATATATATAAGAGAATGCATTGGCACAGGGTAAAAAAATCCCGACTTCCGACTGGATTTGATATGGCGGGTCACATATGAGCTTCTCTGATTGGCTATGTAATGTATCTGTGGACTTGTGCCGGTGGGGCTTGGCAATCCAATAATTGAATCTGAGTTATCCCGAATTAGTTGTATGAATATTTCACTTACTGGTTCGTCGTCCTTGATTTTATCCACCCCTTCGACCAAATATCCATGCATCGTACCAAACTGACATTACACCTGTGTGTCATTTCTTTATCCAACCAATTAGTCTTTCAACGGCAGTTGCTATCAAACTTGCAACCATCCGAGCATTAGACGGGTACATATCTGTTTTATTTTATCATCAACATGCTGATAAATAACAAGTTTTGGGAAATTTTATACCATAGTTGACAGCGGTTAGCATTGTTGTAATTAATCGATTCTGATAACAAAAGCGTATTTAAAAAGAAATGTTGTTGTTGTTGTTGTTGTTGTAACTTGATGATATGGGGATCCTCTGATCGGATTGAGTACCTTTAAGACTGACGATGTTAACTCCCACTATCAGAGTGCTTGCATGTATCAGTGTAAACATTTGTGTGGGGGAAGTGCTCGGTTCAAATATATATATATATATATATAGCTATATATATATATATATATATATATATATATGCGTATAACCATATCATATAATACATATATAGTCCGGGAGCTAATAGGGGTAACCCTAGCACCATCCCCCCGGGACTTAACTTCACCCCACTCATTGTGTTCCTTATTATGTCCTTCAACTTTTAAGCAATGTTAACAAGAACAAAAAGTGGCCGTTTAGACTCCAGACAAGATGGCGTCCATCATGGCCGCCGTTTTTCAGACCAGACCCTAAGTCAGTGTTATGCAAATTATAGTGGAAAAATCTGGTAAAATGTATACAAATGTATATATTTTTCGTAAAACTAAGACATGATGACACATTTTTGAGGCAAAATTACAGAGATTACATGCATGTGTGTATCCACCAGGGTGGATACACACATGCATGTAATCTCTGTATGTAAAATGCATGTATTTTACATGGCCACACCAATAATTGACAACATTGATCACCTGCGCGCGAGCGGTTCATTGTTAACAGGCCAGACAAGTGAGTAGTAATAAGCGAAGTCAAACTATCTGCTATCAGGACATTTAAGGCCAGTCCAATACATGTCTTCTCTTACGGATGTGGAAATTAGTTAAGTCTGTGTGATATCTGGCATTTTATTAATGCACGAACACCAGAAGCGACACATCTGGCGTATACAGGCTTGATATTGAACATTTTCGACCATGATACTTGTTTGGTGTGGGGTTTCGAAAGCTTCAAATCGCTAAGGGACTTAGTTGAATGTATCGGTCGGAATAATCTGGGCAAGAGGGTACAATATAATATGTTTTACTTAAATAGCTCAGAGTTAGCCACCCCGCCTGGTAGCTTTCGGGATCATATATAGCACCAAGTCGGGGATCATATATAGCCCCTGCGTCAGGAAAATCCTGATAATACCCCCTCCCCATGCATGTTGGGGATCATAGCCCCTGCGCTGGGGAAATCCTGGGGCCATCACTCGACTATCCGCTATTGATAAGTTTAACATCATATATGTAAACCTTAACCTTAATGGGTATTTACACACGCATGTGCATGCAATATGAATATGATAATGTCAACATATATATATACCATAGGTCTTAAAGGTGTTACCATTTATTTCAACCCAACTATCAATCAGACCTATACGGCTACACTACTTTACCTATATATATATATATATATATATATATATAGCTATATATATATATATATATATATATTCTTTATTTCCTCCATTCATGGAGATATTTAGAGAATGCATACAATTAATATAAATTATAAGAACATAAACAGGTAACAAAAGTCAACATATTTACAGTCATCAACTAAGTGGTGAACATGAGAATTACATACATGATTTCCATTTACAACAACCATACACATAGAAGCATTCATACTAACAGGCACACATCTATAACATTGGAGAATTACATGCATGACTTCCATTTATAACAAACAAACTCCCAGAAGCATTCATACTAACAGACACACACAAAACATTGGCGAATTACATGCATGAAGTATTCATACTAACAGACACACATTCGTTATATTTATAGACAGAGACAGACGACCAGAATGGCAATGTAGCGTTATCGTGTAATGGAATGAACATATGGTCAAATATCTAACTGGCTCTCCACGACAGGATAAGTGTGATGTGTTATTATACGGTTATATATATCTTTATATATAAAGAACTGGGACCAGAGAAATAGCATACTCCGAGACGACCAAGCCGGAGTTGGACCCAAATCAGGGATCTCTCTCTCTGGAAGACCCACAAACGCCAATGCCTTTGTGCAGTCTTACCGACTCGGAGCCGACCATTTCCCCAGCACCACTCAAGTATATACTCATATATATTTACTCATTTATCGTGTCTTCGGATTCTATGGATTCTATGAGTTATGTATAGTATTATGTCATTACTAACGTATAACTGTTATTGTTTAACTACAATTCAAACAGAGAGGCAATGATATTCTTCCCATAGTTTACAAGTGCAATTAATTATGAAATTTGCAAAGTCGTTGATATCTTCGACATAAGAGGCAATTTCTTCAAATTTTGCCGTCAAGAAAAATAATAATTTATCTTCATCTGAAAGAGAATCAAAGCGTATGTAAATTTGAACTCCAAATCTACACAAAACAGAAAATTTTATTTCGTCACGGATACACGTTAATGAGGAACACTGGACTATTGCATGCCGCATGTAGTCGGAGTACGCGCGAGAGCAATTTGAACAAATACCTGTATCACACGGAACGCAGGAGAATTGTATAATTGTGCCATTTTGTAATAAGACAATTTATTTTCTGGAAACAGGCGGCACAATTTCCACAAGATTCTACATGTATGTGAATAACATCTTTAGAAACAATGTGCATGCCCTCATAACGATAATGCCGTGTCACCACCAATTCCGACATTCAGTAACTTAGTTGCACATTGTTTCAAATATCATGCACGGTGTATTTTGTTCTGCCACTTTTCAATCCCATTAGCACCACCTCTTTACTTCTTTTCTCAACATTGTGGAACTCCACTTCCTTCACATTCGTTGTTGCAAGCCATCGGATGATAACTCTGTAATTTATGAAGTGATATTGAGATATTCAATAATAAAAGATATGGCTGTGATATATCACAACATTTTGGTCGATATTGCTCCCCCTTTGGTTACATAGGTCCGAAATTCCTAATTGAGTCACCAATGAGAGGTCCACCAGGATATTACTGCGTACACACTCACTCGACCACGACCAAACGATTAGCACACAATGTCATATGCAACGAACATGACTTTTGGAACGAACTCCCCATTCCTTATTCTTTATTCGCAAAAATGTCTCTTTCGGTCAATTTGACGCCATGGATGGGTGGTCCGCTCCAAATAACCACTAGAAACACCCTCACCCCGGGGGGCTACCACCCATAGGGGGGGGGGGGTGAAAAAGGTATATGGACCATTTTCGAGAACGGTAAGGATTTCGGCCAATTTGACGGCTAGGGATGGTGGCCCTCCCCAAATACCGCCTGGAAACACCCTCACCCCGGGGGTACCATCCCGAGGGGGTGAAAATGGGCTATGGACAATTTTCGAGAATGATAAGTATTTCGGCCAATTTGACGACAAGTGTGGGCTTCCCGCTCAAATGCCCACTAGAAACACAGTCACCCTGGGAGTACCACCCGAATGGTGAAAATGGGGTATGGACCATTTTCGAGAACGGTTATGATTTCGGCCAATTTGACGACATGGGTGGGTGGCCAGCCCACCCCAAATACCCTAGAAACACCCCACCCACACATCACTCGGGGAGGGTACAACTCCGAGAGGGTGAAAATGGTGTATGGACCATTTTCGAGAACGATAAGGATTTCGGCCAATTTGACGGCATGATTGGATGATTGGGGGGGGGGGGGGTACCAATCAGAGGGGTGAAAATCAAGCATGGACTATAATATTCCATAATCGCCAAAATGTCTCTTTCGGTCAATTTAACTGTGTGTGTAGGTGGCCGGCCCCAAATACCACCTATAAACACCCATCCCTCACCCGGTGTGTACCCAATGGGTTATGGACCATTTTCGATAACGGTAAGGATTTCGGCCAATTTGACATCATGCGTGGGCGACCGCCCAAAATAACCCCTAGAAACACCCCAACCCTTCACCGGGGGGGGGGGGGGGGTACCACCCGAGGGGTGAAAATGGGGTGTGGACGCCACGGGTGGGCGACCGCCCCTAATACCCGCTAGAAACACCACACCCTCACCCAAGGGGGGGGGGTACCACACATAGGGAGTGAAAATGGAGTATCGGCCATTTTCGAGAACGTTAAGGATCGCGGCCAATTTGAAGACAAGGGTGGGTGGCCCGCCTCAAATACGTCTAGGGTGTATTTGGGACGGGTCGCCCACCCACCACCCACCAAACCATGCCCATACCCCATTTTCATCCCCTCGGTGGTACCACCCGGGAATGAGAGGTGAGGGTGGATGTGTTTCTGTGGGGTATTTGGGTAGGGACACCTACCCCGGGACACCCACACATTTCGTCAAATTGGCCGAAATCTTTATATTACTGTTCTCGAAAATTGTCCATACCCCATTTTCACTCCCTCTGTGTGGTACCCACGGGGTGAGGGTGGGGTGTTTCTATGGGTTATTTGAGGCGGACCAGCCACCCATGCCATCAAATTGCCTGAAATCCTTACCATTACCATACCCTATTTTCTCTAGTTATAAAAGCCATTTTCATTGTTATTGGAGAATAACATAGACTGGGTCGATTCAACCCTGAGGACAGTATCAGGGTTCAGGTCTATCATATTCTCTTCGTTCAGAGAAAATGACTTCCTCGTATATTTCCCGATTACCTGTCAGCAGTTGTTCGTATGGAAATTGATTTGTCACGTGATTATTGCACTTCACGCGAGTTCACCAGCTGACGTGATCTCAGCTGGATAACTCTTGTTCCTCCACAACTCAGTGAGCCAGTTCCGGTGATTAGTACGCAACACACTGCGCGCAATGTTATGTATAGTTCCATATCAGCATGTTATTCCCGATGTTGTCTTTTCCGATGTCAAGCAAATTGCATCCCAACGCGAAAAAACTAAACCAATTATAATTGATCTAAAATTGTTATCGAAGTGGAATGCAGGGCAATTAAAATTAAATGTTGACATCGTTTCTATGCTGTATCAGGATCGACCGCAATCTCTCGACAAATGCTTTAATTATCCGTCGTACCCGGGGGTGGGTAGTAAAACATTTGCAGGAAGGTATGCCTTTTTTTTTGTATTTGGCATTTTCGGGGACCCACCAACCCCCCAAACCTGCGAACAAAATATTGTTTTAATACACATTTGTTTGACATCCACCCACCCCCACTAATTATGGTCTAAAACCCTACTGATATCACTCATATGACTGGAAATTATCTCCTTTAGTTCAAATGACAGCTTAACCTATTTCGGAAGCTGTTTTAATTGAAAAAATGTTAATACAGGCAAATATCAGGGGGAGTCTGGAAAAAAATTGCACATATAGGGCCCAAAAAGTTTTTTTCCGACCTCGAGGGACCCACCACCCCATTTGTGCAAAAAAAATATTTTTTTTCTCCAAAATTTTGGGGACCCACCCACCCCCCTTTCTCATGTTTTTATAAAAATTTCAGAGTTTTATTTTAGCCGTTCTTCAATAACTGTGTTAACTGCCTTTCAATCCCATTCCACTATCCTTTTTTGGTGCAAACTCTTGCTATGTACCATTAAGACTCAAGCAATAACATGCTTAATTGGTAAACACAGATCATAAAAACAAAAAATTAACTGTATTTCCAGGTGTTTCCTGGTGTTTTCCGTATATAACAACAATAATAAAGCATTGTGTAGGTAAACTATATGTCACAAATCGCACTAGACCCCATTATAGCCTTAATATATCGAGTGTGTTGTGTCTGACATAGAACACTGGCCAGTGTAAATAGTGGTAAACAGGTCAGGGGTTCCACAATTATTTGTGCATGACCAAAGAACTCTTTAGTCTTATATCCACCGGGTGGGGTGGGGAGGGGAATTGTTTTTGGTTAGGTATACACCTAGATATATGGTTATTATGCCCCCCGACGTTAGTCGGCGGGTATATAGTTGACGTCTCGAGCCGTCCATGCGTCCGTCCGTACAAACATTTTGCATTATAACTCAAGAGTCGGTTGTCATATTTTGATGCCCTATGGCATGGTGACGGATCAGAAATCGGGAACGAATATGCATAATATCACGGGTTGTGACCTTCAATGCCTACCAGAGGTATGGGCCCTGTTCGACTTTATGAAATTCAGACCATACAAAGTTTTTGCATTAAAGTTAAGTGTCGGTTGTCGAATTTTGATGTGGTTTGGTATGGTGGTAGACCAGAATGATAGGGGAATGATGTATGCACATATTACTGCATATCACAGGTTTCGCCTATCAATGCATACCAGAGTTACCGGCCTTCTTCCATCCGTAAACAAGTTTTGCATTATTATAACTCAACCATGGGTTAAGTTTCCTGAACGCTATTACGGTGGTCCACTGCGAAGTGGGCCGGGAACCTGTGAAATCCAGAATGTTGCTAAATCTGAGGCTAAAGAGTCACTATAGCTGCATATATAGCCCTATACCAACAAGCATGGTACTAACATACTTACAAACAACATTGCATGGTCAGTACTTGTAAATTATTTGGAAAATATTTACAAGCACGATTTTTTCGGCCTCTGGACCACCCACCCACCCCGGCCCTATATACGGAATTATTTTGCAGACTCCCCCTGCAAATATGAAGATTTGTTCAAATACTGGCTGATAGGCATATGTCTACCACATACATGCATTGGACTTTCCAGGTAAGTGTGTGATTAGAATATGCTAGGTCTACCTGGGTGGGCAAATTTAATACTGCTAATGGAAATTCTAATGCGTCGTGTAGTGGACACATACATGTGGTTACCCATCAAACGGTGCCCACAAAACACTATTATGAGGTACGGTCCTACTAAAAACCCTGCCCTGGTTGCCTGGCAACGGAAAGGGACATAAAATCGTGCAGCGAAAGAATGAATAATGAATGAATAATTTATTGGATAAATAATTTATTGGATAAGGCATGTACACGTACGTCTTCCTATCATCGCCCAAGCAAAAATTAAAGGCATCAGTTTGTTTCTGTTCAGTTGCTCTCGTCAATATAGGCTAATGTATAAGGTATACCATCTCAATCGCAAGTCATGTCTATATCTTTACAAGTTAAACTAATTATTGAGAGTGATACAATGTGATGTACAGTTGGGGTTGGTGCATATCAGTTCAGGAGATGGTCATGCGTTGTTGTACCTTCTCAGCAAGTTACATTTCTAAATGTTTGCATATGTACATAATGTGTGCTATATATACGTACAATATGTAGTAAGTTACAGATCGATACATGTATTTGCAACGGTAAACTAAAATATGTACGTATATATACTGGCGTGAATACAAGGTACATGTAGATTCGTAGACAATATTCAGGAAAGGGGTTGCGTATTTTATAGCGCAGTTTAACAGGGAAATTCGTGATAGTACGTTATAGTAATAATGTGTATTAATAAAATAATGTAATTATAATAAAATGTGACCCGCCATATCAAATCCAGTCGTGAGTCGGGTTTTTTTTTACCCTCTGCCAATGCATTCTCTTATATATGCGAGTCGACCATAGGTCGCCTCGCATATATAAGTGAATGCATTGGCCTAACAATTTTTTATCATTTTTTTTAAATAAATGTTTCTTACAATTTTTAGGACATAAAATAAAAAACATCCATTACCCTGCAGGGAGCCCCACACATACATAGAAGCATATAGAAGTGTGTCGTCTGCTCATGTTTGTCTGGGGCTCTGTATGGGTGAAATTATAAAATTGTTAAAGAATACAAGAAAAAATTATTAAAATTGTAAAAAAAAATTTGGGCCAATGCATTCTCTCATATATGCGAGGCGACCTATGGTCGATTCGCATATATAAGAGAATGCATTGGCAAAGGGTCAAAAAAATCCCGACTTACGACTGGATTTGATATGGCGGGTCACAAATATATACATGTGACATTAGAAGGAGTTATGCATGCAACGATATTTTATGTCACATAATTCGTGGGGGGTTTGTGGTCTGATAGTACGAACACTTTGTGTCTATTAATTTTTATTATTTATTGATTTGTGCAGTCAAAACAATAGGGATTTTCAGTTTACTTAACTTTTATAGTTATCAAACAAAATAACCATCTACTATAAGTCGTTTAAACGTGACTCTTGTGGACCAGATATTTTATGGGGGGGGGGGGGAGGCGGCAACGAATTCCAGGCAATTGGGATTTGGTGAAGTGGCAATCGCTCAGTTTAGTTGAACCTAGGTGTCTTATGTGCAAGATCGTTTTCTTGGCGAGAAGCCCTGCCAGTCCGCGGGGTATTTTTCAGAAGAGTATCTAAAGAGTGAGACAGTAGTCCATTTTTCCAGTCGTATATGCGACACGGGATGCTTTAAGTGAGTATAGGTTGTAAGAACTTTCAATATTTTACTTCGTTTAAATAGTGGTTCTGTGTTGGAATTAAATTTGGCATTATTTATCAGCCTAATAGCCCTTTTTTGTAATTTGAATAATTTTTCAATATCTGTCGAGACACCCCAAACTTCAATTCCTTAGGATAGTTTGCTATGTATAACAGAGTCAAATAAGCGTTCTCGTGCGTTTCTTGGAAGAAAGCGTTTTGCTCTATTCAGACAATGTATAGTTTTAGATATTTTACTTCGGAGATAGTCAGTGTGATATTTGAATTCCAGTTTTCATCTAAGTGAATACCGAGAAATTTGAAAGATGGATCGCCCACTAAAGCATTTACAGGTTGGATACATTGCTCATTTAATTTCAGTTTGTTACGAACAAGATAGCTCCTGCCAGATTTGGCTTTAAATACCATATACTTCGACTTAGATGCATTTAGAACGAGTTTGTTTGCAGCACACCATTGGAAAATGTTGTATATATAGTTCAGTGTTTGCGTCACGGAAGTGCTTCTCAATGTCAGGATTGGACGCATATGCAGTAACTATACCCTATGCGTCCTTGGGCGATCGGACAAGTCGCTAGCTGCAGCGGAAGTTAATAAATTAATACATACGCTGCCTCGAATTCGATATTTGTAACATGTAACTAATCTATGCTTTCAACAATTTAGGCTCAATGTATTGGATTGAGTCTGACCTGAGGTCCACCAATATGAGATTACAACCGATCCAATATCAACATATTGGACGGCTTGTGGTAACATATTGGACAGCTTGTGGTAACATATTGGACGGCTTGTGGTAACATATCGGACAGCTTGTGGTAACATATTGGACAGCTTGTATCAACATATTATAGCACGCCGATACAATGGATGCGGACACACGTATCACAGTAGCGATGGCATAGTAGGTGTGACAATTTATTATGGTGGAGTTTGGTGACAATTGTTCGTCATAATTAATATGCCATAGCCAGTCATGTTGCCCGCTGAGTTTCCGCACAATGAGTCGATTGGACCAATTAACCCATTGCGTTTCACCAAGATTGATCTCTACTCATTGCTTTTTGCTAAATTGTATTCGCGACGATATATATAATTGCACGATAGATCGTCCATAATTGTGTATATTTACATACTAAGTGTTGGCATCACTAAATCCAGCATTCTGATTGGTCGGCGCCCACGTGGCTAGTTGCAGTTATTTCTCGGTGAATGCGCAACGGCTCATAACACCAAGCTCATAACACCATCGATACGTCATTGGGTTTGGAAAGACGAACGCGTAATGTTTTGGGCGCATTTGGACTCGCGCAGGATTGACTTAATACATCATCGGGTTTCAATATGAAGAGAAATTGTTCCTATTAACTTTTGCCAAGGGTGCTATTGGGTATTTTGGGCTGTTTATGTCACGATACACTTTTCGATTTAAATACATTTACAAAAGTGTCTTTTTCGCTAAATGTATATAAATATAAGGATTAACTGTCATGTGGACTATTTTTATGAAGATGTAACCGTGAGGTAAGTGGTCATAACTTGTATGTAAAACCCTTCGGGTTTTACACAAGTTATGTCCACTTACCTCACGGTTACATCTCCATAAAAACAGTCCACATGACAGTTAATCCTTATTTGACCGTGACCTGGTGGCAATTCCTCATTGACTCACATATCATGCATGTGGTACGTTTTTTTATATGATCTCAATGCATGCATGTTTATCTACTTATATTATTTTCATTAATAAGAACAATCATGGCTGTTGACAGAAATGGGTTATTCATTAAGTTATCAAGTGTTAGCATGCAAAATATAACACTGCGTGTTGAGTGAAGATCAACAGCGACAAGACATTCACGGGTATACATAGATACATCATTGAGATATTGACCGTCGCTGGTAGAGCTTGGTAGACTCATTGTGCGAATTTGCAGAGGGAGACATAGCTTGCTATGGTATATTAATTATGACGACCAATTGCCACCAAACTCCACCATAATAAATTGTCACACCTACTATGACATCGCTACTGTGGTACGTGTGTCCGCAGCCAATAGGTCAGATAATGTACTGACCGAACAATAGACTGACGTCACAGTGGTGATTTAATCAAAGATAAACAAGTTATTCATAATTTTCGCCAAACTGGCTTTGAGCACTAATGACGTATTTATAGAAATAAATTCACGAATCATGAAGAGATGTGACTAATAACATAGTTATGCTCCCTTGCCATCGTCAAAAGATTTCCGTTATGCCAATGCCGTAAAGTGTATGATCTGAGACCGATTTCCAAAATTCAAGGAAAAAATAAAAATGTAACTAAATCAGATACAGAAAATGTGTGAGAATTGATACCAATGTTCCATATAATATAATATAATAAATGATGCATGACTTATCGTAGTCTATGCCAAAATAGTGGTCCAGGCTCGATGAGGAATAGTCCTATCGGAAAACTATTTTGACATATAGTCAACACCAAGCCATGCATTATCTATATAATATGATCATACGCTAGCGTAATTAACGAACCAAAGCAAAACCACTCATACGAGGGTAGCAGTGGCTTTTCTTTTCTTTTCTTTTTGCTTTTTATAAAATTCAGTTTATAGATTCTCTGGTATTTCCTCCAAATAAGATTCACATAAGGCTATATTTCCAGGGTTCGTCGAATGAATGGACCCCAATCGTAATTTCGAGTATAAATTAGGCAAATCGTACTTCCGGGTAGTCTTGATCGACAGCTAGACTATTCATGGTTATAAACTACTAGTACCAACATAAAAGTGAAAATAGTTATATCTTGTCGAGAGGGGAACGGAAACATCTTTAATGAATTTAACCAATTTATTTCTTTTCCTGACGCTTGGTGAGCACTGCGGAGGAGATACTATACCGAGAAGCGTGTCCATTTCATATCTGTTTTTTTCATCCAAAGGTGTCACCGTGTCCATTTCAACGAAAACCTACGAACAACGTCATCGTGTAACTTTCCACATTGACCGAGTTCGCCTGAAAGTATCTTCTGCTTTGTCCATAATTCTGTGTTTCCTTCCGATTCCAGAAAATAGTATATTTATGGATTATCACATGCATGTATGTACTATATAGTATTATGATAACAATTAATTCCTTATTAAATATATGTTATTTAGTTTCGCACAGTACCGCACCGTTCCAAGTGCTGTACATTAAATGCCCACCTTCGCACAGTAGAACGGTAAATTCGTATTATATTTCACATCAGGAACTTCGATCACTTTTCACTCGCCCCGATGTGTGTAGACTCTGGTTACTATAGTGTCGTTATTTATTGTGTCTTATTTTCTCAATAAAAGGTAAACTAACGCTACGAATGAACTTACATTGTAATTCAATGTTCATAATTCTCATTTGCAATACCAGTAATCGAAAGACACAGTAACAAGATTTTTCGATTACGACATTAATGCTTTAAGCCCACCGATCTACTGTGGGACAACAGTGGTTGCGAAATTCAAAAAAGCTGCGTCGTATTAGGTAATAATTTGTGACGTCACAATATCAGATATAGTCTATATACGACCCAAAGCGTCCGGCTTTGGTTCGTTATAATAGTATCGTGCTAAATTTAGCACACTACTATACAAAACTAACGAAAAAAGTAATGAACAGAGGCAAAAATCTCGAGAACATATAAACACAAATGTGTTCACCAGTTTACTAAGGCGTGTCCAAATGAAATTGGAACGATGTCAACTTGCGAAGTGGTAATATTGGGTTGAATTCACCTTGTCGTACAGTTTCTGTTTTTCGTGCATTCAAAACAAAATCTAAATTCTGCGCGTTTCGGCTTATTGAACTGTTCTTACACGGTTATGTTTCTCTTAAACTGTTTATCGGTAAGCGGATAATCTTATTATTCTCAGTAAAACGAGTTGCACTTCATTTCCATTAAAGGTACTCAATCCGATTCGATGGTCCCCATATCATCAGATTCCAACAACAACAATATTTTTTTTAATGCCGCTCCAGTTATCAGAATCGATTATTTTCCCAAAAATAATGCTAACCACAGTCAACTATAGTATAACACTGCCCAAAACCTGTTATTTATCAACATTTTGTTCAACGAAATTTTGCCGGTTTGTCAAATGACACAAAAAGCTAATTGCTTTTAGAGTTATCCATCTTCACCAGAGACCCTCTTCTCGTCGACTATTTATCTGAACTTTGATGTGTGGGTTCCTCGACTCGAATCAAATATTTTTTACCCCAGAAACCAAGGAAATAGTCATTTGCGAGCGTTCATTCGGATTATGCATCTTTAAATTCTGAATTTGAACAGACAAGCAGTTGGTGTTGATATGATACGGTTATGTAGTATTCTTACTACAAGTTCGAATTGTTCGGTGAAATATAATAAATACAACATGTCTTGTCGTTGACTACACGGTTACATATAGTAACCAGTGTCTTCGCGCGATGAACTATACTCACCCCACTGGGCACTATACCCACGTAGTCAACTCCAGTCCATGCTCTATTTATTAAGTAGTCAACTCCAGTCCATGCTCTATTTATTAAGTAGTCAACTCCAGTCCATGCTCTATTAAGTAGTCAACTCCAGTCCATGCTCTATTTATTAAGTAGTCAACTCCAGTCCATGCTCTATTTATTAAGTAGTCAACTCCAGTCCATGCTCTATTAATTAAGTAGTCAACTCCAGTCCATGCTCTATTTATTAAGTAGTCAACTCCAGTCCATGCTCTATTTATTAAGTAGTCAACTCCAGTCCATGCTCTATTTATTAAGTAGTCAACTCCAGTCCATGCTCTATTTATTAAGTAGTCAACTCCAGTCCATGCTCTATTTATTAAGTAGTCAACTCCAGTCCATGCTCTATTTATTAAGTAGTCAACTCCAGTCCATGCTCTATTTATTAAGTAGTCAACTCCAGTCCATGCTCTATTTAATAAATAGAGCATGGCTTGGAGTGAAATACGCCGATATAGTGCATAGTGAGGTTGTGTAGTTCACGACGCGAAGCGGAGTGAACTACACAACCGCACTATGCACTATATCGGCGTATTTCACGACAAGTCATGCTCTAATTATTATATTGTATCGAACAAATGCAGAAATTTTCAACTTTTACTAAGTTCAGACAATTGATGTTCGCCTTACTGAAGCTTTAATTTGGATCAGCGGCGAAATAACAAGTAGTTTCAGAACAAAGTTTGATGTAGTGTTCGTTACTATTTTTAGTAGTCAAAACTACATATGCATAGTGCACGATGGGAGAGACTTGAAGGCGTAGTATACAACTACGACTAATAGAGTCGAGTAGCCAACCAATCGGAAAGCTTGATTTCAATAACAAAGTCACGTGAGATACAATATTTATTAAGTAGTCAACTCCAGTCCATGCTCTATTTATTAAGTAGTCAACTCCAGTCCATGCTCTATTTATTAAGTAGTCAACTCCAGTCCATGCTCTATTATTCAATAAGCATCTTACAAAAGAGAACATTCGCAGTTAAAACAGGATTAAATTAAGGAGTGTAAATTACCGAAAGTAAGTCATTTCAGAATATCATATATGACTTGTGCTGTTTTGATATTCAGAAATGACTCACTTTCGGTAATATACTGGTCAGCATTTCAGATTGAATTGAACATTGCCAATGCAATCTCTTATATATGCGAGGCGACCTATGGTCGACTCGCATATACATTGCTCGAAATAATAGTTTCGTCAAACATATTCAAATGCCAGTGATATGTAAATATTTGACGAAACTGTTATTTCGAGCTAAAATAGAAACATATTTTGCAAAGAACAACATTTAAACTAACTGAAACCCAGTCTGCAGAACTATACTTCGACTATCTCCGAAGATATTGATCTCTTTACTGGACAGCATTCTTGATTTAATAAGCTATAGCAAACGGACAACCATCGAACTGAGAGGCACTCAAGTCAATGCTTGGCACGTGCCAACATGAATAGCTTCCTAACTGTCGCTCTCTCGAAGGACATGTACATACTTGTGCTGTATTGTGTGATGTTTCTAAAGCCTTCGAGAGAGTTTGGCACAAAGGTCTTCTTCTCAAAATTAGGAGGTATGGGGTTACCGGTGATCTCTTAACTTGGCTCCAGAGCTATTTAACAGCCAGAGAGCAGGGGTAATTTTGAATAATAGTGCATCCCCTTTCAGACCACTTTCATCAGGAGTCCCACAGGGCTCTGTAATCTGCCCTTTTTTATTTCTCATATACGTTAACGATATTCATCAAAATTTAGAATCGCTGACTAGACTCTATGCTGATGATACTTGTATCACTACAGCTGAAACTGACCATAACTCTCTAGCTCTCTCTCATAGGAGCTTGTGTCGCGCTCCGTTGTATAGGCCTAAAATATCCATCATATAATAGTAATAGCAATCAACCCACTGATTACTGGTCGAATATCACGAAGTAGAAGAAAAAGAAGATATATAGACTCACGGGGAGGCCTGGTATATATGCCTATGCATGAAGCGATTCCTTTGTGCGTTTTGGTGCAGATTCGTTGCCAGAATATCATAATTATTTCCACATAAAATGCTGTTTTTGACTAGTTCTGACGAACAAATATATGTCTTATAGTTGATGAGAGAAGACATTTTCTTGAGTTAGGTAACGATATTGGCCATGCATATATAAAACGAGTGTTTAGTTTCGCGAAATTCAAAATTGTCAATGTGGGGTACAAAAACTCGCCATTAATATGCCAAATACAGTAACAAAATGTAATAAGATTCTTTAATGTAAGAGCACAAAATTATCCGGCGTATTCTTTACGGTATACGTTTTATTTGTGCGTTTGCAAGTTGTAATGCAAACTGGTTTACCGAATAACTAGTTTATAAATTTGAGTTAGTGATAAACTCGCTATCATAAATTTTATTTAATAAGCAACTATAAGTATTGTCAATTGTACCGGTACCAGGATCTATAAATAGACTCGTGACTCGTGTGTCGTAACGAATAAGCACCAAAACTCTCAAAGAATGGCTTTATGCATATGATTATATAGCCTGTGCTCATGAATTGGAAATTCAATTTTTAAATTCAAGACAGCTAGCCACCATCGGCATTGTTTTTCTCAAATCAAAAATATCAAAAACATTACTTAATGTAAATTTCGCTGATGGGGTCATTGTCACAAGGCTCCGATCACATTCGTAGCCAGATTTTTTAATCGATCACAAATGTAGCCAGCTTTTCTATGGCGATCACATTTGTAGCCAGCTTTTCATATTCAGGCAAGCCTCAATGCACACGATCAGGTTAATCTAATTTTTCAGAGTTGATGGATAAACAACAACTTGAATTTAGTTTTGATATTAGTTCATCTAATAACCTGATGTTTCTGATCAATGTCGTTGGAATGCTCGAATTATATTCCAATATAAGTTGATAAACGAAGTAAGTTTTGGAGCATGACGTCGACATTTTAGTCACGAACGTGATGACGTCATATTTCGGGCAATATAAACCACGAATTAGAAAAGCTGGCTACGAATGTGATCGCCGGTGAAAAAAACTGGCTACATTTGTGATCCATTTAAAAAGCTGGCTACGAGTGTGACCGGAGCCTTGTGACAACGACCCCATCGGCGTAACTTTCATGGTCGATGAAACGAGTGGCTGAAATCCGACGGCGGCCATGTTTCTATGACTAATTTCACGACGATCGCACCAATGCTACATTCTCTAGCATTGATTCGTTCTCATTTTTATACCAATGTCATGACCCATGAACAATTTCACGATGATCGGTGCATCGACATAGGCCTAGGCTCTAGGCAGTGTTATTGATTTAATTATATATGCAGTGTTATCGCTGAAATCCGACGGCGGCCATGTTTCTTTGAGAATTCACACCAAAATGACTCGTTCCCATCTACATGTCAATGTCAACCTCCATGACAAATTTAATTATGATCGGACCAACACTGCGACCTCTTGCTCGTGCTAAATGATGCAATTTTGAAATCCAAGATGGCTGCTGGCGGCCATGTTTTTCATGAAAATGAGCCCAAAATGATTCGGTGTCGTCTATATATCAATGTCATGATTGGTGAAATATTTCGTGATGATAGGTGCATCGACACAGGCTCTAGGCTGTGTTATTGATTCATATTTATCTAGTATTATCACTGAAATCGAAGATGGCCGATGGCGGCCATGTTTCTTGGAGGATTCACACCAAAATGACTCGTTCCCATCTACATGTCAATGTAAACCTCCATGACAAATTTAATGATGATCAGATAAACACTGCTTCTTCTAGCCCATGCTAAAGGATGCAATTTTGAAATCCAAGATGGCTGCCAGCGGCCATGTTTTTATGCAAATGAGCCCAAAATGATTCGTTCCCATCTAGACGCCAATGTCATCATCCATCAAAAAGTTCATGATGATCAGCGCATCGGTACGGTCATGTAATAAACATGTAATCAGCAGCTATCTTCGAAATTATAAACGGTTCTTTTATGCTATCCGTCTCCGGATCATAGTTTTAAAGTTACCCGCATATTTCGGTACTATATAGTTCGGCTATTTCGATTCGTAAACAGGTGATGGAGCGGCGGCACATTTGTGTTAGTTGGTGAATTTACAATAAATTACCGAAATACAGTGAGATTTTCGAAGAACTGGAAAATATACCTATGGAATGTTGTATATTGGCATCTAGGGTGTAAGAGGTACCAACAGTTTTTAGTGAAAATATATTTTTTGTAGGAATACAGTTGAGTTCAAAATTGGTAGCAACAATTTTATGTTTCGTTTCTTCCGTGACCTGCGGTCCCGGGTGGTGGTTCCGCCAATAAAAGAGGGTTTTTGACCAAATTCCAGGCTCCTGTGATCTGACCATTGGAAATATACTATTCGGCTCCACTCATGAGACCGAGCAAATAAATTACAAGTTATTCATTGCTGTTCAAGTGTATATTATAGAAACTCACCGATTTAATGATTAATAATATATCAAACCGAGCGAAAAATAGTACATATTTTTGGAAAACAAATATCACATCATCGATCGACGTTTCACATCTCACACCCTCACCCATATTGACGCAAGCAATACGCATATCATTTGACATCTTAATGTGTATCCCCAATTTATCTTAATTTATATATCATACAAGTGTTCTTTGTATACCTTTATATTACATGTATTGCAGGCAGGAAGCCTAACTCTTTTGTTAATTGTCAATTGTTTGTGGAAAGGGGTGTCATTAAGTTAGCAATAACTTGTGCCCCAATCCAGTTAGCTATTTTTGCTAATAAAATATGTTTAAACTAACTGTCGTTGAATGATGCCCTGTCCGATTTAACACCATAAAACAAATCATATATATGTACTTTTACAATAACAGAAAATAATTGCATCCTCTGATACTCGTTTTGGATGCATGCATGTTTGCATTATTGCCGCCACCCCCCTTTCGCAAAAAACAAAAAACAACACATGTGTACAGTGACACACCGCATGCAAACACTTCTGGCGTCATATACATTTCAGTTAGACCTGTTTAAAAATATATATTAACCAGGTTCAGCCTTGTAACTTGTAATGTGTGTTGCTCAGTCTCTTTGAAAAGCCGACAAAAATTCTTTATCGGAATTACGTCTCTAGCAGTCTAATAAATATCCAGACTCCGTCTCATTACTTTCATCTAAGTTGATTGAAATGAAACACTGTCTAATTTTATTAGACTGCGTCTCTAGAAGTGTCAATAATATTTAATTTCTACGATCCAACATGATGTAATAAACCGTTTCCAAATATGGAGTGAATTCCTGGCTTAGTAAATGTTTGTGAGAATCATAGTATTTAGAAATAGTTATAAATACAACTAGATGCGAAAGAATAATCAGTCATGAATTTCGTTGACTGATAAAAAAAAACTCGAAGATGATGTACTGAAAATGAATTATGGATATATCCCCTTATTATTATATTGTTCCAACAATAGTTGAGTTTGACATTGCGTGGGAAAATTGTCAACACGCCATTGACCTCAGATCTCTGACGTGATCTGCTATACCATAAACCAATGTCTGCGCCGCTCTCCAATGAAATGGAGGGAATCCCTTCAACGCAGAACCTAAGTGTAATAGAGAGTTCTGAAGACGTAATTCCGATATAGAATTTTCGTGGGCTTTTCAAAGAGACTGTGTGTTGCTATGATATTGTTAACCCTTTACCCAACAGAACGGCCCTGTGCCAATGCATTCTCTTATATATGCGAGTCGACCATAGGTCGCCTCGCATATATAAGAGAATGCATTGGCTTAACACATTAAAAATTATAAAATTGTTAAAGAATGTAAGAAAAAATGGTAAAAAGTGTTAAAAAAAAGATTTTTTTTTAGGCCAATGCATTCTCTTATATATGCGAGGCGACCTATGGTCGACTCGCATATATAAGAGAATGCATTGGCACAGGGCATAACTGTAACTATCACAATGTGGTCAAGGAGCCGGTTCCAATGATATCCATATTTGTATGGTTCTATTGAGACAGACCGAAGATATTTTAGGCTGTTGAAGCTTTATTTGGCCGGTTTGGCCGTTTTGTTGGGTAAAGGGTTAACAAAATGCACATGGCGGGAATACTGCGTCCGATGAGTTTACGGTGCCAAACCTACACGTTTATAGATATTGTCCAACGTCTGGCGAAACTTGTAAATAATAGTAGGATGGAGAAAAGCGGCCACATTGCGATGAGCTTCAAACAAATTAAGATCTTTCCGCGCAGACAAATCTCTGCATGCACTTGACCACTCATTATTCCTTTGCGCTACAAGTCTCGTATGGTGCACGTTGGGCACAACACTAAACGGTGTGACCGTGTATACGTGTAGGCGATTTGTCAGTTGACTTGCACGTACGTTTGCATGAAAGAACCTGTATGCAAGTCATGGCGATGAGCCCCATGCGGTGTTATATAGAATGAGCACAGTTAAAATATATTCCAAGTAGATCCATTGCGAGTTACTATTAGACGCACCCCAATGTTATAAAACTTACCCAATGTTTTTTATAATCCCAAGATCCAAGATTATGCGGGAGGCTCTGCAAAAATAATTAGCTGATCACTAAAGCGCATTATAAACCGATTCACACCCCTTCGGCCATTCAAATCGCACCAATCCATGAGCAATATTTCTCATGTGTATATATGCATCTGCATTTCGCTGAGGCCGAAATATAGACTTGGGCTAAAACTCACTTAATTGCAGAAAAGTTCAGTTGAGTCCCAGAGAAATAATTGTTGGAGTTGTGTGCTGCATCTCGGGATACACACTCTCTGAATTGAATTGACGATGGTTCCCAGTAGTGAACGTCACTTGCTTCTATAAGATTTGGCACATTTTATGCCACTTGTAAATAACCGTACTATGGCTAACCCTTTCATGACTGGAGCTTCCTGAAATTTTGCGAATACCCTGTGCCAATGCATTCTCTTATATATGCGAGTCGCCCATAAGGCCCCTCGCATATATTAAGAAAATGCATTGGCCTAACAATATATACATTGACCTTGTAAGCAAGTGCATTCTCTTATATATGGGAGAGAATCGCATATACGAGAATACACTGACACATGATCTTCAATGCTGCACCAGCGCAGCTCCCAGTCATGAAAGGGTTATGGTGTCGCCACTATATTTGGCGAAAACCCTGTGCCAATGCATTCTCTTATATATACGAGTCGCCCATAGGGAGACTCGGATATATAAGAGAATACACTGGCACAGGGTCTTCAATGCTGCACCAGCGCAGCTCCCAGTCATGAAAGAGTTAAGGTGTCGCCACTATAACACCACCTGTTACGTGCTGCAATGGAAGTTCCAGTGAACGACGGGAGATCACTTCCAAGATCGATATTACCCAGCGCTATAACATATCGGTCCGACAGAACGACAAACACTCAGGCAATGTTATCAGTTCGCGGCAAGGTCCTTTGAAGACTTTCTCTTGAAAACAATTTTCAGTGCGTTGTCGTATTGTTGTGTGATCTTGCTGGGGTATTTGTGGAGTGAACGATTTGAAAAAAAAATTGTAGCTTTTGTGTGATACGATTTTTCATTACGGGGAATACTGTCATAACAATCTAGGATGGCTTCCGGTGAAAAATCTGAAAACTTTCTACGTCAGTTTAGGGATATTCAAACTCGTGAATTCCAGAAGATAGGAGCTGCACAATTCATGGAAGTGTGGAATCACTTCGATAGCGATGGTGAGTGAATGGCGTGTCATCGTCCGGGACGAGGTGTCCAACTTAAAATTTCCAATTGAACCTCACTCTCTCCTGGTTTCATGGATTAAGCAACATTTCTATCGCTGAGAACGTTTGTCAGTTCATTATACCGGGTGTCTGTGGTTTCTTATTGCATGCAGTGGATTGATATCCCGATCAAATGAACCCTATTCGCGTTCTATTTTCCGCCCGTCATACTGATGGCGGTGATATGACCTGCGGCTGAAAAGACGATAAAACAAATAACCAATCAAATTATGGTCGGGTTGTTTCGAGCCGGTTGGGGGGGGGGGCGTGTGTGAGTCTAACATTGTATCGCAGCAATATGAAATGATCGAACCAACTTTTGTGTGCCAAACATTCAAGATATATCTAAATTAGTCAAGTAGTCGGAGGCACCCTGACACAATTAACATCGGTTGGAAATTTCAAACCAAAGATAGGTTTAATTTGTTTTGTTAGTTAGATTCTCCAACAATTATCCTGTGTGTAATATTTTTCTAATTTCAGTAAAAAAAAAAAATGTAAACTGCAATGGCCAATTTGTTTGGAAAATTTCCGGCCGCAAATGTGATCATGTTGGCAATTAGTTGAAGGACATAGTGAGGAGATAAAGCGAGTGGGTGAAGTGAAGTCTGAGGTGCGGGGATACACTATTAGCACCGGGAATAATATATACATATCTGCGACGAATTGCACAAAACTATTTTTTCTAAGGAAATTTTGCCTAAATGTTCCAAATCACCACTTCCTATAACGATATAATCCTAGTTATAATACGGCTATATATAATACAAGTTATACAACGGCAGAATGGTCACAGTGACGTATTGGCAGGCCATGACATTTCCATACCATTGAACATTTTGAGAGCAAAAAATAGCAGGTGAAACACCTCCCCAATCACCCCCCTATACTGTCCCCATGTTATTCTCTTCCCTTGGCTCGAAGACTTTCTGATAATTTTGCCAACGCCGACAAGCGGATTATAGTCACTTCTATTCGAGTATTTGGACCCATTGATTTCCATGAGAAGTCCTTACCATGTCTCATCAAAATCACCATCATTTGCGCACTGAAGACAATAAAGGTGTCAACTATAGTGGCACCTCAATGGATAATTGGTGAAGGTTCCGCATTATCTTCATTTATATAAATATATCACAGTAATATAGATGTACCTAGGGAAATCAGGAGTAATATATAATTCATAATGTCTGTCTATAGTCCCACAATATGGTTATATAATTGCTCTGAATGGTAAGAATTAACAATAGCGCGCACATGCTCCGATATCAATAGCGCGCACATGCTCCGATATCAATAGCGCGCACATGCTCCGATATCAATAGCGCGCACATGCTCCGATATCAATAGCGCGCACATGCTCCGATATCAATAGCGCGCACATGCTCCGATATCAATAGCGCGCACATGCTCCGATATCAATAGCGCGCACATGCTCCGATATCAATAGCGCGCACATGCTCCGATATCAATAGCGCGCACATGCTCCGATATCAATAGCGCGCACATGCTCCGATATTGTGCGTCCATCGATGGCCCTGTTGCGATATCGTTCCTAATTAGGGGAGATATCATATAATATTGATAAGTCAACTATTAACCAGCCTAGACATATTACCAATTGAGCTTTGAGACGCTAATTGTGGCCACGTGAACTTCTATGACATCACGAGCATGGCGACATTGATTGTTGGTGACTCTCCCCCAATTTTGGTAAATATTTTTAAGCCTGAAACAACAGAATTTGGAAATGTCAGATTATTATTATTATTATTATTATTATTATTATTATTATAGATACATTTAGAGCGCATTATACAATAAATTAGTTTCAATGCACTTACAACACAGACATGGCACACATCCTAAAATAATAGTAAATAGCGAATGGATAATTTTATATACAAAGAACCTAACTAGAAAATACGCAAACTTAACCTAATTCTCAACCGCAGTAAAGGCAATATAAATAAATAAATAAATAACAGTTTTGTATAGCGTCAAATCCACCGAAGTGCTCTAAAAACACTTGACATGTTAAACATAAAATACAATTGCAAATATAAGACATAATTTTGGACATCAACAAAAAATGTAAAACTATAAGTGAGACGTTACTAAGAAATACAAAAGCGCATAAAATTACAAATCGAAAAAATATTAAAAAATTACTGGTAAATTGGGGGTGGTAACATGCTAAAAAATGCTAACAGCGAAAAAAGGGGGCAAAATGGCGAACGGGTAACAAGCTAAAACTAACATGAAACGGGGGTAAAATGGGGAAAGATCGGGAACGAGTAAAATCGAAACGAAAAATATTGATGAGACTAAGGTGCTTAATTAGTGATCCAAACAGTATAAAAGATAGAATATTATCAACAAAGAGTTATTTAAAGATGTATTATCCGAATTAAAGCTCATAAATTACTAGTTCATTGGCTTCGGGGGTAAGACACATTTGATTCGAGTCGAGGAACCCATTAAAGCTCAGAGTGATCAGATGTCGATTTTTAAAGTTTGTTATTTCTCGAGATGTGCAAACGGAGGTCTCGGACAAAATTGCTGATGAAGGTGGATAACTCTAAAATCAAGTGGTAATGCGGCCAAATTTCGTGATACTTAAGTGATAATACGGCCATATTTTATCAAACAATTTTTTTTTAATTTGATACCATAGTTAACAGTGGTTAGCATTATTTTGTTGCAATAAATCAATTCTGTTAACTAAAGCGTATAGTATTTTGAAGAAATGTTGTTGTTGTTGTATTATCTTGATAATATGGGGACCGTCTGATCAGAATGAGTACCTTTAATTGGTCTGAAAAATTAAGTTTGCAAATATATTTAGTGTAGTACATTGTTGTGGACTAAGAGTAGAATATTTTCTTATTTCCTGTCAAATTTTAAACAAAATAGCAAAACTAATTGGTTGGAAAATTGCTCAATCACATGGGAGTTGTTACATGAATGGTGATATTAAGCGTAAACTACATTTGTATATCTGAATCCAATTTAGTGTTACGAAGTTGAAATTAAGTGAGTTGGTTTATTGGAGTTTATCGCCGTTTCAGCCGCTATGCTGTCATTTCACGACGCTATTAGTTTTATAGAACCACCACGCATAGGCTTGAATTTATTGGAAAATTACCACAATGCATGCACGTAGAAACCACCGAATTCCGATAAGCAACCACCAAATTTGCCCACATACACGAATCGAATTAACGATTCGTCTATATCAGCAATCCGCGCATATTTGGGAATGAACGCAATCGCTCTTTTGGTGGCTTTTTAATTTTTACGGTCTGATGCGCGTTGCTCACTATCGACCCGTGTCTAGAGAGGAAGTGGGATTATAGCGACCGCGAAAAAGATATGAATTGGCGTCAACTCCGTATGCTTTTATATCCTCCGTGAATAACAAAATCCTTAGAGTATAAATTGTCGAGATTTAATTCAGGTCCACCAATGTACGCACGTGTATAATTATATTTTATATATAAAGAGTATCATGCATGAAGCATGCACAATTGAGGATGAAGAACATTTCGCATTGCACAGTCCATGTTGTAATATTCAATAGAAATATTATTTGAAAGAACATCGAGCAAACTATATGCAATATTTTCAGAACTTGAAGCTGACCCCAAACTGCAGTTTGACTTTACTATTGGCAACAGCATTTAGAGAATCTACAACGAGTCCCCAGTTTATAGCGAAATTTACAAACTCGTCGAGTAAATTAGGTTTGGACATCGCCAAAGTCTCGGGATGAGTTGTAGTTTGTATTTATTACTTGATCCAAAACATTCATATAACATACTTAAATCAATAGATGGGACGTGAAACTAACATCGGCTTCTATACGGCGCGCGATAACGTTTCACGTAAACTATACGTTATTTGCCGCGTAAAGAAATAATCCCTATACAGATGAATAAGACTCTTTGACGTAATTAATGGGGTAAATTTAATGAAATAAATTTTCAATATGAGTCGCAGACACCGATTCTTCTTCATAATTCCTCGTCGATTCGATTCCGATTCACGTTTGCATAACAACAATACATTTTGGTATACCTGACACTATTTCCTGTTATGCAATGACCGTTGCATATCATTATTATAGAAAGGGTTTGATGAATGGAACAACGGTCGTATCTTGTAATAAAATGTAATATGGCACAAGTAGCGAATACATTAAAATAGCTTCGTCTACTGACCCTACAAGGATACGAAAGTAATCGACCAATAACGCCATTCGCTATTATGCTGGACATTACTGTAAGCATATATTTTAATGTATCTGAAGAATATAATTATACAAATACGCTTGTAATTGAGGCACATGTGTTTACAACTTGCTCCTGTTACATTTGAAACAAATACATTAGTAACAAGAGCTGCTGGACATTACCCTGTGCATATCTAATGTTCTCCTACATGTATATATGAGACTGTATATTCTTAGGTTTAGTTTGAATCGTTATTTTGTACATTTCTTTTATTTCCTTTATTTGTGTACGTATTGCCATATCCTGTTGAATTTGTGGCTAATTGCAACCCAAGAAATGATTCACGCACACAATGTATGGAACATACCATACTGTGTCAGTGCCTCATATACATATATAATGATAATGGGGCAGACAGTCGCGTAGTGGCATGTTTTTCCGCCACAGCACACTCTGGTGCTGAAGCCGCGAAGGGAACACTCCCATCTATAAAAGTGCTTAAGGGTACACAATGCAGGATTTGAAAAAGTGCTGAAGGGTACACATGGTTCGCCAAAATGTTCTGAAGAGTACATAGGTTTTGAAATCTCATTCTAAATGACGTTATATTATAGTTGTTTACGTTTGCCGTGATTTCTACCAGAATAATTGTTAAATAATAATGTATAGCATTTTTAAAGCGCCTTATCCCATGAGGCCCAAAGCGCTCAATGATACAACAGATGACCGAGCTCCAGCACATTTAAACACATATACGCATGTACACACAAACAATAACTACAATGAAATAAATCAAACAATTCATATACAAATCAGGATGAAGGCTGTGTGTATTGTATAAAACAATGCAGGAAATGTGTGCTCAGCTTTGGTCGTCGTCGTTGCCATAGTGAAGTTTAAACAGATACGTTTTGAGTTCTGTTTTGAAAGATTCCAAAGTAGCAAAATTCCTAAGTGTAAGCGGGAGTGAATTCCAAAGGTTTGGGCCGTAGCATTCAAAAGATCGACGACCATAATTAACAAGGTCACGTTTGGGGACAGCAAGTAATATTTTATCAGCTGACCTTAAGCCTGGTTTACCAGGTACATAGCATGAAAGAAGAGATTCGATATATACAGGGAGGGGCGAGAGACAGTCAAATTTCTTACAACATAAGACAGCAATTTTATAGTCAATGCGGGCTTGAATTGGTAGCCAGTGCAGTTCTTTGAACATTGGTGTCAGGTCAGAAAATTTAGGCTTCTTAAGAATCACACGAGCAGCAATGTTCATCATACGTTGAAGTTTATCAATTTCTGTCTTTGGTAAGCCAGCCAGAAGTGGGTTACAGTAGTCAATCTTGGAAAGAACAAATGACGAAACAAGAGTTTTAGCAGCATCGGTGGTTATGAATGGCCTGATGTGAGAAATTCTCCTTATATCCAGAAATAGACTTCTGCATAAATTGTTTATGTACACTTCCATTGACAGAGTACTGTCCAGGTGAATGCCCAGATATCTGGCACACGACGATGGCTTTATGTCGGAATCACCTATACGAATGCAGTCCAAAGGGGTGTTCTTAATTCTGTGATCTGTTCCAAATAACATTATCTCGGTTTTGTCATCATTTAAACACAGTTGGTTTGCGCCCATCCTATTTTTCACTGCCGTTATACATTGCTGCATTTCTGAGATATTGTTTGCGAACTCTGATGGTGAGCTGGGCATATAAATCAGTGTATCGTCTGCGTACATGTGGTATTGTAGATTTCTCTGTGTGATGATTTGCCCCAGTGGCTTAGTGTACATGAGATAAAGCACGGGCCCAAGGACTGATCCCTGGGGGACACCAAAGGATAGTTCATATGGTTTGGAACAGAATTCTCCACTGTGAACAGTCTGGATTCTGCCTGATAGATATGACTTGAACCATTGGAGAACTTTCCCTGAAATTCCGAATGTTTTGTTAAGGCGTGAAATTATGATGTTGTGATCCAAAGTATCAAAGGCAGCAGAGAGGTCGAGAAATGAGGCTATAGTGACATTGTGATCATCTGCTGCACAAAGCAAGTCGTTGGTGACGCGGACAAGTGCAGTTTCCGTACTGTGGTGTCGTCGATAAGCTGATTGGAAAGGTTCATTCATGTCATTATCCTCCAGATGCTGTCTGAGTTGATAGAGTACCACGCGCTCAAGAAGCTTGGATATAAAAGGAAGGTTAGAAACAGGTCTATAGTTCTTGAGATTGTTCCTATCCATGTTTGGCTTTTTCAGCAATGGTTTAACCACAGCTTGTTTGAAGCAAGTGGGAACTATACCGTCTTCCAGGGATGTATTCACTATCCTCGTAAGAAACGTTACTAGTTGGTCGCTATGCTGTTTAAGAATGAGTGATGGTACAGGATCCAGAGAACACGATTTTGATGGCATTGACATGAGAACACGTTTAACCGTCTCTGTTGTAACACATTCAAACTTAACAAATTTGGTTCCAGTGAATTCCTCAAACTCAGCTTCTCCTGCAGACACTTGTTGTATATTCGCACGAATTTTGGTAACTTTGTCTTGAAAAAATGTGGCAAATGTTTCTGGGAGTGTATCCATGGGAATGTCACTAGGTAGAGTAGAACATTTACCTTTGCCCAGCATAGTGTTGGTAATGTTGAACAGTTTCTTGGTTGATTTGCAATTTGCTAATTGTTCACTATAAAAGTCAGATCTCGCATGCTTTATCAACTCGCTTACACATGTATTCATTTCCTTGAAAATTTCGCGGTGAACAGTTAATTTAGATTTTCTCCACATGCGCTCCACCTTTCTGCGTTCTCGTTTCTTATTCAAAATTTGGAAAGTTAGCCATGGTGCAGATGTCCTGTTGGTAATCTCGCGTGTCATCGTGGGTGCATGCTTATTAAGAATAGAAGACAGCTGGTCATTGTAATAAACTGCCAAGTCGTTGCAGGAGTTCAAGTTTGTGGAAGATAGGAATGCTTCACGGATCTCCGATGAGAATTTACTTAACACGATGCTTTTGAGATTCCTTGAAGTGACTTTACGTTTGAGTGCAACAGGTTTCACATTCCGGAAAGAAAATTCAATCAGGAAGTGGTCAGAAACAGCTTTATCAGAGACCTGGAGACTGTTAATTTTCATGGTGTTTTCTTTTATAATCACCCAGTCAAGTGTGTGTAGTGAACGATGAGTCGGTGACGTTATGATCTGTGTGAAGCCAAATTTATCCATGAGTTCTCTTACACAATTTACATTGCTGTCAGATATTGATTCAAAATGTAGATTACAGATTGTTACAGATTGTTTACGTTCCAATGAAATTAGAATGAACTGGACATTGTTTTTTCAGAAACACAGTTGACGTAGGTCAACGTAACTGTATCAGCGCCGACACCCGTATCATAAAAACAAGCATTTATAATTATATAGTGCTGTGAATTCAGTTGTTTTCAAATTGTATATATACTTAGCATCGGCGAAAATTTCCAATTTGCACTTGCAAGTGACTTTAAAGCGAAGCAGTACGATGGACTTCGTCCCATGGCAGCCAATGAACAGAGACTGGTCGGTCGAGCAAGACTACCTTCTAATATACATAATTATGCAGCTGCGGTTGTATAAATGGATATCCGGTTCTGATAAAGTGTTTGCGATGACTTTGATGACAACAACAACTAAAATGGCATCGAACGCTGACTACACAGAGCCATGTTCGAACCACCAACTTGCACATCTGCTATGCGGAGTAGAGAAATGTTATTCTCGAGAACATCTGGCTGCCGTGGGGTATTTTAAACCCAAACAATAGGGAACATGCATGAAGCTCCAACGACTGACTTCCAGTATGACTGCACGGGTCACTCGCACCTGTAATAAAAAACCCACTGAAGGATAAACAGGTTTTGAAAATGTGCTGATGTGTGCAGATGGTTTGCTAAAATGTGCTGATGTGTGCAGATGGTTTGCTAAAATGTGCTGATGTGTGCAGATGGTTTGCTAAAATGTGCTGATGTGTGCAGATGGTTTGCTAAAATGTGCTGATGTGTGCAGATTGTTTGCTAAAATGTGCCGATGTGTGCAGATGGTTTGCTAAAATGTGCTGATGTGTGCAGATGGTTTGCTAAAATGTGCTGATGTGTGCAGATGGTTTGCTAAAATGTGCTGATGTGTGCAGATGGTTTGCTAAAATGTGCTGATGTGTGCAGATTGTTTGCTAAAATTTTGTGAAGGGTGCATGTACAGAGTTTACGAAAATGTGATGAAAGGTAAATTGCCCATCTTGCTGCTTCGCTTTAAGGTCACTTGCAAGTGCAAATTGGAAGTTTTGCTATGCTAAGTATAGTTATAATTTGAAAACAACTGAATTCACATCACTATATAATTATAAATGCTTGTTTTTATGATACGAGTTTCGGTTATCGGCGCTTATGCAATTACGTTGACCTACATCAACTGTGTTTCTGAACAATATATTTCCAGTTCATTCTAAATTCATTGGAACGTAAACAATTATTCTGGTAGAAATCATGTCAAACGTAAACTACTATAATATAACGTCACTTAGAATTAGATTTCAAAACCTGTGTACTCTTCAGAACATTTTGGCGAACCATGTGTACCCTTCAGCACATTTTCAAAACATGTGTACCCTTCAGTACTTTTACAGGTAGGAGTGACCCCTTCGAGGCTTCAGCACCAGATTGTGCTGCGGTGGAGCAACATGACATTGTGCGACTGTCTCATTATCATATGATATAAAGTCTGGTATCAGATAAATATAGAATATGTAGCTAGTGCCAAACCATAAACGGTTATGTGCATTGTCAGATGTTCTGCCCAGTTCCATAGATGACATATCCCCTGGGTGGACATAAACAATTTAAGCGACTGCATTAGCTCCATATTTTATTTATCCATCGCACAAAACTTGTATTTTGTTGGGGGGAACTCTGTCATTTTCCTAAGTTTTTCATTCGTTACTTCGATAACACCCTTGTGAGGTCGAGCAAAATAATTCCTGACGTTGACAAACCCGAGTGCAGTTTAGAGAGAAATAGTTCGTTGGATTTTTATAGTTATTCTAAGCTGGCCTTGTTCTGACGTGTTAGATGTTTTCGACCAAAAACTCAGTAACCATTTGACGCATTTTGTATACATTATGGTGAATTGTGGACCATATGAAAACACGTTTCAAAACTCACAATTACGTCAATAATTCATGCCGGTTGTCGTCCCCAGTTACCTCGGACACAATGGTTCCCCAATTCAGAAAACTAGAGTATCGAGAGAGACTAATTAAACTCAACTTGATGTCAGTTAAATATCGAAGATTCAGGGGAGATTTAATTGAGACATATAAGATGTTAAATGGACATTACAATTTGGACACCAGTTGCCTTTTTCAAATGTCTCTATACACAACAACAAGAGGAAATAGCAGGAAATTATATAGACAAAAGTTCAACAAGAATGTAGGAAAATTCTTCTTCACGCAGCGTGTGGTTTCGTCTTGGAATATTCTACCAGACCATATCGTTCAACTAAAATCTCTGGATGAATTTAAGACTAACATAGACGCTTACTTCTATCACTTGAAGTATGATTACGAATACGTCAAATGATATACTCACACTAATATGCATATTATGCAAATCCATTAATTTATTCAATTGTACCGGAACTAAAAGTCAAATGACTTGTTCCGATGATGATGATGATGATGACGATGATGATTACGTCCTGAAAGTAGTACCAACCTAATAAATCTACGTTGATCTAATAAAGCAGCATTGGCGTAATACACGTAACGTTTAGGTATGCAATAGAAGTAATGAGACGTGGATTAAACCTTGTATTATATATAGTGACCTTGTTGCGCCCCTTTGCTTCACCTGGTGCTTGTCTTTTTAATTGTTAACGCAATTCACACATCGATATGGCGGGAAGTGACGGTATCTGAAGTGTACCAGGAAAAATCGATCACACTGGTGTAGATGGTGACATTCAGAACGGTTGTGAAGTGGATGTAAAACGAGATAAAAAGCAATTAACGGGCCCGATGACACCAATTGCTTTTTCACAACATCTGGCACAACCATGCGCTAACACAACCACGAAGCAGCAGCGAACTGGTTTATCCCTTAACCCAACAGAACGGCCCTGTGCCAATGCATTCTCTTATATATGCGAGTCGACCATAGGTCGCCTCGCATATATAAGAGAATGCATTGGCTTAACACATTAAAAATTATAAAATTGTTAAAGAATGTATAAGGAAAAATGGTAAAAAGTGTTAAAAAAAGATTTTTTTTAGGCCAATGCATTCTCTTATATATGCGAGGCGACCTATGGTCGACTCGCATATATAAGAGAATGCATTGGCACAGGGCATAACTGTAACTATCACAATGTGGTCAAGGAGCCGGTTCCAATGATATCCATATTTGTATGGTTTTATTGAGACAGACCGAAGATATTTTAGGCTTTTGAAGCTTTATTTGGCCGTTTTGTTGGGTAAAGGTTTATATAGTGGTGAATCGACCAGTAGTCAACGACACTCTTCGATAACTAAATACCCCAAAACAAGTGGTTCACTCGGGCAACATTTCTTGAGCTGAACAAAGCAAATAACCGTGTTAACCCCTTTTATACTAAATGGATTCGACCATTCAGTTAAAAAGTATACATTGGAACGGTTTATTATTCCTTTGGAGGGGTGTTCAAGTAATAAAAGCAGACGGCGGACAGAAAAAAGATTATACAAGAGCAGAACGATTCATATTCATTGGTGTGAAATGTTCAGATAATAAGTTCAACAAACGTAGTCGTTTGTTGAACTTATTATGTGAACATTTGCTATGGGATAATAACTCGTCAATGATGGTTTAGTATAGAAAGGGTTAATTATAAATTGTATGATGTTGCAACCGGATATCTGGAACCCTGAATATATTCTAAGACTGTATTTGTTACAAGTTGTTAGGTTACACGTGAACTCCCTGTAATGAAAAGCATTTAAAGGTACTCAACCCGTAAAGAGGGTCCCCATCTCAACAGATTCCAACAACAACAATCCGATCGGAGTGTCCTATATTACTATTTCTTTGGCTTTGGGGGTAAAAAATATTTGATTCGAGTCGAGGAACCCATCAAACAAAGCTCAGAGTTATTAGATATTGATTTTTTAAATTTGTTATAAACTCGAGATGAGTACTGCTAACTGCCGTAATCTGCTCTGGATGTGTTCTCCAAATCTATTCAAACAGACAAGGATGGATAACTCTAAAATCAAGTGATAATTTTAACTGAGTTCTGGGCCAGATAGTATTCCCGATAATGAAAAATAATAGATTTCTAAAATCGATATCTAACAAATCTGAGCTTTGATGGGTGACTTCCTCGACTCGAATCAAATATTTTTGACCCCCGAAGCCATTGAAATAGTAATTGAGAGGAGTTTTATCGGGTTGAGTACCTTTAAGTAAAACATTTATATTGACATTTAACCATCTAATGATCAGCCCTTCTTGAAAAAATGTACCATATATACAGCTGTATAGTGAGACAAATCAATTTGTGCAAGCATCCTCTGTTTTCATAGTCCTCCTCTGTCCCTTTCCATCTGCAGTGTGAATGTATTCACAAGGTGGATTTGGACATATGTTGGGAGAATAAAAGATAGGTTATTTAATGATGAGTATTCTTAAATGTAAGCCGATCTTGAGTTTTCATTCCTGTGGAATTTTGGGTGAACTACACATGTGGTATAAATCATATCTTTGTGACGGTTATTGTTTCATGGGGATATTTTATGCTGATTGTGGGTAAGTTAGGTCATGTCAATAGAAAATAAGTCTTGAACACTGTCTCGCTTGTAATGAACGTTATATTTTTGTAGAGGAATCACATGTGTTAGACTGTTTCTTAATTTTGAACTCTTTGCACAAACAGTATTAATGCTTTTGTATGTTATTTGCCTTTATCACGTATGGTAATGTAGATTCAATAATATCACATTGCTGTTATCGTGCGCTAAGGCTTTGACATGCGTAAATTTTCTCGAAATTTGTATGGGGTTGTTTTCCTGGTACAACCATCAACCAATTCGCGTCCTGCCAGTAAAATCGAGGATTCTCAGCGTTTTGCATAGTAACTGGTTGTCTGTGTTTTACATATGCATTTCAGTGCAATTATGTTTTGTTTTTATAACATATATTATTATATCAGTAGTTTTGCATTTATCCGTTATATGATCGTATAGAGGACAATGTGACTCGTGTTTAAAGTGATGTTAAACACTCCACTATGGTGATAAAATATAGAAACGGAGAATAATCTTCCTCAAAGTAGCTATGTTTTACAAATATTATATCCAAATTAACAACACACACCGTCATTATTTTATATTAATGAAATGCAGTGACTCTCGATGGCGGAATCATTTTCGTACGTTTATCGCCGATAATTGGTCCTGAATCGAGAAGTAAATAGTTACATTTGAGCGTAGTTCGGACGACGTTTTCTATGGAGTGGTAGAGTCGATTTGGTTTAGATTTTCGGCTATGTTAGTAGAATGCTACATTCACCAAGTTGGCATGGCATCTGGATACTAACTTATAAGTTTCAAATACCCGAACAAGTCCATAATATGTCTTATAATTTTATGCAGACAATGTTATTGGAGTGCTATCTCTCCTTTGAGTACCCCCTCTACCATAGAACAGAACTACTTAACCAGGAATGTAGACATGTTACTGGTTTCGAGCAGCGAGGCATATTTTACGGAAATATCTTTAAATCATACTTAGTGACGCTGGGGGAGCTCACATTCTATTAACTTTGACCAGTACTGATACAAGATGTTGAAATATGTCTTGCCATTTTCACCACGCATTTCCATCCACAAAATGTCGCACAAATATTGATTTCAGAGACACTCGATGACTACATACGCCACCTTCTGCTTTGAGCTTTATATATCACTGGCATGTGCGTTGCATTTCAATTGGGGAAATAGTACGATGATTGACTATCACATGAATTTATAGCCATAGATTATAGCATAATATTATATTTATAACCATGAGAATGAAAACATCTATAAATGTAAAGTCTTGTGTAAAATAGACAAGCGATGTGTGATGCTGGTGGAACAGAGTATAGCTCGATACAACACGGTCGTGTATGTTCTATTCATATATATATAATATATAATTAATTGGCGCCCGGTGGCCAATTTATGGCGCAATTCTGGATATATGTTGCAGTCAATATAGACGTCTATAGTTATATGTAAATATTGTTGCTGCCGAAGTCACACAACAAAAGAGATTACGAATTATTGAGCAAGGCTAACTCAACAGACGAAGAATTTCTGTAGTAAAATACACACTCGTCATTAATTATTAATAAATCATTCAAGAGTCCATATGGTGTAGTCCAACAGTATATAACGTCATGCAGGTTGTGGAGGATTATATTTAGAACTGTTCTGGTGAGCGTTGCTTGTATCTACGAGTATCAGCCTTATAATGGCGCGTTCTCGTGCACAGCACGAAATCAGTTGACATGATTTTGAAAGTTTTCTACAAATATATAGTGGGTTTTCCTCGATTTTTGTTCAGATCAGCCAAACACGCGAAAATGACAACCTTAAATAAAATAACGGTACTTTTCCTTAACAGAATCGTTTTGCCCTATACCAGCGCCATGTCAATTTAGCAGGACCCACCAGCATCATAGCAGGACGCGTACCACTTGTTGAGTACGAAGTAATGTTACGGATGGCAGATTAGCCGGAATGTGAAAAACAGAACTATATCGTCATCGAGTAATTTTTGTACAGTTTTCAAGCAAATGTATCAAATAAATGTCACATTACTAGCATACTATAGTCCAATATACTCATTTAAGTTATTGTATAGTCACTAGTCAGTGAGTGGCTTGAGTTTACGCGCCGTATTAACATTTGCTTTACACGATCATGTGGGCCACGCGTTACCCAACCCACTGTCCGTGATTTAATTTGATTACGTCTGTACACGGAAATTCGTAATTTAATTTATGGCTGGAGCCATAAAATAAATTTATATCAAATTATTAACTTTGATTTTAAGATAACCTGTTAACCTGAACGTTTACAGAATACATCTTCGACTAAAATTACTTATTTGTTCTATATATTATCGATGTTAGATCGTTGCTATTATCCGGAATTTATTGAAATTGGCGTACAGTACCCCTTTAACTCTAGCATTTTAACGAATTCACTAACTTCACTTTTACCACGATACTGAAATAAGCACTCTACGTCACGGCCCCTGGTGGCGAGTAGTTTATTTGAGGAATGTCCCCACAATAAGTTCAACAATCGGTCTAACTTATTACCTAAACACCACATACATACGAGTGAATGGTCGCTGGATGACATTCTAACCTCTCCGTGACAGCCCTTAATCATTTGCGTCTTAATGTGCTGCATATGTTGGGTTGTCTGTATTTATCATTTGTTTTTTATTGCCATTTTGTCTTAATATATATGGTATGTTCGTGATATGCAAGACAATAAATATATACATAATGCCAGAGTTAAAGGGGCCAAAGGCATTCGCAGTGAATAAATGTGCAATAAATATAAAAGAAGAACATGGAGAACCGACTTGTGTTTTACTTAATAATTTATGATTAATCCTTTACCCAACAGAAGGGCCCTGTGCCAATGCATTCTCTTATATATGCGAGTCGACCATAGGTCGCCTCGCATATATAAGAGAATGCATTGGCTTAACACATTAAAAATTATAAAAATGGTAAAAAAAGGATTTTTTTTAGGCCAATGCATTCTCTTATATATGCGAGGCGACCTATGGTCGACTCGCATATATAAGAGAATGCATTGGCACAGGGCATAACTGTAACTATCACAATGTGGTCAAGGAGCCGGTTCCAATGATATCCATATTTGTATGGTTCTATTGAGACAGACCGAAGATATTTTAGGCTGTTGAAGCTTTATTTGTCCGGTTTTGGCCGGTTTGTTGGGTAAAGGGTTAAACTTTTGCTTCTAGATGGGCCTGTCGTCTATACGAATTAATTTCTGTCTAGTATAGTCGTGCATGTGGCCGTGCTATATAAGGGGAAATATCGTTACTCTAAACCATTTGTTACAACCACTAATGCTATCTGTCTTTAGATATAAGTCGATCTCGGGGCTGATTTATCAGACGATCAAGAGGCTAATTGCCTAAATGGTGACTTCCATCAAAATAAAATTGATATATCACGCACGCTTATTGAAGCTATAATAGGATTGACCGGTGCTAAATGGAAGGTATTTATAAAACGCCGTATATGGCAACTACCAATTAACCTGTAATTGTTCCGGTGCCATTCCTGTGATGCGTGGTTCGCAGAACAGACGATCATTTAAATTACACGGATGTTACTGAAAAAAACACCAAACTCCATAAGGGTTTATCTCCCTTGATGACTCGATAGGAATCAGGGAGGTAAATGTGTTCTAGAGTCGGGGAGCGAGTATTTTCAAATGATAATGACCACATTTTGGACAGATTTAAAGAAGAAACGCATGGATTCGCCTGTAGATAGTAAAGACAGTGATAAATCTGGGAGTTTTGCATGAACATCAGGTACCATTAGGGGGTTAGGAGGTCTAAAGCAACCCTCCCCACAATTTTGAGGAGTGTTAGCCCCCCCACCATTGGGAAAAGGTGACAGTTTACCTAATTAAGCTTCCGGCTCCCAATAGCCTTATCTGGGATCGTAGCCCCACCCAAGTCACACAATGACATCACCACTAGAGTTACTGCCGTGCAAGACTGTCATTGCAGGTTTGTTAAACAGACAGTATGCCCTGTCATCTGGTACAATGTCATGCCTGAGGCTTTGTCTGATGTTGTATCATTGTGTTTAGATATTTCAAGTGACCTATGGTTGCTTTATATTGCTATTAAAGTATTTTTAATTTTAATTTTCTGTTTATTTTGGTAAATGTTTATTATAAATTGCCAAATTCTGCATGAAAAGGGTTAAAAATGGACAAGATATCCCTCTCAAAATGTATATTAACATTTCCTCTTCAATTTAGTAATATTATGGTATATAAGGGCATACTTCAGTTATACGAGATGCATCAGCTAGTAAAATTGAAAAAAAAATCTTTATGGCTTTATTTTGAGGATTGACACTAATTTTCATGATGCCTCATATTGAAAAAATGAACCACTACTGCCCGATATAATCCATTTTTGGTTTCAGTAAGGTCTATATTTGGATAAAATACTATAAGAAACGCTGTGTTTTATACATATACATATATATAGGAATCAGGGAGGTAAATGTGTTCTAGAGTCGGGGAACGAGTACACCGTGGAATTGCTAAAGGTGAAGGTAACTGAAGAATGACCTTCACCTGATACATGCGACACGTTATTAAAGGATGACATCGCGTTTATTTTATTTGTACATCATATCTAAATAATTTAAACTGGTAAATGAATGGGGGAATGGATTTTTGTGAGCGGGAAATTTATTTAACTAGCTGCTGTAGGTCTGGGCTTTTCCAGATCAAATTTGGCTGTGTGATAGCCCTGTCGTACACTTGGGGATTTATTTTAAAAAGTAAACACATGACCTATGATTTTTCATGCATTTTCGTGATCAACTGGTGTCAATCTAGCTAGGTAAACATCACTGGTATTGCCTGTAGGCTTCAATTCAGTGAATTTGGCCGAAACGTTAACACTGTCGCCTATGGGAAACCATTTAGTTCAGTGATTCCGATAAGACCGCTGCTACAGGCGACATGTTATCCACATATTGTGTGGACTTTCACGATATTATTATAAATACTAAGAGAACAGAGCCACATGTTGACCTTATGAAGCACAACAATATCGAACAAAGTGTGTGTGTAATATCCTACCTTAAGTTTGGAAAGTTGCACTTGAACCAAAGAACTATATCACGAAACGGAGTGATTTGGTTCTACACAAGGACAACAACACTGATGGCAAACAAGCCTGAGTGTAGTGTGTCTGACATTTGCTGAATAAGGTCCCCAGAGGGTGAATTTAGTGACGCTATCCCGCATAGCGGGCTAGCGTCACTAAATTAACCCTCTGGGAACCTCATTCTGCTTAGGCATCTTCTCTCGAAAGTTTCTTTATTATCAAATTTCTATAGAAAGTTCTTCACATAGATTCTATTTATTTTAGTTTAGTTTCTCTATATCCCAAAATTGGCAGATGACACATTGCATAATCGAGGTTCCCAATGGGTGTACATCACAATATTCACCATTTAGGAACTATAATCTGAGTCTATGTCTCCTATAGCAGATGCGGCCATGCGGAATGAGGTTCCCAGAGGGTGAATTTGGTGATGCTAGCCCGCTAGCCTGCAGATAGCGTCAATAAATTCACCCTCTGTGGACCTCATTCTGCAAATGGCAGGCACACTAAACTCAGGCTTGATGGCGAACATCACTCACGTCAAACACAAGAGTTCTAATTTGCTGACATTTTGCTGAGTAGCGTGAGAAGTCTACCGCTCTAATTCTCTATTCTGTCAATAAGTTTCTGTGAGGGAATTGTTCTCAAAGCACCAGTGGGGGCCGGAAAAAAACTGCGGGACACAACGTACCGGGGGGTGGGGGGGCGGTATCTAAGCGTCAAAAATTTACACGTACATTTTTTCCTTATTCATTTAGGGGGGGGGGGTGTCGGAAAAAATTTGCATGTAATTTTTTTCCAAATATGTATTTTCAAATTTCTCTCATTTTATAGAATATGGATTAACCTTAATATCCAAATCATTTATACATGAGTAGTACAATCCACCTAAAACAATTTTGGATAGCCACTGTCTTGGTTTACATGTGATATTGACCCCATTAACCCTCTTAATAATGCCGACTATGTCAGTGTCTACCAGTCGAATGCAGAATTCTACCCTGCGATCGCTTATCTGGCATTTTTTTTACTGCAGAACTATCCCATGTATTAAACAATTTCTCCTCCAATGGTATCAGAAAACAGTTATATGCTGGTATCTCACTCATCTCATTTGCATCTTTTTCAAAGTCGAGGTAATGACTAGTTGTCATTTTTTAAAGTGCATACAAAGCGTTGCGATCACCAATATACATGTTTGTACATGTCATGACATCACGAGGTACAAATCTGCGTTCTACTGGTAGACAATGACCATTTTAGTCATTATAATCTAATCTAAGTTACCAAGCACCTTCTCGTGAATTGTATGCTCCGGTGTTTTTTTCGGTTTCCGGTTGTCCGGCTGGGTTTTTTTTTTGCTGTTTTTTTGGGGGGGGGGGGGGGGGGGTACCCAAACCGAAGAAAACAGTTTTTTCCACCCTGTGTCTGCAGTTTTTTTCCGCCCCCCCCTGAAAGCACATATGAAATTGACTTGGGGGGGGTAAATATAGAAAACCATAGACTAGTACCCACGCAGCCGATGGCAGAGTCAGACAAGAAGTAAGGCTGGTGCGCTCTGGTAGAGATTGGAAAACACACCGTTTGTCTGTGTCATCTTGGTTCAAGACAGTCCGCATACGCGGGTTGAGTGGATGACGTATATGACGTTCGCCTCGACAATTAAATCGGAACTTTAAAATAAAAGGACCACCGCACATGGCAACATCAGCAAATAATCATTGAATAATTCTTCGGAAAACATCAGAAATGACCACTATATAAGAGAAATGGATCCGGCGCGTAATAAACATAAAGTCCACTGTTAGAACTCAGTATGAAGTTATGAACAACCATTTTGTATGTACTAACCCATCCATGCAAAATCCGAAATATCGACCGTCTAACAAGACTAACAATAATATCAAAACGTAGGGTATCGGGCTCAGGCCCTAGGTGGCTCCTTGGGCGCTGATGAATGTCATCGGGCGGCATAGATACGCATGTCGTGGCCGTAGTATAAGCCATTGAGTAATTATCTCCTTCAAACAATCAACTACTAACCTTTTAACCTTATAAAATCATTACACGGCCAACCAGTCCATAAACCCAAATACAAAACACGACTAACCCCAATATCAATACTTAGGTTAGCGGGCTCACACCCTAGATAGCTCCTTGGGCGCTGATGAATGTCCTCGGGCGGCATAGATACGCCTGTCGAATAATTATCTCCTTCAAAAATACTAACAACCAGATATACATTTTCTAATACATGCTTCCACCCACACCCGTGCTTATAGAAAGACATAATTATCAGCAACACCACTTGGCACTCAAACCTTCAGAGACATACCACCAACACAGTCTGGCCTCAGCTGCTTCCTCGTCTGCGCATCACAACCAGGCCAACCGGTTCTGACACTCGCACAGGAGTAGAAGGCGGGCATTGCACCATCGAGAGTTGAGGCGCCCCAACCGACCTTAAGTCAACCGGCTGGCATTGCACCCTCTTCCTAGAGTTGAGCCCGTAGTACAAGCCCGGAATACAACAGACTAAGGCAACTGGAGTTCACGCAAGCATTAAAATAGGACTTTATGTATCAACTATTCACAACTCTAAACAATATATGTACATAACAACGCAGAAAACCCACACGGATAAATCAAGGTAAGTCTTCTCCGCCGGTCCTGGTTCGGAATGGGGTGGGGGCTTTGCTTCTTGCTTTGGTGGCACACACCTCATGCACAGCAGGCAAACACTTACTGTGCATGAGCATATATCAATCTCACAACTTTACAAACGCTCTTCAGCGGAATTAAGGCAATCAACAGTGGGTTGTAGGAGAGGGCCGACGGCCCTTTCAAATCTTCCCTGGTATCACCTCAAACTCCAAATTCTGCGTAATAAACACAGACACGCACATGTGATTGGTCGATAGTTTATGGCGCTCTTGCGGTCTCGGATATGTTTTTATCACATAATTAGCCTAAACCTCAATTTTTTTAGTACGACACACGTGTAATATCAGCACACATAGTGACGTAAGAGCTTAGCCCAATGATGTCGATGTCATTGCCGGAACTTATTGTTCTGTTAATTAGAATATAACTATTATATTCGATATGTGTTGGGTTATTTAGTGTTGACTGTGAGATAAACATGGGTGATAAGGGTGGTGGAACAATTTTGTCAACATGAAAAGACACATTTAAAATGGAACTATAGTTATACTTGAAGGTTTCTTTACTTCCTCTTTGGTTATGATAAGGAAATCAATATTAAATTTTGTTAACCCCAGCCGTTTCGAGATCGTTTTTCCTTGTTAAAATGTGACGGATCTCCAATTCGTCGCAATTATATATACGGAATTTATTAACCTCGTCCACTAAATTCGAATCGACCCTCACTAAAGCTCGGCTCGAGAAGGAATTTAGTACACTCAGTTAATAAATTTCGTATAGAATTGCGACTCATTAGAGATCCTCTCTATATATATCGTTTACAAATTATAAAAGGTATATCCATTGTTTATTACACTACACAATTATGTATACATAGCTATACCGGTTTCGGCACATCCTGGCCTTTTCAATATATATAGGCACTGAATTAGGCAACATATATAACGCACCATTTAACTAAAACAAACAATTGATTATCATGGTGCTGGCTTCGCATGCACATGTACCTTTGTAGTATTCGCACATTGCGTTTAGATGCATCAACACTGTCAAGAAAATCTATAATATATCTAATATACCTCCCAAACTCCCAAAGTTTTCAACAGGTAAAAATGTCATGCCTGACACATCATCATTTTGACATTTCCCATTATCAAGAGTAGCGCTACTCTTGATAATGTAAATTGATAGACAGTATAGGAATATAATTATGCGCATAATTATATTCCTACTGTCTGTCATTTATTGAAATGCCCAGTATACTTGTGGTTTGGAAAACTTGAGGTTCAAGTTGGAAAGTTTTTAACACAAGATGTGCAAATGGAATTTCTCCAAGTTGTGAATTTGGTCCGGTGTAGGGGGGTACAGTTTGTAATTTCATCTCGGACACTACAAAGGGAGACCCCTTATAGCCACGTCCCTGGGCCCTGGCATCTATAGACAAAATAAGCATAGAGCGTCACATGCCACAAAATATCATCATCGTCATCATCATCATCAATGTTTGGGGAGTAAGTCGCCATGACGTTTACCCCTTTCACATAATAACAGACATGTATAGAATAACGTAAATGAATCAATTCAGTTTTAAAGTTATCCCATGACGTTTAGTCGTACATACACCGCTCGTTATAACAGTTGTTATCGAATAGCTCCTTGAACTGTTGAACCGATTCAATGGAAACAATGTAATCTGATAAACTATTCCAGTTTGTAATCACTCTCTTTGAAAAGAAATATTTTCGCACATCTCTGACAATTATGTTCTTTTGCATCTTATGTTTGTGTCCACGTGTTCCTTTGTGGGGTGTGGCTTCAAAAAACACACATATGTCTTTTAAAAAAGACAGAATGTCAATATGGGGAAATAAATGTTGAAAGTATTAATTTATAATACTAATGATTATTTATCGTACATATGCATAATTACATGTATTTTATTTCAATGTGTAACTTTTCATGTATTAACTGTTATTTGCAACTGCCTCCATTGGTGTATTGCAATAAATCATCTTATCATCTTATGTCTATGTTGTAGAAACCGTGTATTAGCTTGTACATTTCTATCATATCTCCCCGATTTCGCCTGTATCTGAGAGACATGAGGCCACATTTCACAAGGCGATATTGATATGACAGATTCCAGAATTTAGCTATCATTTTGGTAGCTCGCCTTTGGACATGCATATTCTATTGCTCGCTAATGTTTATTTAGATGTATATACTGCTAACGACGTTTCCGTATTCCAAAATGGGCCGTATTAATGTTTTTATCAGCATTGTCATTATGTCTTTCTCTTTATAATCGAAAGTTCGCTTGATTATGTATAAAGTGCGGTTGGCTTGTACCTTGTATAAATAACTAAGCTATTTGTTATATACAACTTAGCTACATATATAGCTTGTATATACAACCTTAGCTATCTTGTATATACAACTTAGCTATCTTGTGTAACTTACCTATCTGTATAACTTAGCTATATATATATTGTATACAATACAGCTAGCTATCTTGTTTATATACAACTTAGCTATCTTGTATGTACAAATTAGCTATCCTATTTTATCATTTCGCAGTATTAAAATGACTTTTGGTGGATCAGTCATATCAGTAAATTGTGATTTACTTAATCTATATTTCATCAAAGAAACGGAGGCGAAGGCTTTTGTGAAACAGACACCTTAAACAGAAGTGACAGAATGCAGACGCATACGTATATCCTGCATGCAGATAGGGATCAATAACCAATATCCTTCAGTGGTTGAGTTAACCATTTACCCAACAAACCGGCCAAAACCGGCCAAATAAAGCTTCAACAGCCTAAAATATCTTCGGTCTGTCTCAATAGAACCATACAAATATGGATATCATTGGAACCGGCTCCTTGACCACATTGTGATAGTTACAGTTATGCCCTGTGCCAATGCATTGGCCTAAATAAAATCTTTTTTTAACACTTTTTACCATTTTTTCTTACATTCTTTAACAATTTTATAATTTGTAATGTGTTAAGCCAATGCATTCTCTTATATATGCGAGGCGACCTATGGTCGACTCGCATATATAAGAGAATGCATTGGCACAGGGCCCTTCTGTTGGGTAAAGGGTTAATCGCTGCATCTCGAATCTTACATCAAACGTCGTTCATCAAGATTTCATACACGGGACGAATATATTACATAAAACCTTTAAGAAGGACAAGCAGTCAGTTACTATTGAGCTATATCACGGAGAAATATACTGCTAAATATCGGAAATTACTTATGTCATCGCGCGTATAGAACGTATGAATATATATAGGGATGACTTCCTGACACCGCGCCGTACCAGACGACAGAATGGGAATCTCAATAATCCATGCGCTGTCACTGATAATACCACACACATTAAATGAAAGCCTGAATATATATAGTGCGTCTGACATTCGCAGAATGAGTTTCACCGAGGGTAAATTTAGTGACGTTATTCCGCACAGCGGTCTAGCCTCACCACATTCACTATCTGAGGACCTCATTCTACTTCGGCCTCAACTGCTATGGGAGACCTAGGATCAGATTGAAATTCCCATTTAAATTTGGTGATGTTAACCCATTAGTCACATCGATTGTGCATTTTATATTCTGAAAATTAGGGGATATAGAAACTGAACAGAAAGGGAAAGGTAACTAAAACCAATGTTAATCTGAGACTATAGATACTTCCCAGAAGATGAGACCCAGACACACTATATTCAGGTGTGATGCAAGGACGTTGCTATATAGGCTGCTTTGGTCTAAACATATTTTATTCTATACATGCACAGGAACTGTCACAAATGGTATAATATAATAGAAATACATACAGGTTATGTAGTCCGGTTAAAATTTGCCAAATCTTATAGAAGCAAGTGACTTTCTTTAAGTACTGTCAACCATCGTCAATTCATTTGAGAGAGCATAGAAGTCCATACATATTTGGGTGCAGCATAATGAGCATATAAATCCAACAACGTATTATTTCTCTGGGACTCGACTGAACTTTCCTGCCATTGTTATTGCTCATATAACCAGGGCCACCATCGCGTTATTTCGATCATTATTGACCCCAATTGCTGAAAGCCGACTTCAATAAAGATTACTCACAGTGAAAGAAATACACTGGCGAAGTGAAACTTCAAGACTGACTTCAACATTTGGCAAACTTTATGCCACTTGAAAATAACCTGAATATGCCTTTGACATTAGAGAATGGTATTTGGCAGGAAGCATGACGCTCATATGAGCCATGTTCCCATCTTTAACATTCATTGAGTGTTGATAAGATAGATCTTTTATTGACCTCCATCATAGGAGAGCATGTATACAGCTTGCTGGCATTTACATTGTTCATGATCAAATATATTCAAGTATATAGCCCTCTTGTTTTCCCTGTCGTTTGATATAAACGCAGGACTCGTATTATTTTTCGCTCAGTTTTAAATTCGATTTTACAGGCCCACTTAATTTTCGAATCACCAGATCACATTATATACAACATATTCTATATTATATAACATTTGCAATAGGAAGGTAAAACATATTGTATTATGAACTAATCCGGTCGAATAAACTGTTAACATGTTTTTATCAAGGTACCGACGTATCAACAGCCATTTCTGTTAAAATAACGCGCAAGGATACCGACTGACCAAGGATAGCAACAATTTACGCCATGGCGCGTTGCTGAGAGTAGGATAACATCTTGAGAGTAGGATAACAATTTCGGTCTTCTGGGAGTGGCGATATGTTTTATATTTTGACGTTAATATATAGTTTATGAAAATACAGTAAAATGAAATATTTGTTTTCGCTGCAAAGATAACGTAGTATATGTACGTAATATATACTGTCGACGCAATTATCTGTATTTTGGGCACGAATGCATTTGTTTTGATTCGCGAATTATCAAAGTAATATCGTTCAACGCAGAAGAACGGTAACTCTATTATGATGACGTGTTACATCTGAATATGTTTGAGACAAGAAGTTGTATTACGTTGGGTTTATAAGCACTATGCAGATGTTTGTTATTGTGGGTGGGTGTTAGAAGTGAACTATTTATCGAATAGAGGTCCCCGTGGCAGTTCGTTATGCATACATTGGGAGACATGATCATTCTAGATTACGAATGTCGACGTCGACTTGTTGTATGAAGTACAGTATAAAATGCCTATTCTGAGAATAGAAAGTCGAGGTAGAACAAATGAGCGGGGTTTTAAATAATAGTAAAGGGAGAAATCTGAGCGTGCATGCAGAGAATTTGCGACATGGGGGTTTAAGGGGGTGTCTCACCCCCCCCCCCGAACTTTGGTCAAAATTTTCAACAGTTGGAAATTTCATACCTTATACAACATTAGCTGGAAATTTCAGTTGGAAATTTTCCAATTTTCCAACCGTATATGGTATCAGGTTGGAATTTTTCAACACTTAGAATGCTTGTGTCCTTGTCCCTCCCCCGTGGTCAGTAAAAAACTACTAGTTAATTTAAGAAAACAATATTGTCCTACATTTGGTCAACATTGTCATTGGTATTGGCCAATAAAAAACTGCTAATTAGTTTAAGAAAACGGTATTTTACTACATTTGGTCAAAATTGTGGACTGAAATGGTCATCAGTTGGAGAATTTCCAACCTAAGGGAGAGTACGAGGTTTAAAATTTCCAGGAAAAGCTTGAGGCCAGTCTAGATGCTAGGATTTGGCGATCTTCTTGTTTAGTTTTCAAAACTTTCTCACACCGGGCCAAGCAACCATGGTCGGTCCGGTGGTCCTGGTCTCTTGTCCGTAGCCGTGTGCATTTGTCTGGAGTTGGACCACTAGGGGTGCTATTCACCAAGCGAGACTGTTTTATAAACCAGGTAGTTTATATGGTAGCGGCTGAACGCAAAGGTATCTTTGCTTTAGCGCAAACGACACACGCTGTCGATGGTGTGATTGATCCAATCTATCAGATTTGTCACTTGTCAATTGACGCCGTCTTACGACTAATTCATGAACACTCACCGGCCACAATTGGCATGTATAGCGGTATAATTTTTGGGTATAATTGTGTGGAGACTCATGCTTGCGTTTATATATCTGCAGAATGAGTTTCAATGATATTAATGAAGTTTTTAAATTAGCACAGTGTGAAAACGAAGAGCCAAGAAGATAACGTCTCAGAAGAATGTTGTTTGTGTTTTGGTTCTGTTTGGATATTTCCCTGCTATTTCCAAAGAAATTTCTTTCCATGCATCATTTTTTCCGGCGCTGGTGAATGGTGCCGGTTTCTTTGTTCATTAATATTTTGATTCTTCTCTCCACAATGCCCAAAAAAGTGTTACGCTCGTCGGCAGTGGGGGGGGGGGGGTATCTGGAAAACAATTGCACATATAGGGCCCAAAAAGTTTTATTTCAGACCCCGAGGGACCCACCACCCCATTTGTGCAAATTTGTTCCTCCAAATGTTAGGGACCCACCCCCTTTCTCATGTTTTTATAAAAATTTCAGAGTTTTTTAGCCGTTCTTCAATAACTGTGTTAACTGCCTTTCAATCCCATTCCACTATCCTTTTTTGGTGCAAAGTGTGTAAAATTAAGACTCAAGCAATAACATCCTTAATCGGTAAAGCACAGGTCAGAAAAACGAAAAATAAACTGTATTTCCAGGTATTTCCTGGTGTTTCCAGTATCTAACAACAATAATAAAGCATTGTGTATGTACACTGTATGTCACAAATTGCCCTAGACCGCATTATAGCCTTAATATATCGAGCGTGTTTAGTCTGACAGAGAACACTGGCCAGTGTAAATAGTGGTAAACAGGTCAGGGGTTCTACAATTATTTGTGCATGATCAAAGAACTCTTTAGTCTTATCCACCGGGGTGGGTGAGGAGGGGAATTGTTTTGGTTAGGTATACACATGGATATATGGTTATTATACCCCCGATATTAGTCGGCGGGTATATAGTTGACGTCTCGAGCCGTCCGTGCGTCCGTCCGTACAAACATTTTGCATCATAACTCAAGAGTCGGTTGTCATATTTTGATGCTCTATGACATGTGACGGACCAGAAATGGGGAACGAATATGCATAATATCACGGACTGTGAGTACCAATGCCTACCAGAGTTATCCATGGGCCCTGTTTATGAAATTCAATCCGTACAAAGTGTTTGCCATATAAGTTGAAGTGTCGGTTGTCGAATTTTGAAGTGGTTTGGTATGGTGATAGACCTGAATGATACGGAAAGGATGTATGCAGATATTACTGCATATCACAGGGTTTGCCTGTCGATGCATACCAGAGCTACCAACTTGGTTCCATCCGTAAACACATTTTGCATTATTATAACTCAACCATTTGTATGTCTAATTGTGCACTAGAATCTGCAGTATAGTCTCAGTCAGATTTTATTCTTGATTTTAGTTTGAACTTTGAAGACATTGAGGAATGTCATTTCTCAAAGCATCTGAATGCATCACATTATTTCAGTTCATCTATTTGTACGCGATAACAGTATACAATTAGTATTGTAGTTTAGTCTTGTTGAGCAGTATTTAATTATATAAGCTTCCAGATGAAGTTCGTAAATTCAAGGAGAATAGCGTCACTTTCAGTTGGGATTGTCTGAACAATAAACAGTAACGGCCATTCATCATAACCAATTCAGTTTTATTTGGATACGTGCTGCAAATTAACATTACTTGCAATCATTAAAAAGATGAGAAATAACCAGAAGGAATGAATTTGATTGCATGCCAGAACAAGACAGTATTTCAGACATTAGAAATTTATGAGATACCCTTTTCAATTTCATGTTATGCAACAATCGGGTCAATGATATCTAGTCATCATTGAGTATTCACCATGTAGTATTTGTGATACAGTTTTATTTTATTTTATTACTATTATTCGGGTAATACAACTGGGTAATACATTAATTGTTTTTACTAAATTACGGTTTTCCACTGAGAAGTGGGACGGGATCCTGTAAAATCCACAATGTTGCTAAATCTGAGGCCAAATAGTCACTATAGCTGTCTATATAGCCATATGCCAACACACATAATACTAACATGCTTACAAACAACATTACATGATCAGTACTTGTAAATTGTTTGGAAAAAACCCATTTTGAAAAAAAAATTACAAGCACGATTGTTTCGGCCTCTGGACCACCCACCCACCTATATACGGATTTAGACCCCCTCATGTCGTCGGTGGTATATTTTGCCCCACGTCCTTTTCCTCGGTTGCTCATTGTTGAAATGTGTACAAACGTGTACTGTTACACGCAGCATGTTTATGTGACCGGTGGTCAATCTATGATTGACGCCAATCACCTTGATTGGATAATCCTATATGGCGCGCCGATGTCTTCCCATCGATATGTCCACCGATAGCTTTGCATTGAGCGTCGCCTCGTAAAACTACCTGGACTATATTATAAACCCAACCGGTGAATAGCACCCCTGATGTTAGGTTTTATGCAATTTACAGGTTCAAATAAATATCTTAATGTTCTCATAACGGTATATAGAACCATGGTTTATGAAGAATATAATAGGCTATTAGGCCTGAGCAAGGCGGGGGGAATTATGCAAATGGGATTATGCAAAACTTGTGCATGGTCGGATTCAAAGGGGTGATGCGAAGTTGGAATTCCCCAAAGTGGACACCCCAACGGAGACCCTCTAGTCACTTTCTATCCACATTTCTTTAAAAGTTGATTGGTGTGGATATCCGATTAGGTTATTGGTGTGGATATCGAATCGGCATGGAAGCACTCCGCGCAGTACGCCTTACTGCTCTCATATTATAGATAATTACAGGAATGTTATCGCGGTTGCCCTCCGCAAGTTTTAATCAGCGTAATCCGCGAGCATGGCGCTTTAAACAAAAATATTCGATTTTTAAATTATCACCCAGGCAAACAAAAGTTCCTGTAATATCGACATTTGAAATGGAATAATTGCTCGCTCTCCAAACCGAGATGCGGAAATGTTTATTTTTTAAATAAGATTACAGTCGTGTGCAGAACAAAAAGATGATTCTGCGTGGATGATATATTCTGTGTGAATTATAGCTGACACGTCACAAATTAAGCGACGTATGGACAATCACTCTGGTCTATTGGGCGTTTCATCGCTACTGTGTTACGTGTGTCCGGGCCATTATATACTGTGTATCGTTATTTTCGGTCGCTACACGGTCGTATCGCTGATGTTCAAGCGAGTGCTGTATAAGATTACAATTCGTCATTTTGGATAGAATATCGATGTAAGAGTTATTGTCATCATTCGGTTATTCTCCTACAGATTTACATACACAACCTTCTTAACCCAACAAACCGGCCATAACCGGCCAAATAAAGCTTCAACAGCCTAAAATATCTTCGGTCTGTCTCAATAGAACCATACAAATATGGATATCATTGGAACAGGCTCCTTGACCACATTGTGATAGTTACAGTTATGCCCTGTGCCAATGCATTCTCTTATATATGCGAGTCGACCATAGGTCGCCTCGCATATATAAGAGAATGCATTGGCCTAAAAACATTCTTTTTTTAACACTTTTTACCATTTTTTCTTACATTCTTTAACAATTTTATAATTTTTAAAGTGTTAAACCGATGCATTCTCTTATATATGCGAGGCGACCTATGGTCGACTCGCATATATAAGAGAATGCATTGGCACAGGGCCCTTCTGTTGGGTAAAGGGTTAAAGGTAGAGTTCGGTTATTTTCAATTGACAAACAGTTTGCCAAATCTTATAGTCAGTGTTGATGTTTCCCGAAGCTGTATATAGTGTGTGAGACTTTCAGCAATTTGGTCAATAATTATCTAACTAAAGCGATGGCGGCCTGGTTTTATGATCAATAACATTGGCAGGAACGTTCAGTCGAGTCCCAGAGAAATAGTACATTGTTGGACATCTCTATGCCACTTGAAAATAACCGGACTGAGCATTTAAGTGGTCCTGTTAATTTGCTAATGGTGTAGGTGGGTCCTGCCATGTTGTTATGATATTGACGAGGAAAACCGTTTCTCGGGTTGTCATTTTCGCACCTTTTGACTAATCTGGAAATATTCGAAGAAAAGTCATTTGATATATGTATAAAACGTTCAAGAACAGATATATTGTATATATGTATTGTAAATTATGTTGGTTACTAAAGATGCCTTTGAAACGGGTTAATGCAAAATAACATATAAATCTGTAAAACAACTATCATCAACAAGTATATGAAAAATAGATTGACTTTGTTCCAACGCAACCATTATTAAAATATATTCTTGAATGCTTTATACAGAAGCTTGCTTTTATCTCAAATCATTCGTATTAGCCATGCAAGTACCGCGAAAATGACAATTTTAGAATAACAAACTGTACTTTTCTTATTATCTTTAGATTCGTAGCAGCATCATTTTGCCCCATCAATATCATGGCAATTTAGGAGAATCCACCAACATCATAGCAAATTAGCAAAAAACACTTAATCGGGGGAAAATTTGCGAAAACCCTGTGCCAATGCATTCTCGTATATATGCGAGTCTCCCCTAGGGATCCTCGCATATATAAGAGAATACATTGGCCGAACAAAATTTACCTTGACCTTTAAAGCCATGCTGTGCATTCTCTTATGGGGATGCACTGGCATATGGTCTTTAATGCTACACCAGCTCAGCTCCCGCCATAAAAGGGTTAATTAACATGAACGAAGAAGGTGAGATGGATACTAGGGCTGCGTCCACACGCAGGAGAAATGTGCCTGGGAAATGCATGTCTAATTTCTCTTTCAGGTAACGGGTATATTGAAGGAAACGAGCTGGACACTTTCCTCGCACAGCTAATATCAAGCATCAACAAAGACGACGTCGGAGTGGAGGTAAGTAATCACAGGGCCATTACTGCACGCACATCGAACAATACTCGGAACAAAATAATCCTTATTTGGTTCTACAAACTGACCAAGACTTGAAATAGTGTATCTGTCATTTGCAGAATGAGGTCCCCATAGGGTAATTGAGTGATTCTACCCCGTACAGCGTCACCAAATCACCCATTTGTGACCCATTTCTGCTTAGGCCTCATCTTCTGGGACGTATCTATATATAGAGTCTCAAATAAACATTGTTTTAATTTTCCTTCTTTTCAGTTTATATATCTCCTAATTTGCCGAAGATAAAATGCATCATCGAGGTGACTAATGGGTGATCATCACCAACTGATAGGAAGACAGTCAGTCATGACTATATCACCCCTAACAATATACATGTATAGTCTATTAATATTATATTTATTTGTAATTGTACTTTCCATGTGTGTATATTGTAAATAAAATTATCCTATCCTATCCTATCCTATCACCAACTTCAATGGGGAACTTCAATATGATCCTAGGTGGTCTTCCAAAACAGTTGAGACCTAAGCAGAATGAGGTTCCAAGATGGAGAATATAGTGACACCAGCCCGCCGTGCGCGATAGCGATACTAAATTCACCCTCTGGGGACCTCATTCCACAAATGTCAGACACTATTTCAAGGTTTGAAACTGTCTCAATAGCGAAGTCAACCATTAGCGACCATAGAACGCGACCATCAACGCGACCATAGCCTGGCGCCTAACTCAGAACAATTTGGTTCTATACAACAACATTCAGCATAGAAGCAAACAAAGAACAAATTGGGTGAAATTGGAACCAGCTTCTTTAAAAAGCTTGATCTTGGTCTACAAAGAAGCGAATTAGAAATGTCAGGTTCCTTAACTCGTTTCCATGGCAGAACCAGCTGATGAAACAACTTTGACACCAATAACAAAAGAAAGCATTGCTACACTTAGTACAAAGTGTTTCAATGGTGCATGGAACGTATTGAGCTATTTGGTTGTCTACAAGAACAATTAATCCCCACTTGGTTCTATCTCGGATCCACATGGTGTTGGTTCCAAGCGCAAAGAACCAAATTGTTCTAGAATGGTTCTTCAGGAATTAAGAATTACAAAATTAGCGATTATTGGCATGGTATACGGACTGATTTATGTTTGTTTGCTATGTACTTATCGCGTCAATACTTTGAGGAACTCGCGGTATCTCGATGCTGAACAATGGCAATATTTACTTTTCTCTTGTAATCGATTCCGATAAACGGCATATTACCAGTGTTGACACAACATGCGAGTTGAAAAGTGCCAATTTATTCCGTTCGTCAACGGATTCTAAGCGGTGACTTAGAAATCAGTCACCCAGATGTTATTAAATTCATTCCGGGCCTGACACACACATGCATGTATATAAATTCCACCCCACTAATATATACAAGACACCAAATTCAAAATCCTTATCCGAAAAAAATAATGTACAAGTCGAACGGAACACAAGTACGGGTTCAATAAAGTTTATTTAATAATCAATTACAGTAATTTATCAAGTACATGCATAGGACAGGATCCCAGAATATGTTGCGGCGGGGATATCTCCTTTGTTTTCGTGGATGCTGGGGGTATATGCTGGGACCCAAAGCATTCCCAGTGGGTATATATGCAAAAACATAAAAGTCTATAAAATATAACAATAAGAAGAACATGGAGAAATAGATAAACTTTGTTATTATATTCATTATTGATAGTTATCCAATAACCAAATTTCGCGAATTGAAACCATTGTTATGTAAACAAAACTGTTACAGTGATTTGCCAACAAAGACCACTAAATGTGTAATAAATTCAAATAATTTAGTCTGAACATAATTTTCTGAATATTTGTCAAAATCTTCGATCTTTATTCCCAATGTTTTCAAATGTTTATTAAACTTTGGTATCTTATTGACTAATTGGACTTTTATCATTAATTCCACTATAACGGTAATGTTTACATGTCCACTAATAACAATTGTTTTGACATGCGAAATGGAGAGTTATTAATCATGAAATAAGAATAAAGTCAATCTATGTTTCATATACTTGTTAATGATAGCTGTTTTACAAACATTGATGTTAGTTCACATGAATCCAATTCGAAGGCCTTTGGTTTAAACATTGTTTATTCATCCACCAAATATATAATTATGTTACATAAGATACATTGAACATGGAAATACATAAGGAACTGATATAATGGATACGGTAATATGTAATATATCTGGTAGAAAGGGAGAACGACAGCGAGCACATAGATTTCCGTGTGTCATTCTCCCCATGTATCACCAAGGGCTCCTGTAAACTGTATATATAAATCATCTTGGGATTTTACATTAAAGGCACGTGAGGCCTTAGTTGTCGAAAATATTCATATTTGTTCCAATCACCGTAAACAGAAAAACATTAAAACGCATACAGTTTCGTTCATATATACCATGACCATCGCGTAAACAGCATGTTATCATAAAGATTTACTATATTTTACCTAAGCAAGAGCCTGATTGTGTTACGGAAGAGGGCACAATGCTATACAATACAATAATACAATAATTAATTTGTATAGCGCTCAATATTATGAGTACATATTCAACGGCGCTTTACATTACATCGAGCTCATTGCCTAATCAGCATAATACATGTACAGGCACATATATCTAGGAATTAAATGCTACATCAAAGAGATATGTTTTGAGGCCGGTCTTAAACTTATTTAAATCAGTGAATATTTTTAAGTGAGGTGGAATGCTATTCCAAAGATGTGGACCTGCAAATGAAAATGCCCTATCGCCAAACGTTTTCTGTTTGTTGAAAGGAATTAGTACAGCGGCCAAACGCCAAAAGTGGTCGGGTACCCCTACCCACGGTAGAACAAGTTAACACCAACTTTTTTTGAAGGAGAAATATATACTGTAGACGAAAATGATAGTGAAAAATAACGGAATTGGTGGTGGCTATTCTCAAATCGACGATGAACGATACCCACCAGTGACTTTTCCCAGAAATTAACGATTTTGGTAAAGTGAGCCCTGCGGCTATGTCCTAAGTTATTACCCCACATTGTAAGCGTTAAAATGACTACAGCATACCATATCTGTACCTGATATGCAAGAAGTGCTGGTTAATTTGGATTTTCCTGCCATTTGGAGCCGAAACATTTTATTTTTTTTGAAAAATCGCTCTTTTTAAAATAAATTATAGTTTTCGAACATTATCCTTCAAACGGATATTGCAATAATATTGAAATATTTAGTCCCTATGGTGTAGTAGTTATCTGTCAAGCATATGAAGAAAGAAATTAACAAACTTTTTGAACGGTTTGCGAGATATTTGATTTTAGCTACCCCTCCCCCAAACACGTTTTTGGTCGAAAAAAATACATATTTTTGATAATGACATTACAAACATTTTCGAATTGATCTGAATGGGACCCAATATGAATCTTGTACTGAAAGTGTTGTCCAGAGATGCCGTTTAATCGATTACAGATGTGTTCAGGCTTTCAGACCCCCCAGTTACAACAACAACAATTATTTTATTGATAACAGTTAATTTTGCATGCATTAACATCGATGTTAAGTACTAAAACCTTTGTTATAAACAATACGTGACCAACTATATAATTCATATGGCTCAGTAGTTATCTGGACATCACAAGTAGACAGAATTTGACAGAAATTGTCAACGGTTTTCAAGATATTGGAATTAGGTACCGCTCCCCCGGACGCGATTTGGTAGAAAAACTACATATTTATGATAACAAGACGGACCTTTCTAAATTATTCTAATGAGCATCTAATCATTATTCGTGTGATGAAAACCTGATCCGTAGACACCGCGAGCCTGGTTTTAGATGACCTCATGTTTCCAATTAAACCCCCAGTTACAACAACAACACAATATTTTATTTATGACATGTAATTTTATATTAACACATATCGACTTTGAGCAACTGAAGTATTTGTTCTGAACGACACATAATATAGACTAACATAATCACACAGAACAAAATCATTATTGCTCCCCCGCCCTATTAGACGTCCTGAACACACCACGAACTGAACAAAATATGATTAAGAATCATGTAATTATAAAGGACAATTACATAAGGAAATATACAATGTTTATGGATGGGCTTGTTCCCGAAACAGTGTGGCACTTTGCTTGGCAAATATGAAGGGGGAATTTGCTATATTTTTCAAGAACACTCTTCCCAATTTAAAGACTTCAACGCAATACGAAATTAATCTATATGATCTCTAATTCTCTATATTAACCGAGAGTGTGACGGGAATGTAGTTCTATCAGAGAATACATAATTTGTATGGATGGGTTGTGCATGTGTCGCTTTACACAAAGTGGCTGATAAATAAGAAAGACGAATTTGCTGTTTTATGCCCCCCCCCTTACGCAATTGAAGTGTTAAAGTTGAACAACTCACGCACTGGAATGATTGCTGTAAATATTAACTGAGGATGTGGGCAAAAATAGTAATATCGGGGCGCATACATGGTGTTGATGGATGGGTTGGTTGGATTCCGAAAGCCTTAGCACTTTACAAAAATCGGATGGCAAACTCCAAAGGCGAATATTTTTTGTTTTGTGGGACCCCTTTATATGCCAATTTAAATTCTTGAACACACCATGCGCCGAATATTCATGCTTTTATTATTAAATCACAGTGTGAACGAAAGGTAGTGCTATCAGGCAATATGCATGTTATATGGGTAGTTTGGTTCCCAAAATCCCAGGGTACTTTACAAAAGGCGGCTGGCAAAAACCAAAGCTGAATATATTCTTTGAGCATCCTACCCCATTTAAAGTCTTAAACACACTAATGGATGGACATGTTCTCAATATTAACTGGGGTGTGGACAAATGGTATGTAATTCAGGAAATATACCTCTTCGTTGCACGATGGGTGGGTTGGCTGGCTTCCCAATGTCTGGGGCACTTTACAAAAAGTGGCTAGCAAAGAGGAGGCGAAATCTCACTGTATTTGGGTACCCATAACCCTTCTAAACTCTTTAGCACACACTGAACCGAATCTATATGCTCTCATGTATTATTTACAATTTGTATGGGTGGTTTTGTTCTCGAAATCCTGGAACACTTTACAAAAAGCGGCTGGCAAATACGAAATGTAATGTGTTAGGCCGCACTACCCCATTTGCAGTCTTGGGACACACAATGAACCGAAAGGATGTGCTCCCATTATTAACTGCTTGTGTAGAGAAATGGACGCTATATAAAGAGTATAGTATACCAGGGTCTTGAATGTCTGGGTCACTTTACAAAAACTTGTTGATGGAAGAGAAAGGCGAATACTCACTGTTTTGGGGGGACCCCATTAACCCATTTAATATCTTGATCAGAGCATGAACTGAAGTTATATTCTCTCATACTTAGCTGAGTGTGTGATTGAAAGGTATTGCTGTCATGGAATTATTAATTGATATATGGGTGATTTGGTTCCCTCGAAATCCTGGAACACTTTACAAAAAGCGGCTGGCAAACAAGAAGGCGAATTTTCTATGTCTTGAGGACCCCACTATCCAACTTGAAGTTTTAACAAAATGATATGCTCTCAATGTTAACTGAAGTTGTGGAAAAATGGGATTATTATCTGGCAATACGAATCTGATATGGATGAAATGGTTCCAGATAGCCTATGGCACTTTACAACAAATGGTCAGCAAATGAAAGGGCAAAATTTTACTCTCAGGGGACTCCATCCCTATCTAAAGTCTTGAACACAACACTAGCTCAAGGCATAAGCTATCCATATTACCCGAGATTGTGGCCGAATGGCAATGGTCTCGCGAGCCCGCCGTTCGCGAGAACACCGTGGCACAAAGCAGATGGCAAACGATGGAGGCGAATTTTAAGGGACCCCTACCCCATGTAAACCATTGAACCTACCACGAACTGAATGGATGTGCCCTCATGGTCAAACGACGATATGGACAAATGGCTATTCTATAAAGAAATACACAATTGTTATATATGGGTTAATACCTGACAGTCAGGGAAACTTTACAAAAAGCGACTGAAAAATAAATAATGCTATTTTTCAATGTTTGTATTACCCCCTTCCCAATTTGAAGACTAGAACACACCACGGATCGGAACGATATCATCATTGACTGCGTGTATGGACAATGGCGAGTTAATTGTACAAGGACGTAAACAATGTAAATAGATGGATTTGGGTTCTGAAAGAATGAACACTTAACGAAACGTGACTGGAAAATAAGAAAGGCAAAATTTTGAGGACCCCTACTTTATTTGAAGTCTTGGAAGACACACCATGGTGAAATGATATGACCCCAATATTAATTGAGGGCTTGACCAAAGGTTAGTTTTTATCAGAATATACATATGTGTTGGTTCCCGAAAGTCTGCATCATGTGGCACTCCACAACAAGCGGCTGGCAAATGTTCACTGTTGTATGTACCCCTACCCCATTTGAGGTCTTGAACACATCATGTACTGAAGGGATTATGAATTCAATATCAACATATATTGTGGCCGAAACTTGCGATATATAAGTATGTGGTAGTTCTATCCGGAGGTAAACAATTTATCTGGGAGGGAGATTGTATGGGGAAAATTAGGATGTAATCCAGTTGGAACTGATTCGATACAATGATATACACATACATGTAGTTTCGTTGGAGCTGATTGGACGCAATGCTACACAGATAATGTTGTTTTCGTCATTGATACGCCCGTCGCCGTGAGATTGCAGACGATCTGGGGGTGCTAAATTTCGCGCTCAGCAGGGTTTCAATGCTTTTCACGAAGATTTAACAAATGACAGCATTATGGAAATCGCTTTGTTATCGAGATAAATGTCTGAACCCCGTCAACTATTTTAATATTTTCGCGCTGACTGAGTTGCTGTATATAAAAAGAGTATTTCTGATAAAATTACATTCAGTATGGCGCATAGAAGTTCAGTCTTAGGACCACTGTATTCCAAAAAGTAATGATATGCTTTTTCTATTTGCCACAATGACAGAGAGGGGACGTTTTAATGTAATTACTCAATTTGCCATAGTTCAAACTACTGCATTTCAATCTTAAACGCGAATGGAGTACTTGTGCATCTAAACGTCAGACATGCTGGGTTCTCCAGCTGTCCAATTATTGTAATCTCTGTATACCATTATTGGTTTTTTGAGAATAAACTATTGATTGGTTGATTGATATGCGACACTTGTTGTATGTAATAGCAAATAAAATGCGTTGTTGTAATTTGGGGTCTGGAAGCCTGAACACGTCTTTAATCACTTATGCAATGTCCCCGGGCTCAATTTTCAGCAAAAGAATTATGTTGGGTCCCAGTATGATCAATTGGGAAATTTGGTAATGTTCTGAACAAAAATATGTAATTTTTCGAACAAAAACGTGTTTGGGGGAGGTGTAGCTAAAATCCATTATTTCGCAAATTGTTCTAAATTTCTGTTAACTTCTTTCTGCACGTGCTTGGCAGATAACTGCATCACCATAAGAATAAAATATTTGGGCATTATAACTATATCCATTTGAATGATAATGTTCGAAAAATAATATTTTTGTGAAAAAGTGTGATGTTTCAGCAAAAAATAAATATTTTGGCTCCAAATGGCAGGAAAATCTAAATTAACCAACACTTTTTTTTATATCAGGTAGAAGAAGTATGGTATGTTGTAGTAATTTGAACCCCAACAATATGGGCAAATGGGCTAGGACACAGCCACAGGGCTCGCTTTACCAAAATCGTTAATTTCTGGAAAAAGTCACTGGAGGGTATCGCTCATCGTCGATTTGACAATAGCCACCACCTATTCCGTTATTTTTCAATTTCTGTCAAATTCTGTCTACTTGTGTTGTCCAGATAACTACTGAGCCATATGTTATATAGTTGGTCACGTTGTTTATAACAAAGGTTTTAGTACTTAACATCGATGTTAATGCATGCAAAATTTACTGTTATCAATAAAATAATTGTTGTTGTTGTAACTGGTGGTCGGAAAGCCTGAACACATCTGTAATCGATTAAACGGCATCTCTGGACAACACTTTCAGTATTTTGGCTCCAAATGGCAGGAAAATCAAAATTAACCAACACTTTTTTTCATATCAGGTAGAAGAAGTATGGTATGTTGTAGTAATTTGAACCCCAACAATATGGGCAAATGGGCTAGGACACAGCCACAGGGCTCGCTTTACCAAAATCGTTCATTTCTGGAAAAAGTCACTGGAGGGTATCGCTCATCGTCGATTTGACAATAGCCACCACCTATTCCGTTATTTTTCAATTTCTGTCAAATTCTGTCTACTTGTGTTGTCCAGATAACTACTGAGCCATATGTTATATAGTTGGTCACGTTGTTTATAACAAAGGTTTTAGTACTTAACATCGATGTTAATGCATGCAAAATTTACTGTTATCATTAAAATAATTGTTGTTGTTGTAACTGGTGGTCGGAAAGCCTGAACACATCTGTAATCGATTAAACGGCATCTCTGGACAACACTTTCAGTACAATATTCATATTGGGTCCCATTCAGATCAATTCAAAAATGTTTGTAATGACATTATCAAAAATATGTATTTTATTCCACCAAAAACGTGTTTGGGGGAGGGGTAGCTAAAATCCAATATCTCGCAAACCGTTCAAAATTGTTGTTAACTTCTTCCTTCATATGCTTGTTATATAACTACTACACCATATGACCTAAATATATCAATATTATTGCAATATACGTTTGAATGATAATGTTCGAAAAATATATTTTTTTTGAAAAAGAGTTATTTTTCAATAAAAAATAAATGTTTCGGCTCCAAATGGCACAAAAAATCCAAATTAACCAACACTTCTTGCATATCAGGTACATTTTAACACCAACAATGTGGGCAAATAACTTAGGACATAGCCGCAGGGCTCACTTTACCAAAATCGTTAATTTCTGGGAAAAGTCACTGGTGGGTATCGTTCATCGTCAATTTGAGAATAGCCACCACCAACTCCGTTATTTTTCACTATCATTTTCGTAAAGAGTATATATTTCTCCTTTAAATAAAGTTAGTTTTAACTTGTTCTACCGTGGGTAGGGGTATCTCGAAAACTAGAGCTCTTTTTCGATTTGGCCGCTGCACTAAATGTACAAAAGCATACTACTATCAGATCGTAATCCATATGTACACACATTTCTGTCTTTGATCATATCCTGTAAATACAATGGTGACATGTTATTACGAGTTTTGAATACAAGCAAATTAATTTTGAACATGATTCGATACTCCACTGGCAGCCAGTGTAATTGCTTGAGAACTGGAGTTATATGTTCATGCCGAGGAGTGTATGATACAACTCGCGCAGCAGAATTTAGCACTTTTTGCAGGCGATCACACTGGTAATCCGGTAGTCCATACAGTAAAGAATTACAGTAATCTAAGTCACTGGGGGGAAACTGTTTCACAAGAATCGATTCTATCGCCTATTGGGTTCCGTCTCTATCGAATTAAGTCCCGTCTCTTTCGCGACTTGAAACAAATGTTTTCAAAGTTTTGACCTCCATTTATACACTAAATGTTAAAACAGAACGTATTTTACAAAAACTATCGCTAGATTGTGTCTTTGTGCGTAATTATTGGTGATAATAATGCGAAGTCGGCTATTTTTGCACACTTAGAAGAGTAATGTGTTTGTGTGCATTTCCTTTGTAAATTAAGCAGAATTTTTATGCTCCTTTTATCGGCCTTTTTACCTTTTAATTTGACTGAAATATGTCTTCTTGTATGATCGAACACCAGGACACGATTACAGCAAAGCTCTCGATGGCTCCTCACAGTAAAAGACCCTCAAATTAATCCATCAAAAGAAGCAACGCAATGTTCCGATTCTAATGTGATTTTTATGTTCACGATCGGTTCTTTCGCCCCCCGTTTAATGCAATATTATATTCGACCAGATAGTTCATTTGTGTTTCTAGTTGCCATATTACCATATATGGTTCAAACAATAGTCACAGCAACACCAATATGAGTTTTTTCAGTAGTCCCAAAGCATCATAGGTTGGATATTAAAGATTATCGGTCGATCATCTTTAATATCTGACCTATGATCGTTTGGGACCACTAAAACTCATCTATTGATTTACTATGGCTACATTTTAAAACAAATATGACCATGTATTGTCATTGGGCAACTATATATGTACAATAAAATAATCTGATCGAATATGAATGTACTGTAAACAGGAACGAAAGAACCGATCGTGAACATAAACATCACAATAGAATCGGAACCTTTTGTTGCTTTTTGAGGCACTAATTTGAAGGACTTGTACGGCGAGGAACCGTCGGGGGGTATTGTATTATAATTATCTAATGTTCAACCATAAAACTTGACAAGTTTCAGTCCAATTTAAAGTAGACAAGTCCGATAATCTGAGCATCAAAGTGCTGCTTAATTTTCATGGGAAATGCACCCAAATGCACTACGTCTCTAACTGTGCACAACATGCAGCCGATTTTCCATTACTGTCATCAATAAACACGTATAAAGACATAATCTGTCGATTGTTATTGGAGAATACATTCTGTTTTGACATTCAGTCTATAAACAACGGTCAAAACTTTGAAAATATGTTTTAGAAATCGCGAAAGAGTCGGAACTTAATTCGATAGAGACGGAACCGGAAGGGCGATAGAATCGATTCTGCCCCAGTGTAAGTGTGACGTGACAAAAGCATGGACCAATGTCTTAGTTGAGTCTACATCGAGGTATTGTCTAATTTGTCGGATTTTGTATAAACCTCTGAACGCCTTCTTACACATATTAGAGATATGGTTATCCATTGTCATGTTTGTGTCAAAATACGATCCCAGGTTGCGAACAGTGTCCTTTGTTGGTATGTCGGCGTCTCCCACATGAATTGAACTGATGTTGACTTTCTGAAGTTGTTGTCGAGAGCCAATGATTATGAATTCAGTCTTATCGTCATTTATCATGAGTCGGTTGGTAATCATCCACGCTCTAATGTCCACAATACAGTTCTTTCATCATAATATAATTATGAGACCTGACAGAACGACAATCTTCACTGTTCTTTTAGGAACCCGCTGGGTCTATTTTAAAACTCAATATAAAATATTCAATATTATGTCAGAAATGCTGACGAAGTAAACTCAATTTAGCTGTTAATATAAAGTACATCTTCTCCTTAAATGCTTGTATTGGCGTGTTAGTGTGTCCGGCCGCAATTGATCGAGAAACACTTTAGCGCTCCCATATGTAGAAACTATAGGCAATGGTCTGTATTGGTCATTCAGACTATCAGAAGATGCATCGACGAAGTCCTCATCCAACTTGAGACACGCGACTAGAATAAAGCATTACTTACTTACTTACTTAGGAATAAATTCAAAAGGTGGACACATTTTCATCAACAGTTTCGAGCGTTGCAGCGGAATTTTGAGTGGTATTTGTTTTGCTAACAGACAATCGATGAGAAAGCCATTCATGTGATCGCTTCACGATGCATTACGGAAACTCCCAATGGACTAAACCTATATCCGACATCACACTGAAGAAACTGCAAAAACAACTCTTCTATAAACCCCCTTCCCCAGAGATACATTTCACGTAATTGTCTGGATATAAATTATTCGACACGATAATATTTACTCTCATACATGTACCCACATTTCTGGAGACGAGTATTCACTAAAAAGAATTATTTTCTAACTTGTGCACGCATAACATGAATTTGGCAAATATGGTGCATATTATTCAAGAAAAGGTGCATTCTTTATTGTTTATGTGAATTCGAACATATCCTCTGAGTTTGCAAACGTTAGGACATTATTAGAAATTATTTCTTACCTTTTTCTAGATTATGAGAAAATGACTTTCTAGGATTTAAGAAAATATTTCTTAGAATTAAGAAATTTAAGAAATTAATTTTCTAAATATTAGAAAATTTGATGTAATACATTTTCTAGGTTTACACCGAAGATAATATTTATTGTTTTATGTTTGTTTTTCTCAAAATAATAAAATCCTTTTTGGCAGTGCAGATGGTAACTGTGTATTGTCCTTTTATTAACCCTTTACCCAACAGAAGGGCCCTGTGCCAATGCATTCTCTTATATATGCGAGTCGACCATAGGTCGCCTCGCATATATAAGAGAATGCATTGGCTTAACACATTAAAAATTATAAAATTGTTAAAGAATGTAAGAAAAAATGGTAAAAAGTGTTAAAAAAAGAATTTGTTTAGGCCAATGCATTCTCTTATATATGCGAGGCGACCTATGGTCGACTCGCATATATAAGAGAATGCATTGGCACAGGGCTAACTGTAACTATCACAATGTGGTCAAGGAGTCGGTTCCAATGATATCCATATTTGTATGGTTCTATTGAGACAGACCCAAGATAATTTAGGCTGTTGCAGCTTTATTTGGCCGGTTTTGACCGGTTTGTTGGGTAAAGGGAGAGCACACGACAAGAAGGAACGCCGCGGATTTAAGTATTATTACATCATTCTCATTCAAATATTTTGGTGGTGAATAAATATCCTCCATGCAGTTGAGTTATAGAGAGTATTTTGTCATTTAAAGAATCGTGAAAGAACGTTCTGACTGCATAGCGGTCGAGGCTGGTTGCCCAGTAACTATTTCACATCGCTAGAATGACTTCTGACAATTATATGGGCAACGCGCGACGACACTCTTCTATATGCTTCTATATATGTGTGGGGCTCCCTGCAGGGTAATGGATGTTTTTTATTTTATGTCCTAAAAAGTTTAAGAAACATTTATTTAAAACAAATGATAAAAAATTGTTAGGCCAATGCATTCTCTTATATATGCGAGGCGACCTATGGTCGACTCGCATATATAAGAGAATGCATTGGCACAGGGTAAAAAAAATCCCGACTTACGACTGGATTTGATATGGCGGGTCACATATTACTCATACTGCAGCCAATCGTGCGTTAAGTGTCAATACTGCATGAGAAAACAAAATGTATTATATTCCGAAAAGGATACACACGAGAGGTGCCAAGTTGTCATATCAGTAGGGTTATAGTAGATGTCGTAAACGAGTATAACTATCTGGGTATAACATAGCGTGCCAATGGATCATTTAAGAAGGCACAGACTGAAATGCAAAGGAAGTATTCTGGTTGAGAAAGTCTCTTCGCGAATATTCCCTTTTCTCTCTTGATCTGTGTATTAAACTCTTCGATAAACTCATCAAGCCAACTATTCTCTACGGTTGTGAGATATGGGCTTCAGATATGAATTTCAACAGATTAAACACAATACCGTTTGAAATTACTCACATACAGTGTTGTAAGTTTGTACTCGGAGTAATTTTAAACAAACAGGCGTCAAGGCATGATGTTAGGGCCGAGCTAGGCAGATACCCGACAGTGGATATATGGTAGATATTACTTTTCCCTGCCCCGACACACCCACCCACCCCCGCCTTGTGTCTGGACAAAATCTGCAGATCCCCCTGGCTAAAATGGAAGGGGTCTAGGGGTTTGAGGGGCCCCCCAAAAAAGGGGAAAGGTGAAAAAGTATCATACGTGTCTGAAAAAAATGTCCGACTCCCCCTGCACAAGAGACGCATTTGTCGTAATTTGTGGACATATTTGCCGTATTATTAATTAAACTAATACCTCCATTTCGGGAAAATAGTTGTTACAAAGGAGAATGATTTACTGTTCACTACCAAAAAAAGAATTTTCTTATCTTGAGAAAAACAAACTTAAAACAAGAAATATTATCTTGGGAGTATATTAAGAAAATTTTCTTGCATTCAGTTTTCTTGCAAAAATTTAGGACACATGCAGGTGGTACCTAGTAGTTAAAGTTACATGTATACCACATTAAAGTTACATGTATACCACATTAAAGTTACATGGACATGTATACCAAATTATGTATACATACTTTTGGGGTTTGAACGAGCCATGTCCTTTTAATGGTCTCCCAATAACTATTTCGCAGCTAAATAATATTACTCCTGCACGGTGAGGATACAGTACTGGTAACGGCGCGGTACGGTTGATGCAGATAGTTAGAAGATGCATCCAGGAAATCTTCATTTCTAATTGAGTCGCGACGAACTAATTTACATTCAAAATTCAAAATGTGGAGACAATTTCCATCAATAATTTCGAGTGTTGAGTGGAATTTGAGTGGTATTTGTATTTCTAAAAGACAATCGATCAGAAAGTCATCCATTATATCGCTCCACGATGCATTACGGACACTCCCGATGGACTAAACACGAATCTGATCGCACGCCGAAGAGTGCTATAGGCAAACAACGTTACCAGAAACTCCTTTCCCCAGAGAATAATTTCACGTAATTGGATGGATATATTGGGCACGACACTGAAAAGCACGAACGGAAGAGATAAATTGATATCCGTAGTGTCCGAATAATGTGCAGTCAACTCGGGATAACGCAAGAGCAACATGAGTGATGCGACGGATTGTTATATGCGTCAAAATGTGAAGTCTACATGGGATATAATGCACGAGCGGATTTGATGGATTTGTATGCCTCCATATGTCAGTCCGCGCGTAGGATAACGCATGAGCATCACGAGGGGATGAGATGGATTGGTATGCGTCCAAATGTACAGTCCACACGGGATAATGCTCGAGTGGATGAAATGTATTGGTATGCATCAATATAAATGTGCATGCATGCAGTCAACCCACGAAATATCGTACACACGGGGGACGGAGTGGCATGGCTCGTATCCGCCCGATATGCGGATTTTTCTGCAAGGCTCATGATGTGGGTGATGCATTATTCTGGTCCGTTGTGGCATTTGCGGAAAGGCCAATGACCCGGGGATGCATTAGTGTGAGTTCTGTCCACTGGATCTTCGGTCACGCTTAGAGGCTCGGGACAGGGATTGGTATGCTCATGTGTTGCTAATGCTCGGATGCCGCGGAATAGAAATCTTGAGTTGTATGAATCGTGTGCACTCGAGCTCCAGCCCATGTGGGAAATATTCTAGAAATGGAAGATGGATTGATATATTCTTGTCCATTGCTCAGTTCAAGTACGAAAAGTCGAGTACAGATTACAGAAATGTATTTAACTCATATTATATTGGGCAAATATGTATTATATTAAGTTACATTGTTGGTGTATGATGCCTGACATAAATTGGCAGCTCTTTCTAGTGGGGTATCATCAAATACTTTGCAGATACAGGGTCGAAAAAGTAACTTCCGCTACCTGACCACCATGTACCCCACCCTCTATCAATTTTTTATTTGTTTTCATGTTCAACTTTTTGGGACCCACCCAAATTAGTAAATAAATCAAATTACTATTTAGCATATTCCAACATATTAATACAACCCAAAAACAGTGGAATGGTAGTAGCATGATCGTAAGCAAAATCATAACAACAGTTTCCATAGGTATCTGCGTCCCATCTTTTGCCAATATTGAAATACCGTCTGGATGAATATAGTTCAGTAACAATTTATGACACAAAAACGTCCAAACGAGATGTACTGATGTCAAAATAATAAATATATATAACAATGCTACACAAATTTTGGGCATCACTCAATCCAATAAATTGATCACTCGTCATTCCTATCTCATCAAAGAAGTGTTTACGCATCTTATCATATATATCGCAGCTCATAAGGAAGTGTTCTTCATTCTCAACCTCCATATTACATTTCCTATAAATTCTTTCATCAGGCGACACTTTTGGCTGTTTGTGACGATCCTTTTCAGTTTCCAAGTTTTGATTACTAATTCTTAGCTTACTGAACCTTATCTTTGTGTTGATATTCTGGACAATGTTCAGATATGATCTTGTGTGTATTTCCGTTCGACTGCACGATACGTCCTTAACTTGTTCGCGCCCGAAACTTTCTCATCGTTGAAAATGTCAGTTTTAATATTCTCTGTGTGGCTTTCTTTAAGTTTAATTTTAATCTCATTTATCTGTTTGTGAATTGAGGCATTGGGAATATTTGATAGGCATTATGTATCGGGATTTCATCTTAGGCATATAACATTCACCTCACAACTATACTGATGCATGTGCGCATACAGTATTCAAGTTTGTTCGCCAATGTACTCTATGTGGCATTCCAGTGGACTGTACAGTATGTCAGACACCTTCTTATTGTGTTCTACCATCCTACACAAAATAAAATTGTTTTGGTAACCAGTGACTGGTGTAAAAGGCTCAGAGGACAAAATGATATTTGCAAATATTTTGTTATAATTTTACACTGTTGACATGCTGATGTCAAATTTTGTCATTCAAAATGGGTTAATGTTCTAGGTGTGTAGCCTTGTCTAGGACTACTGGTACATGCTTATTGGCTCGAATATCGACCAGCAGAAATACTGAGAAAGAATAAGACCCTGATAGTCACTACCTGCAGAGACATGCAATAAGTGGAAAATAAGTTCAATAAGATCATTTAATACCTGTGCCTCTGAAATGTAATGATATTAATTGTTGCTTGACGCAGCTCAATAAATCGGCCAACTCAACAGATACACAGTTGGTATAATATATTCACGAGTGTCCAACCTGGTGACGCATGCATCTAGTTACTAATATACGGGGATTTATACTCAGAAATGAAGCAACAGTATAAGCACAGTACAAAAATTACAGTTCAATACTTTAATGTTTCCAAAAAAATGCATCACAATTTTGTTCCGACCTCGAACTACTCATCACCCCCTCCCTGTGTCTGGAGTTGTTCTGCATCCCCTGGCTCAGTCGGATAATTCATAGCGCATTAATCATAAGCCGCAATGCTATACGTGTATGTGGCGAAGATGTTTGGCTTCCGATAAGAGCGACCATTCAACACAAACATGTTGTCAAATACGGGATATGCAAAGGTCAAGTGGCATTTGACCTATATATTACGTATGGTTCGATCGGATTAAACGAATTTAATTGAATTGAATGCATAAAGGTGCCCCCGTTGGCCCATTCGATGCAGTGGATTTGGGGGGGCACAGCACACACGTTTCTATGCCAAAGAAGTCCTTGAATTTTCAGAATACTTGTTTGCAGGGTACTCAGGCATTACTAATACAATTAACACCATTTTAACCTAAAAACACGGGCCCCGTTCCTCATTTCAGCGCACCACACGACTCGCTCAGCAACTAGACAAACATCAAACTTAAAGGGACACCGATGGCACCCCCCACACACGCACACACACCCCGTATTAAAGCTTGTGGGCTCTACCCCATTCAACATTCAATTCTACCCCATACAACATTCAATTCAAATTTTGCAACGTTCAGACATGACGATTTTCTATGTTCAGATATCCTCAAATCAACAAATCGTGGGCTGAAGGGCCCAACTACTCTCTTAATATTCGATTCAGTGTGCGTGTATAGCGCATTACCCATCATAAAACATCTTGCGATGACGAGGTCCATCTTCCTCTTATTCGTGTACCTGTATGACCATGTTTCCCCTTTACTCGAGTATCGGTGGTCGGTGGTTTCTATGTACAGTGGAGCAATGACGAAGTGGCATTAAAGATGCATTATCCGAATTGATGCTCCTAAATTACTCTTTCTTTGGCTTCGGGGGTAAACAATATTTGATTCGAGTCGAGGAACCCACCCATCAAAACTCAGAGTGATCAAATATCGATTTTTGAAGTTTTTATTTCTCGAGATGTGCAATTATATGTGGCCCAGAAACACGTGGTCAAACGGACGGACTAGGACAAAATTGGGGATGAAGATGGATAACTCTAAAATCAAGTTGTAATATGGCCAAATTTCGTGACACTTAAGTGATAATGTTGAACAAAATGTTGATAAATAACAAGTTTTTGGAAATTTGATACCATAGTTGACAGTGGTTAGCATTATTTTGTTGCAATAGATCGATTCTGGTAACTAAAGCGTATTTTGAAGAAATGTTGTTGTTGTATCTTGATGAAATGGGGACCGTCTGATCGGATTGAGTACCTTTAACCCTCTATGTAAGCTTCTTGCCTTCACCAATAAAACCAGAAGAGCAGCGATATTGTAGAGTGCGCGGTTGATACGACAATAAATATCAAAAATATAACAAATTAAACGAATATGAAACCACCCAACACTCCCATGAGTATTTAAACAAAAACAAGAACCACAGCATGCGATGTTTATTGAACTGCTACACGCCGGACGAATCGAAAGATACCAATATCTCAATGTTCACGCCAAATTGACTTAAGCACAATAGTGATGAGTCGATGGATTTCCGGACGCTTCTATTCGCTCGACTTTTCTGCAACGATCAGACCAAAGAAACAACACGTAACCAACAATTACGCGGGCCAAAGAAACGAAAAAAATCGAACATAATACCGCCCAACATTATTCTTATGTTCAAAAACAACAATGATGCTGTGTTCATATTATATTCGCCCTGTAAGCGGACAATTGGCTTAGGTAATTCTGAGTACTTTCGTGTCATTTCGGATGAGGCATTTTTAAACACCGAACTCTCGAATGTATGCTTTAATTGTCAACGCTGCAAATTAACCCTTTACCCAACAAACCGGCCAAAACCGGCCAAATAAAGCTTCAACAGCCTAAAATATCTTCGGTCTGTCTCAATAGAACCATACAAATATGGATATCATTGGAACCGGCTCCTTGACCACATTGTGATAGTTACAGTTATGCCCTGTGCCAATGCATTCTCTTATATATGCGAGTCGACCATAGGTCGCCTCGCATATATAAGAGAATGCATTGGCCTAAAAAAAATCATTTTTTAACACTTTTTACCATTTTTTCTTACATTCTTTAACAATTTTATAATTTTTAATGTGTTAAGCCAATGCATTCTCTTATATATGCGAGGCGACCTATGGTCGACTCGCATATATAAGAGAATGCATTGGCACAGGGCCCTTCTGTTGGGTAAAGGGTTAACGCAGAACATGGGTATATACATATCATCCGACACATTAAAAGTTAAAAATCGAACTCTAAGCATTATGGTCAGCGAATTCATGAAAGTTACGGGGACCAATCGAATGATACCAATATTTAAATGTTCATGCCAGGATGGACAACACAGTGGTTCTAAGACGATGAAACTGCAGACGCTTAATTCGCCACGCTCGACTATGGGACTATGGTCAATCGAAAGTAAACACATGCAAGTTGATCCAACATTAACAATCGACTGAATGCCGACTTTGAAATAAACAAATTATCGAATTACCGCGCATATAAAAGGAACCCCGACGGCTCATTTTGGGTAATGAGAACTATACGCCGCCCATCGACGACGAAAGACACAACACAGGCCCCATAAATCTACTAGTATGAATTATCATAAAATCAAGTATATATAGGAGCGCGGCGAAGGAAACTACACATCTTTCTTTATATACCACAATTATAATCCTCTATATATATTGGAACTTCTGTATGTATGTGTGTATGTATGTATACTTAGTATGTATGTATGTATGTATATATGTATGTGTGTTATAGACTCGAAAAATGCTTTACAGATCCGACACAAATTTGGTATGTTGGCCTACTTTGATCCCGGGAACAATATGGGCGGGTCCAATTTCACGTGCGACCGTGTCCTCGACCTCGCTCATATACGCTCATATAGGCATGTTTCTGAACCTCGACCATTCCGACTCAAATTTGGTATGTAGGCCTATACTTTGATCCCGGGCAAAATGGGCGGGTCCAATTTCATGTGCGACCGTGTCCGTGACCTTGACCTTTATCTCGCTCATATAGTCATGTTTCTGGACCGATCGAACAATAGTTTTCCCAGACGCTGTATATTCTGCCCAGACGGAGGTGATCACAAAGGAATCCCTAAATAGCCCGGACGGAGTCGGGCACATCAGCTAGTATGTGATAATTTTAGTTTGCGCACTCGTCCAGCATTCAAAGGCTGATCAAATTGCATCTTTTGAAAGTCAATGTCTGTTCACCAATACCAGGCTCCCATGCGTGGTATCATAGCTCTAATCTCCTTATCATGCGGTATACAAACCGTACAGATAGTAGGTTTATAGTGTCAAATTGGATCGGGAATCTATCATCAGAAGAAATTTTAGACGCCTTTAATCGCATGACTTTTCTACAATGATCAGTCGACAGAAACCGCATGTAGCATTAACAATCGACTAAATGCCGTCTTGGGAACGTAACAAATTACCACACACCGATCAGTTCTAACACACAGATAGCCCAGTGGAATATAACATGGTACTCAAGTCTCCCCAGTGACCGTCTATAACTGTCAAGATACGGTAAAACGCAGGAATGCTTATCACTAAAATCTCCATAAACGTCAATATCTGCTAGATCTGTGGGAACGACGCCGGAAACTCACAACAAAGACAAAAGATTGAACACACCCGGTGCATGCGCACACTAAATTTTGGTGCATTTATATAAAGCACAATGTTGTGTTTCTGTCTCGTTCTTTTCATTGTGTTAATCATGGTTGGTTGGTTGATTGCGCTTTTTCTTCAGAAAAAAATTGCACGGAGGGTAAATCTCGCTGGAAATCACACCACTGCACGTAAAAACCACGCACCTCAACAATCAACCGACAAACCTAAAATTTACCACGTACATACCCGTATACTTCCCCTTACTTATCACTAGACAGGTTTCGCACAAGCAACGGATAGAATTACGGCAACGTTTAGGGTACTACAAACAGGGGGGGGGGTCGGAAAAAAAATTCAGGCACGTATGGCATTTTTTCCCTTTCGATCATTTTTTGTTACCCACCCACCCCCCACCGCCAAATTTTTTTCCGTTTTCGGCAGTTTTTTCCGACCATTTTTTGACACCCACCCCCCCCCTTTTAACACTAAAACAGAGATTTGCGGGGGGAAATTCACTGTAAACAGCTGTATATGAATTTCTGTGCAATCTATTTATCATGGATGTTAACATGGACATGTAAATAGGAATGAGTCATTTTGAGGTCATTCGGCCATCTTGGATTTCAAAATTTGCAACAAAATACAACACGATAACTGCCTGCAGTCAGTTTACCAGTTAGAATTACATTATTTCTCTCATTCAAAGTGGTTTTGAAGCCCAACTCATTGCCAAAACACTAAAAAAACAAGCAGGAAATTATTTTTTTAGTTGCGGAAAAAATTGCTTGTTGGTGGCTATGATCACCCACCCACCCCTGCTACAACAATTTTTATAATTTTTTCTTATATTCTTTAACAATTTTATCATTTTTTATAATTTTTTCTTACATATTCATTATCAGTTTTTATAATTTTTTCATACATTTTCTAACAATTTTTATCTTGTTTTTTTATCATTATTTCTTACATTCTTTAACAATTTTTTGTCATTGTTTTCATTTTTTCTTACATTTTTTAACAATTATAAAGAATAATATATAATTTGTTAGGCCAATGCATTCTCTTATATATGCGAGGCGACCTATGGTCGACTCGCATATATAAGAGAATGCATTGGCACAGGGTTTTCGCAAAAATTCAGGAAGCTCCTGAAGCGTTCAGTCATCACTGTGCCGGGAATAGAGTAATATGTAGCCATTAGGATTATTTTCTTAATGTGGTACAGTTTGGCAAATTACTAAAGAGAAAAGTGATGAAAATAGTTGATATTGAAGTGTGAAATCTATGTCATGGTATTCAGTAGCCCCCCCCCCCCCGCTGTTAACTGGTATTTATTATTCACCCCTCTGTTAACTGGTATTTATTATTCACCCCTCTGTTAACTGCTAGTCAGAATTTACCCCTCTGTTAACTGATATTCGGGATTCACCCCTTAGTTGTTAACTGGTATTCAGTATTCACCCCTCTGTTAACTAGTATTCACCAGGATTCACCCATCTGTTAACTGGTATTCGGTATTCGCCCGCTTTTGTTAACTGGTATTCAGTATTCATCCACTCTGCATGGTATTTGGGATTCACCCTACTATCAACTACATGGTAATCAGTATTCACCCCTATAATGCTAACTGGTATTTTCAGGATTCACTCCCTCTACTAGCTGGTATTCAGTAAGCATCCTCTGTTGACTGCAATGTAATCAGTATTCACCCCTATAATACTAACTGGTATTCAGGATTCACTCCCTCAACTAGCTGGTATTCAGTATGCATCCTCTGTTGACTGCAATGTAATCAGTATTCACCCCATATGTTACGTGGTATTCAGGATTCACCCCCCCCCCCATCTGCATGCTAGCTGGTATTAAGTATTCATCTAACTTTTATATTCGCGATTCAGAAGAAGAGCTGGAGAACACAAAAATCATTAAACCCCACAGATCCGCATCAACACGAAAAACTAATCAAACTTGTCAGCTGAGTCGCGGATAATTTGTGATATATGCGTCCGTCTGTCTCGCTGGGAATCGACTGAATACTACATGTATTGATTAGGCATAATAAATACGGCAGTTATTGGACGTTTGTGAATTAAACAAACAGTATGAATTTGTTCTATGTCGACATTTTTCTCTCATGTTAGCCTCTTTGTGTAATTATCGTGTGAGGAACTAGTTTATCAACTCCATATTAAATATCGACTGGAATTGGTTGTTGACCATTTTAATAGGTGTGTGTGTGTGCGTGTGTGTGTGAGTGTGTGTGTGTGTCACACGACCCACTGTCACTTGATAATTAGAACTCAAAGATGTGGGGAATGGTCACCTGTATATACCGGAAATGGTCGCTAGTACCGGAAGAGGTGCTATCGGAAATGAGTTATGTATGGTGAAATTTATCGAAACAATTTATCCGAGACCATTTCCCGCCGCGGATTTGCAAACTGAGTCTGGCATATCTTATACTATATATCCAGACAATTGTCTGTATCAGGAAACGACGAGCCAAACAATAAATAGCCCTGGTTTGAGATAGTTATGAGGGATCTTTTGTGAATCGCGGTTGCAGCTAGTGTAAAATTCGTCTTTTAATGCCGCGAGGAGCTATAGTCTACATATACACAAATCTACAAACTGTATACCACTGCCGGAATAACCTGCAGCCGAATAACAATTTGGTTCTTCGCTGTAGTAGCGTGGCATATAAACTATAGAACCAATTGGTTCTACACAACATTTATTGAGGAACCAAACAAAGAACCAATTGATTCTATTTGGTTCTTCGCTGTAGCAGAGTGGAATATAAACTGGAACTAATTGGTTCTACACCACATTTATTGGGGAACCAAACAAAGAACCAATTGGTTTTTGGTTGAAAAAGAACCAAATAAGAAATTTTTAGTTCCATTATCTGTCATTAAAGAACCAAATGAAGAACCAAAATTGTCACCAAGAACCAAAATGTTGGTTCTACAACTGTGTTACACTTATTATACTGCAATTACTACAAGACTACAAACTGTCCGCGTGGCGGAAGCAACTAAGCTATTTGGTTCTTCGCAAGAACCAGTCACTTTACAAATCAATTTCCTTGGTACTTCACGAAAACCTAATCATTTGGGCAAATTTTCTTGGTTCTTCGTGAGGAACCTAATTATTCGGGCCACTTCCAAGAATCAAACATAATCCAGATTGGACCAGACAGAACAAGTGTACTTGTATATAATAGAATTGTATTTGCAAAGATATTCAAACTTTATTAATCTATAGTTCGCATTTTCTCCTAACATAATGGATAATTACGTCACGTGCCAAATAAGGATCGATCGTTTACTACGGTTGTAGAGTATAATAGTAGTATACGGCGCGCGCGTATTCTAAATAAAGACGCAACATGACTGCATTACGGCTCAGTACTATCTTATCGCTATATCTTCATTTCATTGTTCTATATTATATAGCGTCTGAACGGTGAAACTTTTATACTGTATTTAGTGAAGTAAGCCTTGAAACGCTCATTTTATTGCAAGAAAATTGGTTAGAATGTTCATGTTTACATCACTCCAGGCGCACGTGTGTAGATCTATGTTTGGATAGCAGTTATAAACACTGCCTTATTTGGACACATACATATTAATGAGTTTTCACAAAATGGGGAATCCTCCTTCATCCATGAAATCAGTTAGAGTTCCAGTGTCGCTAGACGTAACGTAATTGATATAGAAATGAGACGGAGTCTGGATATTTATCAGACTGATTACCATTATATCATGAATTGTGATTTATCAGACTGAATACCATTATATCATGAATTGTGATGGATATTTAACAGACTGAATACCATTATATCATGAATTGTGATGGATATTTAACAGACTGAATACCATTATATCATGAATTGTGATGGATATTTATCAGACTGAATACCATTATATCATGAATTGTGATGGATATTTATCAGACTGAATACCATTATATCATGAATTGTGATGGATATTTATCAGACTGATTACCATTATATCATGAATTGTGATGGATATTTAACAGACTGAATACCATTATATCATGAATTGTGATGGATATTTATCAGACTGAATACCATTATATCATGAATTGTGATGGATATTTAACAGACTGAATACCATTATATCATGAATTGTGATGGATATTTATCAGACTGATTACCATTATATCATGAATTGTGATGGATATTTAACAGACTGAATACCATTATATCATGAATTGTGATGGATATTTAACAGATTGAATACCATTATATCATGAATTGTGATGGATATTTATCAGACTGAATACCACTATATCATGAATTGTGATGGGTATTTATGAGATTGAATACCATTATATCATGAATTGTGATGGATATTTATCAGATTGAATACCATTATATCATGAATTGTGATGGATATTTATCAGATTGAATACCATTATATAATGAATTGTGATGGATATTTATCAGACTGAATACCATTATATCATGAATTGTGATGGATATTTATCAGACTGAATACCATTATATCATGAATTGTGACGCTAAAATTATGTTCACTGGCAGTAAGATTTATACCGTTGTCGCTATATAACAAGTCCCCCCCCCAACTTGATACAGCTTAAGCTTTTCATGAGAACAAAATACGATGTTTCAATACACAAATTGCGTGATGTTATCAGAAATCTAGAACAATTAAATGGTTTAACGCCAAGATAAATGAACACGATACAGTACTTTCCATTTATTTAATGACCTCATCATCATAATATTGTTTGCTAGCAGGGTGACCCAGCGTTGCTCAGGTTGAAGTGATGCGGAACCCTCTATTGTGTATGGACATTTGATGGCAATAGAGTATATTCCTGCTCAAAGTATTATTCTAAATAAGTTTATATCGAAATGGGCATCACAAACATCTTCCCATACATGAAGTATAAGCAGTGGCGCACCTTGTTGGACAGATTTCCATTAATTTTGTTTATCGCGATTTATTGGTCCCGCGATTAAAGAAGGTATTATTTACAACTGTGCATTCTTCAGACGTTATCTTCCTTTAAATTGTACAATCGACGTGGTTGGAATGCTCGGCAATATCAGATTGCAACATTCTTCCAGTTTGGATAATGCCTGAGTACTCACTGATAAAGTTATCCTGACACGCAGTTTGCTTTTAAAACGTAACCAAACTTTCTATATGGTTAAATTGTCTATTGGCAATTTTGGTGCTGCGACCCCACCCTAAGTCAAAGGGTGCCACTTTTGCATCTTCAACCCACATCAACAGAGTTCTGATAACATGTAAATAGATATTATAAATATAGAAGACATTTCGTGACCAACGCTGTTTTATTAATACTGGTGTCTTCAGCTCCCCATCCTCGATGTCACACACAGGGCCGAGTACAGGGCGCGAAGTCGGCCCCATACGAAGACGACCCCACGCGAAGTCGGCCCCATTAATTAGAAGGGATTAAATCGATTTAATTTTATTGAGATAGTGTTTATGTTGGCTAATTGTGAGGTCCCCAACTTAATTAAAGAATGATTTTAAACAATGGTTATGTTATATATTGGGCCGACTTCGCGTGGGGCCGTCTTCGTATGGGGCCGACTTCGCGTGGGGCCCACTTCTCCTGTATTCGAGCACTTACGTCATAAATTGATCGAACATACCACCGAAATGTCTCCCATCGAAGTGAGTACTCGACGTTTTGTTCACCCAGCTTACTCGTATTTTAAATTTTAAACTGGAGACTACGACTCCTGAGTTGATACCTAACCACAGGAGAAATAAGAGAGCTAATTAATAAGTTACATACTTATACATGTACATTACGGAAGGTTGTTGGGCTTAATAAACAATTATATTTACATGCTGGAATATCAACACCATGGTTGATATATGTAAAGTGGTAAAATCGTGGTAAAATCTTCGTCGATGCAATGACTGTAATAAATACACATATTCCAATTTGAAAGCGTACAAAAACACATCTCCATATCCACAACACTGGAGTGACGCCGTGGTCATACAATTTGAGTTAATTTAGTTAACTCAACTATTTAAAATACACGCAGCCAAGTGTTGATTTTTCTGAATTCAGCAGCCTAATCGGTTGTGGTTTTAAAGTTTAGATATATACTTCTTTCGAGTTCAGTTCAATTTAACTCAACCAAAAATATAACAAATGAGCTATATATCATTTTAGGCAGCTCACTATAATATGAATTCCGCGATTTCCGTCCCCATATATAGAACAGTTGAGAAGATATAAGACTTAATTAGTGTTCATGTTGGTTCAAGTTCGGTCACTATTTTTCGAGGTTATGAAATTTTAACGCCAAAATCTCCTCAAAGCGCATATGTTCGATATCCGGTTTTTCATTTATACACAATCAGTTATTGGGAGAGCTCATTAGTCCAATATATTTATTGGGAGATCTCATTAGTCCAATATATAGATTTCTGATATCTTTGTAAAATAATATAGAAAAATTAATGTTAATATTTAGGGCAAATTATGACGTGAGTACCTGGCCCTGGAACCGCTTTGCAGACTTTGAACCACACCATTATAGACTCATGGGGTCGCCTACATGTATATCTAATTTTCTAATGATTGGCCATAAAATAATTTGTTCATGCAAAATTGGGCCATTTTGGTTTCGTTAGACCACGTCATTGGATTACTCGTATCATAGAGATTATTATAGATAATAACTTTGGAGGAAATCTGTGTATAAAACAATCGTATCTATTTTGGTGCCCCTCCCCTCCCCATCCCTGACAATTCCGTGTATCATGGAGAATATTATGTAACAATTTGGCGGAAATTAGCGCTAAAATATTGTTTATCAATTTGTGTGACCATCTATCCCAGACCTGACTCGATAGTATTGGGGGGGGGGGGGTTGCATGTATTTAGCATAATCAGGGCTTAGATTTCAAGAAAATCGGTTATAGAAAATGCCCTCCTAAATTTGTCTAGGAGTGCAGTTGGCCTGCCGAATCTTAAGATATCTTAAGTAATGGATGTTTCCAGTTGCCGATCAAACAACTATTAGCAGATATACCCGATCAATCAGAACATGAGGTGCATTTAACAATTTGGATATATGTCATATCTATGTACATACATTCAGTGTTAAATTGACTGTTTTCAAACAACTTTATTGTTGTCCAATCAGAATTTACCGAACAAGTAATTTATCTGTGGTTATAATAGAGTCTTCCATTTTACACGAAACTGCTCGCAGCAACTCGACCCGACACACATTCATACAATAACATTAAACTCGACCACAAAAGCCGCTTATTATAGCAATATCGCGTCCAGAATCGATTTAATTGGTCAGCCGCTATAGTCAAAGGGCAGCCATATGTGTACTACATGCCCTATATATGGTTGACCCAGCATCAATGATAATTGTTCGTAATTATACTTCATCGATAAGTGCTTGCAATTAACATTGCCTATATATAGTTATAAAAATAAATTCGTCTTTTACGTGGTGTCGACACGACTCGTTAAACTATAAACGAAGTATCAAGTCTGTTCTATATATAATGTTCAGTCATCAATGTCCAGAAACATAATTATAACATTTCTATCTCCAAGAGGAGGAGATAACACATGTGTGTTTACGGAAATGGAACTGACCGAAACTATTAATTGATTTCCGTGATTTCAGCGATAAGTTCAATTTTCATTCAAAGATTTCCAAAGATGTTCGATTTTGCAACCCATTATTGAATTTAAGCCCAAATGCTTGTAAAGCAATGCAGCCATGTAGTATATGGCAATTCCATACGGCATGTATCCACGCTGAACGATTATTAACTTTAAGGTTGAATAGATTTGAACATGTGACGAACTGATGCCTGTACTGTGTACTTACCAACGTAAATTTTACCGTGCGGACCGGTGCGAGGCAGAACTTTGTCCGCACTTGCATTAGTTACTGTATCTGATAATTCCGTTAGTTAGTGTAAACATATTTTATTGCATAATAACGCAACGGAATTGAGACACAGGTTTCACAACTTATACAAAGGGTCTGTCTCCCCACATAATTGTTTTACACAAAACGAACATAAAATACAATTTACACACAAACATTATAGTTCATATGTATAACATCGTTTCACTCATAACGATATATGAGATAATCTTGAGTGTGACCATATACTGTGGTTATTTCACTTTATGGGAGGGATGGTTCATCTCGTGGGTTGGTGGTTCAGGTGATTTGTCGTCTTTTATGTAGTGATAATACATTGCATATACTATCGTTTTGCGGCAGAGGTATGCACATTAAGGTGTTTAATTAAAGTTTAAACCGCGATGTCGAGGTTATGTATAATTGAACAGCCCTAAATTTGTTCCGGTTTTGTGTATTATTCAGAGTAGTATCTCCAAGTACGAGTTTCTCAAGGTTAAATATATATTTTTTACACCCAGGGTGGCAAGTTGGTGAAACAACAAACATCGTTGATTTGTATAAAATGGACAAACAAAAAACTAATGATTTACTTCTTCTGCCGGGTGACCACAACGATAGCTTGGGTTGTCCTATCTGAAGTTAGAGAAAAAATTTCAGCATTTAAATCGCTACAATAATCGCTAAGTTAACAATGAATATGATGCCGTTAGTTTAAACATATTTATTCTCAATAAAACAGTATGTATACGTACATCCAGAATATAGTAATCATGAATGAGAATTATTGGTGCCATCTCCTATATATAATTATGTGAGTGTATAGATGATAACACAAACTGACATCAGTACATATTATACTGAGTGTGCGTGTTAGTGTTCACATATATCGTATTTGTTTTATTTTGCTACATGTTGTTGTGGTTTATCTCTTTGTTACGTGGTCTGATATGATGCTGTTAGTAGTCTAGTTGGGGTTTTCAACTATGCAGTGGATGTCCCATGCAGTCTTAATTTAATTTAATGAGTAATAGCAATAACACCCACATGGGTAGGTTGCCCTATACAGTGTAAAACATTATACTGGTTATAACAATATTATAACAATACATGTGAAATTAAGCATGCTATCTTATAACATTTAAACATACAATCATAATAAGAAAAGAAAAGAAAAAAATATATATATATACTACCACGTACTACCTATAATGGTGTATCAATGTGGGTACAAGCATACTGTCCTATAATATTCACAATACATATAATTCCATAATCAATGTGTATCTCAATAAGGTTTGTTTCTCAGACATATTATGCTCATTAATCTGAAATGATTTAACACTGTTCTGTTCGGAGTTTGAAGAATTGTAAACAGTCGCACGCGGTACATTAATTGCAAACGTTTTGGGACATGACAAACTGCCGGGTGGGATGCGGGACATAATGACAAACTGCGGAACAGAATTTGTAATAACGTGGGACGGCCGATATATCGAAGAAAATAGCACGTAGAGCGGTCGATGTGGTGTTAGCGAAAGCTATATATTCGCTAGATTTATTAACCCCGCCACTCACCGGACACCAGATGTTTCATTATTCGGCCAACGATTCTATACAGACCCAAACTAAAATTGTCGAAATCAAGGCTGTGGGACAGTTGTAAAAATCGTTTTACAGCAAAAAAGCTATGACCATAAGCAAACTTGGTACTAAAATGAAGGTTAGCATCTATTGCAAAACAGGAATGCATTCATTCAAGCGAAGCGGCTGATTTTGTTCACAAAGTCACCGATTAAAACACCCACGCAAAGGTCACACATAAAAATGGAAAACTGCAGCCTTGGAGCGAATTTCTATCGTAATTCACCGAGTATACTGGAAAGATTTTGGCAAAAATTACACTCCTTGTGTCTAATCCTACATTTTTACAAGATATTCCCCATTATTATGGAATAAATTAGCGGCAATAGTAATTATTATTTTATAAACACCGAATTTTTACCTTTTATCAGCATCAATATATATCGTTTTTGTGTTCGTTGCATCTATTGACGTATTGCCACAGCTAGATATCTCGTAGAAGAAAAAAATGCGTGGTGTTCAACTTCGACACTTGATACCTAATATATACTTGTTGTTTGCTAGCCTCTTCATCGGGAAATATAAATTCCAATTAAGCATTGATGTCGAAGACAGTTTTTCATATATAGGTGGGTCAATCGGTCTCTATATATGTACACAAACAGCCGCTACGCTCGAACGAACGCACTTGCGTTGTAAAATAGTATTCACATGGACATAGCTTTTTCGCTATAATAATGCAATTTTACAGCTGTCTCGTAGCCTATTTTCGACAAAATTAGGGTAGGTTAATTGTTGGCCGAATAATGAGTGAGTGGCGGGGTTAATATATTTGGTTGGGGCAAATATCGAGCTTTCGTTATCCGCAAAAAACAAGTCATATATATATGCGATATTCTTCGAGATATGGGCCGTCCCACACAATAAAAAAATTTGTTCCGCAGTTCGTCATTTTGTCCCGGGTCCCATCCCATCCCGTAGTTTGTCATGTCCCAACATTTTCTTTTGTTGCGAAAATGAGGAATTGTATCTTGAGTATCTTTCTAAACATGGTCAAGTTATTTATTTAAAGTCGATTGTTATACTTGTGGCAGACAAAATAATATTTAGGATGGTGGTTCTGTGCAGGGTGAAAACATGGGGGGAAACATAATTGAATCATTCCAATGTCTTATCACCAGTAGAGAACAGAATAAATGAAAACATGACCTGCTACCCATGTTCTACCTCCAGAAAACAGTCGAATCGACGATAGAGATGACCAGATCTGGGATGCGGCTAGAGGATCTCTGTTGGGGGGTGGGTCTTCACCTTGGGAAAATTCCAACTGCACCCACCCCGCCCCCCCCCTTGAATCAGAATCAGACCAAACACAAGTTTTGCATAATTCCATTCGCACCCCCTTGCACATCAGTTCTCAGGCCTAATATCCTATATATTCAGAAACCATGGTTCTATATTCCGGTATGAGAACATAGATATTTTAACCTGAAAAATTTCATAAATCCTAACATCTAGTGGTCTAACTCCAGACAAATGCACATGACTACGGACAAGAGACCAGGACACACCGGGCTGACCATGGTTGTTGGTGTAAAAATTTATTTTCAAAAATCAAACATTTTACACAAACACAATACATATAGATAAACAGTGATTTAGAAAGACGATTGGACAACAAGCAAAATGCTTTTTTAATGACTTCTCCTCGTGGAATAAATGTTACCTCATGTGACGGAAATATCACTCGAGGTAAAGCAGACGGGATATATAGTTTTTGTTTGATTGGAATGTTATTACATATTTATAATTGAGATATGGGTAATATGGAAGTTAAGGGAGAGGGTGAGAGAGAAAGAAAGAGAGAGAGAGAGAGTGAGTGACTGAGTGAGAGAGAGAGAGAGAGAGAGAGAGAGAGTGAGTGACTGAGTGAGAGAGAGAGAGAGAGATATAGAGGGGAGTGGTTGACACAACATACATTAGATATAAAACAACACAAGAACATCGGTTCCGTGAGGAAATCACTAGTACGTATATGCGTCACGACCATTTTTGTTCGGCCTGGTGTGAGAAACTTTTGAAAACGATACAAGAAAATCGGAAATCCTAGCATCAAGACTGGCCTCATCTGAAGCTTTTCTAGTGTTGGAAATTTCAAACCTCATACTCCCCCTCAGGTTGGGAAATTCTCCAAATGTAGTAAAATGTTGTTTTGTTAAACTAATTAGCAGTTTTGTGTATTGACCACGGGGGACGGAAAATGGAACACCGGGCCGACCATGGATCGGCCCGCCCCCACTTAGTTTGGAAAATTTCCAACAGATGACAATTCCAATGACAATGTTTACCAAATGTATGACAATATTGTTTTCTTAAATTAACTAGCAGTTATTGACTGGCCACGGGAGAGGGACCAGGACACAAGCTTTCCAAGTGTTGGAAATTTCCAACCTGTCACCTCCCCCCCAAGGTTGGAAAATTTCCAACTGATGACCATTTCAGTCCAATGGGAAAATATGCAAATATTGGTCCAAAAACAATTAGTTCCCCTAATAAGTTGTTTGAAAATCAAACTACAAGAACATTTTCAACCTATTGTTGGTGTGAAATTTCCAAATAATGTTTTGGCAGGTATGAAATTTCCAACTGTTGAAAATTTTGACAAAATTGGGGGGGGGGGGGGGGGTGAGACACCCCCATACCCACTGTCGCCACGTCTCTGGACCAGATCATAAGACTGATAAATTTTAACGCGAAGTCCACTACTGCATCTACTTTTCAGTCGTTTTGCAGTGTAATATATGCTGAATTCGCTGTGTATACATACTACATATAGGACGCAACATCACAAGTCTGCCCTAATAACCACGGAAGAGTACCTCTTCCTCATCAGTTAACCACCACTAGTCTCAGTCACTGCTTGAATTGACAATTACGTGATCGTGTAGAAATGTAATTAAACACTCTATAATCTTAAAGATTAAAATTTAATCCCATCAGCTTCTTTCTGCGGTCGCATCGAATGAGATTATAAAAATATACGCCACCCACCTAATTATACCTGGTTAATTAACCTTTTCATGACTGGAGCTTTCTAAAATTTTGCGAAACCCCTGTGCCAATGCATTATCTTATATATGCGAGTTTCCCATAGGGAGCCTCGCATATATAAGAGAATGCATTTGGGTCCTAACAATATTTACGTCGATTAATGATCTCTCTCAAAACTACTAACAACTACATATACAAATTCGCAAATACATGCTTTCACCCGCGCCCGCGCCTATGTGAGGACGGTGGGACATAATAATCGTAAACACTACTTGGCACTCCAAACCTTCAGAGACACACCAACCAACCAACACAGTCTGGCCTCAGCTGCTTCCTCCGTCCACACCGCACCACACAAACAGGTCAACTGGTTATGACACTCGCACATGGGTGGAAGGCAGGCATTGCACCATCAAGAGTTGCGGAGCCCCGACTGACCTTATGTCAACCGGCTGACATTGCACCCTCTAGAGTTGAGCCCGTAAAACAAGCCCGGAATACAACAGACTAAGGCAACTGGAGTCCATGCAAGCACTAAATAGGACAATAACTTACAACTATTCACAACTCAAAATGATATATACATCAACGCACAAAACCTACACTGACTTCTCCGCCGGCCTTGGTTCCGAGTGGGGATGGGGCTTTGCTTCTTGCTTCGGTGGCATCCACACCATGCACAGTAGGCAATCACCTACTGTGTGTGGGTATATATCAATCTACTTACAAACTTACAAACCCTACAAACGCTCTTCAGCGGAATTACAGCATTCAAAAGTGGGTTGTAGGAGAGGGCCGACGGTCCTGTCAAATCTTCACGGATATCATCCCAAACTCCAAACTTGCGGCGGTCCATAAAAGTGGGTTGTAGGAGAGGGCCGACGGCCCTTTCAAATCTTCCCGGGTATAATCCCAAACTCCAAACTTGCGGCGGTCCATATAAGTGGGTTGTAGGAGAGGGTCGACGGCCCTTTCAAATCTTCCCGGGTATCATCCCAAACTCCAAACTTGCTAACAATATTTACATTGACTTTGTAAGTCAGTGCATACTCTTATATGCGAGGTTCCATATGTGAGACTCGCATGTACTGGCACATGGTCTGTAAATGACGCACCAGCGCAGCTCCCGTCATGAAAGGGTTAAGTGGTCCTGCAATTTGTTATGATGTTGTGGGGCAAATTATTGTTATTTTTCTCAAATTATCAGAATCGCTTTTTTGTCTAATCCGAGCGATTCTAGGAAAAGTTGGTGTTTGCATGAAATATTCGAGACCGTATATATTTTTTAATATTTTAATAAGGGCTGCTCTGGTTGTCGAAAAACGATCGGAAGTGCATGCCCGCTTGATTATTGTCGCCTTGCAACAACCAACGCAGACTTAACTAAAATATTTTAAAAATATTATATGTTCATGAGTGTTTTATAATGGCTTTTCTTCGAATCGTACTGATTAGCCAAATTTGTTTTAAATGACAGTATATATTACACATAACGATAGTTTTTCTTAACATCATTATTTCCCCACCGCCATGCAACATCAGAGCTAAACAGTGGAAACCATCAACACTATATATATTATTAGCCATAAATATAAATTATAATATAAAATATATTGGTTACATTAATGCACCGCCTCAGAATTCCGTTATAACAACTAATCCTTCAAATTATTACAAAAAAACTACGGCTTATTATGCAGGTTTTTCATTCACCAAACCAGAAGGCTTCTAAATGCGGATAAAAAATTGTGTTCCCGCCATAAAATCTTCAAGTGTGCATGGCCCAGCCATTGTTCATATATAAACATCGAACGCAATTAACGCGGTCATAATAGTTACACACTGCAACTATAAGACATCCAGCGAATACACACCCCATGAAAACCCGAAATGTGTTGTCCTGCGAGATATCCCATCGCTATAGCTCAAATTGACACGACCAGATTAGCCTTCCTACAATATCCTAAAACAATAAACCTTCTCAAATCATCGGCATAGTCAGTAGAACTTTCACGAACTTGGACATTCCAACTACAGCTTTTTTCCCCAAGATGTCTAGTGACGTCTCATGGCGTATATATTAGACCAACATCAATCGTCAAGCGATGGCTAGTTTGGTTCGAACCCCGATAAGCGGGGAGTTCTGACGCATGCAGAGGGCCGATAACCTTGATAAACAGACAGCTTCATACCAAAGGTTTAAACGATGAACCAAAAACGCACCCAAATTGTCTTCTTACATTTTTGGAAGACCCTAACCGTGAATGAGAACCAGCTAGACGTGTGAAGAATTCAATTAGTTCTTATGGGAAGAACCTAAGTATACACATGCAGTTATATAACCAATTATTTTTAGTCAAGATGGAGAACCCCCATTATAAACACTGTGTAGGAAATGTTACATCAGAAGTCGTTCTGTCGCCGGTATTGTGATGGTTCTTGACTGATTTGTTACGGTTCCTTAAGATTAAAAATAATCATTTTCGGGACAAAATCACGCATAATTACATATATCTTGAATATATTCCACTTTTCTGAATGAACAGAGGCTGCAGAAGTGCCGTATTATCGAAACGTGAACTCTAGATCACAATTAACTCGCGTAGATATCAACATGTTTATCACTGAAAATCAAGTCACGTAAACCCAATTCCTTTGTTTTTGGTGAACACTGAGTGTAAAGTATACATGTGTTATTCTTCTGTAAAATAGCTGAGAAAATATCCCGATAGCGGTTGATAATTTGGAACAGTAGCCTCGTAATCAACACCTGTGCGCGTCACGGTTCTATTTCAAGCCAATCATGGCTGTGACGGTTCTATACATAATATTTATTCGAACGATTTCTGCACTTTGGTCCGAATATTGTCTTGTGTATCTGACATTTTAAACCACATAATGACTGTAGCTTATGCCATTTACATTAAGAAATAATATAATAAATACATAATAATAATAATAATAATAGTAAGTGAAATTAATTGGCAGAAACCAAATATTGAAAGTCCCGAGAGGTATAATATCATAATCATGCCTGACTATATAAATACCAATGGTAATAGAAATCTACTCTCAGGAGATTATGAGATGTTATTCATATAATTAATACATCCAGGGCCATTATTGAAAGATCCAGGTGGGACAATGTTTCGATGCCAGCACCAACATATTTCTTCCTCGAAAGTCCCTCCTAAGGGACATTTACGTACGTTCGTCGCCCAGACATGAACATATCTTATAAAATCACGTTTAACTGAATCATTGATATGTTATGGCGTGGCCGGGGGATATGTGTGATGGGGAGGGGTGGGGCTTGAACAGAGAGGTGTGCTTAATTGGTGTATGCCCCAAACTTTAGTAAAATTTTACAACAGTTACAAATTTCATACCTTACACTAGATTGGTTGGAAATTTCACACCAACAATATGTTGAAATTGTTCCTTTAGTTTGAGTTTATAACAATGACTGAGGAAAGTCCATCCTTATGTACATACACACATTGTAATACGAATGTGTTCGTTTAAAATGTAATTGTCCGCCGCGCTCATTTAAAATAATATTAACAATATTCAACTCCTATCTAATGATCGGGGCCGACTTCTCTTATGACGACTTCGCGTCGGGTCGTCTTCGTATTTGGGTCTTCATATGGGGTCGACTTCAAATGGGACGGACTTCACTTGTACTCTTTTGACCAATAGTCCCATGATTTTGTAAAACTTCCATTGGCTGATTGAGTTACTTTTAAAGGTTTAGTATTGGTACCCGTATTTACATTCAGGAATATCCCTGAGGATGCGTGGCTGCTATGGTAAGTCAATTAAAGGCGGGTGACCAAATAATTTTTGCATTCACTTCATCCATTTTGTATTTGATTTAATATTACAGAAGATTGCCTTCACTAGTATAAAACAATTATTCCCTTTTACAGGCGATTGGATACAATTAATTGCAGGATTGGTTGTAATCAGGTATCTCTTAACAGGAATCTGAGTGACATGGCTTCACTGTCTAGAGGCTTAGAAGTTAGAACAAACCCTGAGTTATTGCCGGTCAGATTATCCCGAACAGCTGAACAAGTGCGATAAAGAAATAACGAATTCTAGCGAACTTTTAACGTCTTATTTTTTGGCTTTTTTTCTGATTAAAATGCGTCTACGAAAATAGACAACACATAATACAAGACAGATAACTATATTTATCCCACAGGGTTAGAGTGAAAGACAACAACTGGAATGCGTTTTATAGCTACCTGTTTAGAAAATCATAATTATTTACAGGAAGCCGATACAATAAATGTAGTAGTAACCAATACAAACATGTGGGTGACAATTTTTGAGGCACAATAACCGCCTATACAGATGTAGGCCAAAGGGGGAGACATCTATCGAAAGCGTATGTCCCAAAACAAAAAAACAGGGAGGGAGGGAGGGAGGGAGGGTTGTCAACACAAGCGACTGTCTTCGGCAAAGAAATTATTGGAAAGAATGTTTAACGCAGTATAACTGCGCGCATCCCCCGGCCAAAGATATAATTCCTATGATTCTGCTCTTCAAATTATCCCCATTCGCTAACTAAATAGCAATACTGCCAAAATACTTGTACTTTATAATTATGTTTTATTTTCGTCTAAGTACTTCGCAATATCAGTGTATAGCTTACTTATCTGAAATGTCATGCGGTATGATGTAGTGATATATACGAGTGAAAGATCTCGTGATCAAACATGATTATGTTTGTACCCAAATTTTGGTTTAAGTTTACGCATCTATAACCCTGTGCGATAAAGTACGTCGTTGTGTACGACTATGTTATATCCCGTCTACGCTCACGCTTTCCGAAGTGCAGGGCTATGCAATTACACTATAGTTAACCGGCGATTGATTCATGGAAATGTTGGGCCTGCAAAACGTGTTATATTTCAAACTAGCTGTCGACTTGGTGAATTTTTATAGACGTAACACAGGTTACTGAATAAGCATAGGAAGGCAGTGTAATTCATAGAAATTGTTGACAATGGTGCAAATTTCAACTTAATGTGTTTATCTTTGGTTAATTTCAAGACATGGTCAGTTTGAACCATTATCGTGCCAAATATTAGCCATAGTATTACCCGTATAAAACCGATTAAATGGGGAGAGAACCGACTCGATCAGGAGAGAACCCAAACAAATATCAAAATTCGCGGTTTTCGTCATTGTTATGACTCGCACAATGGAATTTTCGTACGCTCGTTGGGGTCACCAATTGTGAGGGGAATGGAAAGATTAATCGAATTATCTGCTGGATGGCTCCAAAATTACGTTTTAACTGTCAAAACGTCGCGAAAATGTATAATTTCGATCATAAGGAACCGTCACAAATCAGTCAAGAACCATCACAATCCGGCGATAGAACGACTTCCGATGTAACAGTTCCTACACAGTGATTATAAACAACGAAGAATCAAATCGATTTTGATTAACAATATTTAATTCTGAATGTCTATATAGTTATATGGTCTTGGTGGTTGGAAAACTTGTGATAACATATTAACCACATTTGGTTGTTATATAACAGAGCAAACGAAACACCAAACATTATCCGCGAAAAACGGAATAGTATCCACGAACAACGAAATCAATTCCCATTTATGAAAACCCCACTGATTCGACGCATATCGAAGAACGAACTAGTTCTTCATTTGTGGTTCCGTTTTTGTTTTGTGGACAGACGAAGAACTAATTTGGGTTCACTAATTTCTTAGAGTGAAGCGCTGTCACTTCCGTATGGTACCCTTAGCTAGAATCTGTCCCTCAATCCTATACTCAATGCATTCCAGACTCGTACTAAATTTGTTTACACAAATTGCAATTAAGTAGAATGTCTGTTCTGGGAGTAATCTGTAATTGAATTACATTAATGTCGCCCACCGCAATATCCAAATCAGAATTGCCCAATTGGGGACAACTGCAATGCATCATGTGTTGATGCAATGGCTGGTTTTCTAATTGATTATCCACAAACAAAACAAGCACCCCACTAAAATTGCGAGTGTCGTTTGTTGGTGGCTTCATAATTGAGTTCTGTGTGCAAACTTCCGCAATTTGCGGAAATGGAATCGGATGCTCGTGTCACCACGGGAACAACTATTTTTACTGTAGTATCGCGGTGAGCCACAACCCAGGGAATGGGAATTATAATTTGCTGACCTGGAGCCTGTGACAAAATAGAGCGCGACCAGAGCTGAGAGTGATTTTGCCTTCAGCTGATATTAACGCATGTTGAGTCTATTCCTGGATTAGGGACGTGGTTAGAGTATATCCGTTGGAGGGTGAATACATGCTTAAATTAAGGTTTGCGATTACACCCCTCCCTTGAACTAGACAAAATGTGCACACCGTTTGGGAAGGAATGTTCCAACAGGTAGCTCATTATTTCCAACCGATGGACATGTACAACCTGACAGGAAACGATCTGCCCTGGGAAAATTTTCAACTGATGATTGATTGCCGAAAATAGGAAAATATCTATGACTGTTGGATTAAAAGCAACAAATTTCAAACTAACTGCCGATTGAAAAAAAAAACTATCATAGTAATTTCAGCCAATGCATATCTGGTTTTAAATTTCCAACTGATGTTGTGTCAGGCTGTTTAAAATGTTGACCAAAATGGTGGGGGTGGGGAGATGTGGGAAGCCCGACACCCCAATGTCCCCATGTCCTTGATACTCCTCGATGGACTGTTTTATATCCATGTATTCACGCGTACATGTATAGATCCATTATATTAATACATGACTCGTTACAATTACCACGCCCATTACCACGTCAATTTTGGACAAATGATTAAACACGATGTCATAATGCCTGGCAGAATATGTAATCGGGCTAATCTGTGTTCGAATTGGCAAATCTAAATAATATCGCCGATGTAAATGCTTGTATTAGTGATGAACAAGACCTCCTTTGGTTTTTTGATATTTGTTCTTGTGGTGAAAACCAAATTTACATGATACCTCATTTAAAGCCACATGGCGGATTGAGCATCAAAATACACATAATATTATTCGCTTTTGAATTTTTCTCAGTATCGAAATAGGTCGATAAATATCTGAACTACCGTTCTACGAGCATTATGTAACCCAAAAAGACGCATTGAAGTAATGTGAATGTGAATATGGTGTTTGTGTCCCAAACACAACACAGCCATTTGCGCGACATGTAACAGAAAAGAGCGTTCCGTTATAGTCTATTCCTGATATGGTAGCAATAAAGAGCGTTTGTCTGACTTCTGACGAAAAGTTGAAAACGGCTGAATAATTGCTGTGACTTTGGCGAGTGTTGTTCAGAGCCGGTATATCAATATTTCGTTTATTTATCGACCCATCGTATCCGTGGCTCCAAATTACGTAGAAAAATATTTGGAGGTTAGAATGAGCCATGTCCGTTTAAAACGCCGTTTCTCTCTTGAATAATGTACACTGTGTTTTCTTATATGTTGTTATTGGCATATGCCTTATACTATTTCCACAGCCCGAACTTTGATTCGCCAGGATCATGATACACCCCATGCATCCGGATATGCCCGTAGCGGAAGACATGCCCGTAGCGGAATAACCACATGGCCCGCGATTTTCACACCATTCACGGTTAGACACATGTTGCACCGAAACCAACACATACCAGTGGTTGACGGTGGTGGTACTATTTGTGGCTATAATTTACCCAACTGTACATCAAACTTCTTTAAACATGGACGCAGTTTAATCCTATTTTATAGCGAAGTTAGGCCAAACATTGTGGCAACATTTGCATTTCTTACATAAAATTACGATTTCTGTGGTAACAGCCCAGACAACATAGTCTTTGCATACATTGCTATTTCCGCGGATATTCCCTTAATATAATAGACAACATTTTCAGTCATGTTTCTACATTTTTCATAGTAAAAAATTACCATATATGCAGGTCATAGCAAGAAAATATGGCATGTCTATAGCAGTGGTTTTACGTTTGCTATAGACATGCCCCAAAATCAAGTGAGTGCCTCCATGGAAACTAATTTTTCGGGCACTAATATGATTGACATCGCAAACATGTCCAGTTCATTTGGAAGCTAAGATATCATACTTTGAGAGACTGTATGTTATATAATGTGTCAATGCAAAGATTCATTAACATTTGATAAAACCATATATCGAGTAAGTATTTCATGTCATAATTTTCGTATAAAACCCGATTATCGAACAGTAATATGCAAATTGCGGAAACCACAACCGCTCATTTCTGTAGACCTATTATCGCTGTTAACGTTTAAAAAAAATCAAGGTAAAGTAAACCGTGTTTTTATGAAATAACTTACGACAACTAAGGACGATGTGCAAATCGCGGGCCATGTGGTTATTCCGCTACGGGCATGTCTTCCGCTACGGGCATATCCGGATGCATGGGGTGTGATAAGGCGTTGTTTATTTTTGCCTTGCTGAGCTTGCGTGACATGTTTCCATTCATCGTGTTGATCCGGAAGCAGAGAGATTGAATTGTTATCGCATGGATAGATTATAAAATGTGCTGCGCTTGCCGGAAATCCGGAAATAATTCAAATCCAGTTTTGATCGATCGTGACATTAGTGTCAAAGAATGTGTGATCTCAGCTTAAAATCTTAAAATTGGCATGTAAGAGTAACATGTCCATATATGTATAAGGACGTATATTGGCGTGTGCATATGTCACTCTTATATGCATAGACATAGCAGGTATGTGCGCAGTAGTGATTCGAATCCCAATATCAGATTCTGCCATTTGGAGATTATTACATTGCGTTTGTCGCTTTCGAGAAGTGTCTTCGTATGAGGCGATTGTCACGGAAGACTCGTCCTTATAAAGGGTGCCTTGTTTGGGGCAGAAACGCTCGATCATGATAAGAAATTGCGTCGTTATGTCCATATATAGCTGTGTGCATGTCTGTTAATTACCCCCCTCCCGGGGGATATATATAGCAATGGGTTCCCGTCCGCCTGACAGTCCCTCCCGAAAAAGTTGTCCGGGAATTATTTCGAATTTTTTTTCACGATTTCAAAGATTTTTTTGTATATAAGTTCACAACAGGAGTATCTGAAATGAGTTCGCAAACTAGGCCCGGCCGGACACTTTCACCAAAGTTACGGCCCTTTCATTGTCATTTTTGGCGTTAACATCCATGAAAAGTTATCCGAGGGTTATTTCGAACAATTATCTACGGATTTCAAAGATTTTTGGTATTTGCGTTCACAAAAAGAGTATATATCTGAAACGAGTTCGCAAACTAGGCCAAGTTGTACATTTTCATCAGAGTTACGGCCCATTGGAATTTTTTTTTTGGAAATGCCCATCCACAACTTTGCCCATTTAGCGGGTAATACCGCCGTCGGAGACTGTATGTTTCTTGGGTAATAATATTTACACGCAATGAAATTTCCAACTGCATGGAAGGGGGTGAGGCACCCACCCGAAATCACCCGATTGCCACGTCCTAATTGGGCGGATATATAAGATTGGTCACGTAAATGACGATATTATATAATGAGTGCATGCTTGTGTAGCCCATTGTGTTGCACCGTTGATAATGGCCATGTCGATCTAAAGCGTCATAAAATATATTGACATCTCATTTTGTATATGTGACCCGCCATATCAAATCCAGTCGGAAGTCGGGATTTTGTTTACCCTGTGCCATAGGTCGCCTCGCATATTTAAGAGAATGCATTGGCCTAACAATTTTTTATCATTTTTTTTTAAATAAATGTTTCTGACAATTTTTAGGACATAAAAAAACAAAAAACATCCATTACCCTGCAGGGAGCCCCACACATATATAGAAGCATATATAAGAGTGTCGTCTGCTCATGTTTGACTGGGGCTCTGTATGGGCCACGGTGAAATTATAAAATTGTTAAATAATACAAGAAAAAATGATTAAAATTGTAAAAAATTGTTAGGCCAATGCATTCTCTTATATATGCGAGGCGACCTATTGGCAATATATATATATATATATATATATATATATATATATATTATACACATATATATATAGTTCAATTAATGCAATTCAGACACGTTACAAGTCACAAGCTACAAGTCACACACTACAAGTCACCCACTACTATTTCACAAGCTACATATCACGGGGTAAAAGTAACATGTTACAAGCCACATGCTACAAGCCACAAGCTACAAGCAATCAAGCTACAAGTCACAAAGTACAAGTTACACGCTACAAGTTACACACGATACTACCAGTTACACACGTATGTTGCACGATACAAGTCACAAGCTACAATTCACAAGTTACAAGTCACAAGTCACAAGCTACACGTCGCAGGCTAAAAGTCACACGTTAGAAGGCACATCATGCTACAAGTCACCAGCTGCAAGTCAAAAGCTACAAGTCACAAGCTACAAGTCAAAGCTAAAAGTCACAGGTTACAAGTCACAAGCAACAAGTCACAAGCTGCAGGTCACAAGCTACAAGTCGCACGAAACAAGCGGACTTCTCTAATACTCATTTGTTTCAGCACAACCCCTCTATTTATCCTCATCAAAGTAGGTCACACTGATTATCTGTGTGTACTGGTCTAACGATTGATCTGACAGGCTGATCTTACTATTCAGTTAGTTGATAAATATATCACTAACACAGGGGAGGTTAATACACAATTTTCAGGAAGGTATGCCGGGGTGGGTGGTTGTTCCGAGCGCCAAAATCGTATTTTTTTTACAGCCTCGTGCAAATTTTGTTACTAAAGACCAGTCCTTTTGTGCCCATATTTATCATTTGTAACAGTTTAACACATATTATAACTGCAAAAACACCATAGTTATGTAACTGGGACCTCATTTGGGCCTTATTGGAGATGACATTAAGCTATGGCATGTTGCATAAATTATGTGACGGCGGGATGAATAACTTGTCCTACATGCTGCAAACCATCCACGATGTTGACATGGCCAGGGATAAAGTTCGATATATGAGGTACAACTACTCATAGCTCAGCATAGATCATAAAAATTTTGTGCGATCAATCACTGGATCAATTGCGACTAATTGGCAGATAAAATGGTAAATGGACTACGCCAATCGATGTGACATATTTTGCCATTGGGTACTACTAAGGTTACTATCACATTCAAACTGCAAACAGTTATAACTGATTCTTTGATCTGAAGAATAGTTCTAGTTTAAAGATATATTCACGATTTCAACCACAGTCCTGTGGTGTTAGTTATTATACATTTATGATGATGATGATAATGATGATAATGATGATGATGATGATTATGATGATGATGAGAATGCTGATGACGACGAAGAAGATGATCATGACTATAATGGACACTTATGGTTCAAATAATACCGAAAAAAATCCATCTCCACCACAAATCGACAGAACAATTTCATAAGTACAAATCAATCAATCAATATCATCACATCTCCAAAGTCTGATATCGCAAACATTAATACTATGGACACCTTTCGCATAATGAACTCTACTGATATGAATTACGAATATACCAATGTGTAGTCGTAATTGTTTTCTGATGGTCCAAAAATCTGTTCCCATAATTGACGACTACGTGTCCGTTTGTGAGAGACTACTTGCCACTCACAGTTAGGTGATATGGATCTGTTTGTCATGATTAGTTTGTACTTAATTATTGTTTATCAGGTCATTGCTTAGCTCGCTTGTCTTTGGCGAGATTCTCGTGTTTCACGGCGACGATTAATTTGATTGCAACTAAGAGATAGCTATTAAGATATTAAGACCACGCTGTGATTACAATTTAACCCTTTGAGTGCCAGGTCGATTTTTGTATCAACCCATATACCCTGTGCCAATGCATTCTCTTATATATGCGAGTCGACCATAGGTCGCCTCGCATATATAAGAGAATGCATTGGCCTAACAATTTTTGTTTGTTTGTTTTTTACAATTTTTTACAATTTTAATAATTTATTCTTATATTCTTTAACAGACTTATTCTGTAGATTTAGGGCCGGTGAGATCGGCCCCTGGCACTCAAAGGGTTAAAGATACAGTATCAAAGTTAACTATCAGAGCACCAGAGAAACGATCTCGAACTTATTACTATATGACGTATTTGTGAGTTGAGTTGAAAGCTATAAACCGTAAACGTAACTACGTTGTATACCAGGCTACCAGCGTCCGCGCTGGACCGAAATTTACTTTTGCCAAATAATTTGCCAAATAATTGTTATCTCTGATAGTATCATTTTCTACAACCTTGATTGAGTTTTATGTTTCGACACTCGCTATGGAGGTGTAAACTTTTCCGAAACCATATAAAACACAACTAATATAATTCTATTGTAAGTTTCCTAAAATGAATGGTATTGATTGACCGATATTTTTCAACTTTATTGAGGAATTAAAAAGTGACTTGACAAAACTGTTGCCAAATTTAAATAATTTTTGCCGAATGTGAATAATTTTTGCCATTGGCAAATTTGGCAAGTGGCAGCGCGAACCCTGTAGTATACCATTATTATCAGTAGTAATTCCTTATGAGAAAGGTGTCCAATTATATGCTGGCATTTACATTTATAGTTTACAAATGAACGTGGAGGCTGGTGTGATGGCAACAATCAAAATCTTAGATCGCGAAACATAATATACCGCTTCCAAACAAATTAATATTGAAACTCTCTATCGAACGAAATTTGTGAGAAGACGTAAATATTGACGTCAGACAAAAATCTACTTATTCCAAGAAGCTTAACGTTTTACACGAAGGGAAATTTAGGACATTAAGCAGCCCCCTGTTTTATTTCCTTTGCGTCTGGCATATAAATCACACGTGTATCTTTTCTAGTATTGACTCAAAAGATGATCAGACAGAGAAACGAGCGAGGAATACGAAAATCTCCACGGAATTGTACGAAAATCGAATATTGTAGACACATTTCACTTGTACAAATGTGGATTCTCAATCTTTCAGACATATACAATTTAGTGGCGGTATATTGGCGATCCCTCGATGGTGATATGATGTGAGCCAGGTCGGCCTGGAGTCCTTCCAGAGACACCGTGGATGAGAGACGCATTGACCCTTGGTTACTGAATCGCCTTCAGTAGACTGGGCAATAGATATCGAGTTGGTAATAGCGACTCAATCAATATAAGCGTCTTTGTTCACCTGCCTTGATATACCCTCCCCCACAAAAACACACACAACTATATCATGTCTTGTAGGGAATAACCCGGTTATTGTCACAATTCTGACTTTTAATTGATGATTGATGATATTAGTGATGTTTATGATCGATGTATATGTGGTAGCTAACCGATGGAATAGGGGCCGTTTCCCATAGATCACTCCAAGTGACGCGCCTATACATTCCATTTGCATGAACCGCTTTTTCTCCTCCGTGGTCGTGACACATTCGTGCAAGTGATTTTCCCACTGAACGGATGTTATTGTGTTGTTTTGTATCGAATGTATGTTGTGTCAAACCTCCCCCCTCTCTCTCTCTCTCTCTCTCTCTGTCCCTCCCTCTCCCTATCCCTATCTCTCTCTCTCACTCACTCTCTCTTTCTCTCTCTCACCCTCACCCTTAACTCCCGTATTTCTATGTTATACCCATATATCAATCCTAAACATGTAATAGCATTCCAATCAAACAAAACTATATATCCCGTCTGCTTTACCTCAAGTGATATTTCTGTCACATGTTGTCCAATCCTCTTCCTAAATATGTATGTATCTACATGTGTATTGTGTTTGTGTGATATGTTTGATTTTTGAAATAAATATTGTTTACACCAATGGAATAGGTCTCGGACTCAACAGATGTCAAAAGCCTGTTTTAGTCGAAATAAACTTGCACTATCTGTTTGCTGTAAATTTCACGCTAAATATTGTTATATCAGGACAAATTCAACAGTTGTTTGGTCTGAAATATCCAACTAAATTTGTGCCAGGCATGAAATTTCAAACCATTAATATAAGTTTGGCCAAATTAGTTAGGGTGAGACAAAACCCATCATCACATCAACACGTCGTTACTTTTTCTCCCTCTGTTCTTTTCTTTCTGTCACACGATCTATCATTCTCATCTTAAGTAGTACACCTGTCCTCATGCACGACCCTGGTATGTACAGGAATCATGTATCACATGAAAATACTCCTCTGGTCATAAATGTTATCAGAAGCCATGTAGATGAAGTAATTAATAAAATGGCACATCATCATAGGTATTAGCTCATAGCATAGTTTATTATTGCATGAACCAAGCAACAATTATATGCACATGCTCGTGGCAATTAAATGTGTGTGGCGGTAAATGGACTTGTAATAATTACAGCGGTTATTAAGAGCCATTTCCTGCATGCACAGTAGATGAAATAACGAATGGTAACAATGTGGAATAACCATGCAGCCATATACAGTAATGCTCTAATTAATCGACCACTTAACCACAGCAGAATTATGGGTAACCTTTCAGGATTTAGTCGGACATATGGCTTTCCGATGAATGGCAACAAGCCATATTTCCGACTAAATCCTGAAAAGTTACCCATAATTCTGCTGTGGTTTAGGGGTCGATTAATTAGAGCATTACTGTATATAGGATGCACAAAAATCCCATTATTTAAGATACGCATGGCCTTCGCGATGGGTATTGCTGTTAAAATAGACATATCTGTTAAAATAACCATATACAGAAAGAATATTAAAATATAGACAACATTTGTTCTTATACCAATCATAAATACCGCAGATATAGCATGTTGTTGTCAAGATCGTATGAAGTGTTAGTACGCAATTTTGTTTAAGCCATGTTATGTTACAGTACAGTATGTAAAGAGTATGCGATAAGCAAAAAACTCAAGACAGTGGAGATCCCACATTGGTTAAAACTATAACATGCTGTGTATAGCATAGCATTATAGCGCTCGCTAATCCTCGCCACTCAGTATTTTGTTATTGAATGGATCACCGCCAATCAATCTCACAAAAATCACCAAGGTGCTAAGTGTTTTGCTTATCGCACACTCTTTATGTGCTGTATATAAAGAAACGCTCAACTCGCACAAGTATGTTTTGTGGATAATATCGTATTCATACTATCATTATACTATACTATTAGTATATTCTTTAGGAAATTTTCATAATTTGGTAACTTTTATTTATAAATTATAACCTAATACCAAGGTCATCCTTGAAAGAATCTAAAATAGTAACATTTCATGTCGAAGTTCATGGGAAAATAGGAAAAGTTATTTCCTATCGACTGATTGAAGTTCATATTGTCCAGTCTATTTGCCTTTAATTATTTTATACCCCTGAATCAATACAGCAAGTTCATGGATGGGATTTGATATAAGTCGCCATATACATATTATCACGACGCTGTCATGTTTGTTCGTGTAGACCGCGCGGAGGGTTAAATTCACAAACAACTCACCACGCGTAAAACCCACCGACTCCCGAAAAACAACTAACCAACCAAGATACACGACCAGTTTAGCGTCATATTGGCTGATTTTGTGCATGGGTCGCTAAACCGAGGTTATCTGGAATAGGGGTATAGTTGCGTTTTCCTTATGAAATGTTCATAAAATAATGTTGTTGAACTTATTATCTTATTATTTGTTTTGTATATTTAAGATATGTGTATGTGTTGACGAAAATAAGATCTTTCCCCATTAGCTGTATTCTTGGAAAGATCTAATAGAAGACCTTTTGGGAGAAACGCCATGGCAACTGTTCGTTGTGTTAAAACTCTTAGAGCTCTTTCCATCAATGTATCACATTATTATAATCAATAAATTTGAAAAATGATCAAGGAAATATGGGTTGATACAAAAATCGGACTTGGCACTGAAAGGGTTAAAGATCATATTCAGCTCACTGGCCTCCAATTCACATACACACAGAAGACGACGCAAACCCACCATAGACGAAGAAATCTGCCTATGCGAGGTGATTCACTACCTGACATCCTATGACACAACTAACGTCCGAAGAATTGAGATATGTGCTGATGACATCGGTATATATGTTGAACAGGTGGGACTAAGAATACCTTCCTGTCGTACACCACTCGTTGGGGAGAAGCTCGATGTATTTTGGACATTTAGCCACGAGTCTCACTCAAGACGATGGACTACCACGTTTTTCAAGTAGCATAAGAAGCTTAACATGGTCAACCCTGTCATATGACTCCTTCTGCACCTGTATTACATGTCGTCTTCTAAATATTTATTAAACTTCCACCAGATGAATAATAGGACATTGCACACTGTTATGTATACTTTTAGAAATGGGAGAATCAATTTAGTGAAGAAAGGTTCAATCTATAAACCTATTTTCTCTTCCAGGCCGTTACGCCCACTGGACTAAAAGAAATAAAGAGACTCGTTATGGCGGCATTTGATGCAAATAAAGATGGCAAGATAGACATAACAGAAGTAAGTAACATTCAGTATCCAAACATAAATATGATGATACTGTATATAAATTGTATTGTCGTTTTCTACAGATGATTTATGCGAGAAATATTTGGAAAATTTCCCTATATGGAAGGCTCGCATATATAAGAGAATGTATTGGCAAAGAATTTTTCGCGGTTTCAGGAAATTCCAGTCATGGAAGGGTCAACGTATACGACAGAGCTGTGTATCAATCATTGTATTTATTCGCCAAATAAACCCGTTCTTGAGGCGAATGCTGATGGTTGGTCGTTTATATGCCAACAAATAGGCGACCATTGTTCTCCGTGCACCACATGTATACATTAGTTCATCAGCCGAACTGCTCAACCATGACCTCAATTAAAAACAAACAAAAAAGTTGTGGCATACAGTCGGCAGGACGGCTTTAATTCAACTTAAACATCTCTCATGACTATGCAATGTCTGCAATAAACACATTCAGGTGATTTCTCTTACGAAAAATACCTAATCTAAAATAGGCACTACGAACATTATGTAAATGTACAAAACATACTGGAATACTAAGCATCAGACAAATTTGGCAAATTAGCATTTGGCAAATTAGCCAAAACATATTAACATTTATATACATAGCCGCACGACAGCTCACACGGCATGCGTTACACAGCCTATATATAGCTTCCGCGATGACAGGCTTTCCACAGCAGTACCGGGAAGAAGAGGAAGATCAAGAGAAAGACACCATCGAGACGCCGCAGGGACGCCGAAAGAAGGGCCAAGTGGAAACGGAGAACTGAGAGACGCCCAGTTCTCCCACACTTGGCCTCTGGCTCAGACGATCAACCTGCGGGCGCGGATACCACCAACAGGGACAGGGACGCCGATGATTTTCCGGATGTCCCGGTCGTCGTCGAGGACAGCGGAAATGGGGACACCGACGTCACCCCGGACGTCCCCGCCGCTGTCTTCGTTCTGGAGATGGCAACACCACCTGGCCAGTCTTCACCAGGGGCGGATTCTATCACCTCCGTCCCTCCGACGCCGAGATACCTGGAGAGGCCGGCGTCACCTTCTGAGGAGAAAGCACGACAGAGAGCCATGCTTCAAGCAATGTCAGAGCTGCAAGATCAAATCAAAAAGACCCAAGCAGAAGCTGACAGAGTGCTTCGGAAGGCCAACGGCACAGACCAACAACTACATGAACAGAAGGACAATCCTCAGAAAAGCCACCCAAGAAAAAGAAACACAAAAAGAAATAATTTTTGATTGTATAAAAATGCTCTTTTTTTGGTGATCCTTATAATTAAAGCTAAACAAATAAGGGGTTAAGGAAAGGGCCTTTCGACCCTTTCGAAGATCCCTGGGTTAGCCCCCAAATCACCTTATCATCAGGCTTTCCACAGCTTCAATCTATCACGACAAGTGAACAATTACACAGCCTTTAGCTCTCACGAAAGATGTTCCATAGCCTATATCTCCCACGACATGTTCAGCCTATGTATACATATCAAGCCTTTCGAATTCGTTACACAGCTTATAACTTCCACGACATGTATTCCACAGCCTCTAACTCCCACGACTGGTGTTCCGCAGCCTTTACCTATCACGTCTTGTGTTCCACAGTCTATATGTCCAACGGCATGTGTTCCACAGCTTATAGTTCCTACCACGACGTGTGTTCAACAGTCTGTATAGTTCTCACGACGAGTGTTACAAAGAATATAGTTCTCACGACAGATGTCCCATAGCGTATACAAATAGCTGTTACGTCAGGTTGTCCACATCCTATAGGTCACACGCCGGGTGTTGCAGAGTCTATAAAACTTTCACGATAGTTACACTGCAGATGCAACTCGTGTCGAATGTTGTGGCATTCTATTCCAGAATCCATATATTTTCATTGTCCACGAATAGACCGTTATAGCATTATAAATACACAATTTCAAGCATTTGTTTATTCATTCATAAATATTTTCACTTGTGAAGTGATGATTGTTGCACGTCCCGAATGTCCGACCAAAAAAAAACAAAAATGTTTTCCGACCCGAACAGTTATAGATGCCCATCTGGAGTTACCGCTCTTTCACCACCATGGAATAGTAATCAGGCCGTGTCGTGCATGGAGAAAATATGTCACGCGTACTTCAATAACTTCAACCATCGAAATATACATTTGTCGGATTAGAGACACGTTCTCATCGTAGATCGACGTGATATGATAAACGTGTACATTTTAATTCCAATTCTTAATAATATTGCTTACTGTAATTTGACCCGATACAGACATTGAGCAGTCTATGGTACAATAGTGTGAGACATAAAAACATACACACATCATTAGTTGTGATAAAAAAATCACTATTCACCAACAATACTTCAACCCCCACAATTAAGCTTTTTTGCATATGGTGTTGGAAAAGCTCGTTCATATTACTGTCAAATACGTTTTTGTTTCTCAAGGTCTAACCCTTTACCCAACAGAAGGGCCCTGTGCCAATGCATTCTCTTATATATGCGAGTCGACCATAGGTCGCCTCGCATAGTATAAGAGAATGCATTGGCTTAACACATTAAAAATTATAAAATTGTTAAAGAATGTAAGAAAAAATGGTAAAAAGTGTTAAATTTTTTTTTTTTTTAGGCCAATGCATTCTCTTATATATGCGAGGCGACCTATGGTCGACTCGCATATATAAGAGAATGCATTGGCACAGGGCATAACTGTAACTATCACAATGTGGTCAAGGAGCCGGTTCCAATGATATCCATATTTGTATGGTTCTATTGAGACAGACCGAAGATATTTTAGGCTGTTGAAGCTTTATTTGGCCGGTTTTGGCCGTTTTGTTGGGTAAAGGGTTAAAGTGAATATAGTCCAATCGGATCGTTGTCACCATTGTCCGGATCAGCCAGAAAACATCGAACAACTATGTTAACGCTTATTTAAGATTAAATCATTCATGAAGTATATTATATGTTCCACAACGTAACCATTCAAACACCATTACTCTACCTTTATTGTGACTGCTATTCACCACATCAGCAAGATGGCAGATCAGGAAAGTTATAGGATGAAATAGTTGGTTGCAAACTACACCTATACACCTATATAACTTTCATGATCTGCCATCTTGCTATGTTCTCTGTCCCCTATCTTGTGCATATACTTTTTCATATATTTATTTATTGGTTTCAATGTAAACGTTTATTTTTGCCATCATATTGTTTGGGGAGAAGCCTGAGTGGTCAGGGGCTGGGGCCAATCCTCTTAAAACAAATAAAGAATTAAATTAAATATTGTTTCCAATGGCTATATATTCGTAAGAATTTCATAGTTGGTCAACCACTATCGCTGAATGAAATGGCTACCACCAGATTTCGATAGAACATACAATATTTATATGGATAAAGTCCTATTACCAGTGGGCGGTACCACGGTTGTGGGTGTGGCCTCTGTGGAAAGCTCAATTCAACTATATCATGGTTATAGAGCAGTTCGACTAGACTCACCCTCGAAAGCTGATGGAATAATATGTTGTCGATGTTTCCTTTGTGTTGCATCTTAAATTATTTTTCTTGCAGCTCGCCCAAATCTTACCAATGGAAGAAAATTTCTTATTGTTGTTTCGTAGAGAGAATCACCTAGACTCAAGCGTGGAATTCATGAAGGTAAATAATAATATATTATAATAATAGTATTGTAAGTTACACCAGAATAGCCTATGTTCGTATGGGTGTAAAACCCAATTTTGGAAAATTCAGATTTACACCATAATTGTGAGTACTTCTTCTACATAATACTCCGACGCCTTCAATTTATTGAAGATTATGCGAAGGTCCAGATAGATACCGCGGTCGAGTAACTTTATATCCATGTGCTGACTCAAGTAGCTTTCTTTAACGTGCACATTCCGAGGCGTGAACAACGTACTGGACAATATTTTATTACTGATCTCGAATGAGACTGTTCAGCCTGACAAACTTGGTAACTGACCGAGTATTTTTTAAACTGTGAAGGTGTTGCGATATCTGAATGGCAATGTCAACTGACTGATGCTTAACAATAGGGTGATAACTGAATGACCTATATAGAAGTGTGTATTGCTACGCGTGATCCACAAACGTTCCCGTATAGTTGGGCCACTCATGTGGGGATGCATATTAAAAGTGACAACAGACAATATTGTAGAGTAATTAAATTCTCGGAACAAATCAAAGATCATAATTATGGTATAAATAAAATACACCCTATTAGCGGAGAGTATCAACTTTTTAATCACTCGTGACATTGTGATTTTAACCACTCGCCTAAAGACCCATGTCGGATTAGAACCACAATTCGCCTTGTTGTGAAACTTTGGTATTTTCAGACACTACATTTATGGGTGTATTCTATATATCAAAATCGGCTAACCAAGTAAATTTCGTCACAACTCGCACGGTTGTATTGGGGGCCGTGGTCCGCCTCTACAAATGTCTAACTGCATTCCTTGTTTCGGACCAATATTCAGAACTGGTCAACAATGTGTACCCACCCCACGGAATATACAACGTGGAAGCCTACCGAGTCTAAAATTGATCATGAATATTACATTGTTAAACCTTTGATCAAAAACACATTTCACATTAAAGGATTACACAGCTGTATTTTTTTCGATGCTAATCCACTGAACATTTTGCCGAAAAGATTTTTGTGATAGGCCGCCCGTAACTAAAGTTATGCCGATGCATGTGATTGAATATTCCATTATATATATTGACCTACTGATTGCTTATACGGAAACGGATGGACCATCGGAGCTTAAAATGTGTACATATTGGAAGTTTGACCCGGGGAATCGTAATATATTGGTCCCATTGACATCAGATGTCTTAAAAGGGTACTAATAATTATTTAAATTAAATAATCAATTATAAATCCAAAATGGTTGCAATCTGGTCGGTTAAAATTGAAACACGGGATAAATTGACCCGTAGAGTATCATGAGATAGATGCTGTTGACCTCAGACGACGTATGAGTAATATGTAGGGAAATTGTACAGATGGGTCATCTGACCAGGGGAATGGTATGGGATATGGGCGTCTTCTCATGTTCCATCCACGAATAATGGCTGAGAATAAAAAATTGCATACTTACCTTTGACCTCAGATGACTTAAAGATTATATAATAAATATAGAGCGTTTATTACAATTTAAGAAAATATGTGGGAAAATTGGTGGCCGATTTTTAAACAGTCTAGCACCTCTATCTTGATTTCATTTACGACATGTATAAACACAACACGACATACATGTAACCTCTGACTAATACTCTTCCTATCATGCAATTGTTTTACCACCAATTTCCCAAATATCTTCTAGACTGATAATAAACGCTCTTTATTGGTAATACAATATATTATTCCACTTTTAAGTCATCTGAGGTCAAAGATATGTAAGTAATGCTTTATTCTCAGCCAGTATGCGCTTATCCCAGGACAGTCTGTGCCAATTTGTCTACATAATGAACGCTCTTTATTGCTCATATATGCCCCTTTAAGTTGTCTGAGGTCAACGGCATATATCTCAGTATACTCTACGGATCAATATATCCACGTTATTCAATTTTCACCGACGGATCAATGTATCCACGTTATTCAATTTTCACCGACTTAGGTTATATAATTAATTATTTAATTGAATTAATTATTAGTGCCCTTTAAAGACACATGATGTCAACGGGACCTACCTAATAAGATCACACGGGTCAAATTACACTTATGTACAAACTTTCAGCTCCGATGTGCCATCCGTTTCTGTATAAACAATCAATAGATAAAAGCCAGTTGAGACAGCATTTCAAGTTTGACACAGTGTGTCGATAGTAGTCCCTAACGTTACGTCACATGAAGGAATGTTAACGATTCAGACAGCATAATCCATAATGGAATATCAATCGCATGAATCGGCATAACTTCAGTTACGGGCGGCCTATCACAAAGAACTTTTCGGCAACGTGCTCAGTGGATTAGTGGGAATCGATAATGACTGAGAAATACTACACCCGTGTAATTCTTTAATTGTGGGGTGCTACGGGCGGGATGGACTGGAAATGGTATACATGAATATCAGAGAGGAAGAGAGGATGTGAGTTGGGGAAAGTAGAGCGAGAAAATGTGGCGAAAAGCGAACGTTGATAACGAGAGTGGGCATTCTCATATAGAGTTGTAATATACTGCCAAAATATATGTAGAATATTCATGCATCAGACGCCGCGTGAGGGGATCTGTCTTCTTTATTTTATTCCCCAGGTTAGAAAATTTATCGCTGTGGACTGTAAATATATATGTACTTAATGTACTTAATACATAACAGAGTGAAGGCATCGCAGGCAGCTCCCCCTGGGCGATTGCATACGGCTGATGAATGGATTGTTGGTAATAGTCTGGTAATGGTCAATTTGTGCAGGAAATGATAGAGCTTCTGTCGTTGCTAGTCTAATATTCGTCTGTTGCTGCTGGCGACGAAGCCCATGTAATACAAATTTGGATCGCCCGGATGACGCTAACACTGACATGACTTCGTTGGTTGGCAAATTCACGAAGATTTTAAATTGAAATGCGGATTGCAGTTGCTGTTATATCGCCGAAATTAAGATGGCAATTTTCCCTCGAATTCGGGGAGTACCAGACCCGATGGTACGATCGTGATCTGTTCCTGGCCTGCTATCGGTGTTCGAGTCCTGATACTCTGGTCGCATCTTGGTGGTCTAGTGTAAACGAACACAGAAGAACACCGATTATAATACATCCCATACGTACTATGAACGATCCGCGGTTCCACGTGACACAAAGCTTCCCCGCGGTAAACTTCAGCTTACCAAGCAAATGGAAATAGACAACACTTGCAAATCACCGCCATTTAAGTGCAGAAAATGAACAATAAGGCAACCGTTTAGGGAGCCATAAATCAAGCGCTAGCAACTGATGACGTCATTTCGACCTTTCCTAAATATGGGAACCGTTTTAACTGTTCAAGATTATCTATTTTGGCTATTTAACTTTAGTTTGGTATGTACGTTCAAAATCGCTTTTCCAAATTTCTATAAACCACTGGACGACGAAACCAGTATACCTGCATGAACAGATTATATGCACCATAACCTTAAACACCCCCATCTCTTTAATATGTCTTACAGCTTCCTCTTCCATCACGATATGCATATACACATATTTTATACTCTTATCATGTGAAAAATTATATGTATGACGACAGAACAACCAGCCGTTTTACTACTCTGTATTCCTTTGTTGACTTGTAGATAGCCGTGGGTTCACACCTTCCGGTTGTCAGTTGACATATCATACTGATTTTTATCTGCCAGTCCGGTGAGCCAGTATGGCGTCTGTGCACTCCATTTTAAGTTACTAGATCCGACATCCATTTTGTCATAACTGGCATAAAACATAAAACAATCACCACCATTTGTATGGCACGCGTGCATCACTGAATTCCCCAAAAGCATCCATCAGTTTTACGTCGAAAACGAGTCCAAATTAACGATCATAATTGAGAACACTCGTTGAACAAATGTGTATAAATTCTACACAATTGTGTTACATTTCATCTTAAACAATAGTATTTTACGCGGTTTGTGTCTCAAATAGAGCATAGCTCATCTGCTAACAATAATATACTCACATGATCACTCATATTCAATGTTAAGAAAATTCCACCCATTTCTACACAAATTTGTTTAAGTCAAAACGCATATTGTGTAGAAATAATACACATTTGTTCTAAGTTAGAACGCTATTTATTATCTACTTGTGGGGGGGGGGGGGGCGAAGCATGGACAATCAGTGGAATTTTTTATAGTCTGACAAAAATTCAAAACCTGTTAAAACTCCCCCCTTTTGAAAGTCGGTATCTGGCGATTGTAGAGCCTCACATCAATGGGCTCGCTGGCTCTAATTGTTTTGCGGTATATGAGATTTACATGTGGTTCCTTCATGGTGTCAGTGTGTCTTTAAAGGTGACACGCGGCTTTATATAGATTGACGCATGCACCCCATAGTCATGTACCACGGGCGACGCTGATCTCAACCTATAATTCATTTCTGTGTGTAGCACTGTCAACGTCTGTCAATGTCAAGTTTAGTTTTTATTACCATTGACACTTTCATTTTTATCATGTCGATTGCCAATAGCACCACGCAGAAGGGAGGCATCAGTATCTTCATCTACAAATGAATCATAAATAATTGATTCCAAGTGGAATACATGGGTCCTCCCAACAGTACTGTATTAATTGAAATGCGCTGTGTTACCTTATTTCTTTTTATTACCTGCGATATCAGTCTCTGTAGTGTAGTTAAATAACAACACCAGCATGTTCTATAGAATAGATTTGCTCCTTCTATAATTACCCACAAATAACATAGAGACATTCCACTTAAGTGTAAATAGCAAAAACAAACAAAAGGTTGCATCACGGTTGCTGAAATACCCACTAGTGTCAAATTGAAATATGGACAGAAAGGAACCCGCATTTTAAAGAAAATAAAAAGGGGAAATGCGAATATTACCATAATTTTGACAGTTCTTTGCAAGCCCTTCTGACAGTGAACAACCATGTAAAATGTCATTGAGATCCTATAACAAATGGCTGAGAGACTGCGCATGCATGGAGACGACCAGAACGCCATACTTTCCAGATAAGCAAAGAAAGAGACCTCTACAGAACCGGTTGTAGGTTATAATTTAGAAATAAAGGTTACCAAATCATGAATTTCCTCAAGAATAATGATAGTATGAATGCGATATTACCAACAAAACAGACTTTGTATGAACAGAGAACTTGATATAGAGCACGCAAATCGTGTGCGATAAGCAAAAAACTCCATACCGTGGCGATTTTTGGCCGGGGGGGGGGGGGGGTGGTGATTCACGGTGACCCATTCAACAACGAAATATTGAGTGGCGAGTATTAGCGAGCACTATATCGGTATGTTGTAAATAATATGGTGTCAATTGTTCATAAGTGGGGTCTCCCCGGTGTTGAGTCTTTTGTGTATCACACTCTCTTTACACACTGTACTGTATCATATTATGGCTTCTGATTACCAACAAGACAATAACATGCTATTTATGCGATACTTATGGTTGGTATATGAACAAACTCTGTCTATATCTTAATGCATGTATTCTTTCTGTTTATGGCGGTTTTAACGGAAGTGACTTTTTAAACAGCAATATCCATCAGGAAGGCAATCTGTATCTTTAAGGACTCTGATAGTAAACGGTGATAATCCTATGCCTTGATAAATGAGGTGGTCACCAATTACGTAGGGTAATCCCCTGTTTCCATGGGATAATTCCAGGCTACCGTAATTTATTAATACAATTTACGCTGGTTATATCTAACTCTTTTGACGGACTGATTAGGGAATATCATTTTGTATATAGGGTTTCTATATATACCACACATAGAATTTGACCACGCATATAATCCTCGGTTAACTTTTTAATTGTTGTGTACAATATACAGAATAACCACCGCTGTGGAAACAGTATATAAATAGCTAGCGGCAACGTCAATATGACTATATAATGTTCGAGTGTATCATCTGAATTGGTAATTACAGTACCAAAGATCTCCAAAATGAGAATTATGTTAGCCAGTAAATATCGTTTTTTTTTAAAATCAGAAGACCTATATAAGGTCTCAAAATCGCCTCCATTTACATGTGACCTCTCTCTACATTTCAAATTAACAACAACCAATTACGGCAGCTTATTAATTCTTTTGAGCATTTCAATCAGTTGACCGCTGGAGGCTTCATTCCAGATGTTCGGTACCAGGGTAACTGGAGACAAAATTAATTTAATCAATGAAAAGGTATGAAAATGTGAAATCCAATTTTGATAGGCTGATCCCCATTTCCCGGATGCTGTATATACTCTATAATCCTGCTGTGCCAGGGGGGGGGGGTAGTAAACAATTTGCAGGAAGATATGCCGTTTTTTTGTATCTGGCATTTTCGGGGACCAACCACCCCCAAACCTGCAAAAAAAAAAATTGTCCCTATTTTTTTACACCCACCCCCCCAAATTTCACTGAATTTGGTCTAAAATCTCATAAAACTCTACTGATATCACTTTTATGACTGGGAGTGATCTCAATTAGTTCAAATAACAGTTTAACCTGTTTTAGAAGCTGTTTTAATTGAAATTTTTTTTTTTATAAATTGCTGATCATCTGTCAACCTAGGTCATTGTGAAGAATACACAAAATTTCATAATTTCTAACTATTTCCTGATTAGTCTGTCAACCAGCCCATTATCTAACATATTCCATACCACTTATGTTAGTCTAATGGAGCAACTTCTATTATACTAAACTAGCTGAAACAGGCTCCCTTTGGGAGCCTATATTCAGCATCGGAGATACCTGTGGCCCCCTTTGTTGGACTTCGCACACATTTTGATCTTAGACAGTAGGGTTGAAACGATTAATCGACTAGCTGTAGTCGACGCTGAAATGTCAGAACGTCGACTCTGAATTTTGCCGTCGACTAGTCAGAACATAGTGTATTAGTTACATGTATAACGTTTTAAATGTCGATTCCGGCATAAACGGTGTTAACTGCGCGTAAGTTATGGTAAGTATAACATTTGGTGGCACCCGGAATTGACAGTGTTACTAGTATATATAGACACATACGGTGACCCGACTATTAATTAAAAGAATGAAATTGACAACACAATGTCTCACTCGTCGTTTGAGGTCAAAGACATCACTGCGACATGATAGCAATGATTGACGCGGCTTTATCGTTTGTCGGAGACCGCTTTGATCTAGACATTGTGTATATTTCAATTGGTCTCGCACCGTCGGGTTATGATGCGACTCTGTGTGAAGGTCGCTTAAGGTGACGTCATTGGTGCTACCGTGTATAAATGACACTGACATTAAGAACTGGCTATCGTATTCTATAACGTAGCCTATACTATAGGGCGTGTTTTAGTCGGAATATTAACATTTTATAGTGACCCCCCGCTCGGCACCGGTTTATTGGTGATCACGTAACTAAACGAAATCTCGAACGCTGATATCAAATTTAAAACCTGTATAAAAGATTGTGTTTCTAATCATTATCCGCCACATGTCTAATTATATAATTACATTCAGTGTGTTGGATAAATATGAAGATGTTTACTCTATTATTTCCCAAATAAATTGGCGTCTATGCAGGGAAATGCGCTACGCAATGGACATTGCATCAGTCATCAGTGTACGCCATGTACGTAGAATTTCCGTACCATGTTATCTTTGAAAGTTGTGATATCGGGAATCGACTAGTCGACGCTACGCGACTTTTGGGCATCGACTAGTCGACTTTGAAATTCACTAATCGTTTCAACACTATTAGACAGAGCCTTCACTTAGCGGCGGTCCCTTTGTGCGCTTCAAGCACATTTGGTCATTGAAACATTTTTGTTTATATACATAGTTTTAATATCTATTTTTTTTAATTGAATTCCTTGCTCAATTTTCACAAAACCAATTTTATTTCATTTTTTTTAATTAAACATTTTGAAAGACTAATACCATTATAACATCCACCAGGGTACCCCCAAGTCACCACACCAAATTTGGTTGAACTCGGTCCAGGGGTCTGAGAGAAAAATCCGGACAGATTCTACTCGTGTATATATATATAGATGACAAGCAGTCACAGCACTATACCAGACTTGGATACTTTCGGTCTTGTGAGAGATCATCTGAGTTGAAAGACATGCAAATAATTCACTGATTGGCTTGATGCACTGATGACAGATATTGTATACCCATTGATAGTCACATTAATGTTTGAGACAGTTGCTCGCTCTTTTTCCATGCACACAATGATCTAGCCATTAGTTGCACCAGGACACGTTTACTTATATATGCAAACTTAGGTCATTGTACAGGATACACACAATTCCATAATGTCTAACCATTTCCCGATTTGTCTGTCAACCAGTCCATTATCTAGCATTATGCCTTAACACTTTTGTTAGTCTACTGGAGCAACCTCTGTCATAATAAATGACAGTCACTCTGCCAGACTTGGATATTTTAGGTGTTGTGAGAGTAACAGATCATATGAGTTGAGAGACATGCAAATATTTCACTGATTGGCTTGATGCACTAATGAACACTGTGATGACAGTTATATTCTAGCCATTGATAGTCACATTAATGTTTGAGGCGGTTACTCTTTTTCCATGCACACAATGATCTTGGCTTTAGTTACATCAAGACAAGTTTATATATTTCAGTTTTATATTTCTCAAAGCTTCTTTCCGAAGGGTGTCGGGAAGGATTTGTTTCACCCCACCGCCCCATATGCAACATGCCATATAGCTTAATGTCATCTCAACTAAGGCCCATGTGAGGTCCCAGTAACATAAATATGGTGTTTTTGCAGTTATAAATTCTTATAATATGTTTTAAACTGTTACAAATGTCATATATAAGGCCACAAAAGGTCTTTAGTAAATAATTTGCATGAGGGTGTAAAAAAAAGTGTTTTTTGCCCCTCGGGCCACCCACCACCCCGGCATACCTTCCTGCAAATGTTTTACTACCCCCCCCCCCCCTGGCTGTGTGTTGGTTTATTGGTGAGATATACGTACTATATATTCTGTTGTGTGTTCGGGTATTCGGGCATGAAATAGTTGGCGAACCAGTAGGTTTGCCCGCGAGTTCACACACTGTTTTAATTTCCGAAGCCTCGAATATCCAACTGCGCAAGGTGCGTTTACCTCCATAGTACTACTTTTCGCCATGTTTGCTATTTGATTGCTTATTCATTATGTATTCTCAGCAATCTGTCCTTATATATGGATGTTCTTGCTAATAAATTCTATTATATTCTATTCTAGTAATTCGACGCACCAAAAACGTTATTGGTTACGTAGCGTTTTTCCGAAGACCCATAACTCCGAAGGTCCGATTCTCCGAAGGTCAGATTCTCCGACGCCCCTATTCTCCGAAAGCCCATAACTCCGAAGTCCCGATTCTCCGAAATCCCATAACTCCGAAGACACATAACCCCGAAAGCCCATAACTCCGAAGGCCTATAACTCCGAACGCCCATAACTCCGAAGGTCTATAACTCCGAAGGGCCGAAGGTCCGATTCTCCGAAGGTCCGATTCTCCGAAGATCATGTTTTATCGCTTATTAAATAGTGTACAGTCCAGTGGCGGGGTCAATGGGGCCCTAGGGAAGACCGCCCCCAAAAACATGTCAAATGTCATGTAAACGTCAGGAAATCCCTCCTAGGCATTCAAATATTCACAGTGTTCCTGCCCAGGGGAGCTACCCCCGGACCAACGATTGGGGGCGACCCCTCCCATGTATGCGCTCCCCAAATCAGGCCTTCGTGATATGCTTTCGGCATATCATATGCATGATATACCCCCACATATCCCCCATATATGCTAATTAATGTGCACCCCTAAATGGGAACACTGGCTCCGCCACTGGTGTGCACCGGGTATATTATAACGAAACGCTGCAAGAATGTCAGAGTAGCCTAACATGCACAGGGGCGACAAGTTCTTCCCCGTTCACCCCTGTACATTTTACTCTGGCATCTCATGGGCCAACGTAACGTTATATTATCTGGTGTATAGTCAGTGGCGGGCCAGGATTCCCATTTAGGTGGGGGCAGTAGGAAAAGTTTGAATATTTTGATGCCCCATGAACGATTTCCGGGCGTTTACATGACATTGGACATGTTTTGGTAGGGGCCCACATCGTCTGAAATAGCAAGTAGAGGTTTAATGGGGGCAGTGGGAATTTTGGGACCCCTTGGCTTCGCCACTGGACTGTACACTATTTAGTAAACGATAATACCCCGATAAAACAAAATCTTCGGAGAATCGGACCTTCGGAGAATCGGACCTTCGGAGAATCGGACCTTCGGAGTTATAGGCCGTCGGATAATCGGGCCTTCGGAGTTATAGGTCTTCGGAGAATCGGCCCTTCGGAGTTATAGGTCTTCGGAGTTATAGGTCTTCGGAGAATCGGCCCTTCGGAGTTATGGGCTTTCGGATCTTCGGAGTTATGGGCCGTCGGAGAATCGGGTCTTCGGAGTTATGGGCCGTCGGAGAATCGGGTCTTCGGAGTTGTGGGCCGTCGGAGAATCGGGTCTTCGGAGTTGTGGGCCTTCGTAGTAATAGGTCTTCGGAAAACCGGTCTGACACCGGACACACATCTTCCGGGGAAGATATATATCGGTATCAGACCATTTAGCGATATTAAATCTCCCATATCTGAATTTTGTATGATGAAAGCACCAATAAAATTGAACATAGTGAAGTCACAATCAAACACCGTTCCAAATCATTAGGATGAAAAGGCTTAAGAATGTCATAAGTGCATATATTTTATAACAGTTACATTGCCTATGTTATTGCTTCATAATTAGTTTCCTTTCATTCGGTGATATGTATGGCGTGTGTGTCAATTGTTTACTTCCATGTCATATATTAGAAGATTCGTTATGTCAAGTAACAATATATATATATATATATATATCTTTTATTCCTCCATTTCTGAAGAGTCAATATATAATCAAGCAAAATACATAGAATATAAACAAGGAATTACACAAATATTTCATGCACAAACAATTATGTACAAACACAGAGACACAAGCCATTAATATAAATGGACACATACATATATAGTGGCATGAAAACCGTAAACATGCACATATACACGTACACGATTACACGATGGAATATATCAACGCAGTGATGGTTAGAGAAGGAATGAAATCTGGAGAACATTATAATGAACTAATGTCTATTATCCCCGAACATCCAAAGGTGCCATATTTGAGTGGCTTCTTTCACCATAAAATCGACAATCTCCAGGACATCATCAGCGATGCCATGGAGAGAATTTGGGATATACCCAATGAACATGAGCATTTGTTTGTCCACCGGGAGATTATAAATGCACATATAACAGTCTACGTGGAAATATGAGAGGAAACGATACCATGTGTCATTTCTTGGATCATATCTCATTATAGGAAGTCATGAATAGTGTTATCGTGCATGATTAGGGGTATATAGAGCACGGACTTAGTTCTACCCTTTAATTATTACGTGTTACGAACTGAGATATCTTTTCCCTGTGATCAAATCTCGTGGTACGTTCCATGGGGTTACTAGGAACAGTGGCTCAACAAACTTCCTGTTGATCGATGACGATTGTATCTATAGTAAACAATTTGGCGGTTGCGCTCGATTATGCGATCACTCCTAGCTGGCGAGTACGTTTTGACATCCGCGTGCATGCGTGCGTTATCAATCGTAACGTGTTGCATTAAAATGTCATTTGTTAACCCGTCAGCGGGCGAAGCTGATGAATCTAAAACTATAGGTTTATTAGCAGCTCTCGGCCATCGCAATGCGTGTTTATCGACAACGCGGTTGATCGTCGTTTTTGTTCTTCTTCACACGACAACTCGCTGTCATTTACTGGCAATTATGAGCTGGTCCAGGTGCTTATTATATGGGGTTTGGGATTTAGCCCGGGAGGATTTGGAAGGGGCGGAACCCCTTCCCTACAACCCACTTTTGAATTTATTTAAATTACATGACATGGTACAACATAATCATGAAATGATGGAGCAATGGATGAGAATGATGTTATTTTTTTTTCTTTGGTTTCTTATTTTTTCCTGTTTTATGATGTAGTTGCTATTGTTGTTGTTGTTGTTGCTGGTTCAGATGAGATGGCTATGGCTTGGAGACTTTCTGCTGATTCTCTTTCACGTTTTTCTGCCTGTTCTGCCAAGTATTTTCTTGCTGATGCCATCTCCTCCATCGCGGACCGAGCGACCTCCGAGAGGCGGTCGCTGTTAGAGCTGTTGTTGGTGGTGCTGCTGGTCTCGGTGGAGGTAGAAGACTCCGAGCATGTGTATTCCGGAGTCATCGCCATGATCGGGTTGAATGGTGAATCAATCTCCATCCCGGCATCAGCAGCAGCTGGCTGGATCTCATCAGTCAGCATTTCAGCGGGGGAGGGGTGGTCTGGGCGTCTCTCAGACCTCTCCCGAGCTGGACTACCGGTATCAGGTCCAGGTGCTACCATGGCCGAGTAACTCTATAACCCTGTGGTGACTCCAGTAGCGTTCTTTAACGTGTACACACCGAGGCGTGTACACGGGTCAGCCATTAATGTCCCGATCGGACAGCGTACTGCACCATGACAACATACCTGGACAAATGTTGTGATGGGGGAAGTCGGCATTTTTGCATTCGGATCTTTATTCAGTGATCTCGAATGAGACTTTTCAGCCTGACAAACTTGGTATCTGACCGAATTCTGATTTTTGTCAGAATACTCTGACCAGGTTGCCATCCCCGGCCCGCTTGCACGAGAGACCAGTACGCTACCTATCGGCTATATGCCATATCACGACATTGTCAGGTTTACGAGTGGAGGAAAGACAGTAAAGAGGGTTAATTTCACCATAGACCATACCATGAAACTCTACTCTGTCTGACGCCCGTAGAGATAATATTCCACCAGTACAAAACCTGGGAACTTTTTAATTTTAACAGGGGACCTTATACAGTCGAAAAATAACGCGGGGAATATATTTCTTAGTTATTATCTGTTCCTTAATAATGTAATTCACTGTATGTGAAGGTCCCAACTCGAAATATCATGATTTAAGTGACTTTTTGAGCGATTTTGCTTTGCGTCGCTTACAATTATGGAATTTATCCTGGGTAATTAATTCAATGTTTATTGGCGATATCGGCTCACAAAAGTCACGGCAAAGCCTGCAATTTCGAGTTGGGACCTTCACGTACAGCGAAGTGCACGACAAAGGAACAGATAATAACTAAGAAATATATTCCCAGTGGTATTTTTTCGACTTTATAAAGTTCCCTGTCAAAACTTCAAAAAGTTCCCAGGTGTTGTACTGGTGGAATATGATTTCTACGAGGTTATCCAAAGTAGAGATTCATAGCATGATATATATAATCTCACCAATGAATCACTCCACTCCACATAGAAACCATCGACCCGCAGAATTCAACCGACAAAGGTGCCCAGATACACGAATCAGGTTATGATCCCTGTACGTGAAATGTATAAAGATTTGCGCTTAATGGGGATTAAAACCTGACTTCGACATATATCTTGACGGCTTATGTTGGCCTAATGCGGCATGCACATACGCAACTGGGCTACATGCCCCCTTCTTTTGGATAATCCATGAAATTTAATTGATGCACAGAGTCATCCAACAGTGATCAGGACTCAGCAATGAATAGTTCATTGCCTTCAGTTCTCATGACCGATTGTAAGATGCGCATGTTTTGCAGTAGGCATACTGCTTAGTGTGGTATTGAAAATATGTAACTACAAGTATCATGCATGCATCTGGAGGCGTATTGGGAAAAGCTAAATTACGAGGCGAAGCAAAACATCTTACCCTTTTCTGATGGCGAATCACTATATCATATCAGTGAAAATATTTCACAAGACTGTTAATGGTTGAATAACATATTTCTCTACTTCATATAATTGAAGTTGTGCAATCCATCAATGAATGCCGTATTTATGGAGTAAGCAAGTGATCGAAAAAGGTGGGGTATAGTGTCAAGCGAGGCGAAAATATGTCACCAGGCACTAGCTCATCATATATCAACACACGAGCTTGTACATAAACGATTGTCGCTATACGAGTATAACTTAACCGCGATGTCATCATTGATGCATGTTTCAAATCCGGATCTCCACTATAGTATAGCATAAACTTGGCGTTGCTTGGGGAAAGGTTATGGTATTTATCGATCATTTACTAGCCATGCCATGTCAGTTTATCGATGTGTATATATCTGACAATAAACACTGGCTTTCGTTTGGGTGATGTTGATTGCAATCCACGTGTTGCCTTCCAAATGAAGAACAGGCCCGCAAGGATCCAGAGGAAAATTGTGTTTGCTTCGATATAAGCCTCGATAATCTCAAGAGGAAGAGTTTACGGGCTTCACCAACCCGCGTGCTTCACTGAAATGGTCAACTGGATCATGCTACATGTCGTTTTCTTCTTCTTGGTGCCAATGCTCACACTCTAAAACAACTGGGTCTCAAAGTGAAAGCATTTGAGTCGTTCTCTTAAACTTCTTGGCCGGATTCGTCATCTCCGGTTTAAACCTCCGAGTTTAAACCTGGTTTAAACCTACATTGGCGGTCCAGCCAAACCGGGTCTAAGGGGGCGTTTTTGTCATTCAGTTACCAACTAATTGACAACTCGATTTGGTGATATGAGCATACAGTCAAACTACCCTCTTACCTATCGGACCAAAAGACAAGCCGATGTAATGGTTATTGACCAGGCTGGACCAGGTTTAAACCAGAGATGACGAATGTGTCACTTAGACCTGCGGTCGCGGGTTTAAACCACGGATTTTGCTGACTCACGGCGGTTTAAACCTAGAGGTTTACGTAGACCAGGTTTAAACATGAGATGACGAATCGGGCCCTTGTCTCTCGTGTTCACGTGTTCTGGTTTTCCATGCATACCTAAATTTCCGAACAAATAATTGGGAATTTTGGTGAAAGTTGATTTTCTACCTTTAAATTAAATAAACTGGTATGCTATTAACTGACAAACGGTTGATAAATTAACGCCATGATTTATTATGTGAATCTGCCAATGCCAGCTTGGGCCATACCGGTGTATATATCTACCTGCACCGATACAGGGTTTAGTTTTTATTTTCGGCAGATGACCGCAATATCTCTTAGTTGATGAGAAAACGTGATCATAGTAGGGTGTTATACGACATTTTATACAACTTTTAGAAATAAAAATTGAATAGCTATGAGATACGATATTTAGATTAGTGTTGACGATTTCGGCGGCTTCGATCAGTCTCTATCACTTAGGATACTCTTAAAAAAAGGACAAGTTTTCTGAGGAACTTAAAGGCCCACTTAATTTTCGAACTCCCAGATCACATTATATAAAATAGATGCCATATTATATACCTTTTGAAAAAGGAAGCTCCAAAACATTCTATTTTCAACTTATTCGATGTAATAAACTGTGAACATGTTGAGTTACCGACGTCAGATCTATGCTCAAGTTTCTGCACAAAGTCTATTATTTTCAATTGGAAGGGGAATAACTCTACATATTTAGATATACAGTTATGCCCCTTCCATTTAAAATATAACTATAGTTTGAATTCTGTTGCATTATGGGAGCCATAACGGGGGAAATGATTTTATGATTCAGCTATTTTCTATAACTCTATGGGCACCTTCTGAGACACAGACGTTCCAAATGGTGATGAATTATAGTATTTTAATAATATTTTATGGCATATATTGTTATTAAAATCGTATATAAAGGCAATATATAAAAAATTATTCTATGACTCGAAAATTAAGTGGGCCTTTAATATCTAATTGGGCCAGTAGATTCTACAGTATATTCTCCAAAATATTGCTTTCGCACCAAAACGACATTTTAGAAGACCATGCACCGACGTCATGCTGTGTTTATTATAGCTCTAGATCGTGACCTTCTCGATACACATATATGGCGGGTTTCCATGGCTACATTCGACTTCAAAAGATATTGAGTGAAAGGATATCATTTTCAACATACTGAGGTCGACACGTAGTGGTAAATTGATATTCTGCCTCGACTAGCATGTATGGCCCTCTCGTTTATACCTCTATTTACAATTAACAGGACGCTAATGAAACGGACAGTCAGTCTAAATGGGCCGGAAGCGTTTCTGATGCCCGTGGGCTTCTTCGTGCAAATTTATTCTGGATCTCACACAGCAACGTGATTTTATTTCCAGCGGTGACCCCGCCATCCAGCAACTTAACACATAGAGGCCATGTCTTCGACGTTGTTAACTCAAAACACACAATTCGCAATTCCATAGATAGATATGTGTATTTGCACAATAATATATAATACGTTAACATAATGTTAAACAATAGTATATTATTGCACAGGAGCAGAATGAATTAGCTGGCCGTCTTCCTGCTGTCCCTGAATGATAGGTACAATATGAACATATGATGATGTATTTGGATAGTCAGTTGGTGCCTACTTTAAATATTCTATATGGGCATTTTAATCAAGACTGGTTTGAATTTTGAACAATGATGTCCTATAATAGAGATTTTGGACAAGTTTAAGATATTGTAACAAAACTAGTGAGGTGTTGCGACAGTCCTGTGTCATATTCACCGACATCACCGTGCATATGACACAGGGCTGTCTAGGGTGTTCAGGGTGGTAACTGGAGTGCATATATAATAAAAGAGTTAAAAGGTTAACCTTGCTCAGATGAGTGGGTTTGACCGACTTCAAATGTAGCATAATTGTTTTGCACAGGTAACCAATTGAGAATAGTTACCTATTAGTTCCATATACGATAACGTTTTAAATATGTAATTAAATTTACAATTTAAATTCTAATTGGGATGCTTTCAGTACACTTATGTATGAACTACAAAATAACACAAATAAATTTGGTCTTATAGGATTAACAGAAATATTTAGAACACCGGACAACATTAGTTTCCCACTAGATGGATATCATCCACTTCTGAGGAAATGTAGACCTGATGATGATGACCCAAGGGGTGGAATTGGAATTTATATTAGGTCTGATTTGAATTATAAAATTAGGGATGACTTGTCAGTATTTCTTCCGCATATTTTCGAATCATTATTTGTTGAAATTATTGAACCACATAAAAAATCGTATATTGTAGGCATCATATACAGACCTAATACTCAACCGAAGGCTGATATAGATCAATGTATCATAACAATCAAAGACCTCATGGGCAAAATTAACTCTGAACACAAAAAGGCTTTTTTAATGGGAGACTACAACATAGACCTCTTGAAATTTGGTCAACATAGTAAAACAAATGAATTCATTGATGCCATATTTGCTGATGGCTTTATGCCAACCATTCTTAGACCTACAAGAGTCACATCATACTCGGCAACTCTGATTGACCAAATATTTGCCAATGACCCTAATGGTGAATTTCAAACAGGAATAATTTTAACTGATGTTAGCGATCATTTTGAAACATTCTTTCGAGAAGTTTCAACATCCGTGAAACAAAAAAATAAAACAAAATTACAACGTAGTTTTGGAGATGATAACATGTCATGCTTCAAACGAATTTTATCATCTGAAAATTATGAAGCAGTAATGCAGTCCACTAACTCTGAAAACTCATATCAAGCATTTATGGAAATCTATATGAATGCTTATGAGGTAGCATTTCCATTGAGAGAAATCCAAATCCAAATGAAATATAAAAAAAACAACCTTGGATGACACCGGCACTTTTAACATCGTCATTAGAAAAATGGAAATTGTACCGAAATAAATTAAAAGATCCCTCTGATGTCAACATAGAAAATTATAAAAGCTATTGCAGACATTTTAATCGTGTTAAAAGATATATTAAACGGGACTACTATGATAAAATTCTAAATACCCATACAAACAATATGAAGAAAACTTGGGAGATTTTGAAGGAAGTAATCCAGCACAAGAATAGCAAATCTCAGTTTCCTCAGAGCTTTAATATTGATAACAGACAAGTAAATAATAGAAGCCAAATAGCTGAAGCTTTTAATGAATACTTTTCTAATATTGGCACTCGCGAGTCAGATAAAATTGAAACAAATTCAATTCCTGATTTTACTAGCTATTTAAAGGAACCTTCTACAAATAGTATGTTTTTGAGACCAACAACACCAGAGGAATTGAATGGGGTCATAGGCAAAATGAAAAATAAAACAAGCAAGGACAGTAATGAAATAACTGCAAATCTATTAAAGAAAACTGTCAATGAGATAGCTGTACCATTATGTCACATCATTAATTTATCAATGGAGGAAGGTGTAGTTCCCACTGGAATGAAAGTACCAAGAGTTATTCCTTTGTTTAAATCCAATGAAAACAATGATATAGAAAATTACAGGCCAATTAGCATACTTCCAATTTTTTCAAAATTCCTAGAGAAGGTAGTTTGTGGGCGATTGACAGAGTATTTCAATGATAAATTTTATCAAGATCAATACGGTTTCCGTAAAAATCGTTCTACTACTCATCCCATCATTAGACTTCTAAATGATGTAGCATCACACAATGATAAGAAAACTAAGGATTGTACACTAGCAACATTCATTGATTTCTCTAAAGCTTTTGATACCATTAATCATGATATACTTTTAACAAAATTAGAATATTATGGAGTCAGAGGCAACGTTAAAAGATGGTTTCAAAGCTATTTAGAAAACATAATGCAATATGTAGATTTAGATGGGATAGTGTCATCAAAGATTCAATTAAATACCGGGGTTCCTCAAGAATCAGTGCTTGGACCCATACTGTTTTTAATATATGTGAATGATATGTATAGAAGTACCAAATTGTCTCTGCTTTCGTTCGCAGATGACACAACCGTTTACTCTTCTCATTCTGATATTCAACGTCTTTTCAGATATACTAACATTCAGTTGAATCAACTAAGTAACTGGTGTAAGGCTAATAAACTTTCATTGAATGCAAAGAAAACTAAATATATACTATTTCAGCCAGCTGGTGGTAAATATAACTGTAACAACCATCATCTTATAATAGATAACCATCCAATAGACAGAATTGGCAACAACGGTGCAGACAAATCATTCAAATTTCTTGGTATCAATATTGATGAACATTTATCATTTAAACATCATGTGGCAGTGGTCTGAACAAGAATATCGAGAGCTGTATATGCAATGAACAGAGTACAGAAAATTCTTCCACTAAAAAGTATGCGTATGCTGTACCATTCTCTTATTCAGAGCCACTTAATGTATGGAATTGAAATATGGGGTAATTCACATTTGTTCAATAAGTTAATAGTGCTACAGAAAAGACCAATCCGAGTTATTAACAATGCAAGATACAACAGTCACACTGAACCACTTTTTAAGCAAAGTAATATACTAAAAGCTATTGATTTGTACAAATTAAGGATTTATCAGTATATGCTCGATTGGTCAAATAATATTTTACCCTTTCCGCTTCTGGACACTTATCATATAATCAATAACCCAAACACAATAACTAGGCAAAGTGGTACTATATATGAAACTGTGTCTAGAACTGCATTCAGTGATAGGCTTCCGCTACACAATTTTCCAAAACGATGGAGAATCGTTGATGTGTCCTTGAGATCCCTTTTACCACGTTCTAATTTCAAAAGACATATTATGCAGGAACAACTTGAATCATATCTAGATAAGGTCCAATGTAAAATTTTGTATTGTCAGGATTGTTATCCAGGTGTCATGGATTAACCTTAAGGCTTAACTTTGATTAACATTGAATAACATTAATCTCAACATTAATCTTAATGTAGATTAACAATCTCCATTTCCATTAAAGCATATTTATTGAAGCATATTTCTTAAAGCATATTTATTTATTAAATTTATTTATTGTAAATGATGTCTATCTCATCAGTCAATATACTAGTCAATATATTAGCCAATACACCATAAATATAAAACTATATTTAATAGTATGTGTAAATGCAGAATCTTTACATTTTACTTCTACATACATTATAGTATAAGATTATGAAATATCTCCAACAAATATATAATAGATTGTATGGTCAAGGAGCTGAGTCATAATAGATTGTATGGTCAAGGAGCTGGAGTCAGAAAAGAATTTATAATTTCCATGGGAGGTAGCAGGAAGACGACCGTATGGTCATGCAACCTCCCTGTAATGTATATTATATGTTATAAAATATTTTGTTTACATTAATTAATTATATTCATTGCTGAATAAAGTATATTCTATTCTATTCTATTTCATAATACGCTAAACACATCAAAAAAGTAAGCCCGATAGTTTGGAGGATATATTCAGAAGATAACCCATTAAATAGGTCACCAACGTATCCTATATGTTTAATGATATGGTGGGTGCATATATATGGCAAGCCAAATTGACATTTAATAAATAATTAAGCGCAATAAGGAATCTCTTATTGCGCTTAAGCACAATAAGGAATCTTCTTATTGCGCTTAAGCGCAATTAGATCTTCCCTTATTGCGCTTAAGCGCAATAAGGGATTCCTTATTGCTCTTAAGCACAATTAGCTCTTATTGCGCTTAAGCGAAATAAGAATATTCCTTATTGCACTTAAGCGCAATAAGAAATTCCTTATTGCGCTTAAGCGCAATAAGAGATTCTTTGCGCAATAAGAGATTCCTTATTGCGCTTAAGCGCAATAAGAAGAGATTCCTTGCGCAATAAGAGATTCCTTATTGCTCTTAAGCACAATTAGCTCTTATTGCGCTTAAGCGCAATAAGAATATTCCTTATTGCGCTTAAGCGCAATAAGAAATTCCTTATTGCGCTTAAGCGCAATAAGAGATTCCTTGCGCAATAAGAGATTCCTTATTGCGCTTAAGCACAATAAGGAATTTCCTTATTGCGCTTAAGCGCAATTAGATCTTCCCTTATTACGCTTAAGCACAATAAGGGATTCCTTATTGCGCTTAAACTCAATTATTTATTAAAAGTCAATTTGGCTTCCCATACATATATGTTTAAAGGGATACTGTACTCAAATGATGTTGTTGGTTTCTATAGTCTCTGAGTCGTAGAATAAGGTAACCATATTTCCATTATTTGGAAGTGGAGTACGAAGTGATGTTACGGATGGCAGATTAGCCGGAATGCGAAAATACAAATTGTCGTTGTCGAGTAATTTTGTGTACAGTTTTCATCCAAATGTATCAAATACATGTTATATTGTATGTATACTAGTCCCATATACTCATCCAGCCATAAAACAAAATTATATCAAATAATTCACTTAAATTTTAAGACAACCTATTAACCTGAACGTTTACAGAATACATCTTCGACCCAAATTACTTATTTGTATATATATTATCGATATTAGATCGTTGTTATCACCGGGAATTTATCAACGTAAAAGAATACAAAATATATAAACTCGAATATATTTCCAAATTGCTTAAGATTAAATTGAAATTATCTACTTCATATTCTCTTAATATCATCACTGAGGATAGTCCACATCTGTTTGACCAAACCATACACATACTTATTCTATTATGGGTGACATAGAGGCCCTATTGAAATTTATATATATTGATGATTTATGTATTACACATGACGCGTTAATAAATGAGTATCTCTCTCTATACTGGACATTGGGTCAATTTAAAATGTCAGAATTATCGGTTAACGACCGGTGGACCTCTCCTTGGAGATCGAGTAGTCTTCAAAAGACTGGATAATGGCACTAAAGGATATGAAGTTCCTAATTGCAAGAAGAATTGGCAGCCTTACGGCAGTACTGAATCCAGTGTTACTCATGCATTATAAAGACACGGTGTGGAATCACGTGGTTTCGTGTTGATGAGTATCACGCATTCAAAATGGCCGAGGCGATCGCAAACGTGGCCAGAACGAGGAAAAGGATAGTACACTTGAATAATGATAATTATATTACGTAGTATTTTGGCAGCTACGAGCATATATTATACTATTTTTCATTTTCTCATTTGTTTTCCAAACTCACAGTTATTTGCTCTAATATTCTATCCCACTTTGTCAGTCGAAGAACTCTCCCAGATGTATGGATTGGTGTATCCTCGAACCTCCGACTAGCAACTTTGGTCAGAATGTTATAGAAAATTACTGAGTATTTCCGAAGAAATAAGGTATCAACTTGTTTTAAAAATAAACTAGCATATGCTCGTAACAGTCAAAATGTTATGTGTTGTGCCAGTTCCTCATATATTATGTTTTTGTTCGTTTGCACTGAACTCGGCCATTTTGAATGCGTGGTACTCACCAACTTCGAAACCACGTGATTCCCCACCGCGAATGGTGACATAATTACCTCCAAGGCATGTGATATGGGGCAGAACTAAGCCGTTCTCCATATGAGTCTTTAAATGAGTTTTCTACTCTCATTACCGTTTTGTGACTGAGTCTTGAGTTGATCACTGCGCCACATGAACGGTGCTCAAGCATGCATGCACGCAGCGGAACGCTATTAGCTCACTACATCAGTCCTTATATACTGACATACGTTTAAAAAAATCCTGACAGCCAGCCTCATGATTCTTGAGATACAGTGTAATATGTGTGGGAACTTAATTACTTTGAGGTGTTAAAACGTACCGCCTATAAATAGGTATGTACCTCTCGGGAATGACCAACAAACTTAACTTGTCTTGATTCAAGAAATCTCATAATTATTTTCATTTAGAAAGGCAACCACCCTAAATAATTTTCTATAATTTGAAAATGCTCATGCCATGTGTTACGCCGAGTTATGTAGTAACTGACGAGTTTTGTGGTAGCTCACGAGTTATGTAGTAACAATCGACGAGTGTTGTGATAGCTCACGAGTTTTGTAGTAAAATCGACGAGTTATATAGTAATTTCAGGTTACGAGTTTTGTAGTAAAATATCGACGAGTTTTGTAGTAAAAAACAAGCTAACGAACCACATTTGGTTTTCCACCAAGATAGCTAGTTTATTCATTTCACCAATACAACATGGTATTAAGAAATAGGACGCGACGTCTGACATAATGGGGGCCAGGTTCAAGTTAATAACATGGCCATAGTACTTCTAGGTACGAAGTTTGGCTCAGATCTGATGAGAAACGACGCAGCAGTGACGAGGGACCAACATCAAGTTGAGCTACAACGTCATTAACGTCTACCACACAAACACTTACACAAAAAACATTGCATTTACTATATACGATTTTATTAACTCCAAACCCGCCTTTGAAACTGACTAAAAATTGTTGCTACAAATCTCGATAGCTTGTTTTTTACTACAAAACTCGTCGATATTTTACTACAAAACTCGTAACCCAAATTACTACATAACTCGTCGATTTTACTACAAAACTCGTGAGCTACCACAAAACTCGTCGATTGTTACTACATAACTCGTGAGCTACCACAAAACTCGTCAGTTACTACATAACTCGGCGTAACACCATGCCTGATGGTCAATGAAACATTATGCAGAGATGAGTTTTATGTCATATGCATATAATAATATATATATAATAAGCTATTTGATGATTGAAATCAATCTTGTGTGAAATTATAAATTTTTCTAACAGTTCTTGATATCTAAAAGAATAAAAAATGAAAATGATAATATTAATTTCAACCTTTCAAGTGTATTAACATCCATTGTTTTGGTCTACTCATGATATATATTCATATTATTTTTCCAACGAAGATGAGGATATGTGAAAATATGTTTAGGCCGGACAGATCCATGGAAAATCTTTGTTGAAAATGTCTTGCAATTTTTGCCCGAATTTATTTCAGGACATTAAGAAAATGTGTTATACCCATCGGGTATGGGGGGGGGCCTCGTCTCTGTTTGATTTCTGGACTCTCGGATGGCATTTGACTGCACGTTTATTTTGGTTTGATGCTCAAACTCAATATTGGACTTCTAATAGTTATTATGTACAACATCACAGTATACTGCACCAGTATAATTATGTACAACGGAGCCGTGTTCAGTGGTCTCAAACTATCACACAGAACCAGACAGAGAGTCGTGCGTATATGTCATGTTTATATATCTTGTATACGTGAATGGGCTTCTTCCACAACTCAAACTAACAATACGGAATGGTCATTAATATTGCATATGCTGCCCCGACAACGGCGGGCGGTGTCGTCATTGTGTCTTTGACAAAGTATGAACTCTATGACACGTTGACCATATGCTATACATGTGTATAATAATGGCGATTTACACGTAACTTCTCCAGAATTAAACACGAGTTGTTGTCTCGATTATACAATGATACAATAAGCTACACATCACTTGGCACCTTGTGGAAAGCGCTCTTTCCGACGACACTAAATGTACACACCACATCTTGTGTATCTTCAGGGGAAATTCGCGAACACGACTGATCGATCTCAAAACATACCTCATAAAATGGATAGTATACTTATGTCGCCTTAGCTGGCAGTACAATTCATTTCTTTTCTCTGGCAGTGATGGCCAAATTCATAAAAATGCATCCTATCCCCGAATGCATTATATAGTTTCGGGTTATACTTCCGTTAGACAATAAAGTGCCGATATATCTTAAACATCGAAATATCATTCCAGTATGCGTGAAGTGATGCTAGTTGAACGCGAAATTCACATTCTAAAATTGAAAAAAACTTATTCGTTTTGCCTAAATGCCACCAGACACCACTTAGATTGCATTTCTCCCACGTGTACCGTGCAGTCCATGCCGTTCGCTCGCCAGACGTCTGCATTTCATTCAAATGATCGGTAGAACTATATTCTGCGGGAAAGAGCAGAAAACGACAATTGCTCGAGCTCGTGCTGGCGACAACCCACGTCTGATAGACCAGAAGCTTCCGAACTACTGCACATTGTCATTACTGGCCTACTATACTTCGTAATGTCCATATACCACTGCCATTAAATATCTCGGAAAACTATTGAATAAAACAATCAACAACAACATAGTCTGGATCGTCATGTTAATCACCATTATTAGCATTATAGCTATTAGATATTTCATTTGCATGTTATGGCGTGTAGGCATTAAACCGCCATTTCAGAAAAATGACCAATTATAAACATGGTTTATTTTGTTTGGAAGATAACTCAGGGTTAGTTATAATATAATATACTATGGTGATTGCTCCTTCGAATTTATAGCCCGATATAACACGTTGATTCCCACAAGCTCTTTAGACTTCCACTGCTACAGAGTTATGCCTATTGAAACAACATTTGTTAATATACTGCCAAAGTATTGTTAAAATTGTATGTAACGAGATGTTCCCTAATTGCAGGCATTTGTGTGAGTTGCCTCGTAGTAAGTGTCGCTATCACATGCTGCCATATACCTTACAATCTAAACGCCAGAAGTTACAAGCGGAATCTCTCTATTTTAATCAGAAGCAGCAACTTTCAGCGTCGTCGGACATCAGCATCGCTATTTCAAAATGATCACGTGTATTTTGAGAGGCTGACCAATAAGTGAGATCACTAACTCGCGGTGAATCCGCCATTTGGTCTCCGGAGGTCAAAGTTAAGAAGTAGCATCTATTTTTAGCATATGGATCCAGTCTGGGAATTCCCAAAATAAAATGGCAACAGTTCGTTACCGAATAGCAGGTGCGACAACTTCATAAAACTAATTAAACAATCACCCTGGACATACAATACGTAGGTTTCACGCAGTAGATGGATTGAGTGTATCACCTATATGTTTTTGCGTTATTGTTTTTTATCGCAAATACTCGCTATTTATCAGTAAATTGTGGGCAGTTCGGTGAGAAAAGAGGGCGTCCATCGCTTAAACGTCTGAATGTCCGCATCGTCACCAGATCCTAACTATGTAGATAATATGGCCACAAAACAATTCTTAAACCCGTAGTTGCACTCAGAATAACTGAAATTAAGCCATAAAATGCTGATAAAAAATGCTCGCACTCAGCTGTCGAATGTTTACAAATGGATGCTACTTCTTAACTTTGACCTTTTACCGGTGGGTTGGGTAAAATGCTAGGAATCGGACCATATGGAACCATCGGCCATCTTGATAATCGCGAACCAGGGACAAGGCTTATGAGCGTAGGTCTATTTAGTTAAACTGATCACATCGTCCTGTTACTGCAGTGGGATAAATAATCACTATGACATCGATTCGGGCTCCACTCGGTCTTGTTTTGTTCCCATCTATGTTTTCATTATTCAAACATCGTGCGCCTAATGAGACGCACAGTCAGGGTAAATGAAGCGGAAGCTCAATATGATGTCGTTTTGGCTTTCTCAGATAGACCGGTTCCTGTTCGCAATGTGACGAGAATTAATTTCATCTGATTTTAATCACCAATCTCTATGCCTAATTCGGTAGAGAAGTGTTGTTTTAACCCACTCTTTGTAGAACAGATATTCATTGACGAGTAATTATTCCTTAGGAAATGTTCAGATACTATGACATTTGTTGAACTTACTATCAGAACATTTCCCAACAATGTATAGGGTTCCGTCTGTCATCTGCTCATATTTCCAGAACAGCCCTCCATGCAGATAAATAATTGACCCTTCCAATGTATACATTTATGACTGAGTTGGGGAATCCATTTAGTATAGAAAGGGTTACAAAACGCCTATGTTTTTGGCCTGCAAATGGAGATATGGAGTTTTATGTGATTAAGCACGTACTTTGGTATTCGCGTACGTGTTTCTTTTTCAGAAGGAGCACCTCGTCGCGATGTCTATCTACGTATCGCTTAAAGCCTTTATAGTTATCTCGGCGTGTATCTCGACATGCGTTATTGAACCATGGCTTGTTAGCCGCGATAAATTGTTCATGCTCAGAAGTGCGCGCCGAGATATTGTAACGGGAATTCCCGCGATAGCCCTTGGTGTTTCACCTGCTTTGTTGTATTGTTATTTGAACATTTTTCATTAATTTTCACGTGACATAAATCGGAATGCTATCTACTATTATAGTGCATGGGGATTTGAGAATGGTACAAACATTTTATTCACACATGAACCATTCGAGCTGTTTGTCTGTATTGGTGTTTAACATGTTATTTAACATCGTTTAGTGAAATTTTTCATTTATTTATACTCGACAAATACCGGCATGGTATATTCTAAATGAAATGGGATGGTAATTATTAACCAATTTCCATGTTACTCCTTCGTGCTGTTTGTAAATATTGACGTTTGTTGAACTTTAGTTTTGGCCTCTAAACTTTTTGTTTTCATTTCTTTGTATGCGGAATATATCTTAGCAATGAATAGAGATGTTATTAAGAAAAGCTCCAACAATAACCCTCCACATTAGTTGTTTAATATACAATGTGGTCTTATTCTAAACATAATTTTATATCATTCTGTGTACGTGGATTGAACAAAGTTCAGAAATTAACCCTCATGAGACCTTGTTTTAACTGATCCTCATGGGGGAGCATATTTTAATTACTCCTCGTTGGACCATATTTTAATTGACCCTCATGTGACTATATCTTATTTAACCCACATGGGACCGTAGTTTAATCAACACTGGTGACAACATATTTTAAGTTTATTGAACCCTCATAATGGGACCATTGTTATCTTTAATTAAACCTCATGTTACCATATTGTAATTTACCCTCATCGGACCATATTTTAATTAACCCTCATGGGACCATACATGTATTTGAATTAACTCTCACGAGAGACCATATTTTCAAAGTTGATATCAGGAGTTCATTACCTTAGGCCATTCTTAGATCAGCGTTACACCTCTTATTGTGTATATAATAATAATTGGCAAGCATATCTGGCCCTATCGTTGGAGGTGATGGACTAAATGTGATTAAAACGTACGCGGTATTTGAGTACATGGATGGACTAAGTGTGGTTAGAAACGTACTCCGTATTTACGTACTTGAACCATGTAACGAAGATCGACAATTTTGGCCTGATTATTATTCGGCATGCTATTCCATGCACTACTCATATACCTCTATTTCAACAGAAATTAGAACAAATAACAAAGAAAAAGTACATGCCTGTCGAAAACAAATCAAATGTCGTACAGAGAACCGAGAAACCAACTGTTTAGTGTATTTGCCGCGAGCTGGCAATGCGTCAACATAACATATTAACTTGTCAATCATCAAGGCATTCGTCACTTCTTTTTTTTTGGCAATAGGCGTGTGGTTATTGGTGTATCAATGCAATGGCCGTCGAATGTTTGGCGATGAACATTTCAAAACTTACGCGCCCTTTGTGAACACATAACAAATATTTCAAATTAATTTTTTTTTGGCACGTCCGATTTTAAAAATGTTTTCCCATCCTTTCTCACCACGTGCACAGTATACACGCATACAACACTATAACATATAATCAACTACATAGCCGTGACATAAATACAAATGTTTCACAATCACTACATTAAAGTTCCAATATATTTCATATATGCCTAATAATATGAGTTTAAAGGCACGGGCGGCGTTCGTTGCAAAAATATTCATATTTGTTCAAATCGCCATCAACAGAAGGAATATTAAAATATGTATAGTTTTGTTCATATGCCAAACATAATCAGCGCGTAAATAGTATATTGTCGTCAAGACGTACGATGGTGTACGTAAGTAAACAAGAGCCTGTTCGTGTTACAGAAGTTGTGCTTCTGTTTACATAACACAGCGCAATTCTATTGGTTAATCACACACAAATGCTATCAACGATCTTTGTTATTTTCATATCATGAAAACAGTAACAAAATAACGCTCTTTATGTTTACCATATCCGGATCTAAACAAAAGCCAGGAAACGTAAAGTTTTTTTGCTTTTGTTTACATAATAAAGCAAACAAAATTGACAATACCATACTGTTTATGCCATATTTCTGATTGGTGTAAGAACAAGGTTTGTCTATATTTTACTATTCTTTCTGTTTATGGCGGTTTTTGACGGAGGTGAATATTTTAACAGCATACCCACCATCAAGACCGTCCGTATCTTTAAGGGCGTTACCATTTCTGACTATGGTTTTCTTGTTGAACTTAGTGTCGGAGTGCACTGATCGAGATCTGAGTATATTCGGATTCGTCTAGCCAACCTTTCTGGCACTCCTTTTATTCTGTCATGGCCAGGCAAGCTGAGCTCTTTGTGTCTAGGTTGTTATGTCTGACTGTATAACAATTGGGTGCGCAGATTATTCCAGACAGCCACCAGTTAGTGAGAATTTCTCTATTGCGTATCTTGATCGTGTTTATTCATATGACATGACATACATTAGGTTGGTACAGAGAAGAATAATGTCAGCATAAAATTTCGTTTGTGATAAAGTCTTCCTTATTCAGAGTTACATCATCAAACTAGAATATTCATCGAAAACCAAGACCACTTAACAAAAGTGCAAACATTGGTTTATTCTGTTGCACATGATACCGTATTTGCAATTTGAAATTTGCATACATTTTCCAAAATAGCATTCCCTTTTCAATACAAAAAAGCAATCTTTCCTTCAAAATGTACCAACTGGATATGATAAGCCAATGATTTCAGCTCTTGCGATATTCATAAATATTCAACTTCAGTTCAACCTAACACCCTAATAGTGTGACGCACGCACATATGAATTGTGTCAGCATTGGTAACAATGGCGACTTTTTCAAATCTAAATCTTCCATAATAAAAATTACATCTTCAAACTAGTGAATTCATTGAAAAACTAGAGCACTTAAAGTGACGTGAAACACTCGGGTGGTGTGATCAAATAGATAGAGAATAATCTTGCTGAAAGTAGTTATTTTATCAAATATTATTTCAAAATTGACAACACACACAGTCATTCTTATATATTAATTTAATGCAATCACTCTCAATGGCGAAATTGTTTTCGTTAGTTTATCGCCTACAGTTGCATCCCGAACCGAGATGCAAATATTTACAATTGTGCATAGTTCATACGATGTTCTCTATGGAGTGGTACGGTCGATTTGCTGAGATGGCTTTTCGGCGATGTTATTTAGCATGCTACATTCCTCCAGTTGAAAGATAAGGACAGTTGTGTCAAATCATCCAAAAAGTATACTGTGTCATGTATATTCTAGCAGTGGGGATAGATACTTGCGGTTGTTGTGTGATGTATATACTGGCCATCATTATGTTCGCCAAACTTAGCAGCAAACATGGTGATCTAGCATACCCTTTGATTCACAAGCTCAGATAGACCTTGTTGGCAAAATGGTATAAAACAACCAGATTTTACAATGTATAATTTCCATCGAGATCCGTCGCGGTTTTCCTATTTTATGCCCACCAAATTTAGGTGGCGTAATTGAAATCAAGGAAAAGACGGCGCGTTGTTGTCGAGTTCCCGAAAAAAGGTACTTTTACCGTATTCTGTTTGATTGTAGAGTAGTGATGTTTTGCTATCTAATGAACTTCCTAGATGCCGAACCAGATATTATAAAACGAACAGAAGACGGTGTATCACCAATGGTGAGGGTCTAGGTGCATCTGCAGTCGCACGTGATTCTGGCCGCGGCGAATTATAATGTCGAACCATTTGCAACCATGGCTGAGTTCAATTTCTTCTCGCTCATCTATTGGTAGCCATCTCTTTCGGCGATTGTGGTTGGTCCTTTATCAAGTGCTTACCCAACATAGCCAAATGACAACAATTAACCTTGCACCACAAATTATTGTATCGAGTCGACTCACATTTCGAAGCCATTTTATTAAGACTTTGACCTTGAAATCCACACGTCAGACCTGTACGGTCGATATACGGTGATAACAAGTCTCTATATTCAAATTACACGAAATACAGTGATTTCTTGGTCATTGATTTGAATGGCAACGACACCTGTTGTCACCGTGAGGACAGATTGATTGGGAAATACAAAGGACGACTAATTGACACTTTTCGCATATATGAACTACTACTAATCATAATTATGAGTAGGGTACCATGTCACTAGAATTACTGTTCTTTCTATCAGTTGTCGTGTTGTCATATCCGTAGTTACGATTATGGTAACCTTACTGCGAGTGGCAAAGAGTTTGAACGGTTTTGGTCTGTCCGAAAAAAATAAGACTATTATTAGTAATTCTTATCAGTAGTAGTTCATAGTGAGATAGGTGACAATTAGCACTGTCATAAACTAACACACACACAGTAAAAGTCACCGCGACTAGAGGAAGTGATCGTGACTAAAGGCTAGAAAGTCACCGCGACTAGACTAGGTCACCACGACTTGACGAAGTCATCTCGACTTGACGAAGTCATCGCGAGCAGAGGAAGTCACAGGGACTAGAAGAAGTCACCGCGATAGACGAGGTCACCGCGACTTGACGAAGTCATCGCGAGTAGAGGACGTCACCTCGTCTAGACAAAGTCGCCGCAACTAAATGAAGTAATCTCGACTAGAGGAAGTCACCACCACTGGAGGATGTCACCGCGACTAGAGGAAGTCATCGTGACTAGAAGTGTAGTCACCGCGACTACAGGAAGTCATTGTGACTAGAGGTAGTCACCGCGACTAGAAGAAATCACTGCGAATAGAGGAAGTCACCGCGACTAGAGGAAGTCACCGCGAATAGAGGAAATCACTGCGAATAGAGGAAGTCACCGCGACTAGAGGAAGTCACCGCGACTAGAGGAAGTCACCGCGAATACAGGAAGTCACGGCGACTAGAGTAAGTCACCGCGACTAGAGGAAGTCACCGCGACTACAGGAAATCACGGCGACTAGAGGAAATCACCGCGACTAGAGGAAGTCACCGCGACTCGAGGGAGTCATCGTGACTAGAGAAAGTCCTCGCGACTAGAGGAAGTCACCGCGACTCGAGGGAGTCACCGCAACTAGAGGGAGTCACCGCGACTAGAGGGAGTCATCGCGACTAGAAGAAGTCATCGCGACTAGACTGTCATCGCCACTCGAGGAATTCATCGCGACTAGAGGAAGTCACCGCGACTAGAGAAAGTCACCGCGACTAGAGTAAGTCACAGCGACTAGAGAAAGTCACCGCGACTAGAGAAAGTCACCGCGACTAGAGGAAGTCATATCGACTAGAGGAATAACCACGACTAGAGTATGTCACCGCGACTAGAGGAAATCACCGCGACTAGAGGAAATCACCGCGACTAGCGGAAATCACCGCGACTAGAGTAAGTCACCGAGACTAGAGGAAGTCACCGCGACTAGAGTAAGTCACCGCGACTAAAGGAAGTGACCGCGACTACAGGAAGTCACTGCGACTAGACGGAGTCACCGCGACTAGAGGAAGTCACCGCGACAATAGGTTGTTACCGCGACTAGACGTAGTCACCGCGACTAAAGGGAGTCACCGCGACTAGAGGGAGTCACCGTGACTAGAGGGAGTCACCGTGACTAGAGGAAGTCACCGCGACTAGAGGAAGTCACCGCGACTAGAGGAAGTCACTGAGATTAGACGGAGTCGCCGTGACTAGAGGAAGTCACCGCGACTAGAGAAAGTCACCGCGACTAGAGTAAGTCACAGGGACTAGAGAAAGGCACCGCGACTAGAGAAAGTCACCTCGACTGGAGGAAGTCATCGCGACTAGAGGAAATCACAGCGACTAGAGGAAGTCACCGCGACTAGAGGAATCACCGCGACCCGCGACTAGCGGAAGTCACCGCGACTAGAGTAAGTCACCGCGACTAGAGGAACTCACTGCGACTAGAGGAAGTCAACGCGACTACAGGAAGTCACCGCGACTAGACGGGGTCACCGCGACTACAGGAAGTCACCGCGACTAGACGGAGTGACCGCGACTAGAGGAAGTCACCGCGACTAGAGGTAGTCACCGCGACTAGACGGAGTCACCGCGACTATATGGAGTCACCGCGACTAGGGGGAGTCACCGTGACTAGAGGAAACTTAGCAGCAAACATGGTGATCTAGCATACCCTTTGATTCACAAGCTCAGATAGACCTTGTTGGCAAAATGGTATAAAACAACCAGATTTTACAATGTATAATTTCCATCGAGATCCGTCGCGGTTTTCCTATTTTATGCCCACCAAATTTAGGTGGCGTAATTGAAATCAAGGAAAAGACGGCGCGTTGTTGTCGAGTTCCCGAAAAAAGGTACTTTTACCGTATTCTGTTTGATTGTAGAGTAGTGATGTTTTGCTATCTAATGAACTTCCTAGATGCCGAACCAGATATTATAAAACGAACAGAAGACGGTGTATCACCAATGGTGAGGGTCTAGGTGCATCTGCAGTCGCACGTGATTCTGGCCGCGGCGAATTATAATGTCGAACCATTTGCAACCATGGCTGAGTTCAATTTCTTCTCGCTCATCTATTGGTAGCCATCTCTTTCGGCGATTGTGGTTGGTCCTTTATCAAGTGCTTACCCAACATAGCCAAATGACAACAATTAACCTTGCACCACAAATTATTGTATCGAGTCGACTCACATTTCGAAGCCATTTTATTAAGACTTTGACCTTGAAATCCACACGTCAGACCTGTACGGTCGATATACGGTGATAACAAGTCTCTATATTCAAATTACACGAAATACAGTGATTTCTTGGTCATTGATTTGAATGGCAACGACACCTGTTGTCACCGTGAGGACAGATTGATTGGGAAATACAAAGGACGACTAATTGACACTTTTCGCATATATGAACTACTACTAATCATAATTATGAGTAGGGTACCATGTCACTAGAATTACTGTTCTTTCTATCAGTTGTCGTGTTGTCATATCCGTAGTTACGATTATGGTAACCTTACTGCGAGTGGCAAAGAGTTTGAACGGTTTTGGTCTGTCCGAAAAAATTACGACTATTATTAGTAATTCTTATCAGTAGTAGTTCATAGTGAGATAGGTGACAATTAGCACTGTCATAAACTAACACACACACAGTAAAAGTCACCGCGACTAGAGGAAGTGATCGTGACTAAAGGCTAGAAAGTCACCGCGACTAGACTAGGTCACCACGACTTGACGAAGTCATCTCGACTTGACGAAGTCATCGCGAGCAGAGGAAGTCACAGGGACTAGAAGAAGTCACCGCGATAGACGAGGTCACCGCGACTTGACGAAGTCATCGCGAGTAGAGGACGTCACCTCGTCTAGACAAAGTCGCCGCAACTAAATGAAGTAATCTCGACTAGAGGAAGTCACCACCACTGGAGGATGTCACCGCGACTAGAGGAAGTCATCGTGACTAGAAGTGTAGTCACCGCGACTACAGGAAGTCATTGTGACTAGAGGTAGTCACCGCGACTAGAAGAAATCACTGCGAATAGAGGAAGTCACCGCGACTAGAGGAAGTCACCGCGAATAGAGGAAATCACTGCGAATAGAGGAAGTCACCGCGACTAGAGGAAGTCACCGCGACTAGAGGAAGTCACCGCGAATACAGGAAGTCACGGCGACTAGAGTAAGTCACCGCGACTAGAGGAAGTCACCGCGACTACAGGAAATCACGGCGACTAGAGGAAATCACCGCGACTAGAGGAAGTCACCGCGACTCGAGGGAGTCATCGTGACTAGAGAAAGTCCTCGCGACTAGAGGAAGTCACCGCGACTCGAGGGAGTCACCGCAACTAGAGGGAGTCACCGCGACTAGAGGGAGTCATCGCGACTAGAAGAAGTCATCGCGACTAGACTGTCATCGCCACTCGAGGAATTCATCGCGACTAGAGGAAGTCACCGCGACTAGAGAAAGTCACCGCGACTAGAGTAAGTCACAGCGACTAGAGAAAGTCACCGCGACTAGAGAAAGTCACCGCGACTAGAGGAAGTCATATCGACTAGAGGAATCACCACGACTAGAGTATGTCACCGCGACTAGAGGAAATCACCGCGACTAGAGGAAATCACCGCGACTAGCGGAAATCACCGCGACTAGAGTAAGTCACCGAGACTAGAGCAAGTCACCGCGACTAGAGTAAGTCACCGCGACTAAAGGAAGTGACCGCGACTACAGGAAGTCACTGCGACTAGACGGAGTCACCGCGACTAGAGGAAGTCACCGCGACAATAGGTTGTCACCGCGACTAAAGGGAGTCACCGCGATTAGAGGGAGTCACCGTGACTAGAGGAAGTCACCGCGACTAGAGGAAGTCACCGCGACTAGAGGAAGTCACTGAGATTAGACGGAGTCACCGTGACTAGAGGAAGTCACCGCGACTAGAGAAAGTCACCGCGACTTGAGTAAGTCACAGGGACTAGAGAAAGGCACCGCGACTAGAGAAAGTCACCACGACTAGAGGAAGTCACCGCGACTAGAGGAAGTCGACGCCACTAGAGGAAGTCACCTCGACTGGAGGAAGTCATCGCGACTAGAGGAAATCACAGCGACTAGAGGAAGTCACCGCGACTAGAGGAATCACCGCGACCCGCGACTAGCGGAAGTCACGGCGACTAGAGTAAGTCACCGCGACTAGAGTAAGTCACCGCGACTAGAGGAACTCACTGCGACTAGAGTAAGTCAACGCGACTACAGGAAGTCACCGCGACTAGAGTAAGTCACCGCGACTAGAGGAACTCACTGCGACTAGAGGAAGTCAACGCGACTACATGAAGTCACCGCGACTAGACGGGGTCACCGCGACTACAGGAAGTCACCGCGACTAGACGGAGTCACCGCGACTAGAGGAAGTCACCGCGACTAGAGGTAGTCACCGCGACTAGACGGAGTCACCGCGACTATATGGAGTCACCGCGACTAGGGGGAGTCACCGTGACTAGAGGAAGTCACCGCGACTAGAGGAAGTCACCGCGACTAGAGGAAGTCATTGCGATTAGACGGAGTCACCGCGACTAGAGGGAGTCACCGCGACTAGAGGAAGTCACCGCGACTAGAGGAAGTCATTGCGATTAGACGGAGTCACCGCGACTAGAGGGAGTCAACGCGACTAGAGGAAGTCACCGCGACTAGAGGGAGTCATCGCGACTAGAGGAAGTCACCGCCACTAGAGGAAGTTACCGCGACTATACGGGGTCACCGCGACTAGAGGGAGTCACTGTGACTAGAGGGAGTTACAGTGACTAGAGGAAGTTACCGCGACTAGTGGAAGTCACCGCGAGTAGAGTAAGTCACCGCGACTAGAGTAAGTCACCGCGGCTAGAGGTAGTCACCGCGACTAGACGGAGTCACCGCGACTATATGGAGTCACTGCGACTAGGGGGAGTCACCGCGACTAGAGTAAGTCACCGCGACTAGAGGAACTCACTGCGACTAGAGGAAGTCAACGCGACTACAGGAAGTCACCGCGACTAGACGGGGTCACCGCGACTACAGGAAGTCACCGCGACTAGACGGAGTCACCGCGACTAGAGGAAGTCACCGCGACTAGAGGTAGTCACCGCGACTAGACGGAGTCACCGCGACTATATGGAGTCACCGCGACTAGGGGGAGTCACCGTGACTAGAGGAAGTCACCGCGACTAGAGGAAGTCACCGCGACTAGAGGAAGTCATTGCGATTAGACGGAGTCACCGCGACTAGAGGGAGTCACCGCGACTAGAGGAAGTCACCGCGACTAGAGGAAGTCATTGCGATTAGACGGAGTCACCGCGACTATAGGGAGTCAACGCGACTAGAGGAAGTCACCGCGACTAGAGGGAGTCATCGCGACTAGAGGAAGTCACCGCCACTAGAGGAAGTCATCGAGACTAGAGGAAGTTACCGCGACTAGACGGAGTCACCGCGACTAGAGGGAGTCACTGTGACTAGAGGGAGTTACAGTGACTAGAGGAAGTTACCGCGACTAGTGGAAGTCACCGCGAGTAGAGTAAGTCACCGCGACTAGAGTATGTCACCGCGGCTAGAGGTAGTCACCGCGACTAGACGGAGTCACCGCGACTATATGGAGTCACCGCGACTAGGGGGAGTCACCGTGACTAGAGGAAGTCACCGCGACTAGAGGAAGTCACCGCGACTAGAGGAAGTCATTGCGATTAGACGGAGTCACCGCGACTAGAGGGAGTCACCGCGACTAGAGGAAGTCACCGCGACTAGAGGAAGTCATTGCGATTAGACGGAGTCACCGCGACTAGAGGGAGTCAACGCGACTAGAGGAAGTCACCGCGACTAGAGGGAGTCATCGCGACTAGAGGAAGTCACCGCCACTAGAGTAAGTCATCGAGACTAGAGGAAGTTACCGCGACTAGACGGAGTCACCGCGACTAGAGGGAGTCACTGTGACTAGAGGGAGTTACAGTGACTAGAGGAAGTTACCGCGACTAATGGAAGTCACCGCGAGTAGAGTAAGTCACCGCGACTAGAGTAAGTCACCGCGGCTAGAGAAAGTTACCGCGACTAGAGGAAGTCATCACGACTAGAGGAAGTCACTGCGACTAGAGTAAGTCACCGCGACTATAGGAAGTCATCGCGAGTAGAGAAAGTATCCGCGATTAGATAAGAGGAAGTCGCCGCGACTAGAGGAACTCACCGCGATTAGAGGAAGTCATCGCGACTAGAGTAAGTCATCTCGACTAAAGGAATTCACCGCGACTAGAGGGAGTCACCGTGACTAGAGTAAGTCATCTCGACTAAAGGAATTCACCGCGACTAGAGGGAGTCACCGTGACTAGAGTAAGTCATCTCGACTAAAGGAATTCACCGCGACTAGAGGGAGTCACCGTGACTAGAGTAAGTCATCTCGACTAAAGGAATTCACCGCGACTAGAGGGAGTCACCGTGACTAGAGTAAGTCATCTCGACTAAAGGAATTCACCGCGACTAGAGGGAGTCACCGTGACTAGAGTAAGTCATCTCGACTATAGCAAGTCACCGGGACTAGATGGAGTCACTGCGACTAGAGGAAGTCATCGTGACTGCAGCTGGGAATAGACCATTAGGATGATTGGTGTTCGAGTCTTTCTCGCCTTTTAGTGTGTTTAACCTGGAATTGTACAAAAAGAAATATGTTTAAACAAGTTTGGACTCAACTCAAGTACTGACCACGTGAGTTAATGAATGGATGGGAATCCATATAGTGTGAAAGACCATTTCATTGTAAACTTTCAGAACAGGGCGTCCATTCAGTGACGTATAATTGGTTAATGGTCGACCAGAAATATGAGGTACCCCCCCCCATAAACTACAAATACCAAACTTTCAGCAGGGGACCGCCTTAACCCTTATGTTGTTTGTCGAATTTATGTTGCCCGAACACCACTACACATGAATGCGTTGGAATATATGACATTTCTTTGCATAGCGTCTGCTTCCATTACATGAGCAGCCAGCGACCATTGTATGGGTTAATTGTGGGTCACATGTAAAAGGTAACTTAGTAGGACCCACTTAGTTAAATGCATATTGCACCGTACTATGCCATTAGTTGGGCGTGGTATATGCATGTCCTTCTATTTATAAGTGACCGTAGTCTGCTTATATTTGCTGATACACATTTCAGAGTCAAATGAACAATTAAAGATAACGATGCATATACAGGGAAGGATACACAGACAATGCAGAGTTATATCAGAGCCAGCTAATCAGGTATTGGACAAAAACTAGGGCGACTAATTGTACTGCGGTCAATGACGCGTCGAGACAGAAGACAGAAGACCTTCGTGGACGTTGATGGTATTACTGTTTACATCAACACTTCGATGCGACCGATATTGGCGATTAGCGTGAGGCGACGTGTATATGTCGGGGATAATTGTGTGCTATTGTCTTGTCACCTGTCATCCAGACAAGCTGGCGAAGCTTCACCCCAGATCAATAACTGGTATGCCAATACCACGGCATCGATTGTTGGTCTGTACGAGAGGTGAATTCACAATTGAAATTTTATCGAGGCAACTGCCAATATCCAGATTGAGATAACACTATCTCGCTCTTGGCACTTCAGACATTGGCAAATTATACTGTTCTGTGTGTGTGACGCGAGAAATCAACCAGTGTAGTCAGATCGTTATATTCATTTTCCTAAACAAGTTTCACAAAACAGTTATCATTGGTCTCTTTTGTCGGCAGCGAACTATGAAACTCACCATTATACGTAAAATATGTTGTGCGTTAATAGACGAAGAGTAAGACATTTTCCTACATTTAGTCAAACTATATACGCAAATGGCCATCAGTTCGAAAATTTCCAACCACAATTTTCCGACAGTTGAAAAAAATTGAGGCACCGCATTTGGAATAATTGTACACACAAGAGTACAACTGAATAGTCTATTTCAGATGATGTTATTGAAACGGCAATCCAGACATTTCTCTGTTCATAAAGTTCGTAGACATCAAGTATCGATTTTATTGGCGTAGAGAATTGATCGTGACAGTATGCACTATAGCCAAATTAGTGTTTCACATGCAACAAACCAACACCAATTCATTTCTCAAACCAACCTTCGGGATTTTTTTTACCCTGTGCCAATGGATTCTCTTATATATGCGAGTCGACCATAGGTCGCCTCGCATATATAAGAGAATGCATTGGCTTAACAATTTTTTATCATGTTTTTTAAATAAATGTTTCTTACAATTTTTAGGACATAAAATAAAAAAACATCCATTACCCTGCAGGGAGCCCCACACCTATATAGAAGCACATAGAAGAATGTCGTCTGCTCATGTTTGTCTGGGGCTCTGTATGGGTGAAATTATAAAATTGTTAAAGAATACAAGAACAAATTATTAAAATTGTAAAAAATTGTTAGGCCAATGCATTCTCTTATATATGCGAGGCGACCTATGGTCGACTCGCATATATAAGAGAATGCATTGGCACAGGGTAAAAAAATCACCATCACGATCACACCTATTCTATTCCTCTACCATAAAACTTCGACATATGGCTGTTTCAAATTACTGTTCACTGTTGCATCAAATTACGCCAATATTTGCACGTCTAGTCGCGTTGATTTTAAGGTCGAACCCATCTATAGCCATGAATGAGATCAATTGATGTTCTCTACTGTGGTGGTAGCAAATTCTGTAATCGATGGTAGTTGGTTCACTGTCAAATGATTACGAATATATAGCCACTGACAACAATAGTGCATTACAAAGAGTTCAATGACGTGTTAAATTACAGTAAGCAACAGCATCAAGAACTCGATATTGAAAGGTGCACGTAAGTCATTTAAGATCACTCCACGGTGATAATACGTCTATTGAGAGTTCATCGCATGATAGCCTGTTGATTAAAGATGGATTATCTCTTTAAATAACAAATTTTAAATAGTTGCGTGGGTATAAAATAATAGATATGAACTGAAGACCTATGTCCGGAGAAGCTTCTATCAATTAATATTGATTTTATTTCGAATATTAAATCGGGCCCGTTTATGTTATTATTTTTAGAACCGACCATTCGGATGAGACCGTATTGCGATATAGAGCACTGGGCTGTTCCTACGGCTACGCAACGAATGCCACATGTCACAGATTGGTTGTTTGTATTGTTTTGTTCCACAGATATAAGCGATAATGAGTATAATTAACGTTTATTTGTGACAAAATTGCACAATATAATTTCTGGTCTCTGTTAACAGTAACCACTATTGTTCGTTAGCGGAACAAACACACCTTTTTAGACCAGAAATATTCGAAATAAAATTAATATTAACCGATAGAAGCATTTCCGGACAGGAGTCTTCGATTCAAATCTAATATTTTATACCCCGGTAACTATATAATACATGTTTATATATTAAATACACATTTGTAACCGGGTGTACTGGAACTAAAAGTAAAGGACTGAGATAATCAACATGGGCAAATTTGTGTAACCTCAGTAACCGATTTTAAATGTGTGTAACCCCAGTAACTGATTACAAATGTGTGTAATCCAACTAACCGATACAAATGTGTGTAACCACAGTAACCGATTACAAATGTGTGTAACCCCAGTAACAAATTAAAAATAAGTGTAACCCCAGTAACCGATTACAAATGTGTGTAACCCCAGTAACCGATTACAAATGTATGTAACACCAGTAACCGATTACAAATGTGTGTAACCCCAGTAACCGATTACAAATGTGTGTAACCCCAGTAACCGATTACAAATGCGTCGTATATTTTATTCTGCCCAAAAAACTTCCACAATATGTGTCATCGCGATAGCCACAAATGACTGGTCGTTTATGTGCCATTCCAATCAACCAACAAAAAATCCGAATAGAGATGCGTTATCACCATCGACTGCCATTAAATAGTGCATGGGTTAAATATCAGTAAGAATTTGGTAGTGGATCAACCACCATCGAAGAAAGATATGGCTACCACCACATGCGAAAGACACCATTGAACTCAGTCGTATTTATGGAGCGGTTCTATCCGTACCTTATCAGTCGTAGTGTTTAGAGGAACGTGCGTCCGCGGATGGGAATAGAATCTTAACCTACCGTGGATGCCCGTCATCCCAATCGCGTGTGTGTGGAGGGGGGGGGGCTGTCATTTGTATTTTGCGTTTTCAAAATGGTGTCTTAGCAGGAAGATACTGCAACATTTCATGGTGAACTAGATCTAGGTAACTTTGAATCTATATGCACGTGGATTTGATAGCGACGAGGAAGAGTTAATTTTGTTGGTCGGCTTTCTACAGGCGGAACGAATTTACCGATATTAGCCTACCGGATCCACCCATTCTCTTTATCTGACGTGTTTTTTTTATGAGACGCGAGAGTCTTATTATAACAGACTTCATACCCTTGCACGGCTAGAATTAGTATGATATCCTCTGTAGATATTTGAGAATTCGAAACAGCCACTGTGTTTACCTCAAATGACTTTGGCAATTTACCCGATCGCAAAGCCATGAATGTGAGTCCATCAATGCAGAATTCATATATAGGTCGTGACGCTCGCGTCGCCGTCTGCATGGGCCTTGCGATCAACCTTAAAGTTGCCGCGACAAAACGAGAATAGACCGTAGCTCCTCGATACCTAGTGTTCGACTAATTCACGATGCGCTGTGTTAGTGTCAAGGCTTAGTTGCACCTTATTGTGAGTTTTCCGCCCCAGTGGCCGATATTACCGATATGATAATACCAAGGCACAGAACCTCTATTAGACATAATTGCTGATCCAATTAGAGAAGATGTATCAATTTGTTGGGAACAGAGATTGCTATTTAATTTGACATCTGTGGTTTATATATGTACTACATTGTAGGTCGGCTCTGTATGATGGCGCTAGGTTGGCTGGTTGGCCGGCTTGCACTTCCGGGATTCTTACGCGCGTTGGGTCCAACGAGTCCGAGTCAAGAGAATGCACTCCTCACGCATGGGTACTCATAATTGGCACGCACATACATATGCACACCACCACAGGCGGCAGCCACCACATCTTGTACTCTAGAGGATGGTGTACCTCTTAGAACAGACGCCAGTTCTGTACATCTATATTGCCCAAGGCCTTGGTCACACGCATACGCTTTCATTCGTTTAGGTATCAGCGTATCAGCCAATCCTGATTCAGTTTGTATTGATACATCACATAACGAAACTTTACGATACGCTTCAACGCCATAATCATACTGTTTTGACACACTTCCCCGCTCGTCTCCACTTGAGTAGACATTTACTCTATCAACATAGTTTTATATTAGGGATATAAATATCGTATTATTGTTAACCGGGTATAGTATAACGCCTCTATTGTGATGATGTGATCCCAAAAATGGGCATGCGTATATTATATTATCCGCGTTATGCATGAAATGTTCTTAGGCCGTATACTGCATATATATGCAGCTATACTGCCTGTAAGTCTAACGCCGTGAAGAGGAACGGAACAGTGAGCAGAGCAGGCTAGATCGGGAGATTTCTGAGATTTTACGAAAACCCTGTGCCAATGCATTCTTTTAGATATGCGAGTCTTCCTTAAGGAACCTCGCATATTAAAGATAATAACAATATTTACCTCGACCTTGTAAGCCAGTGCATTCTCTTACTGGTATATATGCGAGACTCACTATGGGAGAATCGCATATATATGAGAATGCACTAGCACATAATCTTTAATGCTCGCGTCATGAAAGGGTTAAAAGGAGGAATTACATCTGGTTAATACCCCTGACTACCTATAAATTAAACCTTCACCGTATTCATTATCAGCTGATTTATCTATTGGACGAGGGCTGAAATGAGTTCCGTGACTTGTGCACACAGACCACCGCATGTTGATAATATGATATGTCCGATAACCTTATCTGTATCACCACGCACCCGCGAAAACCTGAGATCACTGATCCGGAGGATGTCAACGATATCGGAGTGAATTGTTAGAACACATCTCACGTAGATAATATGAGAAAATAACTTATTGTGCGTCCATTTTAAGTAGGAATAAGTTTTGCCCATAGAACCTGATGTCAGTCGGTTCTCCTGCTTGTAGTTCATCACATTTCCCCACTTTAGCGAATTATTTCAATTTATAATTGCTTTTGCTCACTCGAATTTTCGAGAAAATCTATTCACTAGTATAACCCCTGCATTTTCCCGCTGCCAATATCTGCCAGTATAATTATACAGTAAATATCTCGATGAAGCATAGGATTTAACAGCGTTAAAACCCGTATATTTTTTAATCTGCGCGCGAAATGGTGGGACCACTGTCGGCCCGGAGAAATAACAAAGTCGCCGAGGCATGATGTCATTTACCTCATGTAATGAATCTCTACTATATATTATATGACTTGTATATATTATATGGCTTGTATATATTATATGGCTTGTATATATTATATGGCTTGTATATATTATATGGCTTGTATATATTATATGGCTTGTATATATTATATGGCTTGTATATATTATATGGCTTGTATATATTATATGGCTTGTATATATTATGTATATATTATGTATATATTATGTATATATTATATGGCTTGTATATATTATATGGCTTGTATATATTATATGGCTTGTATATATTATATGGCTTGTATATATTATATGGCTTGTATATATTATATGGCTTGTATATATTATATGGCTTGTATATATTATATGGCTTGTATATATTATATGGCTTGTATATATTATATGGCTTGTATATATTATATGGCTTGTATTTATTATATGGCTTGTATATATTATATGGCTTGTATATATTCATGGCTTGTATATATTATATGGCTTGTATATATTATATGGCTTGTATATATTATATGGCTTGTATATATTATATGGCTTGTATATATTATATGGCTTGTATATATTATATGGCTTGTATATATTATATGGCTTGTATATATTATATGGCTTGTATATATTATATGGCTTGTATATATTATATGGCTTGTATATATTATATGGCTTGTATATATTATATGGCTTGTATATATTATATGGCTTGTATATATTATATGGCTTGTATATATTATATGGCTTGTATATATTCTTGGCATGATATGGACGCCATTAACACCGGAGCAGTATATCATTCCGCGGCTTTGACACTCAAAAGCCAGATGTTCAGTGATGTATAGCTTGTCAACCGAATTCTGGGGGTAACATCACCCGGACAAATGACATGTTTTCTGGGGGTAACATCACCCGGACAAATGACATGTTTTCCTATTCAAACACACATACTTCACTTTCAGTGCATGGCGGATAATTTTTATCTCAAACGGGTTCCTAAATAGTGAAAAAAAGTGTATATTTTTTATGATAAATTCGGAAATAAGCCGGAATTTCCATTAAATGTGCCGGGCGAGAGCAAGCTATATAATCGCTGTCCCATGCATTGAGTGATCATTTTAAATAGTGGATATCATACATTGTTCAACTAGGCGATAAATACATTCATCTCAGTGAGGATATAGGTTCTATGTTGAACCAATGCTGTGATATCGGTGACACCCTCGGTGACGACAGTGTTAGCGGTTTTACGGGGGTGATCATTTTGGGTCTCCATATATATATGTTCTGGATCCGGTGGCTCAGTTGGCAAGATGTGTGGAACATTATGCCAACCTAAGATGTCCAGCGATGGCGAAGCTGATCCGCATCTCGACCAGCGTGGAAGTGGTAGCTCACTGCTCAGTGGTTAGAGTGTCGGACTTGTAATGGTTTCAACGCACCGGCATGAATTCGCGCACAGCCGGTGGACTATCGTCTCCGCAACAGTGGCTTGGTCAGATTAAGCGGTGCATGTGCTATATATAGCCATACGCTGTTTCAAATCTCGCGCCATGGTTGTGACCCTTGGGCAAAGTCGCTTGTACTGTGCTCGCTTCGTCGTACACCCAGGTACCTTTCAGCCTAGACGAGAAATAGGTACCTGGTTGTTTGGTATCCGTAAGCCGCTCTAGTGAAGCGCCTGTAAAATGGCAGCAGGCACAAGACTCGGCATTACTCATAAAAACAGCTGGGGTAATAATGTAAGCGCTTAGAGCTACACCAGGGATTAAGCGCTGTATAAATGATATACATTATTAGTTGTAATCAACGGAAAGGGAAGATATATACATGTGAGGAACCTGATTCGTGCACATTTGTCTGACCAAATTTGTCAGTTGCTTTCCGGGGACGGTGGTTTCTACGTGCAGTAAAATTATTTCCCAGTCAAACCATCAGCGCAGGCTCCATCCACCCTTATACAGAACTGAACTATAGTGCTGAAATGACGCTAAAACCCTAAAAAAAACTTTAAACCAATTATTATTGACCAAATTGGGGGGTGGAGAAATACAAAACCCCTATCCCTGTATGCATGTATGCGTATAATTTTTCGAACTCTTTGCATGGAAGGTGTATGGAAGTGTATTGGTGCCATTTTGAAGAGAAAAAATTGGCCCAGTAAGTGCTAATTAGCACATACGTATCAGCTAATTAGCTGATAATAACAGCTAATTAGCTGATAATATCAGCTAATTAGCACATACGTATCAGCTAATTAGTTGATAATATCAGCTAATTAGCACATACGTATCAGCTAATTAGTTGATAATAACAGCTAATTAGCACATAATAAGTGCTAATTAGCACATACATATCAGCTAATTAGCTGATAATAACAGCTAATTAGCTGATAATAACAGCTAATTAGCACATAGTAAGTATGGACCATTTTCGAGAACGGTAAGGATTTCGACCGATTTGACGGCATGGGTGGGTGTCCGGCCCCAAATACCACCTAGAAACACCAACACCCCCCCCCCCCCCCCACCCATCACCCCCGGGGTGCCACCCGAGGGGGTGAAAATGGGGTATGGACCATTTTCGGGAACGGTAAGGATTTCGACCGATTTGACGGCATGGGTGGGTGGCCGGCCCCAAATACCACCTAGAAACACCCCGACCCCCCACCCATTACCCCGGGGGGTGCCACCCCGAGGGGGTGAAAATGGGGTATGGACCATTTTCGAGAACGGTAAGGATTTCGACCGATTTGACGGCATGGGTGGGTGGCCGGCCCCAAATACCACCTAGAAACACCCCGACCCCCACCATCACCCCGGTGGGTGCCACCCCGAGGGGTGAAAATGGGGTATGGACCATTTTCGAGAACGGTAAGGATTTCGACCGATTTGACGGCATGGGTGGGTGGCCGGCCCCAAATACCACCTAGAAACACCCCGACCCCCCACCAGGGGGTGATGGGTGGGGGTTGGGGGTGTTTCTAGGTGGTATTTGGGACCGGCCACCCACCCATGCCGTCAAATCGGTCGAAATCCTTACCGTTCTCGAAAATGGTCCATAACCCATTTTCACCCCCTCGGGTGGCACCCCCGGGGGGTGATGGGTGGGGGTGGGTATTTCTAGGTGGTATTTTGGGCCGGCCACCCACCCATGCCGTCAAATCGGTCGAAATCCTTACCGTTCTCGAAAATGGTCCATACTTACTATGTGCTAATTAGCTGTTACGTATGTGCTAATTAGCTGATATTATCAGCTAATTAGCTGTTATTATCAGCTAATTAGCTGATATGTATGTGCTAATTAGCACTTATTATGTGTTAATTAGCTGTTATTATCAACTAATTAGCTGATACGTATGTGCTAATTAGCTGATATTATCAGCTAATTAGCTGTTATTATCAGCTAATTAGCTGATATGTATGTGCTAATTAGCACTTACTGGGCCAATTTTTTTTCTTCAAAATGGCACCAATACGCTTCCATAAAGGTGTGACTTAACTTGAATAATTAATAACAGTTTCAGCAGTTGGAAATTTCATCCATAACACAACATCGGTTAGAAAGTTCAGACCGAAAATAGGATGAAACTGAACTGATAGTTAGATTTTCCAACGAGTTATTAGTTCGAAATTTGTTCGAAATTTGTTGTCAGTTGAAATGTCTAAGTTGGATACCACCACAATGGTAACCACGACTCTGTGTAAACCTGTCCTCGTTTGCGTGGATGAAACTATATTTGCGAATGTCTGTCTGTCTGTCTGTCCGTCTGTCTGTGTTCTATAGAAATGCACAGGGGACCACCTAGATGGCACAAAAGGGGTCTAATAGGGATAACTTTTTACGAGAAATCTGACAAGAATTGGTTTAGTCGCCGATTGTCACGAAACTTATACAAATTCATCCCCATGGTATGAGGTGTCTAATGGCGTGGCTTAAAGCTGCCAAAAGTGGAGTCATTCGAGTCAGGGGTGCACTGAAAGGGAGAGGGGCACCAAAATTGATACACAATATTTTTAGCGCCACTTTCCACCAAATGATACACATTCTTAATTTCTTATCCATGATATGAGGAATCTAATCGTGTGATTTTAAAGACGTCATATTGGTGCTGCTTTGGTGAGAGATGGGGGTGGGATGGGCACTAAATTTGATAAAAAATTGTTTGGTTTAAACAATATTTAATTTGAACTAATACAGAACATAATTACATACAATAAATACAAAACATATAAATTTTTTTAGTCTTCAAAAGAGGATTGGGCAACAAGCTTGGGGGCTTTTGTTAAGTCCTATCCTCAGGAAATAAATGTTACCCCAATAGATACCATTGGGGTATAGCAGACGAGTTTGGTTCTGTGTGGTCCGAATAATAAAGTTTAGGTGAAGGGATAGGAAAGAGAAAGGGAGTGCAGGCGGTGGTTGAAAATGGGTCGATGAACTTACTATTAACAGTAGGATAAGATATATCACGGAGAAATAAGTGAGGATTGTATCGTTTTAAATTGATCACCATTTATTGTCACAAGCCAGTGAAAAGTCTTAATGCAAATAAATTTGAGCACGCTACGACCCAATTGGAGAGAATTCCAAATCGGCGGAATATCAGAATTATTCACATTCCTTTAATGAGCTTTTTAGTTAATGTATTTAATAAGTATTTAATAAGTGACGAAATGTGTATGTACCATAAAATTGTTTAGTCGCGTATTAGCACCAAACTTACAAATAATAATCTCCATGATATCAGGAGTCTAATTGTGTGGTTTAAAGATGTCAAAAGTGGGGCCATTCGAGTCAGGGGTTCCTAGAGGGACACAAACATTGATAAACAATATGTTTAGCGCCGATTTCCACCTGATTGATACATATTCTTCTCCGTGATACGAATAATCTAATCGTGTGATTTAAATGCGCCAAATTGGTGCCTTTTGGGTGAGAGATATGCAATTGTGGCCCTAAATTTGATTAGAATTTGTATACTCGCCAATTTTCATAAATTGTATATATATTCTTCTCTATAATGAGTCTAAGTGTGTGGTTTAATGATGTCAAAAGTTGTGCCGTTTGAGTCCGAAATAGGGACGGGAGGGTCACAAAAAACTTACAAAAATATGTTTAGTGCCAATTACCATCAAACTCATACACGTTCTTCTCAAATGATATAATGAATCAAATATTTGCGGTCTAACAGGGGTAACCTTATACGAGTAAGATAATGGTGCGGGTTAAAATTTCCTAAAGTGACGTTGTTGGTGTCAGGCGAAGGGCTATTTTTAGCACATATTTTGACCAAATTGATATATTATTCTTCTCCGTGATACGAGGAATATAAACGTGTGATTTAAAGACGCGAAATTGGTGCCGTTTGGGTGAGAGATGGGGGGGGGGGGGGGGTAATAACTATGATAAGAATTTGTTTAGTTGCCGATTACCACCAAACTTATATATAATCATCTCCATTATATAATGCATGCATGAGTCTAATAGACGTGGTTTAAATATGACAAAAGTGGCGCGGTTCAAGTCATGCATGAGGGGAGTTGCACCAAAGTTGATACAAATATATTTAGCACTGATTCTACCAAATGCATGCACGTTCTTCTCTAATGATATGATGAATTAAATCACATTTGGGGTCGTTTGGGTCATGGATGGCGAGAGGAGATTCACTAGCATTTATAAGATTGTTCAATTCGCCGATATCCAACAAAGTTATATATAGTCATCTCCCAGGCCATTACCATGTCGTTCTAAGGAGTTTTTGGCATTCGAATTTCACAATCTCGACAAATGGTGACCGAATTAAGGCACTTGAACAATTATATCTTCTCAACTGTCATATTTATATGGGGATGGAAATCACAGGGCATTCCTATAATGATCTAGCAACACAGATACATAGAAGAAAACATTAAAAGTACCTTGAATCGTCAGAGGATTGCATATTAGAATGGCTCATGTATATATTATCATACGATTGAGTCTGTCCCATTCAATATAGTTTCCACAAAAAGTTACAATTGCCAAGAGATATGGAAATGTAGAGCAGGCCTGTTCAAAAATAGTGGCCACAGTGGCAGTCAAATATGGTTACTTCTGATATAAAGGAAAACGCAGTCCGTAGCACGTGACTTTTCAGGATCCTCCAATATTGACATCTGACACGGGTATATCTGCCCGATACAGATGATTTCTTTAAATTTTTAGAACAGACTCATCGCCTAACATAAACAACTCAAAATCTCGCTGTGTCGGGCAGATGCAGCTGCTATACATGCATAACATCAATTCTTTTAAACTGAAACTGATTAGCCAGTATAAAGCACCAGAACAGAGGAGCACCTGGACATATCTTTAAAACATCTGTATCATCATGAAGATATGATAAACTAGATTGATTGATTGATTGATTGATACATCTCTATGTAAAACACAATTGTCGTCTTTTATTTTTTCGAACTAATGTATTTATGATGTTCATGTTTCATGTTATAACGTCTGAAGTATACGCAGTTGTAAATAAATAAATACTTCTTTATTGGTGGGACGGATTAAACGCGATAAACAAAATGATAATCGCTCCGACCTGACAAGGTGAGCCACTACTTATATTCCATGTGTAAGAATCATGTTTTGTGATGCCAATTGGATATACAATTTATGAGAATACGTGTAACACTTTGAGAGCAAGAGTATTCTATATTCCCACCAAATATCCACAGAGGGTTTCACATCACTTTAACCTGGGCAACGCCGGGTAACCCTGCTAGTTTACGATAATTTCAGTTACGCATGGGTAACATAATTGGTTTATGTATGTATACATAAGGCTAGAATTGCTGAACTATAGGTATATCTATATTATTGATTAGTTTTAGTGGATTTATCAGTGTTGGGATTTTCTCCGTGGAAAGTCAATACGAGGCACTCAGCCCGGGGACACAACCATTTAATGACACCAATCGACGGCTATCGCAGATCTCACTCAGACTGTCGGGGTGTTCATTCAAGTGTCATGGAGTCCGTTGTGTCAGTATGGTACGTAGCCCTCGTGTTCTGGTGACCAGGGACGTGTTCTATATATGGTCTCCATTGGGGTGTGCACCTTGGAATTTCCTACTGAACTCCATTAAATTGTACAGAAATTTTCAAGTTCGAGAAATTCCATTGGCGCCCCCTTCGGTTGGAATTTTCCAACAGTTGTCTCAAATTATATACCCTGAGTTCAAATTATTATATACCCTGAGTGTCATACTGTCTTTGGATTGGATGATCACGTATCAGAGAATAGTTTTTGGCCGTTGCCCGGCGAGCGAACTATCGCCCCTGGGCTAGAGTCCTCGATCTAGTTATCCGCTTGTTGACGTCACGATTGACGCGAGGCATAATTTGGAGCGATGCCCGAATTGGCATGCATGATTCTGGGGGCGAGGCCATGCAGAACCTCACGGTTGGGGCGATGCGAGACTTTTGTCATTTGTAATCAAACGCATTTTGACTGGTTTTGGGTGGAATGGTGAGCGCTAGTTTTCCTCGATGGTATCTTATAAACAACAAGCAGAACTATCGATCTCGGCATGCGGCCTCGGTCATTAGTCCTGCTTGCTATTTAATTGACACCGCATCTGGAAAATAGTTCTCGCTATTCCAACCCAAGGCAATCAATGGGTGTATATACACTGTCAAACTGTTGGTTGTAAATTATAAACTTGCCATATCAGTCCAACAATTTTAAATTAGGCAAATATTCGACGTTTTCATGGTTAAAAAGCAACAAAGTTCACAACAATGTTGGTTCGAAAATCAACATACCATAAACAATTCAATCTAATTGCGTTGTGAAATTACCAGGTAATGTTATGCCAGGAATAAAATTTCCAAGTGTTCAAAATTTTGGGGTGGGACTAATGTTATTCATTATGACCTCGGATGTGGGATGGAAAAATTCACCCCAGAGGGTCAGATATTTTGGCCGGACATGAGGCTTGCCGAGTATCCGGACCAAATATATGGCCCCGATGAATTTCTGTTCAATAAAAATCTTTGGCACATTCCTGTAGGATCGTAACGGTACATCTGGGGAGAAATCTGATACGATATTCGTGATTATCGTGGATGATTTCAGCAACATGACTCGCGCGCGCAGGGTTAACCCTTTACCCAACAGAAGGGCCCTGTGCCAATGCATTCTCTTATATATGCGAGTCGACCATAGGTCGCCTCGCATATATAAGAGAATGCATTGGCTTAACACATTAAAAATTATAAAATTGTTAAAGTATGTAAGAAAAAAATGGTAAAAAGTGTTAAAAAAAGATTTTTTTTTAGGCCAATGCATTCTCTTATATATGCGAGGCGACCTATGGTCGACTCGCATATATAAGAGAATGCATTGGCACAGGGAATAACTGTAACTATCACAATGTGGTCAATGAGCCGGTTCCAATGATATCCATATGTGTATGGTTTTAATGAGACAGACCGAAGATATTTTAGGCTGTTGAAGCTTTATTTGGCCGGTTTTGGTCGGTTTGTTGGGTAAAGGGTTAATACGTTTAAGTGAAATCGACATGACTTCAAAAAACAACATCGTTGCATGTGGCACGAAATCCGAGAAACGCGCATGTTGATATAAAGTCTTTACAACTAAGATTATACTGTGTTTACCGGCCATGTTTACCATGGGAAATCTCCATATCGGTACCATTAGAAAAGGGAACATGTTTATATGACAAATAAATGTTAGTTTGACGATTTCGAGGATTTATTGCAACGATGACAATTTTTCGAATGTGGAAGTATTTCGTTCGCCATTTGTGAACTTGCTATTGTTTACGTGTTACGAAATGTACAATTAGTAAAGACGTTTCGCGTTGGGGCTTCCGTTTGATCGATTATGTTAACACAATTAGTCCCTTATAGTGCCTCTTATGTGACTCTGCGTTTTCAAGTGAGTTTATTCTGAAGATTCTCTGAGTTTAACCAGTTGGAAGACATACCCCCATTGTTATGGGGCACCCACGAATTCGTCCGTATTTATTGACTTGGAATGTGAAGCGGAACTGGTTGGTCGCCATTGATTTAGTTTACGCAAGACATGCTCATGGCTCGTTAAAATAGTTCCGGTGGCGTACGATAGCAGTCACGTGTTGTGTGTGAGATAGGAAAATCTGACCGAGCTATCTCACACGGACTGTCTGTGCTGAGGTGTGTAGTGTGGGCGAAATCCCCACCTCTATCGCCACGTCCCCGAGTATTTAATGCGGGGAGACTATAAATATGATAATACGAAATAACTGGTTGAAAAATCAAACAATCAGAACAATTTCAACCTATCTTTAAACATTAGATATACACCATCAACTTATTATGGTTCTTATTGACGAATCTTACGTTTCAGGTTTGGCGGGAATTTGATGCTGACAGATCTGGTTTTATCGAAGCAGATGAACTTAAGGTATGTATATGATTGCCACCATCTATTGTGAGCAATTAATATACAGTATATTTTAATGGTGATGTACTTGCCAGAATATAAGAGCAAAACTTGCCAAAACTATATATTTCCACTGAACATTTATGAGTGACATGTGTCCTAGAACTGTCGACTACATAACATAAATCACCCCTTTAATTTTTTCAACGAGCTAGAAGATAGTGTTCCACCACTTCATCGTCTGCTCGACGACCATTATGGTCTGGTTGTTCATGATAAATAAGGGCCTGGGCCCTTATAATGCGTCAATATTCGAGAGATATCTCCGACACCATACGAGTGACATTTGCAACGCACACTGGGAGAGCTTGACCCGCCAACATTAATGCGCATCTTCTCTAAAATATTGATTATTTTGTGGTTTTATAATGTCAATACCATTGAAGGGGTGCTCTCCCGTAGACGCTTCGTTTGATTCATTCATCAGAACAAAAGTCTCGTCTGCGATACTAACTGAATTGAAGATAACCTGAGGGGACCGAGATCTCATTACTGAAAATTAAATAGCATTGGTTCATTCGCTTCTTAATTATTTCAGAATTTTCTGAAACACCTGCTGCATGAGAGTAAAAAAGATGATGTCACAGAAGAACAGCTTATAACGTACGCAGATATGATGGTACGTTTTTTTAGTTCTTGTCCGGATGCTAAGGTTGTGTAACGCGCTATATGACCTATATAATATGAATGACAAATGACTTATGAAATAACGTGTCCATTCCCAGAAATTTACAACATGCGTAATGAGTAATTCCTTAAAGCGGTAATGTACGCCATTTTCAGTAAATTCCCGGTGAAAACAACGATCCAAAATCGATAATATATAGATAACTAAGTAATTTGAGTCGAAGATGTAGTTTGTAAACGTTCAGGTTAACAGGTTATCTTAAAATCAAAGTTAATAATTTGATATAAATTAAATTTATGGCTGGAGTCATAAATTAAATTACTAATTTCCGTGTACAAGACGGATAGTGGATTGGGCGAAGCGTGGCAAACCTGATCGTGTAAAATATTATGTTGATAAGAGGCGTAAACTCAAGCCACTCACTGACTAGTGACTATGCAATGACTTAATGAGTATATGATACTAGGATGCAAATAATATAACATTTATTTGATACATTTGCTTGAAAACTGTCAAAAAATTACTCGACAACGACAATTGGTATTTTCGCATTCCGGCTAATCTGCCATCCGTAACATTACTTTGTACTCAACAGACTTTCAAATAATGGAAATCTGATTACCTTATTCTACAACTAAGAGAAAAAAGAAAACAACAAAAACATTTGGGTACAGTATCCCTTTAAGTTGATATACAATTGACATTTGCCATAAATTAGCCTGCAGCCGATATATCGCAAGAATCATTCGAGCAATAATTCGTGGCATTTCGTCACTCTAATAAGCAATAAATACACAGAAAGGCACGAGTGTGTCAATGGGTTTGTCGATACGACTCCAGTGCATATGCCATTTAAATAGCCTCGATTCCATGAGAGCTGACATTTTATGTAACTTTTCAACGGGGAAGCTTAGCGAACAGGCTTACACAAACGTTTCAGGAATTAAAGGGACACCTTGCCTTCGAAGTACAGTAATGCTCTAATTAATCGACTCCCTAACCACAGCAGAATTATGGGTAACTTTTCAGGATTTAGTCGGAAATATGGCTTGTTGCCATTCATCGGAAAGCTCTCCCCGAGTTACCCATAATTCTGCTGTGGTTAGGGAGTCGATTAATTAGGGCATTACTGTAGGTTCATATGATATAACATAAAAGTATGTAAAGCATTTATCATCACAAGTACATGAAAGATGGATTAACCCTTTACCCAACAAACCGGCCAAAACCGGCCAAATAAAGCTTCAACAGCCTAAAATATCTTCGGTCTGTCTCAATAGAACCATACAGATATGGATATCATTGGAACCGGCTCCTTGACCATATTGTGATAGTTACAGTTATACCCTGTGCCAATGCATTCTCTTATATATGCGAGTCGACCATAGGTCGCCTCGCATATATAAGAGAATGCATTGGCCTAAAAAAAATCTTTTTTTAACACTTTTTACCATTTTTTCTTACATTCTTTAACAATTTTATAATTTTTAATGTGTTAAGCCAATGCATTCTCTTATATATGCGAGGCGACCTATGGTCGACTCGCATATATAAGAGAATGCATTGGCACAGGGCCCCTCTGTTGGGTAAAGGGTTAACTTTGATCTTATTTTCAATATTAATAACTCTCAAAGAATATGATTTCTCGTGTCAAAACCATTTTTATGTAAGTATTACTGTACATGTTACAGCGGAATTATCGATCAAAAGTTTAATTTATCCAATAAGATACCAAAGTTCAATCAAAACTTGACAGTAAACATTGGAAAAGGTCAAAGCATTGAATAATATTATGATAATCATATTCAGACTATTAACGATGTTTGTTGACAAATCAATTTAACAGTTTTGTTTAGATAACAATGGTTTCAACACAATAAATTTCATTACTGTAGAACTATCAATAATTAAGATAAGAACAAATATATATTTTTTACACATTTACCCACTTTGAATGCCTTTGGTCCCTTTAACGTAACATTAATGAATTTATTTTGTGTGATGACATTGAACAACCAAATATAGTATGCACCATTCATCTGCCAGTATTAGTTTTAAATGCTGACTCGAGTTTCCCCTACACAATTGCCGTGTGACATAATGTCAATTATTGGTTGCTTGCAATCTATATGATTGAGGGCAATGAAATGGGTTCCACGCAGAACTGTGAAATTGCTGTCTGGAAAAAGTATTGTAAACCTGTAATAAATGGCGAAATTCACTACCATGCGTCGGTACTCCCGATAAAATCACAGTTCCACCTTACTAATACTCAGACATGCCGAAGTGTAATTTCGTTTTTATATTCTCCGAAGACGAAAGTATAGTGAGCAAATGAATGAATTTGTCATTAGATATGGTTTTAATAAACGTTATTGCGGCAATGTCATGCAAATATGAATGGATGCATGTCTGATATTGTAGTTATGCATCTCACTTTTCGAATAATCAATTGAGGGTACCACAGAGACTGACAGTCCGCCCGTCCTTTCGTATACAATGTATATATCGGCATTCGATCCATAATTATGGAATGCAGCATGGAGTTTTGCCACCAGGAGAACTTTAAATGAAAGTGTCAAAAACATTCCAGCTCAACTTGGGGAGGCATTTATACTTGTATGCTGAGCAGTCAACAGAATGATAAAGAAGGAAAGTCAACAAGTTTCAGTAAATGGATTGTATTGTGTAAATGAAATTAATTCCACTAAGTGTGGGCTGCAGGCTGTGTCGATGGATTCATGTGTTAAATCCAAGATGGTTCCAGGCGCCCATGCCTTTTAAAATATTTCGGAAGAATTGGATAGCTTCCATTTAGAGGAAACACCAAAGAACCATATGAAGTTTGAATGAGGGAAGTGGCACGCAAGTTGCGCCAAAGGACTTAAAGAGATGGCCGCTGGCGACCATGTTTTTAACGAAATTCGGAAACTATCGTTGGCTCCCATCTAGAAGTCACCATGAAGATCATGATGAAGTTTGATGACGATCTGATGACGGATGTGGCCTTTAGGTTGTGCCGAAGGATTTAGTCATGCAAAGAGTAAAATCCAAGATGGCCGCTGGCAGCCATGTTTTTTGACGAATTTCGGAAAAAAAATCGATGGCTCCCATCTAGAGATCACCCTGAATATGCAAATAAAGTTTGGTGACGATTAGACGAGGGGTGTGGTTTGTAGGGTGTGCCAAATGATTTAGTCATGGAAAGGGTAAAATTCAAGATGGCTGCTGGCGGCCATGTTTTTTAACGAATTTCGGAAATAATCGCCCATGTTTTTAATCGAAAATCGTTCAAATTCGATAGCTCTCATCTGGAGGTGGTCCTAATCATGCCTGTAAATTTCCCAAACATTTCTTAGAAATATGCGGGCTGCTGGGTGTGCCGATGGATTCAAATTTGAAATCCAAGATGGCTGCTGGTGGCCATGTTTTTTAACGAATTTCGGAAATAATCGATGGCTACCATCTAGAGGTCACATCGAAGATCCATATGAAGTTTGGTGGCGATTAGATGAGGAATGTTGTATGTAGGGTGTGCCAAAGGATATAGTCATGCAAAGAGTAAAATCAAGATGGCTGCCGGCGGCCATATTTTTCATCGAAAATCGCTAAAATTCGATAGCTGTCATCTAGAGGTGATCCTAAACTTGACTGTAAATTTTCAAAACATTTCTCCAATAAATGCGGGCTGCTGGGTGTGCCGATGGATTCAAATTTGAAATCCAAAATGGCTGCTGACGGCCATGTTTTTTATCGAGTTTCGGAAAAAATCGATGGCTCCCATCTAGGGATCACCAAGAAGATACATCCGTATGAAGTTTGGTAATGGTCGGATTAGGGATGCTGCATGTAGGGTGAACCGAAGGAAATTGTTGACGGACGACTGCACTGACGAACGGACGGACGACGGACCCCAACCCACAGCAATAGCTCAAACTTTACAAAGTAGACTTCAGCTAAAAAAAAACATCTACAATTCAGAATATGTGTCTAGTTTACTAACAATGCAATTCAGTGGCATCATATATTACGATTTTCCAATTGTGAGGAACTGAGATTTCTCTTAAAATGGAACAATTCGTGACACTAGTGCTATCTTAAAGATGCATAATCCGATTAAGCGCCCCTCAATTAGTATTTATTTGGATTGGGGGGGGGGGGGTAAAAAATATTTGATTCGAGTCGAGGAACCCCTTCTATCAAAGCTCAGAGTTATTAGATATGTATTTTTATAATCTATTAGTTTTCACCATCGAGACTTATTAGTGTCCCAGAAAAAGTCGACGAGCCGACGGTCTCCAACCAAATTGCGGATGAAGATGGATAACACTAAAATCAAGAGGCTTTGTGTTGATAATAAGGCCAAATTTCGTCGAACAACATGTTGATAAATAACACGTTTCGGGCAATTTTATACTATAGTTGACCGTGGTTAGCATTATTTTTGGGCAATTAATCGATTCTGATAACTGAAGCGGCATTTCTACAAAAGTTGTTGTTGTTGGAATCTGATTATATGGGGACCATCGAATCGGATTGAGTACCTTTAACCATTAATTTATATACTGACTGGATGCTCACATTCAGGTATAAATTGGAATGGCCTAATCTTACGTGACACTTATTGTGGAGCAACCGCACATGCTGTGATTCGATACTACAATAATCATATGGTGATAATTAGGTGTAGTACCACTACTAATAACAGTTTACTATTACTGTACCACTCGAAGATACATACGTGTTTGTACATTAAATACCAAAGTTGATAGGGCGCTAAAATAGTATTATAGTTATCACTAGCATGTTACCCAGCCATTCGGCAAACCTCGTCATTCTCCGTAACCGTCATATGCGGTCAACGATCGAGGAGTCCATGCAGATTGAGTATCCAAACATTTAAAAACATTTTTATGTGGTTTTCTATCTGTTAAAGTCACACAGGGACATGTCTAGAGTCTCTTCGTTCTTGAGTTCGCCACCTTGGAAATTCGAACTACATACCGTTGACCCAGATCAAAAGTCCCAACTTTGGAAAATATCATTTGCACATCACATTTGGCCCGGAACTGATACTTCAAGATTTCCATTTCTTGGCAATTTCCAACGTAACATCCCCTCTGGTTGTAAAACTCCAGCTAATGGCAATATCATCAGTCCGAATGAAGATTTTACAGAAACAGCGAAAGTAGTTAAATATTCGATTGTTGATATATTCCGTACTAAATGTATGTTGGAAAATCAGACTATCATAACAATTTATGATTGGTGGTTTGTTGTGTCAGGCATGGAATTTCCAAATGTTGATTATTTTTTTTACCAAAGTTGGAGTCATAAACTCATTTTCATTATAACTACCATACCATGTTATTTGTATCGTTCATAGAGCACGTGAGTGTATTTTACACTAATATATGACTCAAATTCATTCAATTGTTGCATATATTATGTTGAGTATAAAAGGAGATGGTCCCATAAATGGCCAGATTTAGTGTACAATATCCCTTTAAAGTCGACAATTTTCCTAGTTTCGGTAATTTTTTTAGACGGACTGAAATGTACTGCACCTCTCATTCGAAAAATTCCAACTGTTTGGAAGCTTAGTGTCTGATTGGAAAAGTTCAAATTTTTTGGAAAGCTTGGTGTACCCTTTGGAAAATTCCAACCCAAGGGGGTGGGGTGCAAATGGATTTTAACCAGAAATGTTGGTCTAGTTCAAGGGAGAGTGCAGCTGGAAATTCCAAGTTAAACACCCCAAACGGATACCATCTAGTCAAGTCCCAAAACATAATGCCGATCGAGTTTCGCAACGGGACCTATACACACAAAAATAACAGATGCCCGATATGCCAAGTATATCATATATCAATAAAATTACTTTCATTTCGGCCAATTTGGCCGGTTACTTCATGTGAGTTTTTCATCTGACGTGTGTGTCGGAATAATGATGTGGAGGATTTATGTAAATGTTAGCCCAAACTACATTTCCAAGTAACGATGGTTTTGTTGTTTATTTTGAGGAATAATACCGCGTCAGATGAATTCAGCCCAAATATGTTAACAGTTGTCGTGTAAAACATTCGGCAGTAAGTTAGCGTTATTTAGTATTTGTGGATGTCCTTTAACATGGGGAAAATAGACTACTGCGCTTGAACGAGCATGTGAATTGTCGTTTTTAATGTATAGCAACTTTATAATCAATAACAGAGGCATTCTATGTCAAATAAGGTCGCTCTATTTACGATACCAATTGGGGAACTTTGTAAATTAAATTACGCGTAAACTTAACCTGCTGCAAATAGAAAAGGTGTCGGAATCGGCGTACTCGCCCCAGGGCTAACTCGCCCAATCGGCGCGTGCCAAATCGGAATAAAAGGCCAACTCGGAATAAATTTAGATGCATACGGGGTGTTATATGGCGTTTGGTCCGTTGTTTCTCAATGAATATTATTGAAATTTGGTGTATATGTCCGGGCTGGGACATGGAATACAACAACGTTTGAATTGTTTTTAAATTTACAAATTTGTTGATTTTATTCATTTTGTTTTCGTTCTGAAACACACTATAAAGTGTATATAATATAATAACGAACACGAGACATACATAATTTATGAACTGTTAACAAAAGATATCAAATTCAATACATGACAAAGATGACTCAGTGGAGTTTATAAAGTGAACATAAAAACATTGAGGTAAGAATCTTTTTAAGGAATTCAACTTTATTTAATGATAATAAACACATAAATTAAAATAACAAACATGAGACATACATGATTTATAAACTGTTAACAAAAGATATCAAACTCAATACATGACAAAGATGACTCAGTGAAGTTTATAAAGTGAACATAAAAATATTAAGGTAAAAATGTTTTTAAGCATTACTAAACCGTCCACTTCACTCATCCGATCATCACTAAACTTCATATTTATCTTGATATTGATCTATCAGATGAGAGCTATCAAATATTTTTTTAATTTTATAGGAAAAAATGGTCGCCAGCGGCCATATTGCATTTACGTTATATGTTATCGCGTCATGTCGATATCTAGTATTACTTAGAAATTTCACCTTTCCAGATTCATAATTGCTCCATTGACTGTAATTATTCCCCTCTTCGGATAGAGTGTCACTGAAACTTTATTTTGTCAGACTGTCTGTATAGTCACTGATTATATATGGCAATAATCTGTAATAAGATGTAGCACTATTTTATTTTATATTTACATGCAGTGCTGTTTTTATACAACAATTCTAATCCCCCCTAGATCATCATGTGATCGACCATACATCGCGCGAGGACCTGGTTGAATTAAGGGGTTTTTTTTATGGATAACTTCTGTCCTTAAGCTAGATTATACTTATGACATTTAATGGCATGTTTCTAACATGGAGGGTTAGATATGCGTGAGACACCACCACTCTTCAATTCACACCAAGTTATCAGCTGTCATATTCGGATATTAGAACCCATAGCCATGATATATGGTTTATTTTGTGTATACTAGTAATATTGTTATTTTCAGTACCTTTATATACCAGTACTGTGTATAACAATGCATATACATTAATCCATGTATACATGTATATTGATTCAACGGATTCAGTGGTTTTGTCCATCAGTCTATCAAATTTGCGGGGAAAACATGGCCACAAGCAGTACACCCTGTTAAATTTCGAATGTGAATCAATTGGCGCACCCTGCAGCCAGCTTTTATTGGAGAACTTTTTCTCATGTGGATGGTTTGGGTCATCGCTAGATGTGAGCCATGTTTTGTTCTCAAGCTGTCCTTGTGAAGACATCACTGCCAGCGGTGATCTTGAATTTTACTATTTTTATGGCTAAATAATTTGGTTGATCCTACAGACGACACCCCTTGTCCGATCGTCACCAGATTCCACAATGATCTTCTGGATAACCAGGGGGAGAGTAATCTAATTTTCCCGAATTTCGTTAAAAAACATTACCACAGGCAGCAATTTGGTATCTTACTGTTTGATCCTCTTTTGCGTGACTGAATTGTTTAGCAACTGTACAGTCATATCCCTCATCTGATAGTCACCACACTTTATATTGATCTTCGGGCTGACAACTAGATGGGAGCTATCGAATGCTTTGAATTTTTTTGGAAAACATTGTCGCCAGCAGTCATCTTCTATTTTGGTTTTTATATACATGTATATCTCTTCATTCGGATAGCCAGTATTACGTAGGTACTTCAACTTTCCGCATTCCTGTCATCATTTGAAATATAAAAATTTACCTGATACCATGCACCCTTCAAAATTTGTTTCGTCGTATCTATTTTAATGACCCGTATGGTAATATTGATACAGATATATTTGTCAAACATTTCTTTGTACAATATACAGGTATTTAGTTTGTAACTAAATCTAGAAATATATAATAGTAGCTGGTGGACCCTACTTCGTCCGGGATGTTCCCCTCTGATTTTCGGAGAATTGCGCGATTTAACCTTGAATTGACCATTTTAAAGGTGAACGTCATGTCGGGTCACGGTTTGACCCGCCCAAAACACTCCCCGGACAAAAGTCACGACAAAAGTACCCGTCGAAATCCGCCCGGCTTTACCCGATTTGACCTTGAATTGACAATTTTGAATGTCAAGATCAGGTCAGGGTCATAATTTGACCCACCCGAAACACTCCTGGGACAAAAGTAACAGTAGGTATTATATTTCGTTGAAATACTTCGTTTTACCACATTTGACCTTGAATTGATCTTTATGAATGTCAAAGTCAGGTCGGGATCAAGATTTGACCCGTCCAAATAGTCCAGAAACGTGCCTACATCAGCACGTTCGAGAACATGGTCCCACGTGAAATTGGACCCGTCAATATTGCTCCCGGGATCGAAGTAGTCCTACACACAAATTTTTAGTCGGATCGGTCAAGGTCCAGAAACATGCCTATGAGCGAGGTCAATTTGACACGTTAAATACCAAATCCGAGTCGGATCAGTCGAGCAGTGTTAGAGTCTATAACACATACACACATGCATTCATGCATACACACATACATACAGACAGGTGTTCCAAAATGTATAATCGATAGCTACAACAATTCTATGGTAGATAGTTCACGGCCGACCTGATGCATGCATCTTAGTTTTCTTGTTTGACATATCTCTGTATGCGTACCGAATGTATGGTACCTCATAATCAACTTCAATTGAACAGAACTGGCATCTAACGTATATTACATTCGCCCGTGATATTTAAGTACAGTCATTAAGTTTCGCATCTTGTAAATATGAATATCGACCGTCCCTATAAAAGATCGACGGACTATATAGAAATCCGAGATATGTATACTCCCGCGTGATTATCGCGGAAGTGTGTTGACCTCTGATCATCATCAATTGAGTTTGGTCAATTCGGCTCAAATAGTTCATATTGTTTCCTTTTAACAAATTCCCTTCAAATTCCGTTCATAGAAAATCGCCCCAAAGTGATGAGGTGGTTCGGACATGACTTATATAAAGGCACCGGTGGCCTTTGTTATATAAATTATAATTTGGGAATAACAGTTACAAAATTATGAACATTTCCTCAAGAAAATACTAATAATATAGTATGATAATGATAGTATGAATGCGATGTTATCCACAAAACACACAGAGCGTTTGTTTATATACAGTACGTAAATAGCTAGCGATAAGCAAAACACTCAACACCGTGGCGAATTTTTAGGGGAGTGATTCACGGTGTCCCATTCAACAATGAAATATTAAGAGGCCAGGCTTAGCGATCGCTACACCGGTATGTTGTAAACAAATGTAGCATTTCTACCCAAAGTTCATTAGTGGGATCTCCCCGGTGTTGAGTGATTTGCTTATCGCATACTCTTTACGAGCTGTTTACATAACATGGCTTTTGTTTACATAACAAAAATTACTAACGTGACAATATCATGCAATTTACGCGATATTTATGATTGGTATAAGAACAAAATCTGTCCATAATATAATATTCTTTCTGTTTTAGCGGTTTTACCGGGTGTGACTATTTTAACAGCAATAGCCACCACCAACGCTTACCGTATCTTTAAAGCGACGGTGAACTTTCGTAAATGACATTTGACTGCTTTTTTTAACATACACTCTCCTAGGCTGTTAACTCGACCATGGACGGTAGCGCTGACAAATCAGACGGCATTTTGATTGGACAATCAAAACGCACGCTTCTGTGTCCACGGGGCATAGGGATAACCCTTTACCCAACAAACCGGCCAAAAACGCCCAAATAAAGATTCAACAGCCTAAAATATCTTCGGTCTGTCTCAATAACACCATACTAATATGGATATCATTGGAACCGGTTGGTTGACCACATTGTGATGGTTACAGTTATGCCCTGTGCCAATGCATTCTCTTATATATGCGAGTCGACCATAACACGTTTTACCATTTTTTCTTACATTCTTTAACAATTTTTATAATATTTTTCTACATTCTTTGACAATTTTATAATTTTTTAATATGTGTTAAGCCAATGCATTCTCTTATATATGCGAGGCGACCTATGGTCGACTCGCATATATAAGAGAATGCATTGGCAGAGGGCCGTTCTGTTGGGTAAAGGGTTAACGTGACATGAGGGAACATTTGAACGCAATGTGTTGTGAATAATATCGATCATGGCATGGTCAGGATTAGTGTACAGAAAAGGAATGTTTTCTCAAAATAAATAAATTATTCCAATCATATTTACTTAGAATGGTATTAAGCAATCGGTGTTCAGCAAAATAGTAGTAATTTGTTTTGTGTCATGCATTTTACTTACCAGTTCTCTCGACGACTGTCGATTTGAATATGTGTATTTTTTTTTGTATCACAATTTTTCACCGCATCCAATAGATCTTAAATTGGCTTAATTAATAAGCTACCACCGATTTCATATTTTTATAGCTTGGGCATTAAGGTAACAATATCCAGTAACATAACATCAGGTCAGAGACTTATACAGGGTCTTCGCTGCGGGTGTCCATCTGGAAATATCCAACAGCCCCCCCCCCCCCCCCATGATCCAGACAAAGCTTCCATGTTCGCGACATTCTATATGTTGCCTAATGTGAAAATGTGTTCTATAAGATGAATGTTTTGATTTTATTTCAGTTACAAATTTTCGACAAAAATAAAGATGGAAAGTTGCAAATAAGCGAAATGGCAAAGTAAGTTAGTAATCAAGTCATATTGGTAATAGCCATATTTAGATGGACTGTCGGCATAGCTATAACAGCGACTGAAACTTGAAACTTTCAATTTCAAAATGTCTATTATCTCCAACAAACATATGTTTTCGCTGCGTGTGATCTGATATGGCAATTGCTTCTACTTGATACATGCAGACAAGCATCGACTGACAAAGTGTGTCACCCTATTTCTGGGACACGGGATTAAATTTAATAGAAATCATGATTCAATAAAAACTAAGGCTGGTATGCAGGTTTTATTGCGACGAATTGTTCAAATTAAACAATTTTCCCAGTCCTTGTTTAAATATTCATAAACACAGTTATTTCGAAACTATCATTTGTTTCAGATTACTTCCAGTTAGAGAAAATTTCCTATGTCGGCCGATGTTTAAGGTGAGTCAAAAGGTATCATGTTCTTATTTAACCAACATAGAGCATAATATCCTGTCAGTGACATGACTTGCGAATATGGCATCTTAGAAAAGAGAAAGTTGCATAAGTCCTGGAGTAATATTGGTGAAATAAAAACTCTCAAACAGGAGAATCGGATATATGAGTGAAAATGGTATATTTTTCCAATTCCGGCCGCCATTTTGAAAGCCATCTTGCAAGAGGAATAAAAAATATTGCATACAAATTTCATAGGATCCCAATAATATATAAATGTTGGTACATGTGATCAAAAATTCTCTCCAATAAAACGGAATTAACTGAGACTTAGTTCATATTCGATAACATGCCAGTCACGTTGGACGCCATCTTTGATTTTGGAAGATGTTCGATCAATGCTTGAAATTGCTTTAGCTTTTCAATGAATACACCTGAATACACTAAAGTGTTATAAGTAACAATGAATGACACAAACTTTGTCAGATTAGAATGCCGGCCGGTCGTCTAACGGCTTTATAAAAGTCAAAAATCAGGTTATAGATAGATAGATAAAACGGCTGTAACTATGTAGTTACAGTAATTCCCAAATTAATCGACTTCTTAACCACAGCAGAATTATGGGTAACTTTTCAGGATTTAGTCGGAAATATGGCTTGTTGCCATTCATCAGAAAGCTCTCGCCGAGAGCAACAAGCCATATTTCCGACTAAATCCTGAAAAGTTACCCATAATTCTGCTGTGGTTAAGAAGTCGATTAATTAGGGCATGACTGTATTTCAATTTGTTCACATGATACAGGTGGCACACAAAATGTAAGTCGGGATGCCGAAATAAATTTTTCAATAAAAAGGGGAGGATGTCTGCAAGTTCAGAAGACAATGCATTTCGGGTTAGACAGCAAAACCCCGGATGGGGGGGGGGGGGGGCGGTTAACATAATGAACTTTGGACAGAGTTAACAAACGGTTAAAAGCCAAAAGAACAATAGAACTATAGAACCACCACCAGTTGCAATTAGGTGATCCTGCAACATACTAAACGCATGTTACATAACTTATCGACACTATATATATTGAAGATGTATGTACCTTTGTTTACTGAAGATTTGTTTTTCAATTTGTATGGTTATCAATGATGAAATGAACCAGAACATTGTGAGTCTCTTTATCAACAGCCACCTATCAGACTGAACATGATTTTTTGTGAGAGTCCTATGTTTATGTAGAATAAAACTATAATGCATTGGTATGTACGCCAAGTAATGTATTCACCCTGTAGTGTGATTATAGAATGACCGCAAATATAATCCCCGCCAACAGAAATACAGTTTTAAGTCCGAAATATAGGCACCGCAAAGCGAGTGGTGTGACTTTTCCACGTCCACTGTGCACTTGACAGCCCAATATCTCCTATTCCACTCATATAATCCAAGTCCCTGGCTATAATTGTGGAAGATGAGTACCTCAAAAACACAATGCCATAATAAAAATACTTACATAATTATTGTTGCATTGCCAACGGCACTATATGCATGTAGCTATTGTTTACATGTTTGCTGCACATTATCGTCAGAAATCGGACATTTTACATCAATTAAGTTACTGGTATAACGAAGTATGTGACTGCTTAAAGATGGATTATCTCTTCATATAACAATTTTGAAATAGTTTCGTGGGTATAAAATAATGGTGATACCATATAGCGATTGAGATAATTAGGGTGCTCCCATAGCTACGATCCGAACGTCAAACATCCCAGATTGATTGTTTGTATTGTTTGATTCCATTGTAAAAGCGAGAATGAGTCCAATTAACGTTTATTTGTGACAAAACTACAGAATAAAATTTCTGGTCTATATTAACAGTAACCATTATTGTTCGTTAGATAAACAACCACACGTTTTTAGACCAGAAAATATTCGAAATATAATCAATATTAATGGATAGAAGCATTTCCGGACAAGGGTCTTCGGTTCATATCTAATATTTTATACTCCCATAACTATAAAGCACATGTTTACAAAGAAATCGACCATCTTTAAGAGTTAAATTGTGTTTTGAGGAATTTATCGACAAGGAAATTGAAATATGTCAATTTAATCCGAAAATGGGGCTTTCAAATGGGATGGAAGTGAATTAAACGCCAAATCCGTCGCCTATGTTTTTGACTTCAATGCTACGTCTTTGTTCGGGAGCATATATGCGGTCAGGCTATAGGCTATAATCACAATGCAGGGTAAATTTTTGTGTGAATATTTGATATGTCATTCTGAACACATCAGCGGAGTGTTTCGCATCACTTTAAATCTCGATTTATTTATCGAATAAATAGAACTCTTAATCAACACTTTTTTGCATTATATTACTGGAATGTGCTTGGAAAGTAAAACCCATTATTTACGCCTCGGGTGAACATGAAATTTCTATCAATTGGTCATGGTCACTAAGTGCGTGGAACTACTCTTTGTTCCGTCACTTCCTGTCATTTTTGTTACACTGTTTACCCAGCCATTATAAATCTTCCGCGTCTAGCACTGCGTGTAGCGCCCGATTGTTTAGATTCTCTCGATATTAAACAAAAGAATAGAATCCCGATGAAACGGAATGCCACGATGCATAATTTTGCTGCCTGTATTATTATGACCACCTTATCAGATTTGTTTGTGACAATCAGAAGATATACATTATATAGATTACAACGCATGGTGGCAATACGAGTTCTGACAGTCCCGAAGTTTTGTGCTGTTCCAATATAATGGCAGATCCGTTCCATTAGACGAATACCATGTTCAGACTGATACGCTTCCCAACTCTCGGTGAAAGGGAAGCTTTAACCCTTTACCCAACAAAGCGGCCAAAAACGCCCAAATAAAGCTTCAACAGCCTAAAATATCTTCGGTCTGTCTCAATAACACCATACAAATATGGATATCATTGGAACCGGTTCATTGACCACATTGTGATGGTTACAGTTATGCCCTGTGCCAATGCATTCTCTTATATATGCGAGTCGACCATAGGTCGCCTCGCATATATAAGAGAATGCATTGGCCTAAAAAAAATTCTTTTTTAACAGTTTTTACCATTTTTTCTTACATTCTTTAACAATTTTATAATTTGTTCTTAACATTTTTTACGGCCCTGTGCCAATGCATTCTCTTATATATGCGAGGCGACCTATGGTCGACTCGCATATATAAGAGAATGCATTGGCACAGGGCCGTTCTGTTGGGTAAAGGGTTAATGAGGTCCCCGCATAGCCGATGTGGTTAGGTCATGAATACGACCATCGCAGTCTGAGCTAGACGAGATTGGCACGTGGTCGAATCCCGACATGGGCGAAAATCGGGACCGATTTTCAAGCTTAACCCTTTACCCAACAGAACGGCCCTGTGCCAATGCATTCTCTTATATATATAAGGTCGCCTCGCATATATAAGAGAATGCATTGGCACAGGGCATAACTGTAACCATCACAATGTGGTCAATGAGCCGTTTCCTATGATATCCATATGTGTATGGTTTTATTGAGACAGACCGGAGATATTTTAGGCTGTTGAAGCTTTATTTGGCCGGTTTTGGCCGTTTTGTTGGGTAAAGGCTTAATCTGAGTTGAGGGACATCTCTATGTGCCATTCTGATCGACACATGGCCATTTAGATAAGAAATGAGAATTCGTTCACGAACTGAATTAAGTACGCATGAAGCAATGAACACATATACTGACTACTTGCCACCATAACTGAGATATATAAATATATATGGCTTACTCATCAATTAAAAGGAAAATTGAGTTAATAAATCAATGCCCTATATATATAAAGTGTTTAATCATATATTCAAAATATTCCGACAGACGAATTATAAGAGGTGGCCAGAAATTGCCGATCGGCTCTATTGTGCCTCGACGGGTTGCATGTGGCCGGTTGTATCCTGCTCTGCATAGATCTCCGTATGGAAGGGGTGTGCTCGGTCATATGGCCTGGTGACAGTGGCAGTGATGTTGGGCGTGAAGGTGTTTTGTAGAGTCGCTGGTAGTTTTGATTACAGTTGTAGCGCCGCTAATTTTGTCGTTCAATGAAAATAAGACACATAATGGCCTGTTTGTGGTTTGTTGGATTTACCCCGGATGATTTGAAAGGGCCTTATGTCCTTTCCTTCAAACCAATTTTGAAATTTCCTATTTGGTACAAGCTGTTGGTAGTGGTATATAAAGACAACGGGCTGTTATACTCCGGTGTCTGTATAGTGTACGGTTGTTCCTGGCGACTCTGTCGCGGCATCATCAGTGGCTGCATGTGTGACATAATTCACCTGTTCTGTGTGGGAGGTGTGGTCTGGGCGTCTCTCGGGCCTCTCGCGGGCTGTTCTGTGCGGGAGGTGCATGTGGTCTGAGCGGTTACTGACAACATCAGTGGTGCATGGAGGGGTGGTATTCGTCCGTCTCCATGTCAACGGCCGGATGGGAAGTTTGTTGACGGTTCTTCTCCTATCCGTCCTCCGACTCCTCCTTCTGCTCTTCTTGTCATCCCGTTCCTTTGTGTTGGTGGGTTGTTGGTGTGCACCAGCGTTCAGATTTCGCCCAGCAGAGGGTCCTAAATAGGACCATGTTGGTGTAACAAGTCCAGAAACAGTAGTACGTGGCTACCTAAACAATGGAGCGCTGAGGCCATTAATGCGATCGCTGCAGGCTAAGTATACCAAGCTCGCAATAAACCCGAACAAATCGGCTGTCTGAACCCGAAGACACATAACCATATGTATTCATCTATTAGCTGATGTGCCTGACTTCGTCCGGGCTGTTTGCTAGGAGAAAAAAAAACTATTGTTCGATCGGTCCAGACACATGCCTATATGAGCGTATATGAGCGAGGTCAAGGTCAAGGACACGGTCGCACGTAAATTGGACCCGCCCATATTTTTCCCGGGATCAAATTTGAGTCGGATCGTTCGAGCAGTTTTCGAGTCTATAACACACATACATACATACATACATACACACACACAGAAGTTCCAAAATATATAATAGACATGTACTAGTAGCGTTGTCATTGCAATCATCATTGTCGATGGCCGTGTTCGTCATCGCCATCACCATCATTAAAAACAGCAACACCACAGTACAACAGCAGCACGATCATCATCATCGTCATGATAATCATCGGCATCGCCATCATTATCGACGACACAACCAACAACAACATCATCGTCGTGATCGTCAGTGTCCGCAGCAGCAGCACCATCGTCATCATCATCACCACCATCGTCAGCATCATCATTGTCACCATCATACTCATAATCATCATAATCATCATCATCATAATAATCATCATCCTCATAATCATCATCATCATCATACTCATCATCATCATCATCCTCATAATCATCATCATCCTCATAATCATCGTCGATGTCATCATAATCACCACCATCATTGTCAGCATCATCATTGTCACCATCATACTCATAATCATCATAATCATCATCATCATAATAATCATCATCCTCATAATCATCATCATCATCATCATACTCATCATCATCATCATCCTCATAATCATCATCATCCTCATAATCATCGTCATAATAATGATCATCCTCATAATCATCATCATCATCATCATCCTCATAATCATCATCATCCTCATAATCATCATCATCATCATACTCATCATCATCATCATCCTCATAATCATCATCATCCTCATAATCATCGTCATAATAATGATCATCCTCATAATCATCATCATCATCATCCTCATAATCATCATCATCCTCATAATCATCATCATCATCATACTCATCATCATCCTCATAATCATCATCATCATCATACTCATCATCATCATCATACTCATCATCATCATCATACTCATCATCATCCTCATAATCATCGTCGATGTCATCATAACCACCACCATCATTTGGGGCCTCCGGCTATAGGGATATGATTGATTTGAATAGTCGGATCATCGTCAAACAAACATGTAGACTCTTTCATTTACTGTATCTGCTGTGCCCTACCATACATTATATATGATCCATACACAAGTGCACATAATATAGAAAACACTGGCGATCAGAATAAAACTTATCGAACTTAGAATAGCCCCTCCCCCCTGAATCGTTGGATATATAGGCCAAGTCTTATAGTGACCCATTCGCGAGCGCTCACATAAACATATCAGAATACACGCCTTGCGACTCTCGTGAGTATTCGCGATAACTCGATCAAATGTGTCAAGCTAAAACGCGGGCATGGAACTCAACATGTTTTTCATGCAAAAACGCCGCCCTGGAGATCACCCCTGATATTTATTTTCCATTAGCGGCCATTCCGATGGGATGTTTCTAATACACTTGAGTGCCGTTGGTGCGGATGGTAGATTTACTGTCCGAGTACGCGTCTGGACGCGAGTTACGTGTTGTATTAAATACCACGAGATACTATTAAATTAGCACGCAACATATTCGTCAAGCTGACCTGTTAAAGGATTATTCACCTTTACGGGGAAATCGTTGCCGTGTAATACGGCAATCTCTATACCAAAGCGCACCAGTCATATATTTACTTTCTGACTCTGTCACCGACTGGGTACTAGTCTGTAGTTTTCTACATTTAGCGCGGGTTTTTCCAGCCAAAATGGCGAAACCGATCGCGCATAAAAGTCAAATTTCATATGTGCTTTGAGAACAATTTCCCGCAATAAAAACTTATTATCAAAATGGACAATTAGAGCGAAAGTCTTGATGACGATTTTCGCACGCTACTCAGCAAAATGGCAGCAAATTATATAGAGCTCGTATGTTTTACTTGACTGATGTTTGCCAAGTGTGTTGTTGTTGTTGTTGTTGTTGTTGTTGTTGTCCATATGCGTTTAGACATTTGTGTTGATAAAATAATCGGATAACCAAATCACACCCTTTCGCGATATAGTTCTTTTAGTGGGACTTTCCAAACTTATAAGGTACGAAATTACTCAAACTGTGTTCGATATTGTGTGTGCTTAATGGTGATAACATGGTGTATATAGTATATATATTAATATCACCGAAGTCCACCAAATGTGGCTAAAATGTCGCCAGTGGCAGTGGTTTTATCGAGTCATCAAGGGAGATAAACCTTACATGGAGTTTGATCATATGGGTTGAATCTTTTGTGAAGTGATGTGTCCGCTGGGGTGCTCGGAAGGGAATAGTAAGTCATCTTACTCAGAGTAGTTATTGTTCATAACTTCCATTTGCATATAGGCAGAAAAACTATCGTTTTCATAGACGAATTGTAAACATGCATCACTTCTGTTGGCGAAATCATTTCTTAATGTGTAAATAATGACCCGAGTTAATTTGCGTAGTTTCGACGTTTTATTTTCTGATATGGTACAGTTCGCATGTTTGGACAATCTTTTCGACAATCTTATTGATGATTGTTGCATGTACATGTATACATTCTTCCATATATAGGATATGCAGTTAGAGAATGGGTATTAATTAACTGATCAGATTATTCAGCCCACAGTATGTATTTAAAGACGTTTAAATACGTTTTGTTGATGGAACCACTGTTTATTCCAGCATTTCAGGGTTCGTAACACTATTTCAATCCATATAGCTCTTTGTTTCAGGGTGCTAATAGGCTGACCAAAGAAGACATTGAGCGGGTATTCAACCTTTATGACAGGGTGAGTATCGTGCTGATGTGTATATGTGGATTGGAGAAGGGACAACAACCCCGATAATGCTTTTTTGTGATGTTCTCGGCGAAAATTAAGTCAATTCCATGGTTTATATTTTAGAACGTCAAGCTTCATCCGCCACGCATCACCAGGCTATAACACATTATTATACGCTGCGAGAAAATACCACCGAGTGGTGAGACGGCTTTATCATATTTTAACCACAAATCAGTATACAACAGTTCCAATTGATTTATATAGCTGCATGGTCAGTGATTTCCGGTGGATTGACTTTTTCGAGTAACATGCAGGGGAACGGAACAAGGAACAGGAACAGCTTCCGAGTAACAAGTGACTATTCACAGTAACAGGAACATAGATATTAACACTATATTAACACTATTCTCAAAAGTAGTGTTTAAATGTTGCAATATTCATGAAGAGGGGTGCTATTATGCGTTCGAATGATCTGTAATATGTATCGTTTCATTGCGTAAAACGCGAGAAAATATAGTTTATATCTCTGTTCATGTTCCTGTATGTTAATTTTTACTCGGAAGCTGTTCCTGTTTCTCGTTCCGTTCCTGTTACTCGAAATAGCCAATCCCGATCTTCGTGCCATCTTAGTTCGTATACCATCGCGTGAGGTCTATTCTCGCTTCAAACAATTCACGCGTGATATGTGGAGTTCACCAACATACATGTATTATTAATTATACGGTCTGAGTTAACTGCAGATCCACATATATAAATAGTATGTCATTATGACTCTGCGTGTATGTTTACATGCAGGCTGCATTTTATATAGTTCAGCTACAAATGACTAGATATTCTCGCCACACATAAATATTGGTGCCCCCTGAGAAATAAGTGTAACCAATATGATGAACCATTATTATAACCATGCATATATAGGTCGTTTGTTGATTCAACAATGAAATAGGATTCACACAAATAACGTAAATTCCAATAGCTTTTTCCACTATGTGCTGTAGCTCCAGCTTCACTGCTTTCTTCATGTAAGATTACTATTTTATCCGTTTTAATGCAAGTTGAACTTATTATCTCTGATTTCCTCAAGCAGTAGGGCTCCTTCTGCACTCATATTTATCACTCGTCTGCTTTTAGCACGTTAATATCCCTCCAAATCAATAATAGACCATTCCTATGTACACTTTTGAACTAACTGGGATAATCAATTTAGTATAGAGAGAGTTAAACTATCAAAACAAGCTCAACATATTTGTATTTGAAATGTTTACCTGATGTTTTGTTGTCTCACTCTTGAACATTCCAACTATTGATAATTTAGACAAAGTTGTGGGAGGGGCGATACACCACACCCCATGTCAACATGACTGTCTCTAGGTAACATGAATATGACGGAAGTTCAATTTCACGCCTTCGACTTATTATAAGTGCATGTGTCTCACAGAATGGTTGGTGCGTGCTGAATAAAAACACTTCCTGTCTGGGGCGTGGCGACAGGTAGAGCAAAATTACGTCACATGACACCCATATTGTCAAACTGGACAATTTTCTCTATTACAGGATGGCAATAAGACAATCGAAGATGACGAACTCACTGGCTTCCTCAAGGATCTCATGGAACTGGTGGAAGAGGTGTGTATACGTTTATTTGTGAAATAAACCAACTGCGTAGTCTCCCCTCCACCCATAAGACTGATATCGCGATATGGCCTAAAAACAAACCACACTCGCAATTAAATCAAAGTAATTAACTTCCGTTTCCCTTGCAATGTCTACTATCATTGTCGTTAAAGATGCATAATCCGAATTAACGCTCGCAAATTACTATTTCCTTGGCTTCGGGGGTCAAAAATGTTAGATTCGAGTCGAGGAACCCATCATCAAAGCTCAGAGTGATCAGATATCGATGTTTGAAATCTATTATTTTTCACCACCGATAATATAAGTAGCCCAGTAAACAGTCGACGAGAAGACCGTCTCGGACCAAATTGCGGATGAAGATGGATAACTCTAAAATCAAGTGGCTTTTTTGTGTCAGATATTTGACAAACCGGCAAAATTGCGTTGAACAAAATGTCGATAAATACCAAGATTTGTACAATGTTTATGCTATAGTTGACTGTAGTTAGCATTATTTTTGGGCAATTACTCGATGGTGATAACTGAAGCGACATTTAAAAAAAATGTTGTTGATGTTGTCGTTGTTGTTGTTGGGATCTGATGATATGGGGACCATCGAATCGGACTGAGTACCTTTAACAGATGCGCATCGTTATCGACGTGAAACATTGTGGCAATAGCGATGCGTTTGTTAAAGTGACGTGCTCGTTTTAATTTAGATTTTTTTAATTTAGATTTTTTTCTCGTTTTCTTAAAGACATATTATGGACTTGTTCGGATGCGTATAGAACTGACAAGTTAGTACCCAGGTGCTATGCCAACTGTGGGAATGTAGCATTACACTAACATCGCTGAAAAACTCAAAGAAATCAACAATACCTTTCCATAGAAATCGTCGTCTGAACTACGCTTAATTGCAAATATTTACATCTCGATTCGGGACGCAACAATCGGCGATAAATTAACGCAAATGATTTCGCCATCGAGACTCATTCCATTTAATTAATATATAAGAATGACGATGTGTGCTGTAAATTTTGATTAATATTCGTAAAAATAACTCCCTTGAGCAAGATTTTCTCCATTTCTATTTGATCACCCAATCGGAGTGTTTTATATCACTTTAACGACAAGACACTGTGCCTACTATATATAGGAAAAAACACCAGACGTGTGGAAGTATCCGTATGTAAATGTACCAATGGTGTGACGTCGAACAATTTACTTCTCTGTTCCAGACTTCACGCCGAGTCATGTGCACGAATTTAAGACAAACATTATTCTGGAAAATATAATCACTCAATCACAATAGGCAACAATTTAAAAGGTGTAACTTGTTATGCATGATATGAGGAACGTTTATGGTACGATTAGGCATATTTAACAAGTCCCATAGATCTAACAAGGACGGGGCTAATTCGTGGTTATTTTCGGTCTTTTTATAGGACTTCGATGCCGTGGACTTGGAAGAATGCCGAAAGACTCTACTAGACAAATGTGACTTGAACCGAGATGGAAAAATCGACCGAGAAGAGCTTTCGATGATTCTGTTGTCGTATCAGCGAGAACCTATGGATGCCGAATGACAACCTATACTGAGTTAAAAACATTTTTGGGAGTGACCTCCCTTCATACGATGCTCAAATTCCAATCTTCCACTTGTCGCTGATTGCGAGCAATGTTATAAAAGTCACTGCCTTTTTTAAGTTGGCTGATTTTCCTAAGTTTACAACCCTTATCGACTGATCGGTTCTGTTGTAATGCTAATAGCCAGGTTCAGCCACACATACGTATAACTTGTAACTTGTGTTGCTATGGTACTGATATGTAGAAGACATGCTGTCTTCTCTGCAAGTACCGATACGCTTAATTGGCTTCTCTCATAATAGGATATATATACATCCGCTCAGGCAAATTCTATTCTCCAACTGCCTGCATAGTGTCGGTAGCTCATTCGGTTATTAAAAGATTGGATTATTCATCTTGCTATAAGTTCCGTACGCTACGTTGGTCGCAAAACTTCTAAACGATTTGACAGTGTACGTCTAGGCGAAATGGTATCGTGAGTCAGGCAACTTTCGTTGGCAATGGCAACACTCGTTACAAGTTACACGTACGTGTGCCTGAACCTGGCTATTATATTCGTCCTGATGACTAAGTTATGATGTTGGTGGGACAAAGTGGTGTTGTGAAGAAGTTCCGTTATGTTTTATCAAATTACCATGTTCAAGGTAAATCTGAATATTTTAAGACACGACCATTCTGCACCAAAGTACAAAGATGTCTGAAAATATTTTAACTATCGTTACATTATTTCAAACAACCCGAATCGAGATTAATCTTCCGGTAATTTTACAACAAACAACTTGAAGGTTCCCTACATCAAATGGCTCTATTTTCGGATTGGTAACTACAACACCAGCAACATCAAAGCTAAATCGGCGAAAGCATTTCAACAGCATCATTTTACCAGTGTTAATTTACTTTGACATGAAATTAAAGCGACCTCTACACATCAAGTTTAGATTTTCAGCGCGTATGTGCGCTACCTCGAACTGAGTAGATTTGACTACATGCATGTATGTATAATTTAGCTATAAGCTGTCAATTCACGAAATATTGTAAAACACTCAATTTTTTTTATTACTGTTATTTCTCGATAACCTTAACATGTGCGCTCGGATAGCAGCTAAACCCGTGTTTTGCACGATGTCAGCATTGTTTATTGCAACCGACTGACAAATGAAAATGATCAAAAGGAAGTTTCTCTTCAACTGAATGCGTGATTATCGCAAGGATCGTAACAATGTTATGGAAATATATTATGTGTAAACTGGACGTTTTTATCAATACTGCATGGGAGTAAGTTATAAGAATTACCCCTTGTTTAAATTAAGGTTATGGATTATAACTAACAAATTTGAAGACAAATTTACTATAATGCACCACGCATTGTAGAATTTGTCTTCAAACCTTCCGGTTATAAATGCATAACCTTAATCGAAACAAGAGTTATTTATTATTATTTGTTTACTATATATATATGGAGAAGAACATTATACATTATCAAACTCAAAAAGATCCCACATGACTCGTAGATATGTGAACCATTAAAGAACGTATCTTATTAGTTTTATTCTGATTACAAGGATAAAACATGAAGAGCATTATATAGTGTTTGTGTCATGTGTACAGTCATATGCTTGTAAGGTTATAGGTCGCTTTACGCGCGTCATACCATCTGGTTATACGGTATACATTTTAGGCTTATCCTGGTGCAGAGACGGCTAATTTCAACATTGAAAATCATACCAATTTTGTTCAGAAACTTAATCTTCCAGAATTAAAACTACATCCTCAAACTTTTGGATTCATTGAGAAGCTGGAAAACTTATATATCTAGTGCACGTATTGGTTTAATTTGCGGGGGTATTATTAAGTCAATTATGAACATTTCATTGAAAACGAAATTTGCTGGTATTCAAAAGAAAATCCATCTTCTCCACCACACCGGATTTATTTCAGTGAGGTTTGAAAGAAATGGTCCATTCGGCGCCATCGCAAGATGGATTGATAACAGGTGAATAAGCCAATCAAAACTTATCTTGGCGCCCTTAATTGACACTGCCACGTATAATTCAATTCTTTTTTACAAAAAAATTATTTAGATGTGCCAAGATGTGGACACTAATCCGACTATTTTCCTTGTTAATTTGATAAAGGCTATAGCATAGTAATGCTGTGTCGCAGACGCCATTCTACAGAAACTTTAGAACTGTCATTAGAAATTTACTTTACTTTCAACTTTCTATTACACACATCAACTAAGAATGTAGAACAACAGCTGTTTCTATGTTAGAGCATTCATCATGACTATTCGACTCGTGGTTTAAAATCTCTGTTAACCCTTTACCCAACAGAAGGGCCCTGTGCCAATGCTTCTCTTATATATGCGAGTCGACCATAGGTCGCCTCGCATATATAAGAGAATGCATTGGCTTAACACATTACAAATTATAAAATTGTTAAAGAATGTAAGAAAAAATGGTAAAAAGTGTTAAAAAAAGATTATTTTTAGGCCAATGCATTCTCTTATATATGCGAGGCGACCTATGGTCGACTCGCATATATAAGAGAATGCATTGGCACAGGGCATAACTGTAACTATCACAATGTGGTCAAGGGGCCGGTTCCAATGATATCCATATGTGTATGGTTCTATTGAGACAGACCGAAGATATTTTAGGCTGTTGAAGCTTTATTTGGCCGGTTTTGGCCGGTTTGTTGGGTAAAGGGTTAACACTTTCGATACAAAATGGATTCTCCCACTCAGGTAATAAAGTATACATTGGAAGGGTCTAGTATTCATCTGGAGTGATGTTAAGGAAATATTAGCAGACGACCGACAACAACAAATGCAGAAGGAATGCTATTCATTGAATGGAAATGTTCAGATAATAAATTCAACAATCTGGAGGGGTGTTCATGAAAAATAAGCAGTCGACAGATAATAAAAGTGTATAGAAGGAGTTCTATCATTATTGGAGGAAATTATTATCTGAACATATTATAAAGGATAACTACTCGTCGATGAATATTAGTATAGAACGGGCTAATCACTGTATAGTCGATGTATGACATCAGCTGTTTCTCGTGTGCTTTCTCCGGAATAATAAAAACGTGTCTTCATAGCGAGCTTCGTCACTTTCTGCTGTTGTCAAAATGTATGTTTTGCCCAGGAGACATAACAATAGTCTTCATATTATTATCTTGAATCGACTCTGTATTGCTGCAATATGATATTTATATTCCCAATCAAATGATTCAGTTTAAAAAATAAATTATGATTCCATTGAAGTCACTGATATAATAAATTGTTAAACTGGTAAGGGTATATTCATACGCTGGCAATTTTGCACGGCATATTTTGCAGGCAATTTCTCACAGAAGACCACATGGTGCCAGAACACGAACGACAACATGAATTTAAATGCATGTTGATCAAAGCTAATGACATGAGAAAACATATTTCGGTAGTCCCACATGTAACGTTGCTATTATAACGCATTGCCTTAAAATACCTGTCTGATTTATTCTTGCGAGATAATTGCATGATATTTACAGGCAAATTTCGATAGCTACGCTACTAGTAGAACTACATATTTTTTACTTCCTATGTAGTTAGCTGTGGTACAGATGCATTGTATAAGCATATTACCATTCGTTTTCTGGCACATTGTGGCTTTCTATACCGAAATGCCTCCAAGCGAATACCTGGTAAATTTGCGACTGTATGAACGTAAATATCCTAGAAGTTCACTCGATTGTAAACACAAGAGAAAGTGTGTCAAACAATAGCATTGTGGCAAAGCGTTGACGCGTATTGAATTGCTTCACTATTTGAATTGCCAGTACTGACATTAAAATACATGTTAACATTTCCTAAGCAAATTTTCACATTACCAGGCAAAAATCACAATGATTCAAAGGCATCGTGAAGATCCACTAAATAATCCGTCAGCTTTATGATGAAAACGATTACAAACGATCATAACCCATAAGGCTGATCATTGTTCACCGCTTTTGAGAAACGAAAACATGGACGATCTTTATTAGAGACAATCATTGGAATTTTTGCTCGCTAACAATAATTCAAAACATGTTAAAACTTCCTCTTTTGAATCGATAGCTGGTCATCAAAACCGGCGATTTACCCTTCCATAATTGGAGCTTCCTGAAATTGTGCGAAAACATTGTGCCAGTGCAACCTCTTATATATGCGAGTCTCGCATATATACGAGAATACAATGGCCTAATAACAATTACCTCGACCAGTGCATTCTCTTGTATATGCGGGACTCCCTATGGGAGACTCGCGCCTATATAAGAGAATGCACTGGCACAAGTTCTTTAATACTGCACCAGCGCCGCTCCTGTCACGAAAGGGTTAATGGGCTCATGGATAGAATTCAATTATTCTGGTATAGAAAACGTACTAATGATGGTTTCGTGGCGTCAAATGGGATGGTCATCTTTAATTAAATGTGGCTAACGCGTCGCTCGTTTCGAAAGCTAAATGGCTGATAGGGCTTGCCCACCCCTGGTTAAGTGGTCCAGCTAATTTTCTATGATGCTGATTGGTCATGTTGAAAAGCTATGGTGCTGGTTGGGGGGGGGGGTGATGATGTTCAGAAACAGTACCATTCATTTTTCTAAAACTGTCATTTGCCGATTTCAGAAAAAGCCAATGGACATATAATATTAATTTTTTTTTTTTAATATATTTGGTTTTGGAATGTTTAGTACACATAATTGGCTTCTTTCATTCGTCCAGACTAGGCAAAGGCAGCGAATATGACAACATTAAAAATTCTCTTAATAGCATCGTTTTGACCCACCACCAGCATAGCAATTCGGCATGACCAACCACCATCATAGCAATTCGACCCGCCATCATCATATATAGAAATTCGGCATGACCCACTACCATTATAGCAATTCGGCATGATCCACCACCATCATAGCAATTCGGCAGGACTCGCTATCATCATATATCGCAATTCGGCAGGACCCACCACCATCATAGCAATTCGACACGACCCACCATTAACATAGCAACTCGGCAGATCCCACCATCATCATATATAGAAATTCGGCATGACCCACTACCATTATAGCAATTCGGCATGATCCACCACCATCATAGCAATTCGGCAGGACCGGCTATCATCATATATCGCAATTCGGCAGGACCCACCACCATCATAGCAATTCGACACGACCCACCACCATCATAGCAACTCGGCAGATCCCACCACCAGCATAGCAATTCGGCATGACCCACCACCACCATAGCAATTCGGCAGGACCCACCACCAGCATAGCAACTTGCTTGAATTCGGCGGGACCCACCGTCATTATAGCAAATTAGAATGACTGCTTAACCATGCATGGGTGATGCCTGTAATCAAGTGTCGACCTTTACTTTTTCTAATGACAATATCAATCTTTCTGCTGATATTTTGTTGTGCGGCTTCATGCATGCATTTACTATTTGTGTTTCCATATTATTTATTGACATTTTTCCAATATATTCATTGTATTTAGCACTATAGTTAAAACAATTCTTACAACCAGAATGTTTTTGTTCATTCTCATCGAATTCGAAGAGTTTCGTTGTAACCAATGGGTAATGGGGTCCGCCCATAGAGGTCCGGAATATAATTTTGGGATGTACTATTTGTTTATAGGTTCAGTACCATAGAATGCATGTCAAATGAGGTTTGTGGTGCCCGGCCGCCCATTTTACGCGAGTAACTGGCCTATATACTATATTCCAATGTAATTGTTGCCAATATACCCCCTGAAACATCAAAGATTTGCGGGGGGGGTAATTTTCTATATAAAGTGTCGCAAACTGTAGTCCGGCTCACCGCTTCAATGTTAGATATCCCTACGTGCCAATATTGATGGCAGCTGACTTCCTAGTCTGGTCCATGGCCCATCCAGCTCCGCTCACTGTTCCGTTCCTCTACATGACGTGCACGCTATACCCAGTGCATGCCGACGGCGTTACGGAGTAGATGCATAGAGCTGTCGTCCGGTCTACTGACTTCCGTTACTAGCTGGTTGCTATATACAAATACACATTTCAATGAGTAAACAATTTTCCATTGTTTCAATTCAACTTCAAGTTCGCGGTAAAAACAAAACCGCAATTTGTAAGTAATAAACATCTGAAAAAGACATCAGGTACACGCAAAAACTAATTGATGTGCATATTTATTTCTATTCGAGGTGGCAATGTTGCATCTTGATCAGCATTTTAACGATAAGAGCGATGCTAAATGTTATATTTTATCCAGCTCTTTAAATTTAAAACTGGCTGAATGTTTTCAATGGCTGCACATTTCGTTCATAATTACAACGCATGTGTGTGTGGAAATAACGTTTTAAGTTCGAAGAGAATTAGAATGGGGATAACAGTGTGGCTTTCGGAAAGGTACGGGGCGATATACTGTGGCAAATACCCGCTCCGCCGTCGCCCATTAACTAAATTTGCCACAGTATATTCGTTCTGTACTTTTCCGAAATCACATAATACCACACCGTTATCCCCTAAGTATAACATTTGGAAGTAAATTTCGTTTTCGGCTTGTAACTTAATGTGGACTAAATGAAATGAAATTTGGTAAGCAGGTTTACAATCACAATATACAGTTCGTGTTTTATTTCTTGTCACCTATTGTCACCGCACCCAATAGACTTTTAATAATACATTGTGGTCTGGATAATGATTGCATATAGAGTTGTCTCATTTTGACCAGCGATTTCAGCCCGCCTGAAAACAAATACAGAACATGTTTAAAGCATGGAATTTCAACAACAAAATACCGTGCTAAACGTTTTTCGAATAAATAACTTCGAGATCTATGGTTTAGATAATCCTCTCTCCATTGCTGTGTAGACGTATGCGTTATAGTAGCCTACACCAAATAAAAAGAATCCCCATTGGTGTGCTGTCACCCACACGTACACGTCAACATAACATCACATCTGGCAGCTGAATGGTTGATTATGATTGGGATAAAACTAAAGCTAAAAAAGAAAAAATCAAAGCCACAATGAAAATATTATACCTAGATGAATATTGATCCAGAGTGGGTGAAATAATTAACCTGGCGTTTAATGGGGGTATGTTTGAAAATTTAATGATTATTTTTTGTGCGGAATTAGGGTAGTCTCAAAAGCCGCTAATGTAAAGACGGAAAAGGCACACGGATATATTGGGTCCGAAGAGTCATTCTTCAAAATTGACAAGGTTAGACAGTTCCAGCGTTCACAAGGAATCGAGCATAGCCCCGGACATTAACGCTGTGGCCTATGGAAAATAATTGATGTACCGTAACCTATATGTGGCAACATGGGGTAACTCATGTGCGTACAAGGTTATAAACAACTAACTGTAACTCCCGCCGGTGATGGGTTAAGCCTATTTGACCTTTAAGTGGTCAATTTTCCATTAGAACATCATCCGATACACAATTTGGTGACAACAAACGCGCCCTTCGTGGTATTTTTTTAAAACTATAATCTTGCATTTCCACAACTACCCCATTTACTGCATAAAATTCAGCAGCATAAAAATACCCACACCCCTTCCATAACTTCGTGACATCACCAGACTCTTCCTGGCCATCTAAACAAAAATGATCGCCATATCTACGTAGGCTATGATTTTCTGTTCCCGTTCAGGGAATTTTCCCTCAAAGATAATCAACCAATCAGCAGCCAGAATGTTTTTTATGCCGACTCTTAGTTTCCCTACACAAACTCAGGAAGCGTAACTCTATACAATTAGTTGCTTGTAGCCTATAATTGCAAGGGGAATCGGACTCGCGTTGTGGAAACTGCGCCAATTTTACGCAAAAAAACAAACTTTTCTGTAATATGATTGAAATCTAGTGGTCATTGAACATTATATTACCTCCCAGTGATCGTTTAACCCACATACCCCGTTTTAAAATGAACCAAAGATAGCTGGTAATAAAAAACACCAATGATCGCGTCCCGATACCCCCGAAAGCACAGTCTAGAAGAAAAGGGACCAATGTATCGTGCAATGCATGTCATATACATGTATACTACAGAGTATCATATGTCCCATATCAATCCACTTACTATTGGGAATATTATGACAAGAAATGTGACAACACCCAAATTTCACGTTTTTTATCATAATTTCATTTGTAAAATCTGACTCGCGTGCATAACGCACACGACACGAAGGCATACATATACTTTTTGAAACCTACATGTAGTTACGCGTTTCTACCATACGCCTTAATGAATTGATCTTATTCCGACCAAAGCCATATTTAACTGGATTTGAAACACACACTCCCCCTCGAAATTTCACCATCCGGCAATGATTTAGTTCCATGATAGGCGGGTGTCCCTTTAAATTTCATTACTTTTCAGGAGTTTGAGCTGAATTTCTATTACAGAATATTCGAGCAACTCGATCGTGCTATTTTGGACATTAAAGGTCCACATATGTGCACAAAAATGGGTGATTTTAACAAAATTTCTACGTTCCGGCGACAGAGGGTTGATAATTGTCTCGCCTGATCTGAAAATGTGCCTGAAGGGCGTGAAACCCAAGAGCTCAACAAAACAACACATGTTGTGTATACCAGTGCTTTTAAATTCCATATCCTGAACGATATTCGAAAAATGTGAATGTTCTGCCAAGAGGTTACAAACAACTAATTATTTTCCATAGGCGGCAGTGTTAACTGTAACTCCCGCCGGTGATGGGCTAAGCCTATATTTGAACTTTAAGTTGTCAATTTTCCCTTAGGACATCATCCTATACACCATTTGGTGACAAAAACACGCCCTTCATGGTATTATTTAAAAACTATAATCTTGCATTTCCACAACTACCCCATTTACTGCATAAAATTCAGCAGCATAAAAATACCCACACCCCTTTCATAACTTCGTGACCCCACCAGACTCTTCCTGTCCATCTAAACAAAAAATATCGCCATATCTACGATATCTATGACTTTCTGTTCCCGTTCAGGGAATTTTCCCTCAAAGATAATCAAACAATCAGCAACCAGAATTGTTTTTATTTTCCCTGCACAAATTCAGAAAGCACAAGAAAACCATAGTCAGAAATGGTAACGCCACCAATATCATATTATTAGCCATAAATATAAATTATAATACAATTATTCTATAAACTAGCTTTCAAATTTGATGCGGGAAATTTGCATACTTCCATATTTCAAGTTTTCCCGTTTGTCGTGTCATACGTTACTTTCTTCAAACTGTCTTCTTTATTACACAATTTAAGCTGATGGGCCCGACTTCGCCCGGGCTGTTTCCCATCTGATTTCCGGTGAAAGGCGCGATTTGACCTTCAATTGACTATTTCGAAAGTCAAGGTCAGGTCAGGGTCATGATTTGACCAGTCCAAAACACCCCCCCCCCCGGAGAAAAGTACCTCTAGGTATCAAATTTCGTCGAAATCCGTCCGTTTTACCACACTTGACCGTTAATGAACAATTTTGAAGGTCAAGGTAAGGTCGGAGTCATGATTTGACCCGTCAAAAACACTCCCCCGACAAAAGCACCCATAGGTATCAAATTTCGTCGAAATCCATCCGTTTTGTCCGATTTGACCTTTGATTGACCACATTGAAGGTCAAGGTCAGGCCGAGGTCACGATTTGACCCGTTCAAAACTTTCCCCGGACAAAAGTATCCCTATGTATCAAATTTCGCCGAAATTTGTCCGTTTTACCCAAATTGACCTTGCATTGCCGAGAAAATGCCTTTTTTGCAGAAAATGCCCTTTTTTGCATAAAAGTGCCCTTTTTGTATGCTCTGCCCCCCCCTGCACTTGGATGCTTCCGGCGCCCCTGCACCGCAGTGCAGATCGGACATGGCCATATGTACAATGTATAGGCCTATGTATCAATTTTAAAAGGGAGGGGCTGAAACTTGCTGTAGATAGACCTCTAAATGCTATAATTTGTCATTATTCAGATTTAAAATTATTGTGGCCGTGTGGTCCTGGTCCCTCCTTTGTGGGCAGTTAAAGGTACTCAATCCGATCAAACGGTCCTATGTTACTGGACAATTTGCGGATGAAGATGGATAACTCTATAAATCTATAAAATCTAGTGGTACTTTAGTAATAATACGGACATATTTTGTTGAACAAATAAAAAGTTTTGAGAAAATTGATACCATACATGTAGTTGGTAGTGGTTATCATTATTTTGTAGAAATGCATCGATTGTGATAATTTACGTGTATTTTGAAGAAATATTGTTGTATCTTGGTGGTATGGGGACCGTGTGATCAACTCTTCCGGCACCCCTGCTGGGGTGATCACATACTTAATTGTACATGCGCTAATGGCGCATATTTTGTCGCTTTCGGCGCACCGCGCTATTGGCGCACCGCGCCGGGTGCGCTAATGGCGCATCGCGCCGAATGCACTAATGGCGCATATTTTGTCGCTTTCGGCGCGCGCCGAAACAACGCTAATGGCGCACATTTTGTCGCTTTCGGCGCGATGCGCCGATCGCGCCGAAAGCGACAAAAAGTGCGCCGAAAGCGCCATTAGCAAGTGGCCCTAATAGGATTCCATAGATAGAAGTATTCTGCGTTTCAAATGGTGATGAATTATAGTATTTTATTCAAATTTTATGGCATAAATTGTTATTAAAACCGTATATACTATAAAAAATGAATGACTCGAAAGTTAAGTGGGCTTTTAAACAAAGTCACAATTGCAGTTAGGCTCATCTCATACTCGTCCATTCAGCGATATTCTGCTGCGCAGTTTGTTATAGCCTCCAGTATTCATTGAGCGTTATAGCCCCAACTGTTATAATTCGCCTTTAGCAGGCGTACTCTTGCCTCAGATTATTGAGATATTAGGTCACACGTAATCACATTAAATCGCATGAAAACATAGCAATTGTGTGGGCTGCTTGGCGTGAATATGTAATGAGAAATAAGGTCATACGTAATGACATTAAACTCAAGAAAACCCCCGAAAACAAAACAAAATCACATTTAATGTTTTAAGTTATTTCCTTCATAAAAAGAATCTTCGTGATAATGAACCCTCTCAATACTTTAGAATATAGAATTAACCTTAAAATAACAAAAACCTTCGGAACACAGAACCTTCGGAATAACGAACCTTCGGATTGGTGAACCTTCGGAATAGCGAACATTCAGAGAAATTTCGGAATAGTGGACCTTCGGGATATAGTGAACCTTCGGAATAGAGACATGCCCCCAATATTCATATTATATGCCCAGAGTTCAAAGGTATGGACCCATAAAATTCTAAATTTGACCCTTAAAATATTGAACTCCAACTTAGAGCCCACACAGAACATCACTTAAGTCAACTGTACCTGTGTCATGTCCCAATGCGGGAGGGTCCATATATACCACAACATTCATATTATATGCCAAGAATTCAACGATACGGGCCCACGTAATGACATTAAATCTCAAGAAAACCCGCGAAAACAAAACAAAATCACATTTAATGTTCTAAGTTAAGTTATTTCCTCCTGTATCTGTATCGGTATGCGCGCAGGATCAGTTCGGATGTGAGCGCACACTCCATGAAAAGAATCTTTGTGAAAATGAACCCTCTTAAATTGGTCTCAATACTTTAGAATATAGAATTAACCTAAAAATAACAAAAACCTTCGGAATAGAGAACCTTCGGAATAGCGGACCTTCGGGATAGCGAACCTTCATAATAGAAACATGTCCCCACAATTACACCGGTGACGTAAACACATGTGCTAATCTTTGTTGTACTATCGTAAATATCGGTACGATTTATACTCAAGTACGACATAACCATAATACAATCGCCCAGTGGATTATCGATCGACCACACAATATGAGAAACTCTACACCAGTGTACACCACTGTGTGGCGTAATAAAGCAAATGACAGACCTTTTATTAAAGAGGTTATTTTGACAGACCCGAAAAAACCGCCAAGTATAATTTTGCATACAGACGGACAATTGACTGGACGGCTATGCAAAATGGCTGCATAATCGGAATTGACAGGACGTTCAATTTGGGTGCATGTTACTTGACGACAATTTGTTTTAAAAACCCAAATTTAATCACAAATGGCACAACCAACAATCCAATTGTATTAGGACCTTTGTTTCTCCATTGGGACGGTTCTTTTACAACGTACCATCGCTTCCTGTCTTATCTAGGGAGCAATTAACTGACTGACGTTCGACAGACAAATGTTGTGTTTGGGACAGACGACGAGACAGCATTAACAAGAAAACCATAGTCAGAAATGGTAACGCCACCAAGATCATATTATTAGCCATAAATATAAATTATAATACAATTATTCTATAAACTAGCTTTCAAATTTTATCTGGGAAATTTGCATACTTCTATATTTCAAGTTTTCCCGTTTCTCGTGTTATACATTACTTTCTTCAAACTATCTTCTTTATTACACAAGCTGATGGGCCCGACTTCGTCCGGGATGTTTCCCATCTGATTTCCGGCGAAAGGCGCGATTTGACCTTCAATTGACTATTTCGAAAGTCAAGGTCAGGTCAGGGTCATGATTTGACCCGTCCAAAACACCCCCACCCGGAGAAAAGTACCACTAGGTATCAAATTTCGTCGAAATCCGTCCGTTTTGCCCCACTTGACCTTTAATTAACAATTTTGAAGGTCAAGGTAAGGTCGGAGTCATGATTTGACCCGTCCAAAACACTCCCCCCGACATCAAATTTCGTCGAAATCCATCCGTTTTACCCGATTTGACCTTTGATTGACCACATTGAAGGTCAAGGTCACGCCGATGTCACGATTTGACCCGTTCAAAACACTCCCCGGACAAAAGTATCCCTAGGTATCAAATTTCGCCGAAATTTGTCCGTTTTACCCAAATTGACCTTGCATTGACAGTTTTAAAGGTCAAGGTCAGGTCGGGCTCACGATTTGACCCGTCCAAAACACTTCCCGGACACAAATACCCATAAGTATCAAATTACGTTGAAATCTATGGAAAGCCGAAGAGGACATGTTAGTTGCTAATTGCTAGATATACGACGCACGACTTGTCGCGGTATTTTAAATGTGTTTCAAACTAGGAGATAGAAGGATTCTGCGTTTCAAGTGGTGATGAATTATAGTAATTTATTCAAATTTTATGGCATAAATTGTTATTAAAACCGTATATACTATAACAAAAATGAATGACTCGAAAATTAAGTGGGCTGTTAAACAAAGTCCCAATTGCAGTTAGGCTCATCTCATACTCGTTTAATCAGCGATATTCTGCTGCGCAGTTTGTTATAGTTCCCAGTATTCATTGAGCGTTACAGCCCCACTGTTATAATTCGCCTTTAGCAGGCGTACTCTTGCCTCAGATTATTGAGATATTAGGTCACACGTAGTGACATTAAATCGCATGGAAACATAGCAATTGTGTGGGATGCTTGGCGTGAATATTTAATGAGAAATAAGGTCATACGTAATGACATTAAACTCAAGAAAACCTGCGAAAACAAAACAAAATCACATTTAATGTTTTAAGTTATTTCCTTCATAAAAAGAATCTTCGTGATAATGAACCCTCCCAATACTTTAGAATATAGAATTAAAATAACAAAAACCTTCGGAATACAGAACATTCGTAATAACGAACCTTCTAATTGGTGAACCTTCGGAATAGCGAACATTCAGAGAAATTTCGGAATAGTGGACATTCTGGATAGTGAACCTTCGGAATAGAGACATGCCCCCAATATTCATATTATATGCCCAGAGTTCAAAGGTATGGGCCCATAAAATCCTAAATTTGGCCCCTCAAAATATTGAACTCCAAATTGGAGCCCACACAGAACATCACTTAAGTCAACTGTACCTGTGTCATGTCCCAATGCGGGAGGGTCCACAATATACCACAGCATTCATATTATATGCCAAGAATTCAAAAGTATGGGCCCACGTAATGACATTAAATCTCAAGAAAACCCGCGAAAACAAAACAAAATCACATTTAATGTTCTAAGTTAAGTTATTTCCTCCTGTATCTGTATCGGTATGCGCGCAGGATCAGTTCGGATGTGAGCGCACACTCCGTAAAAAGAATCTTTGTGATAATGAACCCTCTCAAATTAGTCTCAATACTTTAGAATATAGAATTAACCTAAAAATAACAAAAACCTTCGGAATAGAGAACCTTCGGAATAGCGGACCTTCGGGATAGCGAACCTTCATAATAGAAACATGCCCCCACAAGTACACCGGTGACGTAAACACATGTGCTAATCTTTGTTGTACTATCGTGACTCTATCGGTAACCATAATAATACAGTCGCCCAGTGGATTATCGATCGACCACAGAATATGAAAATCTGCGTACCAAGCAACACCATGGTGTGGCGTAATAACTCTATGTATTAGCAAGCTGCAAAACAGAGGTCAGTCCCCTCGCTAAGTGATGTCTGAACGCTGCCGGCACGTGTATTTTTTTAATTAAATCTAAAGAAATTTATTGAAGTGTTTTGTCAGTTAATACAATTCATTCTGGCTTGATCTAGACCATTTTCAAACGAATATGGGCAGTTCTGTTTCTCAGAATAATGCAGAATGAACTGTAACCTACAACAATATCAAATAAATAAATGCGACATTTCTTCACATTCCGTGTAGGTGCTGGCAGCGGTAAGTCCTGTGTAGGGGACTCAACTCTGTAATTTGCTTCGATATTAGGGTAATTTACTTCGCTATTAGGGTAATTTACTTCGATATCAAGGTAATTTACTTCGATATTAAGGTAATATACTTCGATATTAAGGTAATTTACTTCGATATTAGTTGCTTGTTACCCACGAACGAGAAGCTAACTAAGAGGGGTAAATCTATTTATCTGCATTCATAACAATTTTCAGTTTGATGAGAATCCATCCTGAATACTGGAACTAATCAAGGGCACAATGGGTGGAACAAACTCACGAATCAAGAGCACAATGGGTGGAACAAACTCACGAATCAAGGGAACAATGGGTGGAACAAACTCACGAATCAAGGGCACAATGGGTGGAACAAACTCACGAAGAATACTGGAACTAATCAAGGGCACAATGGGTGGAACAAACTCACGAATCAAGGGCACAATGGCTGGAACAAACTCACGAAGAATGCTGGAACTAATCAAGAGCACAATGGGTGGAACAAACTCACGAATCAAGAGCACAATGGGTGGAACAAACTCACGAATCAAGGGCACAATGGGTGGAACAAACTCACGAATCAAGGGCACAATGGGTGGAACAAACTCACGAATCAAGGGCACACTGGGTGGAACAAACTCACGAATCAAGGGCACAATGGGTGGAACAAACTCACGAATCAATGGGTGGAACAAACTCACGAATCAATGGGTGGAACGAACTCATGAAGAATAGTTGACGGTCCTTGCCAGATCGATCGAATAGCATGATAAAAATTAATATGGTCAGAGGCGACTAGCCGGGGGAAACAGAAGAAGACGTACGTGTACCCCCACACAGTTTTCACAAATTAAGTTGTATCTAATTTTGAATCTAGTCCGCCTCGAACCAGAATCCACTGGAGTACTCACATCTGTGTGTCGCACTAATAGAGACCTTTCGCAAAAATCACTATTACGTTTACGGATAGGATATATTGTCCCAGTAAGGTTGACAATATCACAATTTACCTACGATGGTTAATTGGTGAGACGGCATATGCCCCACTATATTCAGTTACACATATATTTGATGGGAAAAGTATAATGTGTGTCTCTTCCAGATCCCTTGTTCTTATCTGAATTTTGGCCGTATACTGACAGGATATTTCCATAACCGTAATCGTATTCGTGATTTTGCGAAAGGTCTCTATTATTTTGATAGTGACCCCGAGTCTGGATCACATTAGTATATGTACCACTGACTTTTCTGTTTAGAGTAAATCCCATGAATACCATTCGGTGCGTGTCCCACGATAATATAAGTTCTGAGGATGGATTATCTCTCCCAAATACGTTTTATATTGTGTCTTGGGTGTAACTTAACCCTTTACCCAACAAACCGGCCAAAACCGGCCAAATAAAGCTTCAACAGCCTAAAATATCTTCGGTCTGTCTCAATAAAACCATACGAATATGGATATCATTGGAACCGGCTCCTTGACCAGATTGTGATAGTTACAGTTATGCCCTGTGCCAATGCATTCTCTTATATATGCGAGTCGACCATAGGTCGCCTCGCATATATAAGAGAATGCATTGGCCTAAAAAAAATCTTTTTTTAACACTTTTTACCATTTTTTCTTACATTCTTTAACAATTTTATAATTTTTAATGTGTTAAGCCAATGCATTCTCTTATATATGCGAGGCGACCTATGGTCGACTCGCATATATAAGAGAATGCATTGGCACAGGGCCCTTCTGTTGGGTAAAGGGTTAATAAATATGTCTCCTGTCCGGAAACGCTTCTGTCTATTAATATTGATTTTATATCGCTATTTTCTTATATAATGCGATGATCAATTTGGACATTTTTTTGTTATAATTTTTTAGAACAGACCGTTATGAAACTTCAAAGAGAGCGATCTCAGATATAGATAGAGTTCTCCCGCTTGCTACGATCCGAACTGTTCCGCGAGCCTCAAATGGATTATTATACCAGACAATTATACCAGAAGTATGCTCGGTTCAGACCTAATTTACTGGACGAGTTTTCTAAATTCCGCTATAAACTGGGGACTCATTGTAGATCCGCTATGTTTAAATCATGATCGGCTTAAAGTATAATAATAGAACATGATTAACCCTTTACCCAACAGAAGGGCCCTGTGCCAATGCATTCTCTTATATATGCGAGTCGACCATAGGTCGCCTCGCATATATAAGAGAATGCATTGGCTTAACACATTAAAAATTATAAAATTGTTAAAGAATGTAAGAAAAAATGGTAAAAAGTGTTAAAAAAAGATGTTTTTTAGGCCAATGCATTCTCTTATATATGCGAGGCGACCTATGGTCGACTCGCATATATAAGAGAATGCATTGGCACAGGGCATAACTGTAACCATCACAATGTGGTCAATGAGCCGGTTCCAATGCTATCCACATTTGTATGGTTTTATTGAGACAGACCCAAAATAATTTAGGCTGTTGAAGCTTTATTTGGCCGGTTTTGGCCGGTTTGTTGGGTAAAGGGTTAAACAAATGTTAAGATAAATTTATTGAGACTGGATAAGTAACAATTTGAGAAAATAGCTGGGAAATTTTTGTTGTGTCAGCAGAAATGTGGTGGTAAATTTATGTTACATTGTGATGTCTGTGACGAATGGTAAAACGTGGATTATGTAAATATTACCCAGGAGGAAGCTGATGTTATTGATGTATACCGATGTCCCAAATGTTAGTATCCTATCTCTTAATCCTATCTCTTTGTCTTCCATATTAATCATAAGTGATTCAGAAGATTAAATCTTCACCGTCTATATATCCGACACCGGAAATTGCGCTGGAAATTTGCCATTTTCATCGTCTTGATAGTATACCACCATTATAATTTCTCGAGGCATATATGTCCTCCTTACTTCAATGAACAACGGGTGGCATTTTGTAGGGTCATTTTCAGCGCATTCGCAAACAATCAGACTAAAATGTTAGATGCTGGTGTACGGCAAATTATAAATCACAATATACATTGTATTTACTCTCGTGCGAATTTGTGCTGTCTTCATCCAGACAGAAGAAACTTTTTAGCCCAGCGATTGACAAATACTGTGGGGTTTTTTTCGGACAAAAGGATAAATACGATTGACCAAATGCATTTAAGATGAATTAACTTGTGCCCCAATCCCATAGTAATTGGTCGCTACAATAAATTATGCTTAAAATTAGTCTAACTACATCATGCCTGGCATTTTAACCCTTTACCCAACAAACCGGCCAAAACCGGCCAAATAAAGCTTCAACAGCCTAAAATATCTTCGGTCTGTCTCAATAGAACCATACAAATATGGATATCATTGGAACCGGCTCCTTGACCACATTGTGATAGTTACAGTTATGCCCTGTGCCAATGCATTCTCTTATATATGCGAGTCGACCATTGGTCGCCTCGCATATATAAGAGAATGCATTGGCCTAAACAAATCTTTTTTTAACACTTTTTACCATTTTTTCTTACATTCTTTAACAATTTTATAATTTTTAATGTGTTAAGCCAATGCATTCTCTTATATATGCGAGGCGACCTATGGTCGACTCGCATATATAAGATAATGCATTGGCACAGGGCCCTTCTGTTGGGTAAAGGGTTAAGGAGGGAATTTGATCCCACTTGACTTGAAACATATTGTATATGTACAATATGTAAACGGAATCAGGGCACCAGTTTTGCAACTTATGAATCCCTCACCCGATGCTTCAGCTCCCATTGGCACCATTAAAATCAAAATAAGAAGGGCTGAATTGTTCTATTGGGTTATAGCTCGTTTGGTTCCTCTCAATTGACATTTCAACAAGTATATGAGTAGCAGTTTGCCTCCATATTACAGGTGCTGGTAACCTAAGGCATGCATCAAGTCAGCATAATTATTGGTCCACATTTGCTCAAATAAGAAACATATTGTTATTGTTTCAACAATGTTTATTGTGATCATAAACTTATAAGGAAAATGTTCATGTATTTGGAGTTCTATAAATTGTTATCTATCATTCCTGTAAATATGGGTCTCCGCGGTTGATTCAGGGGTAGTATTGTGGCTCTCCTGTGGCCATGTCTACTGCGTCCTAAACAATGCAAGTTGTTTCAATTGGAACACCGATAAACAGTTAAATGGTTGGTTCCTTTGTTCGGGGATTATCCTCCAAAGAAGGGTAACATAATTTTGCCATTCCTCCATATGGGTGTAAGCGACCACAAAAGTGTATAATACCTTCTAAATTATCTCTGTATTAAATATTAATGGCACAATGGTGTGATGTCTTATTCTGTAAGGCGCCTATATGACGTGCGTCACACTCAGTAGTAAGCCAACACACGTTAATTGAGCACCGATTTAGAGTTTAAACTGTCACTCTCACCTCCGCCCAGACAACAATGCGACAATACGTCAATGGATATATTAAACTCTACTGGGGTCTGCGTCATTTAAAGGGGTACTGTACGCCATATTCAATAAATTCCCGATGATAACAACGATCTAATATCGATAATATATATATAAAAAACTAAGTAATTTGAGTCGAAGATGTATACTGTAAACCTTCAGGTTAATAGGTTATCTCAAAATCAAAGCTAATAATTTGATATAAATTTAATTTATGGCTGGAGTCATAAATTAATTTTACGAATTTCCGTGTACAAGACGTAATCAAAATAATTCACGGATAGTGGATTGGGCAAAGCGTGGCACACGTGATCTTGTAAAACATTATGTTGATAAGGCGCGTAAACTCAAGCCACTCACTGACTATTGACTATACAATGACTTAATGAGTATATGGGACTATACATATAATATAACATTTATTTGATACATTTGCTTGAAAACTATCCAAAAATTACTCGACACGACAATTGGTATTTTCGCATTCCGGCTAATCTGCCATCCGTAACATTATTTCGTATTCAACAGACTTTCAAATAATGGAAATCTGGTTACCTTATTCTACAACTCAGGGACAACATTTGGGTACAGTATCCCTTTAAAGTGATGTGAAACACTCCAGTAGGGTGATCAAATAGACATGGAGAATAATCTTGATCAATGTAGTTATTTTTACAAATTTTATATCTAAATTTTACATCGTCATTCTTATGTATTATTTAAATGCAGTGATTCTCGACTGTTAAATTGTTTTCGTTAGTTTATCGCCGATAGATGCGTCCCCAATCGAGTAGTAAATATTTACAATTGAGTATAGTTCGGACGATGTTTTCTATGGAGTGGTATGGTCGATTTGTTTGAGAATTTCGGCGATGTTAGTAGAATGATATATTCCTTCAGTTGGAATAGCACATGATGACTAACTTATCAGTTTCACGCACCCGAACAAGTACATGACATGTCTTTAAACACGAAGTAGAAGCCGTTCGATTGTGGCGACGCCGGTTCTCTTCCCCCATAGTTCTGCTCCAGACACTGAAAGCTTTATCTGTGTAAATGCATGAGGCGTTTAACGAGGGTCGGCAGTTTATATGTATAGTGGAGATATATCTATGTATAGAAGTACGATACCCTTCCCCTTGAACATAATATGAAACGATACACTGTAAGACTTCCTAGCTTTAATTGCATGACACTATCTTTCGTTCATTCTGGTGACCTTTTTCAAATGAAAATAATAATATTATAATCATTGTTCTCTTTAATGTAATTAAATTCCTGGTATCACGCGGATATGCATACATATATGTTTTGTAGGAATAGGGGACATGTTTTAATATCAAGTTTGGTATAGAGTATCTCTCTTCTCATCCCTGACCCGGACACCACCACACAATTATATTCCTGGTATCATGGAAGTTTCTACATATAAGTTTGGTGAAAATCAACAAAAATTGCTTTACCAAAATGTCTGTCCTCTAACCCCGTTCTTGACCCGGACGGCATCGATTTGACACGTTAAAGATACACCGTTCGTCCTGACAGCGATTTGACAAAAGAAAATTTTTCAAATCACCACCATTCGCATGGCACAGGCACAGTGACAATACACAGAGGCATCCACCAGTTTAACGTTAAAAACGTGTACAAAAGATCACAAATGAGAACGGGGCGGATAAAAAAAAGGCATACACAAGGTTGATTTTGTTCTGTTTTCCGAAATTTGGGAACCAAATACCCTTTCGTGTAATTATTAGTCATCAAATGTTTAACACCCACCCCTATCCGTCTCCAAGTTCGGTCCATTTAAGTGTACGCCTCCTATGCCAACCATGTTTGTTTATTATCTGCAATTATTGTTACTTCATAGTTTAATTCCAAACAAAGAACTATAAAACAACTGAAATCAGTGTTTATGCCCCAGCTGCATACCCACAATAAAATATATACAACATTGATTGACTGAAGTCAAGATAGAACATACTCATCGGTGGCACCACTGGAGGGTAAGGAGAGCTGTAAGCCCCCCCCCCCCCCCGTTGGTGGGTGTTAGCTCCACCCCATCGGGGAAATATGCAATGATAGCTTAAGGGATCTACCATCTTGGTATATTAAAGCAAAGTTCTCAATGTTGACGTATAATAAACTGATTGACATTGAATGTTACAATAAATTGTTTGTCTTGTCTACCAGAATCTAGTCTTTATTAAAATATGATAAACCTGTGATAATTGGCATTATTCTTCAAAATCTTAAATAACAACGTTGACAGCTCAGAAAAGATATGTCACTATCACATCCCAACACCATTCATTCCCAGCAACAACATAACAAGCATCATAGTGCCATGTTTACATGTGAGAAATAACCAGAAAATAACCATATTTTGTGTACATGTCGTGATCAAAGAAAATTACATATGCAATTTGTTTCCGTTCACCGAAAGACACCTACCCCCTTTCAACAATAGTGTTTAGTGAATTTCACCAACGGTATCACCTATCGGGGGTGAACACTACTTTAAGTGCTTCATTTCTAGTCAACATAGAAGACCAGAACACCTGCAAGCTGTTTTAAACTAAAAGCAAAGTACATTATTGTATTTGGAAACAAATTGCATGATCTTGGAGAATAATTGTTTTGGCCTCCGGACACCCACCCACCCGCGGGGGGGGGGGGGGGGCATTGTGTATCGCACTTTTTTGTCTGCCAGCATGAACGTTCATTGCAATTTTTGCTAGGCTGACACAAATTCAACACTTCCTGTTTTGAAAGTCGACATCTGGCCATCACCATATCCTATTACTATGCTCATGGGTCCAATCTATTATTTCCTGGTATATACAGTAATGCCCTAAGTAATCGACTCCTTAACCACAGCAGAATTATGGGTAACTTTTCAGGATTTATTCGGAAATATGGCTTGAGAGCTTTCCGATGAATGGCAACAAGCCATATTTCCGACTAAATCCTGAAAAGTTACCCATAATTCTGCTGTGGTTAAGGAGTCGATTACTAAGGGTATTACTGTAACACGTACAGCTTGTAGTTTTATGGTGTCGAGTCGGGCAGGGCATGAAGCCACATCGCTGTATTCATTGCGCCACGGACGTGTGTATACACGTTTTGTGGAAATCCATGTCAAATGTTTCTTCTATTAACTTCGGTGAAGATCCCCATCCCTGCTTGTAACCCAGATGGAGAAACTAAGTCTTTTCTAGTTTTAACCAGCACCATTATCCTTCTGGTAAAATGTTACCGCTATTAGACCTTTGTGGTGTCCTATATATAGATGGCCCCCCATCAATCCATATAGTGGACATGCAGACAGACACACATTTGAAAATATATAGATATATAGATTAAACCAGCTTTGTCATGTTACTGTATCGCTTCAATTACACGCGTATAAAGCCTAATGGTTACACTGGTGTAAATAAGGTTCCGAGTGACATCTAGCGGATGCGGGAGGAATATATAGGAGAGAATAAAATAGACACTGGGCCCTGATTGGTCAATAGCCTTGTGTGCTTTTTACATAAAAAAAATCATCACACCTCTTCCCTATGATTTCCCATATGTAAAATAACCATTGGCACAGGAATTAACCCTTTGTAGTGAAGTTTGAATTTTTTGGTGTGGTCTAAAATATGACTGTATTGTTTTATGCGGTTCTGACACTAGTTACGAAAACATAAGATTTAAAGGCGAATTCCCTGCTAGACAGACATGATTTTTTTGTGTAAAAAGTTTCCCAAAATGTCAATTTTTCAGATTTAAAGAAAATTTTGGACCCAAGATTTATATTGCCAACACTATACGCTAAAACGTTAGCACTGAGTCCTATGGAAAACATTTACACCAGTGTACCCTAATGTGGTCCGCAGCTGCCACCTGCGTCATTGTTACTCATTATCTGGTTACTTTGGGAGAACAATTATGTTGTTTGCGAACGGAACAGTTAGATCAAGCACAATTAATAATGCCAGTACTATTCGGTGACAGACTTCTGTAAATTCAAGTAAGGCATGCAGCGGAATTGATTAAGTTTTGGTTGGAGTTGTCGGATCTCGGCGCCAGAAAGAAAAAACTTGAAAGGGATGTTTATGTATATATGTGTATGTCCACTAATGTTTTACATTTTCACATCCTCTCCCTATCCAGGCAATTTTAACTTTAACCCTTTACCCAACAGAACGGCCCTGTGCCAATGCATTCTCTTATATATGCGAGTCGACCATAGGTCGCCTCGCATATATAAGAGAATGCATTGGCTTAACACATATTAAAAATGATAAAATTGTCAATGAATGTAGAAAAATATTATAAAAAATGTAAGAAAAAATTATAAAATTGTTAAAGAATGTAAAAAAAAATGGTAAAAAGTGTTAAAAAAGAATGTTTTTAGGCCAATGCATTCCCTTATATATGCGAGGCGACCTATGGTCGACTCGCATATATAAGAGAATGCATTGGCACAGGGCATAACTATAACCATCACAATGTGGTCAATGAGCCGGTTCCAATGATATCCATATTTGTATGGTTCTATTGAGACAGACCGAAGATAATTTAGGCTGTTGCAGCTTTATTTGGCCGTTTTTGGCCGGTTTGTTGGGTAAAGGGTTAAACTGAAATGTCTACTTGTTCTTTAACGTATAACGAAATTTCATCCAGATGTTAAAGATGTAGCGGTTAATTTCTTTTTTAACACTTTTTACCATTTTTTCTTACATTCTTTAACAATTTTATAATTTTTTCTTACATTTTTTAACAATTTTTATAATATTTTTCTACATTCTTTGACAATTTTATCATTTTTAATATGTGTTAAGCCAATGCATTCTCTTATATATGCGAGGCGACCTATGGTCGACTCGCATATATAAGAGAATGCATTGGCACAGGGCCGTTCTGTTGGGTAAAGGGTTAATACGCTAAGGACAATAAATCTTTCAATTAGTTTGCATCAGTGTATTGTTAATCTATGAAACTATTTCTAACCATTGTTCTGTTTTATGAAACAAGACTCCATTCAAACTAATACTCCCTTTGATTGGTCGGCAATAACAACTGCTCATTTCAATGTTTGGATTGGCAGGAAAGATGTATACATACATTTATTTAACGACAAAATACACCAACGCGGGGCAGTTGTCATATACAGATCATTTAAACACAAGCCAAGACAATTCCATATCAAAAATATATAGAACAATAGAACATGTATTGGTAACTCAACACCATATATTCTCAATTGTTTGCGGAAAACTGCCGAACCATGTTACAGATCAGATTGTAAATGCTCGGGTTTTCAGCCTTCATGAACTTTTCTTTTTCACCAAAGTTCACGAAAATTGGTTGGTGAAATGTTATCATATGTAACGATCGTGTTGAAATTCAAGTGGGCCTTTAAATTTATCATGCTGACAAGATGCTGTGTAGATAATCCACTCTGATGTGATTTTAAAGCCCAAAAATAAGTCACCATTTAATGGACGAATAGATGGAGTACCAATCAGTTGTAAATAAAACAAATATGGTACAATCGTCACCATACTGATATATCATGATATGATATGAGCCAATTATTTGCCCGTAGTTAGCAAATATTTAATCCGGCCTGCAATAAGCCGTACAGTAACAAATCCGGTGAGTTGCAATTTACACTACACGTACTGTTCCTGAAATTAGCCGTACATCATGCAGGTAATTATCTCTTGTGGGTAGTAGCTTTACCAAACAGCGGAATAAAAAACGTTTGACGCTATATAAACCATTATGAACCTTTCTTGCGTAATGTATGGCAATATTCAAACATACATACGTTTTAAGTATAAGTTATTCCGCATCTATCAGACCAAGTTGCAGACGATCCGTGTAATTACACATAATAATCGTGGTTTCTCAAGATGTATTTATCTCCAAGATTTATGGGTAATAAATTTTAGAAGAAATACTCGTCAATTATACGGAGTGATTTGTTGTTCCTAACTTGTCCTCGTATTTAGATATTATCAGTATTATTTTTTGTTTTAAATAACGATATTTATTGTAAGCAAATTCCCGTGTCGGATACACACGGAGATCATGGTGCATTTGAAATTCCAGAGTAGACACCCCCAAACGGAGACACTCTAGTCACGTCCCTGTGTGTAAGTTTCCAGCTCCTGCAATGGCGGCATGTAGACAACCCGTTGAGATAATTGCGGAGGTTGACTTTTTATGACAATGATACGCTCATGAGTGATCGTCGCATACGGGTTGATATTCTTAACGATGGGCCGATGCCGCGTAGACTGCACAAGCCTTCAATTAGTTAACGGGTTGCATGACTGTGCGATACATGATGAGATGATCATAGCGTATTCACGAATATGCCATTGACATAGTTGTGTTTGTGGTAGTATACTTGGCACACAAAACAAACAATTGAGAGGATAGATCGATTTTACTAGTTTGGTATCCGAAGTAATGGATAAAAAAAATCGTTAAGGGTACAAAAGCCCTTCCCCGTGGAACAATGTGAAAAATCAAAACATTTTGTAAAACCGTCCGTCACAAAGACGAGCATGGAATTATATATGGACTGTGTTCTTATTTTTATTATTGATAACTCTTTAGTGATGAGATGTCACGTGCTAAAACCTTTGTTGTGTATACAATACTGATACAACGCCAGCCATTGTATGATCAATGAAATTGATTGGCATATATTATTGGCCCCTTCTTTGGATATTGACCACATAGTGCAAACTTTCACAGGCATTTACATTGATATAATGGAAACTTGTGTCCCACACAAGTGGCAATCAGACGAAATGATAAACATTGTTTGCATCAGAATTAAGAACCGCTATTCGTAAGCGAGACAAACTTAGACGCGCGGCTATCCGCACTGATAAAATAAACGCTTGGGCGAAATACAAATCAATAAGAAATAAAGTTAATAATATGAAGAAACACGCAAAACTTGAATATGAACACTAAACATATGATATAAATCTATCTTCCCTTACCCCAAACCAATCTTGAACATTCCATATTGAATTTGTGTGTTTAGTCAGAATGGGTTGTATTCAACATTTATGCATTTAAATTTTTCTTCTGTGCACCACCATCTTTCTCATGGGGAGAGGAGCTCCACCGAAGTTGCTATAACTTGTGCTCCAACCCCAAATCGTTTTGTTGATGTTTGTTGGTAAAATAATAATATTAATATTTACATAACCATGGCAATGGTATCAAAATGCAAAATCTCGTCATTTGAGAGATACAAATATTAAAAATAAGAACAAAGTCTATCTATTGCCCCATGTTCTTCGTATAGTGGTCCATGAACATAGTCAAACATAGCGCAAGTAAGGAAATAAATAGCACTGAAGAGTTTTTTGTTTTTTGTCTTTTTGTCTGCTGATGCGACATAACAACACAGACACTAAAAGTCCACAAACATCAGAGGTGAGCATTTTGGGTTATGTGACATTTTGGTGTCCACGCGATTTCATAAATATTCAGGCACAAAGAAGCGAAGACTCATAAGAATATAAGCTTTCTTGTTATATAGTTCACATATCTAGTATTTCATAATGTTAATAATATTTATGTGGATATATAAACCTCAGTGTTCAAGCAGAAAAGGATTCCAGTTGTATATCAGACGAAAAAGCAATCATTTAAAATTCATTTTTGACACTGAATTTTCAAACCAACCCCTGTCTTCAGAGACTTGCATTAGATTCAGTAAACATATTTCCAGGCTTAAACAAAACACGCTGGTCTTGTCGGCACACATCAATATAATACCCAACATAATTGGTCCAATGTTTGTACTCAGGATCTCCAAAAAAAACTACCCCCCCCCCATTCTGAATAGCCATAGAGTTATTACTGGTCTTCTCGTTGTTTGGCTCTTTACGGCATATATGACCAGTTTCTGCTTGATAGTGATTCTGGAGTACCTTTTGCTGATGAATTTATCGGCTCCATCCTTCTTTTGTATATATAAAAAGGACATATTTTCTGAAATATTTGCCCCTAATTGAAACATACTTTGATAGATCTACATGGTAACGACATACATACACCATTTCTATTATTTTCTATAACATTCTAGGATGGGATTACCCATCATGGAGCAACCAAAATCTTCAAAATTGCCAAACCACAACATTGACAAAAAATGACAAAAACCAACCATTAAGAATGGTACTGAATATAAGATACTTGTTTACATGGAAGCCGTTTTACTCGTCTGTGTCAGATTTCCAGAGTGTGATTGTGTTGTTTAATCATCAACAAGATATATATCACATGGATCAATATATATCACATGGATCAATATATATCACATGGATCAATATATATCCACACAGTCCATATATAGCTACATGTAGCTGAGATCTCAAATCGACAATTTGGAGGTTTAATTGCTATGAACTCACTTATAAGTTAGAGAAAATAAATTACTCATTTAAATTCATCCACATATGCTTTATGCGAGCTTGCCCACTAGTTGATTCAACTGAATTTAATTTGAGATGGCAGCCAATATGGCCACCATAAATTTAGAAATAAAAATTATCTTTTGCATATTCATTGTAACTCAAAAGATTAAAGGCCCACTTAATTTTCGAGTCACGGAATAATTTTGATATAGTGCATTGATTTACGGTTTAAATAACAACGATGTAGTTTAACTTTTTCGAGGGGGGGGGCGTCACTAAAATTGAATAATATGGAACTAATTAGAGTTGGAAATCAAATGCGAGTAAAATCAATAAATTTTTTAGGCATTTTGATCGATGAAAACTTGATCTATATGTAAAATAACCATTGGCACAGGAATTAACCCTTTGTAGTGAAGTTTGAATTTTTTGGTGTGGTCTAAAATATGACTGTATTGTTTTATGCGGTTCTGACACTAGTTACGAAAACATAAGATTTAAAGGCGAATTCCCTGCTAGACAGACATGATTTTTTTGTGTAAAAAGTTTCCCAAAATGTCAATTTTTCAGATTTAAAGAAAATTTTGGACCCAAGATTTATATTGCCAACACTATACGCTAAAACGTTAGCACTGAGTCCTATGGAAAACATTTACACCAGTGTACCCTAATGTGGTCCGCAGCTGCCACCTGCGTCATTGTTACTCATTATCTGGTTACTTTGGGAGAACAATTATGTTGTTTGCGAACGGAACAGTTAGATCAAGCACAATTAATAATGCCAGTACTATTCGGTGACAGACTTCTGTAAATTCAAGTAAGGCATGCAGCGGAATTGATTAAGTTTTGGTTGGAGTTGTCGGATCTCGGCGCCAGAAAGAAAAAACTTGAAAGGGATGTTTATGTATATATGTGTATGTCCACTAATGTTTTGCATTTTCACATCCTCTCCCTATCCAGGCAATTTTAACTTTAACCCTTTACCCAACAGAACGGCCCTGTGCCAATGCATTCTCTTATATATGCGAGTCGACCATAGGTCGCCTCGCATATATAAGAGAATGCATTGGCTTAACACATATTAAAAATGATAAAATTGTCAATGAATGTAGAAAAATATTATAAAAAATGTAAGAAAAAATTATAAAATTGTTAAAGAATGTAAAAAAAAATGGTAAAAAGTGTTAAAAAAGAATGTTTTTAGGCCAATGCATTCCCTTATATATGCGAGGCGACCTATGGTCGACTCGCATATATAAGAGAATGCATTGGCACAGGGCATAACTATAACCATCACAATGTGGTCAATGAGCCGGTTCCAATGATATCCATATTTGTATGGTTCTATTGAGACAGACCGAAGATAATTTAGGCTGTTGCAGCTTTATTTGGCCGTTTTTGGCCGGTTTGTTGGGTAAAGGGTTAAACTGAAATGTCTACTTGTTCTTTAACGTATAACGAAATTTCATCCAGATGTTAAAGATGTAGCGGTTAATTTCTTTTTTAACACTTTTTACCATTTTTTCTTACATTCTTTAACAATTTTATAATTTTTTCTTACATTTTTTAACAATTTTTATAATATTTTTCTACATTCTTTGACAATTTTATCATTTTTAATATGTGTTAAGCCAATGCATTCTCTTATATATGCGAGGCGACCTATGGTCGACTCGCATATATAAGAGAATGCATTGGCACAGGGCCGTTCTGTTGGGTAAAGGGTTAATACGCTAAGGACAATAAATCTTTCAATTAGTTTGCATCAGTGTATTGTTAATCTATGAAACTATTTCTAACCATTGTTCTGTTTTATGAAACAAGACTCCATTCAAACTAATACTCCCTTTGATTGGTCGGCAATAACAACTGCTCATTTCAATGTTTGGATTGGCAGGAAAGATGTATACATACATTTATTTAACGACAAAATACACCAACGCGGGGCAGTTGTCATATACAGATCATTTAAACACAAGCCAAGACAATTCCATATCAAAAATATATAGAACAATAGAACATGTATTGGTAACTCAACACCATATATTCTCAATTGTTTGCGGAAAACTGCCGAACCATGTTACAGATCAGATTGTAAATGCTCGGGTTTTCAGCCTTCATGAACTTTTCTTTTTCACCAAAGTTCACGAAAATTGGTTGGTGAAATGTTATCATATGTAACGATCGTGTTGAAATTCAAGTGGGCCTTTAAATTTATCATGCTGACAAGATGCTGTGTAGATAATCCACTCTGATGTGATTTTAAAGCCCAAAAATAAGTCACCATTTAATGGACGAATAGATGGAGTACCAATCAGTTGTAAATAAAACAAATATGGTACAATCGTCACCATACTGATATATCATGATATGATATGAGCCAATTATTTGCCCGTAGTTAGCAAATATTTAATCCGGCCTGCAATAAGCCGTACAGTAACAAATCCGGTGAGTTGCAATTTACACTACACGTACTGTTCCTGAAATTAGCCGTACATCATGCAGGTAATTATCTCTTGTGGGTAGTAGCTTTACCAAACAGCGGAATAAAAAACGTTTGACGCTATATAAACCATTATGAACCTTTCTTGCGTAATGTATGGCAATATTCAAACATACATACGTTTTAAGTATAAGTTATTCCGCATCTATCAGACCAAGTTGCAGACGATCCGTGTAATTACACATAATAATCGTGGTTTCTCAAGATGTATTTATCTCCAAGATTTATGGGTAATAAATTTTAGAAGAAATACTCGTCAATTATACGGAGTGATTTGTTGTTCCTAACTTGTCCTCGTATTTAGATATTATCAGTATTATTTTTTGTTTTAAATAACGATATTTATTGTAAGCAAATTCCCGTGTCGGATACACACGGAGATCATGGGTGCATTTGAAATTCCAGAGTAGACACCCCCAAACGGAGACACTCTAGTCACGTCCCTGTGTGTAAGTTTCCAGCTCCTGCAATGGCGGCATGTAGACAACCCGTTGAGATAATTGCGGAGGTTGACTTTTTATGACAATGATACGCTCATGAGTGATCGTCGCATACGGGTTGATATTCTTAACGATGGGCCGATGCCGCGTATCGATACGATACGATTTTATTAGCTAAAGTTATCATGAATATTATGATGTTGAAGCTATATAATACAGAATATGGTAATACATAAAATACGTGACGCATGCGCGAGTTGTGGGAGGGGTGGGAGTAGCTATGTAATTTCAGTGGGAATTGTGGCGTGGTGTTATGGTGGTTCTAATGAGGTTTCCTTTAGCAGAATTGGCGAAATCTAGAGTAAAGCCGCATGCAAATTACTAGGGGTGGGTGTTGTATCATAGGGTGGGGTGAGGGATTGTGGTTCCAATGAAGTTTCATTTTGAAATCAGGGGCAAAATCTAGAGTGGTACCTCCTGAGGAGTGGTGTATCCATAGGGGGGGGGGGGGTTGGGGATATATAGTATGTCCATATTGTAGGGTTATTCAGCTTGGCCCATAGTTAAGCCCCAGGGTGTTCCTGGCAAAATTTGAGGGCTTTTTGGATAAAGAGAGTCAAATGGGCCAATATTCTACCTTTCTTAGTGTTGAAAAGTGCGTTCAGTTTCATCGTGTTTGGCCTGATATAGTAGTATGGTTCGATGTGTCTCTTCCTGATATCATTCAATTTTTGACATTTAAGGATAATGTGGAATTCGTCTCCTATTTCCAGGTTACATAGCTTGCATTTACGGTCGGTATACTCTGTGTTTGTCCAGGAACCCGTTTCAATTGGTAAATGATGATTTCTCGTTCTAAATTTCACTAATCGTGAGACGGTGCATTGATTCCTGGATAGGATGTACGGTTCTTTGCCAAAGTTAGTTTTTACTATTCTGTAGAATCCGTATTTGCTGGACGATGATATAGAACCCCTCCATTCTTGAATAAATATGTCGTGTATTCTTTCTGTTATTGCTCTATTGAATTTCTTTGTTTCGGGGGCCCACTGGTTGATCCAAAATGACGACCGTCCCAATTCGTTCAAAGTATTACGTACGTATTTCAACCATGCATTATTGTTTGATGATGTAAGGGCGGAGTAATATAATTTTAGTGGTAACCTGTTTGTGGGCATATTCATAAGTTTTCCCCAATATGAGAGTAGTCTTGTTTTTATTTTGAGCTCTATCGGGTATATTCCTGTTTCACCGTAAATAAAGGTAGTGGCAGTTGATTTTTTTAAGCCGAACATGAATTTAAGGAACCATATCTCTAGCTTTCCGAACGCTGTTATGTTTTCGTGACCCCATACTTCACACCCGTATGTAATTATCGGTACAATGGTTTTTTCGTATATGTCAAGGGTACAATCGAATGTTAGTTTGTGCTTTCTAACTTTACTTATTAGGGTATACATTGCCTTTTTTGCGTCATTACATCTGAGGTCTCTCTCTCTTTTAAAGTTGCACGTTTTGCTGAACCAAGTACCTAGGTACTTAAAGTGATTTACATATTCGATGTGTTCGTCGTTTATGTGCAGTTTAAGTGGTAATTTAATCTTTTTTCGCCCACTGAAAATCATAGCTTTCGTTTTCGAATAATTTATGTTCAATTTCCAATTGTCGCAGTACTGTGCGAAATGATTGAGCGCGGTCTGAAGATGCGATGCGGAGTTAGCCAGGATTACTGTATCATCTGCGTATATGAGTAGGAACAGCTTCTTGAAAATATCAAGATACTCTAGACTGCACAAGCCTTCAATTAGTTAACGGGTTGCATGACTGTGCGATACATGATGAGATGATCATAGCGTATTCACGAATATGCCATTGACATAGTTGTGTTTGTGGTAGTATACTTGGCACACAAAACAAACAATTGAGAGGATAGATCGATTTTACTAGTTTGGTATCCGAAGTAATGGATAAAAAAAATCGTTAAGGGTACAAAAGCCCTTCCCCGTGGAACAATGTGAAAAATCAAAACATTTTGTAAAACCGTCCGTCACAAAGACGAGCATGGAATTATATATGGACTGTGTTCTTATTTTTATTATTGATAACTCTTTAGTGATGAGATGTCACGTGCTAAAACCTTTGTTGTGTATACAATACTGATACAACGCCAGCCATTGTATGATCAATGAAATTGATTGGCATATATTATTGGCCCCTTCTTTGGATATTGACCACATAGTGCAAACTTTCACAGGCATTTACATTGATATAATGGAAACTTGTGTCCCACACAAGTGGCAATCAGACGAAATGATAAACATTGTTTGCATCAGAATTAAGAACCGCTATTCGTAAGCGAGACAAACTTAGACGCGCGGCTATCCGCACTGATAAAATAAACGCTTGGGCGAAATACAAATCAATAAGAAATAAAGTTAATAATATGAAGAAACACGCAAAACTTGAATATGAACACTAAACATATGATATAAATCTATCTTCCCTTACCCCAAACCAATCTTGAACATTCCATATTGAATTTGTGTGTTTAGTCAGAATGGGTTGTATTCAACATTTATGCATTTAAATTTTTCTTCTGTGCACCACCATCTTTCTCATGGGGAGAGGAGCTCCACCGAAGTTGCTATAACTTGTGCTCCAACCCCAAATCGTTCATCCTATATTAGTCTGTTATAAACAAATATGTTTGAAATGTATAATATGCTATCCTCAATAAAACAACAAAAAGCCATTGTATCAACAAACAGTTGAGCAAATTATGATAAATTCGTGAATGATTATATTACAAAAGATCAAAGCAATGACAAATATTCCTGAAAATTCAGATTTTCAATTAAGATATCTGATTTACAATTGGAATTGTTGATGTTTGTTGGTAAAATAATAATATTAATATTTACATAACCATGGCAATGGTATCAAAATGCAAAATCTCGTCATTTGAGAGATACAAATATTAAAAATAAGAACAAAGTCTATCTATTGCCCCATGTTCTTCGTATAGTGGTCCATGAACATAGTCAAACATAGCGCAAGTAAAGAAATAAATAGCACTGAAGAGTTTTTTGTTTTTTGTCTTTTTGTCTGCTGATGCGACATAACAACAGAGACACTAAAAGTCCACAAACATCAGAGGTGAGCATTTTGGGTTATGTGACATTTTGGTGTCCACGCGATTTCATAAATATTCAGGCACAAAGAAGCGAAGACTCATAAGAATATAAGCTTTCTTGTTATATAGTTCACATATCTAGTATTTCATAATGTTAATAATATTTATGTGGATATATAAACCTCAGTGTTCAAGCAGAAAAGGATTCCAGTTGTATATCAGACGAAAAAGCAATCATTTAAAATTCATTTTTGACACTGAATTTTCAAACCAACCCCTGTCTTCAGAGACTTGCATTAGATTCAGTAAACATATTTCCAGGCTTAAACAAAACACGCTGGTCTTGTCGGCACACATCAATATAATACCCAACATAATTGGTCCAATGTTTGTACTCAGGATCTCCAAAAAAACTACCCCCCCCCCATTCTGAATAGCCATAGAGTTATTACTGGTCTTCTCGTTGTTTGGCTCTTTACGGCATATATGACCAGTTTCTGCTTGATAGTGATTCTGGAGTACCTTTTGCTGATGAATTTATCGGCTCCATCCTTCTTTTGTATATATAAAAAGGACATATTTTCTGAAATATTTGCCCCTAATTGAAACATACTTTGATAGATCTACATGGTAACGACATACATACACCATTTCTATTATTTTCTATAACATTCTAGGATGGGATTACCCATCATGGAGCAACCAAAATCTTCAAAATTGCCAAACCACAACATTGACAAAAAATGACAAAAACCAACCATTAAGAATGGTACTGAATATAAGATACTTGTTTACATGGAAGCCGTTTTACTCGTCTGTGTCAGATTTCCAGAGTGTGATTGTGTTGTTTAATCATCAACAAGATATATATCACATGGATCAATATATATCACATGGATCAATATATATCACATGGATCAATATATATCCACACAGTCCATATATAGCTACATGTAGCTGAGATCTCAAATCGACAATTTGGAGGTTTAATTGCTATGAACTCACTTATAAGTTAGAGAAAATAAATTACTCATTTAAATTCATCCACATATGCTTTATGCGAGCTTGCCCACTAGTTGATTCAACTGAATTTAATTTGAGATGGCAGCCAATATGGCCACCATAAATTTAGAAATAAAAATTATCTTTTGCATATTCATTGTAACTCAAAAGATTAAAGGCCCACTTAATTTTCGAGTCACGGAATAATTTTGATATAGTGCATTGATTTACGGTTTAAATAACAACGATGTAGTTTAACTTTTTCGAGGGGGGGGCGTCACTAAAATTGAATAATATGGAACTAATTAGAGTTGGAAATCAAATGCGAGTAAAATCAATAAATTTTTTAGGCATTTTGATCGATGAAAACTTGACTTTTAAAAACCATATATCAATGATACAACGTAAACTGTACCACACTCTCTACTTATTGAACAAAGTTAAAAACATTCTACCAAAAAAATCTCGAAAAACTCTATATCAGTCGTTAATCCATAGTTATCTTATTTATGGTCTCCCGACATGGGGACACTCGATTCACGCGGGCGTACTATCTACCTTACAAAAAAGGGCAATTCGTATTTTATGCAACACAAAATATAGGAGTCACACAGAACCTCTCTTCAAACAAAAAAATATCCTAATGTTCAAAGATATACATACAGTGAATGCATCTATCTTTATGTACAACTGGTCTAGAAATAATCTCCCCAAATCGTTTAAGAATATGTTCACATATTCCCTCGGTGTTAACACTAGGCAGGCTGATAAATTAAGAAGCAATAAGGCAAGAACATGTTTTTCAGAAGTCCTACCAAAGCATTCATTTCCTAAAGTGTTGAACTCGATAAATTCCTAAATAAAAAAAAGTGAATTTATTTACACATTCAAAACGTTATTGTCTCTGGAACTAATAGGTAAATATTCTCAAATGGTTATCTGTGAAAACAAATTATGCTTCATTTGCAGTCGGCAAAAATCCACATGACTCAATAATCTGCCAAGGTTAACGTTTAACTCATATTAATATGCACCCCAGTTACTTTACTTTAAACATATTTTATTTGTAATAATACAAAGTGGATTGGGGCACAAGTTACATAACTTAATGAGCCCCTCTCCGGTATACATTGTTACAAAATTACATAATTGACAAAGTGGCACAATAAGTAACTTATTTACAGCTGTGTGGAATGTGAGAGAATGGTGACTGGTGAAGGATGATCTTTGCGGATCGTTAGGAAATGATGATGTAAGGTGGTGGGGGTGCCAACGTCGATTGTGTTTATTTAAAACATTGTTATGGCCGAGCAAGTACCAGGTCGAAAAAAGCAATAAACAACAATAAACATGTTTATGTCCTACTTATTAATTAAGTTAATATCATTTGTCAAAAACGTTTAGTTTCCGTAATAAAATGTTGTACTATTTTGAACAATTTCACATTTTGTTTTATATCTATGTTTTGGATGCCAGAAAGTAAATCATTCATATGTGTTAATTTGAGTCCTTCTCTGTGTAGCCAATGATACATTTCTATTCGTTCTGATTGCTACAGGGAACACATGAAAAGGTAATGATATGCATCTTCGCATTGGTTGCCGCATGCGCAACGTGGGCTGTCAGATATGTAGTTTTGGAATTTATCAGACTTTAGATCACTGCAATAGTTCCGTAATTTTGCGTGAAGTACGTTACATTGCCTGCGTCCCGTGTAGAAATACATCGGGGGTCTAGTGACGGGGTCAATTATTCTAAGATAAGTTTTGAAATCTGAAATTGTGGGGGCATCTGTTATTACGGACGACATGTCATTCCACGCTTTTATGGTTGAAGGGAAAAATGACTTTTTGTAATTCTCAGTGTTACTGAAATATGTGTAAAAAAATTCGGGATATCTGAATTCATACTCTGATATGTCAGCTATTCTGGGTGGTAATATGTTTGTGAGATAAATAGGGGCATTCCGATTGATAATGTTGTACATAGTTTGTAATTTGTGTAATTCACGCCTCCTCCTCAGTGGGGGCCAGCCTACTTCTTTCATTGTGTTTATATCAGAGACTGATCGTGTGAGTCCACTGACTATTCTGGCTGCATCAATGTGTAACCGTTCAAGTTTATCCATTTGATATTTAGGTGCATTTGCCCATACTACATCGGCATAATCGTATAATGGTAAAATATACGTTTTATATATGTTTTCTAGGGTCTTCCTATCGAGCTGGTATTTAAATCTTCTTAGTTGTGATAAACGCGAGGCTATTCTTTTAATAGTTGCATTGATATGATTGTTCCATGACATATTTGATTGGAGTTCAAGACCGAGGTGTTTGTGTGTCTCAACAAAGGATATAGTATCATTATTAAAGGTTAAATTAGGAGTATCGCCGGATGTGTCAGTCAATGAGTACGACATGCCCATCGTTTTTGAGGGATTAAAATTGACTAGCCAATTGTTTGACCATCTTGATATGTTTTCAAGATCCTTGTTCATGGTTTGCGCCAATTCATTTAGGTCATGGTGCTCGTTAGTAATGCAAGTGTCGTCAGCGTACATTCTCGTAACAGAACAGATGTTGTCTGCTAAGTCATTGATGTAAACCAAAACTAGAAAAGGGCCTAGTTATCACCCTGAACATCCTAGATAGCCCTGTGTCACATGCACGGTGCTGTCCGCGAATGTGACGCAGTACTGTCGCAACAACCTCGCTAGTTTTGTTTCAATATCTTAAACTTGTCCAAAATCTCTATTACGGTACAAAATTGTTAAAAACTCAACACAGTCTTGATTAAAAGTCTTGATTAAAATGAATACATAAAATATTAAAGTAGGCACCAACTGGCCATCCAAATGCCAAATAGTCTGTGTCAAATTGTAAATACGCCATTACATTTATCATTCAGGGGCAGCAGTAAGACGGCCAGCTAGGTCATGCTGCTCCTGTGCAATAATATACTTTTGTTTACTATTTTGTTAATGTATTGTATTTTAATATTATTGTGCAAATAAAGATCTATCTATCTATCGGTCAAAGAATGGGGATCGGAGCAGAGAACACTAAAATTTATATATAAAAAAATTCGCCGATTTTCCGATGGAGGCGATGGATAAAATGGAATGGTTTAATGTTCCCAAAATGGTGCGTTCCAAGTCATAAATGGAGATCGGGCACCAGAATATCTCAAGAAAAGTGTCGCCGACATCACCAACTAATATATAGTCATTTCCATGATACGACGTATTTATATCATGGCAGATAGTTTAAATATTCATGACTGACCCGGTCTGCGAGTCAGGTGGGGATCTGGGCACCATATTAAGAGTTATGGATACTGGATAATCTTTGGCATTGATAGAGAATGCAGCCAAATTCTTATGTATTATGCTAATCGATAGACAACATATTTTGTTACTCTTTAACCAAACTTGTATGTAGTCATCGCCATGATAGAGAAAATCTAATTATGTGGTTTATTACGCCTTCTTATTGTGTATTCTGTGAAGGTGTTTTGGCCGGTGATAGGAGCAATGGGATATCTCGCATAGCAACACATTTCGGGTTTCACACGATGCGAGTTATTTTAGGAAATTGTAGTCGAACGAAGAGTAATGCCATATTCCTACAATATAACACAAAAGGTGACATCCAATGTTTTTCTGGGGTTATTTCCCGAGATTAGTAATGTTTTCCAAGACATCAGGTATCTTTTGAAGAAGATGTAATTTAATTTCGGTAAATATACAACAAACTGTTTTCTCCGCAAATGCCAAATATTACTAAAAATAAAAAAGCGGAACGACGATAAACAGGTAACGGAAACAACTTCGATAAGAAAGGATTAATCTACAATGTCTGATGTTGCATACGTGATATATACCGTATAATAATATATAATAATCATATTAGTAACATATATAATAAATGTATTGTATTTGAAGTATTTTTATGAACTGTTTCTGTTTATATATTTGTTACTTGTGTTATTTTTGACGAATAAAATTCATAAAAAAAACTATAAAAAATAGGAACTATGGGGTAACTTTGATTAATAACGTACTCGTAAATAACTAAGTGGTGCCGTCGTTGTCATAGTGGGACACACACATGATCAAACTGTATGGTTGTCGATTTCCACCAAATGTAATTGTCTTCATATCCATTATACTTGAAATATATTATATGGTTCAAAGCGGCGAAAGTACCACATAAGAGTCAGTGATGGAGTTGGTGAAGAAGTACCAAAATTGACAAAACATTTTTATCGTTGATTTTCCCCGAATTTATACATTGACATCTATGTCGTAAAAGAAACTTAAGGGTGTAGTTTAAATTTTCCTAAATGACATTCGGGTCAGGAATTGGGATAAGTAGGGAATGCACTGACATCTATCAAACATTTGTTAGTCTATTTTCCCCACAAAGTATTACATACACGGACGTCTCCATGATACAGTTAATCAAATGGCGTGGTTCGAAGTTCTCAAGTGGTTCTGCCCAAGTCAGGACTTGAGGTCGGGTAAGGGCCACTCTCATATTGTACTTAAATATCTCAGAGTTAGCCACCCCCGCCTGGTAGCTTTCGGGGTCATATATAGCCCCTGCATGCATCGGGAAAATCCTGATCCGCCACTGCTATAAATAAGAGAGGACTGGTAATTATTTAAATAGAAAGTCTACCATATATGGGTTATCCCACGAACAATTATTTTAAGTGGCCTGGCGACTCGGTCCAAGATAACGGCTTATCTACATTCCGACTTAATTGGAACTAGAACTCAGTGCGTTCAACACGTAGGCAATGATTGGGTTGTCAGTGGACACATATTACATCGTCTGTATGATCCATGTAAAACGCCAAATACACGATAATTACAGAGATTACATGCATGTGTGTATCCACCCTTAGGGTTTATCATCAAACCCTTCTATAAAGATAACAATTCAGCCGATAATCCCATGAACAGTAAAAAGCGGGCGCAAATTACGTTTACGTACATGATCATATTAGCGCCCGCTCTCCCGCGGCGAAGCCGCGGAAGCGAAGCGACCTTGGGTATACGTATGCGGATATGAGATAAACTAATAGCGCCCGCTCTCCCGCGGCGAAGCCGCGGAAGCGAAGCGACCAGGGTATACGTATGCGAATATGAGATATATACCAATCGACTTTTTCGGCCCAATCTAAAAATAAATTGAAATCACCTAAAATAGGATAATTTATTCATAACTGAAGGGTCAGCCAGGGTCAGCGGAGTCCAAAATTATATTGTTGGCAACGGTCGCCATTTTGTATTGATTAATGCCACCTCGAAATGTGTAATTGGGCAAAATGCTCCAGGGCAAAAATAAAAAACTTTGATCTAGCAAATGTTAGCTATACTTCATCATATGTAGGAACATCATGCTCCTAAAGCCAAATATATTTTCAAAAAGTTAATGTAAATTGAACAAAAGCTCTGGTTAACAATAAAGTTAAATTGCATGAAAAAGTTTTGTTTACATATTTCATAAAATTATAAAAAATATTTACCCCGAAAGAGGAGTCTAGCGACCTTGCTGGCCGTTTACATATTATCTTCAATTTTCTAACGGTATTTCCGCCTAAAAAAATTATGAAATATTCTCAAAGTTCAAGGCCGACAAACGGAAACTTTAAGTTCCGATTGAAAGATCGCAGAGTCATTTTACGATTGCTTCTTGGGAAACCAGTAAAGGCGTCATGACATCAAGACGTACGCCATGACGTCACTACCTACACCGGCGCGCAAAATTCCAGACAGGACTGCGTCGATGGCCAGACAGCTGAGACTCGTATTACATGGCAGGCTAAATGTCCACATTTACGTTATATGTGATTATTTACATACATTGTAGATACCATTTTCTTGTGTCCCATTATAATTAGGGTGGATACACACATGCATGTAATTTCTGTATGTAAAATACATGTATTTTTCATGGCCACACCAATAATTGACAACATTAATCACCTGCGCGCGAGCGGTTCATTATTAACAGGCCAGACAAGTGAGCAGTGCTAAGCGAAGTCAAATTGTCTTCTATCAGTACATTTAAGGCCAGTCCAAAACATGTCTTCTCTCAAGGATGCGGAAATTAGTCAAGTCTGTGTGATATCTGGCATTTTATAAATGCACGACCACCAGAAGCCACACGTCTGGCATATACAGACTTGATGTATAACATTTTCAACCATGATGCTTGTTTGGTGGGGTCTCGAAAGGTTCAAATCGCTAAGGGACTTAGTTGAATGTATCGGTCTGAATAATCTGGGCAAGAAGGTACAATATGATATGTTTTACTTAAATAGCTCAGAGTTAGCCACCCCCGCCTGGTATACCTTTCGGGGTCATATATAGCCCCTGCATGCGTCGGGGAAATCCTGATCCACCACTGCTATAACTAAGAGAGGACTGGTAATTATTTAAATAGAAAGTCTACCATATGGGTTATCACACGAACAATTATTTTAAGTGGCCTGGCGACTCGGTCCAAGTTAACGGCTTATCTACATTCCGACTTAATTTGAACTAGAACTCAGTGCGTTCAACACGTAGGCAATGATTGGGTTGTCAGTGGACACATGTTACATCGTCTGTATGATCCATGTAAAACGCCAAATACACGATAATTACAGATGTTACATGCATGTGTGTATCCACCCTTAGGGTTTATCATCAAATCCTTCTATAAAGATAACAATTCATCCGATAATCCCATGAACAGCAACAAGCGGGCCCAAATTACGTGTACGTACATGATCATATTAGACTTTTTCAGCCCAATCTAAAAATAGATTGAACTTACCTAAAATAGATAATTTATTCATAACTGAAAGGTCAGCCAAGTTAAAAAAAATTATTGTTGGCGACGGCCGCCATTTTGTATTGATTAATACCACCTCGAAATGTGTAATTCGGCAAAATGCTCCAGGGCAAAAATAAAACACTTTGTTCCTGTAAATGTCAGCTATACTTCATCATACCTAGGAACATCATGCTCCTAAAGCCAAATATATTAAAACAATTGATTGTAAATTAAACCAAAGCCCTAGTTAACAAAAACTGAAATTGCATGAAAAAGTTTTGTTTACATATTTTATGAAATTATTAAAAATATTTGCCCCGAAAGAGGATTCTAGGGGTCTTACTGGCCGTTTAGATTTGATCTTCCATTTTCTAACGGTGTTTCCGCCTAAAAGATTGAAGAAATATTCTCAAAGTTCAAGGCCGACAAACGGAAACTATAAGTTCCGATTGAAAGATCGCAAAGTCCTTTTAAGAGTGCTTCTTGGGAAACCAGTAAAGGCGTCATGGCATCAAGACGTACATCATGACGTCACAACCTACATCGGCGCGCAAAATTCCAGACAGGACTTCGTCAATGGCCAGACAGCTGACACTCGTATTACACGGGCAGGCTAATATCGACATTTACGTTATATGTGATAATGGGTATATGCACAGCACGCGTAAAATAAAAATAAAATCTTATTATACACCATTATGACCATAAGATGTAAATCTTTCCGATATATATAGCATCAGGTATTGATTTGTCAGGTAAAATCGAGAAAACATACTAAAATTCCTGCCACCAACCCTGGGCGTACATGTAGCTCATGTCATATAAAGCCTATATGACGTTCTCGCTATTATTAGCTGGTTTTAGTAAGAGCAGAATGCTTGATTAATCCGGTTGATTGTTTCGGATGGAAGTAAGTTTAACATTTTTCCCGCGATAATAAAATATATACCATATGGTTTAGACATCGGACTTTGATAATAAAGGACTACCATATAACACTATATGTAGTGCATGTTCTATACAGTGTATATATGTCGATGCAATTAAGCCTATGGTTTAGGATGCCACCTTTAAACCGAAGTTCAGTCCGATACTGGCGATACAGGTACATCTTAAAGTACATGACTAGTAATATCAGGGTTAATTCATACACAGATCCGGTAGACCTTATATGGTTATCCCATGTGGCCATGATATAGTAATTGAAGTGTGTCTGCGTATAAAATATCTAGTATATACAGTGAGGCGAAATGAGTGACATCACAATTAAGACAGTGTCACATGTCGGTATTCTGGTCCGCAAAGACAAATGACATTTTGACGTAATGACACATGTCATGACTTCGTAACTGGATTTCGTTAAGCTAACAAACGAAATTGATCTGATCAATATTAACCTATTTATTGGTAATAACTGTTTTTAATAAAGCCGCTTTCAGAGACATGCGCTTGACGCATGTGGCCAATACATGAGTAAGATGTCTGCTTTCACAGAACCGCGGCTGACGCATGCTACCAACGCAAACGTTGGCCGCATGCGTCAGTCGCAGGTCTGTGAAAGCAAATAGACGCATTATATGCGTTGTCACATGTGCGTCAGTCGCAGGTCTGTGAAAATGGCTTAATAAAATACTTCAATTGTTCATGATCCCATAAAGGTGCTTTCGCAGATTTGCGGCCGACGCATGCGGCCAGTGCACGTGGCTATTATAGGTTCAACGTTTCAAACCATACATATATCACTGGTGTTGCGGCTGACGCAGTTAAACGCAACCGATTTCAAAACTTTTTGAAATCGGATGCGTTTAACTGCGTCAGCCGCAACCCCAGTGATATATGTATGGTTTGAAACTATCCTATTTAGACTGGACTACAAGTCAATGAGTATGTTATTATAGAAAGGATCATGAAGGAATAGTAAAACATTACATGGATTTAGAGATGCTACACATTCATTTCTGGTTACCCGATAGTCCCATGCATTGTTCGCATGCGTCAGCCGCAGGTCTGCGAAAGCAGCTTTTAAAGGAGGTTGTGAAGTAGAAATTTTATTTCTTTTCATCGCGTTGGTTCATTGCTGATTCCGCATTTTTTTTTTGTGCAACCATGCACTGCCGGAAGTCTCGTATAAAAAATATTGGTCTCGCCAAAAATTTCACCTTCGCGGTATACTATAAATTATGTGTGACGTCACAAGTACGTACGCCCATCCGTTACCTATACACGAACCAGCTCGGCGCATGCGAGCCGAGCTTGGTCGCTATAAACAGACATTGAGTTAATATAAACAAGAAAACCATAATCAGAAATGGTAACGCCCTCAAGATTATATTATTACGCATAAATATAAATTATAAAAAAAAATGTAAAATATATTGGTTACATGAATGCACCGCCTCAGAATTCCGTTAAAACAACTAATCCTTCAAATTATTACAAGAAACTACGGCTTATTACTGCAGGTTTCTAATTCACCACACCAGAAGTCTATAAATGCGGATACAAAATCGGAGTCATTGTGTTCCCGCCATAAAATCTTCAACAGTGGTCCAGCCATTGTTGATATCTAAACATTGAAAGCAATTAATGCGGTCATAATAGTTACATACGGCAATTATCAATCCAGCAAATTTGATATGATTGATAGAACAAACCACTATTATCATGATCGTGTCGTTATTTGTTTAAAATACGTATCAATTGACATATACGCACCCGTTCCCTCATTAAAATCAACATATTTCGACTATTTTAGGGGATCTCCGCGAATTCGGGGAACTCCGCAAGTAGAACTCCGCAAACAGGGACCTACTGCGAACTGTCACAACAGGCTGTCTATCAATTGGTTGAATACTATTTCCCTTTTTACTAAAGTAAATTAACAAGTAAATATCGAATGACGATAGATATATTTGTAAACAAGCATTGCAAATAATGTTATTGGGACGAAAAGTCGCAAGACTTGTTCCGTATTATGATGATCATGATCATGATATGATTAATAGAACAAACCACTATTATGATCATCGTGTCGTTATTTGTTTAAAATACGTATGAATTGACATGTACGCACCCGTTCCCTCATTAAAATCAACACCGCAAATAGACCTCCGCAAACAGGGACCTACTGCGAATTGTCACAACCGGAAAAAGGAAAAACCAATTATCTATTTATAAAAGCTCCACAGACACACGGCGCATTCGGCGACACACGGCGATCTAAATTTTCCCGATCAGTATACACCCGATGGGCGTGAATAAGGAGGACAACGTGTTAGTAAATGGGCTTAGCTCCTATGTGTTGTGGATTGCCACGATCGAGAATGCAACTATAGCTATAAGAAGAATGCAAAATCGCTGCGTGTTGAGTAGAAATCAATCACTATTAGACGCAACGTGTTATTGGTCCAAGTAAACTCATTTTGCGAGACAATTGACGGGAGACATGAGTCACATGACCAACTATATATGGCATAGTAATTATGATGACCACGGGTCACTAAATTGTGCCATCGTAAGTCAGCATACCTACTATGCCATCGCTACTATATATGGTACGTGTGCCTCCAGCTATTATCATTATACAGTTATCGCCTGCTGTTGAGGAAGACATTATACAGTTGTCGCCCGCTGTCGAGTGAGGCATTGAGATTTGTCACCCGCTCGAGAACGGAATGTCTCCGGATGAGCGCAGCTCCGATGGAGACATTCCCCTTTTGAGCGGGTGAAAAAATTAATCTTAATTTCTCCCAAGAAAAAGGGCAACAAATGTATTGTTATCCGGTTACGAAAACAAATTCCTTTTTAATTCACACGCGTGATACTGCACCGAGTCATCGCATCGAAAGAGTTATTTCTCTCGCGATTAGGATGTCTATTAGAGTTCTTTCTCTCGCGATTAGGATGTCTATTAGGATGTCTATTAGGATGTCTATTAGAGTTCTTTCGCTCGCGATTAGGATGTCTATTCAAATAAGTTAGACTTTATAGGACTCTGCTAATCGGCGTTTATTTACCATCATTTTGGTGGCTAAATGGTCAAAATCGGCCCATTCAATGTAAACCAATAAGTAATAGAAGTAGGGCTATATTCTTCTGCAATTTGGTCCAACAGAACGGCCCTGTGCCAATGCATTCTCTTATATATGCGAGTTGACCATAGGTCGCCTCGCATATATAAGAGAATGCACTGGCTTAACACATTACAAATTATAAAATTGTTAAAGAATGTAAGAAAAAATGGTAAAAAGTGTTAGGCCAATGCATTCTCTTATATATCCGAGGCGACCTATGGTCGACTCGCATATATAAGAGAATGCATTGGCACAGGGTATATGGGTTGATACAAACAATCGGACGGCATGTCGTTCGCGAAATTTACACGCGATGGTAATTTCATTACGATTTTCCCGAAAGCTATTGAGAAGTTGTCGATTTCATATAGTGCATTCATATGTGTCAATACTCCCAAACACATCCCCACACAATATTACATCTGTGTTGCAATAATAACAATGCAAAGACGCCGAAGTAATTTGGTATAAGGGATACGCGTACAGTCGAATTCATGCACGACAAACGTATATTACGTTTTACACCAGCAATAATTTATAGCCAACCATTGCCTCGTTCAATATCGCACCATAATTTCGACAAGAATATATTAAACTATCTGGTGGACCCGACTTCGTCCGGGCTGTTTCCCTTCTGCTTTTCGGCGAATTGCGCGATTTGACCTTGAATTGACCATTTTGAAGGTCACGGTCAGTTCGGGGTAACGATTTGACCCGTCCAAAACACTCCCCGGACAAAAGTACCCGACAAAAGTACCCGTCGAAATCCGTCCGGTTTTACCCGATTTGACCTTGAATTGACCATTTTGAAGGTCAAGGTCAGGTCGGGGTCACGATTCAACCCATCCAAAACACTCCGCGGACAAAAGTAACCCTAGGTATCAAATTTCGTCAACATTCCGTCAAAATTAGCGATTTGACCTTCAATTGACAATTTTGAAGGTTAAGGTCAGGTCGGGGTCACGATTTGAACCGTCCAAAACACTCCCCGGACAAAATTACCTCTAGGTATCAATTTTCGTCGAAATCCGTCCCGTTTTACCCAATTTGACATTGAATTGACCTTTTTGAAGGTCAATGTCAGGTCGGGGTCACGATTTGATCCGTCCAAAACACCCCCTGGACAAAATTACCCCTAAGTATCAAATTTCGTCAAAATCCGTCTGGCAGTTTTCCCGGCCATAGCTAACACACGAACACAGACCTCAAAATCCGTCTGGCAGTTTTCCCGGCCATAGCTAACACACGAACACAGACAGACAGACAGAAGTCCCAAAATATATATTAGATCACCCAGACAAGTATAGAATAACACTTTCCCGTATTAAAAGTATCAACTTAAAAGTTCGAATATTAGTATTAACTAAATATATGCAAATTAGCCAACACCACAGCTTGTGCTCTTTGCGAACCCGTTGTGGTATATAAGATTAACGTACGTGAACTAACTGAGTTACTGCATTGTGTGTGCTTGGGGATATGCTTGCCTGATAACATCAGGCGAGCGGAAAAAAAAGATGCCCCCCCCCCCCTGGTCAGCGGGAGACATTGTGATTTGTCACCAGCACGTGACAGGATTTGAACAAATCAGAAGCCGGAACAATAAGGATGAGGGAAACAATAGTTTATATTAGTTGCATTGACGTGTTAACGTTGTCTATAGTTGTTATTCAATTATACGGTACAGGTGTAACTGTTATTTAATGATGCGGTACAGGTGTTGACATGGGATTATGTAATACCTCGACAATGTTCTATGATGTAAATTACGTCGATACTCTAATACCAAAAAACAGGCGAGTTAAAGCGGCACATAAAATATAAGACCTGGAATTTGGCCAGTTAATACGGTTCCTTGTGTGCAAGCGGCGTTGCTTATGCGGCACGCCATCTACGATTTCGGTGCCTGTTTTCGCGTGACATGAATGAACTAGATTTCGCTGAAATAAGATAATTTATTGTTCAAATCATACGCACAATTGTTAAAAAATATATAAACATAAACAAAACCATGCGTCGTCTCAATTCTAAAGAGCGATTTATATTTGTCGGATGAACTTGTTTCATGGGTGTGTGGTATTTGGTTTGTTTCAATAAATAAAGGTACGCATATGAGAGAGAGAGAGAGAGAGAGAGAGAGAGAGAGAGGGAGAGAGAGAGAGAGAGAGAGAGAGAGAGAGAGAGAGATAGAGAGAGAGAGATGAGAGATAGAGAGAGATAGAGAGAGAGATAGAGAGATAGAGAGAGAGAGAGAGAGAGAGAGAGAGAGAGAGAGAGAGAGAGAGAGAGAGAGAGAGAGAGAGATAGAGAGAGAGAGAGAGAGAGAGAGAGAGGAGAGAGAGAGAGAGAGAGAGAGAGAGAGAGAATCATTAACGTGACATGTGCAATACATAAATCATCACTATATATAAATTGCAATTACAATTAGTACCCGGCCAATAAGGCCTATATATCACGCCTAACAGTATAAGTATGTACATGGTTTGTTCAAACACATGCGGACTATATCCTCGGTGATGATATTAAAATAATATTAAGTAAATAATTCAGTTACAATTTGGAGATATTCGGGTTTATATATATTGTATACTAAAACATTGATACGTCTGGTGTAAAATTCACCTGTATATATGATTCGTTTTCTTCGCATAAAAGCCTTGCATCAAAAACAAATTGTGCTAGTTCTCGAGGAAATGAAATTAGCTCAGTAAAAGCGTCGTCGGTGTGGTCTGTTCTAATCATGTCGCTATAATACATCATGGGACGGAATTTAAAAGAGACATTGGGATGTCATTGTAAGAGGGACAAGGCAAAAGAAAAGGTTTTTATCGTCTTCAACTTTGTTAGAGCTGTACATAATACAGATTCTGTGTTTGGTTTTCTCGTTTATGAAACGACCGCGGTTTCTACCCGCCGAGGAAAAATCGCACATCGAAATTGTGCCAGTATGGAGCGGTGGGACTTATCCATGTTCATGGAAATATATTTATTTTTCTTAAAGAGTCCGTATGTGCGTAGCTTGGGTACATATGTCATGTTTTCAATCCAAGATTCGTGTTTAAATACGGAAATTTCTCGCTCGGTGTCATGTATATTACATATGTCTAGGTTTTCAAAAGTGCTTGTCATATCTGTTTCTGACTAAACACTACTAAATTATGCACACCATCCATCGCCATTATTCATAAGGTCACCATCCATCGCCATTCTTCATAAGGTCACCATCCATCGCCATTATTCATAAGGTCCCAGAAGAAAAAAAATTTGTTAGTCTTTCATCTTACATTTGTATAAAATAATAACATAGTCTTGCCAAGTTAAGCCATCTTTGGACTTGACTCGAATGAATGCCAAATTCCCCATTTACAGCTAAAAGCGGACATAATCTGTGGACCACAAGGTCTTAACGCTAAATTTTGCACCATATCTATGCATGGATATTTATGATATCCCCAAATAGCAGAGTCATAATCCATAAATGGCCACACAGTCAAGTCAAAAACATTTTCAGACACGCTTTGACACCTATATGTCTCTATATCAAAGTGGATGCTCGATATTAACGCTCCCAATATTTGCTGATTATATTAGCTAATGTTTCAGATGCCGTATCAAAAGTATCATGTTCATGGGGAATTATTCCGAGATATTTATACTGATCCACTATTTCGATTCTCTGATTTTGGAATAAGAAATTATAGTTTGTTTTTGTTCTGTTTTTATGTCTAAAATGTAGTTTTATCGGGTTTTGACTGTCATATACGCCAGTTTCGACACCATGATTCGACGGGTTTAGGCTTACGTGCGTTGGCCACGACCAGCGATGATACTGTCTAATTGCAACACGGAGTGATAATTGAAACAGAATAGTTAATTAATTATTGGGAATATATCACGGTGTCACTTACAGGCATAACAATAAGCGACGAAAGTGTCCAATGGGGGTCCAATTAGATGAGTTTTCACCTCGTTTAATAAACACGTCACACCGATGCCATATTGCAATAATGACCATTACCCACCCGACTGCGTAACTTATCGAGCGGCAGACATTACTGTAAATATCCTTAGTCCGGAAGTAAGCGCCAGTACTATCATCGCTGTCGGCCGATAAAGATGCTATTCCTATGTTTGTATTTGCATGCTACTTGGACTTAGTTAACTTTTTATTTGAGTTTTATGGACGATTGATGTTGTGCTGGGAGTTACTAACACACAAGACTTACTACGCATTTTACAGGACATATAAGCTGGACACATTTTTTACTTTTTTTTCTATAATTTCGTATTCTTTGTAAAAAATATCGAACAGAGAATTGTTATCCCATTTTTTATACATGCATGTACAATGAGATCATAGTATTTCATATTGAATATCACTAGATTTTCAAAGCGGGTCATATCTATAAGATTTTATAATCGGTAAACATGGTCACGCAAAGCCATAATTTGTGACAGTTCGTTTAACAAGAATCAGTTTTAGCTTCTTAAAAACACCGTTGTTTATAATGTCTGTGGGAGAACATTGACTCTCTATCCTCTCAGGATATAGCAAAATATTGGACAGTGTGCTAGATCTGAATCCACGCCATGACGCTGGTGAAATTTCTCACGATTGTCGCGCTTCATCAATTTACCTTATGCTCGGGATTAGTGAATCTGAAAGTAGGCATTCTGCTGATGACGTCAGCTCCAGAACCATTCGACTTGCGAAGGACAGACCCGGCATTGAAGCTGGCATTCGAGTACGCCGAGCAACACTACGGCGTCCACTTCGAGGCTGTATATAAAAACTACACCGGGTTCTGCCCCAAAGAAATAGTTATTGGACATCTATCGGAGCTATATTATCATGATCACATCCAGGCTGTTATTGGACCGGCGTGTTCGAGCACCATAGAGGCAGCTGGAAGGTTGGCGGCATATCTTAAACTCCCGGTGGTTTCCGGTGTCGGAGATTTGGTTGTCAGAGACTCGTTGAATCACGACATGTACCCGACATTCACAAGACTCTCATACAACGTTGGAAAGTTGTCAAGTGAGTATAACCGACCATGGAGTCTCTCTAATTGTCTGCACGTGTATGTATGGCTACCGAACTTCATATAAACCCATATTTATTCTCTTACGTTTGATACATATATTATAATTTGGGGCAGTAATTTTACTATATGTTAGAACATTGTGCTGCCTGACAGAGAACGATGTGTGGGTTGCGGTTATATTACTCTTTTATTGCTACATATAATTCTAATATGTGTCACGCGAAATGTTCTTCGTGTGTTGGGGAAGGGATATTGTAATACCAGCAATACAATCGTGCTATTACGAGTTTCATAAACTGTTTAGTTTTTGTTGGAAGTGTTGTATATTCTGTGATGTGGTCTATCACTTACCAAAGCTATTGAATATTCTAGCCCTATAACATAAACGAAAAATTCCCAAATTCTCAGTGAAGTTTACCAGGAAGTATGTTGGATTTATAAATAAAGAGACCTGCAAAGAAAGTGAAACCTATATTTACAATGCCTGAATGAACCATACATAGCTGAAGTACTATATTCGATCAGGCATGTGTTGTAATGCTTTTGTTTCATTATCAGACGCCTTCAACCTATAGCTTTAAGGTACATTCACAAACTGGAAAATTTGCCTCACAATTTTCCGGATAATCCGTCGTAGAGGGCTAAAGTGTTATATGATATGAGTAACAATTGCTTATAAAATGTACGTACACCACCGTTTGTTTTTTTTTGTTTTTTAGTTTTTTTTTAAAGATATTTTATTTGTGGTATAATACAAAATGGATTGGGGCACAAGTTACAAAACTTAATGAGCCCCACTCCGGTATTCATTGATACAAACAATTTGTATAACAAAGTGGCACAATAAGTAACTTATTTACAGCTGTATGTGGTGAATGGGAAAGATGATTTGTGGAAGATTGTAACCGATCATTGAGGAAGGGTGAGAATGAGAAACATTGGTGGGGGTGCCAACGCCGAGTGTGCTTGCTGTGCTGAGGCGAAAAACATATGTTTTAATTGATAAATTAATTTATTATCGTGAAATTTAGCTACAAACGTTTAGTCTCCGCGATAAAATGCTGGACTATTTTGAAAAGTTTCACATTTTGTTTGCTTGGAGTATTAGGGATGTCAACAAGTCGATTTTTCATGTGCGTTAATTTGATAGTATAGTGTATGTACTGCGTGAGCATCGGGCTTTTCGTATTCCAATTAGTTACTCTACAATTTTGTCAGATATTAGCTTTTGTGTATCTGTCGAGAATGCATCGTGCAAATCACGTATATGCTATTTCATGGCCCTACTTACCGAAAATGTGTGCAACAGACAACCATCTATATATGAAGAATCGCATGGAAATTGGCCAGGCATTTATTTCCAGCTGTGTGAACGTATATACCCTTATAAATCTTGAAGAACAATTCATAATCTGAGCCCCGACTGTTCTATACAAACAACCTGGATCGATACTTACCCAATTAACTAGAGATTCCAATATAGGTCGCACACTAGAATAAGCCGATTTATTCATCGCTTCACGATCATATAACATAACACAACAAGAACAAAAGATGCATGCGCGCATCAGATCACCCATGAATTATATTACAAAAAAATAACCACGTACACAGCTGACGTACATTTGGGAAATATTATAAATTTAATATAGACTCTTCAATAATACATATACATATTTGAGGTAATCTAACTATCTTACATATATAGGTGTACGTAAATCACATAAGATGCGTACACCTTTTAATTGGAGCCGGCCGTGTTTCAGAACGAAAGAGTTGAATTAAATAAAATCAACAAATTTGTGATCTTTTTGTGATGTTTATATATGCCATATCCCAAATACGGACATAATTTCCAAATTCTATTCATATCCATTCAGAAACAAAGGATATAATGCGACATCACGCTCGGTTATACCTTTTAATTGGAGCTGGCCGTTTACACTTTATATATACACGATTACGAAATAATCGCATTTATTTTCAAGCGATCCGTCTCTACAGTAGTCAAATAAACCATGGTTTTGGGTATGACGGTATTGAAACACGAGGTGTCGATTTCCAGTTTTGCGCATGCGCACACAAATCTTTGAGACGCCATTTCTACAATTCCAAGATAAAATCTTCTCTATAGAAATAATTTAAAAACTCATAAATGTAGAAGATTTTATTTACACCCAACCCACCCACCCCTTAAAGTCTATCTCCTTTGTCTACCACTGCTCACCCGTGAGGCCCGGGGGAGCATTTTGGAAATTGTTTCCTTTACATTTATAATTGTTATGTCATTATATATTGATAATTTTATGTTATGTCAATATATATTGACAAGTTTATTTTTCTTAGGTGGATGATGCCCTCCACCTTCATGACTATATATATTTTTTGGTTATGTTAATTTTGATTATTACTATCCCGGGTTATGCGGCCTTGGGTTGACAGTAGGATATGTAGAACATAAAGTGTGCTACAAAAAGTAACAGTTGAATATAATCAACAAATTTGTTAATATTTTTAAAATTAAAAATATTTATGTATTCCATATCCTAACACGGACATACAGTCAACATTTCATTCATATCCATTGAGAAACAATGGCGAAAACGCGACATAACATCACGCTTATACCTTTTATATGGAGCCGGCCTCGGACAAAACAAAGCGTATATGCCTATATACATAATGATGATGACGATGTCGAATTTTTTTAAGAAAGTTTCTTAGCATCGAATGTTTGTTGACTCCAACTTTTCTGAACTTGTGAATGGTTATAATGTTATTTGCCTCTCCGAAAGTAAACTACATCTGACATACCCGGTTTTAAGGTGTCTCCAACTAAAGGCAGAAGCGCGGATTCGGGTTGGACTTCGGGTGGAAATGTAATTGCAGTAAAGCGCGAAATTGAAAATAAAAATATAAAATAGTAGAGAACTATAACATAAGGGCAAGCGCTGATAAACTAATTATACTAATTCTGCAGTTACATTGTCTCCAAGCACTGGTGAATTTATGTATATAGAAAGCTCCATGGGTATCAATATCAATAATTCTCCAATAACGAGATTTACACATATCAAAAATATTGTAACGTAAACATTACTTTTACAGATACATTACCGATCAAACTCCAATTAGACCAATAAAATAACCGAGTCCAATCAAAACGTAAAAGTAAACATGGGAAAATGTCAACGCATTGGAAAATATTCTGAAAAACAGATTTTGTCTGAAATATTTTAATTGTCTGGGCGATCAACGATGTTTGTTGACAATACTTTAATAATATTTACATAACAATGATTTCAACATCCGAAATATCGTTACTGGAGAATTATTTATAGTCAATAAGACAACAAAGTCGGTCTATTTTCCCATATGTATTCTTCTTTGTTGAGACCAATTTACAGACTATTACGATTTAACACATCTACCCACTGAGAATGCCTTACGTCTCTTTAAACCTCACTACTGCATGATCGGAATTTTATATAAGCGAAATCGTTTGGTGGGGACTACACGATGACCGATTCCAAGGAATCCTAAATTATACACAACTCATCGGCAAAGGTAAATATTCTGGAGTAGCATCGGTTTGTAAATTCAATTATTGTTGGAAAACATGTATATCCATAATTCATTTTATTCATCGCAATATAGGAGACATCATCTTCGAGTTATTATTATTAGTCAACGATATTCATGACTGATTATTCTTTCGCATCTAGTTGTATTTATAATTATTTCTAAATACTACGATTATCACAAACATTTTCTACGTCAGGAATGCACTCCATAGTTGGAAATGGTTTATTACGTCATGTTCAGAATGCCGCGTCGTCGTAAAAATGAAATATTATGGACACCTTTTTATTTTAGACAAAATACTGAGATCGAACATAAGAGTCCATTCGTGTGAAACTTTGCTGGCCAGATATCGACTTTCAAAATCGGCAGCTTTACCAGTTTTTTTACGTTTGATCGGGCAACCACCGAACGTACATAGTGCTATGAATGGCGGTGTTTCAGGGGAGTGACTCAGTGGAGAGTTTCCGTTTGGGTGTCCACCTTGGAATTTCCAACTGCACCCACCCTTGAAGCAGACAAAAATGTCCTAGTCCAGGAAATGATATTCGCACCCCTTGAGTTTAAATGGTTGGAATGTTCCAACTCGTGACCATTTCAGTCCAAAGCATTGATTATATGACCGAATGCCTATATATGGTCACGATGTTAAACATAAATGCTTATAGGGTGCGCATTTATTAGTCTGTGCAGAAATGACTTCCCGGCTGTTGAAAATTACCAACCCAGCACGGCTTCAGTCCAAAAATTGGACCGAACATCTGCAAAAGTAGGAAAATATCCGACTTTTGTCTAAAAGCAACTATTATTTTCACATTAACCCTTTACCTAACAGAACGGCCCTGTGCCAATGCATTCTCTTATATATGCGAGTCGACCATAGGTCGCCTCGCATATATAAGAGAATGCATTGGCTTAACACATTAAAAATTATAAAATTGTTAAAGAATGTAAGAAAAAATGGTGAAAAGTGTTAAAAAAAGATTTTTTTTAGGCCAATGCATTCTCTTATATATGCGAGGCGACCTATGATCGACTCGCATATATAAGAAAATGCATTGGCACAGGGCATAACTGTAACTATCACAATGTGGTCAAGGAGCCGGTTCCAATGATATCCATATTTGTATGGTTCTATTGAGACAGACCGAAGATATTTTAGGCTGTTGAAGATTTATTTGGCCGGTTTGTTGGGTAAAGGATTAAATCCCGGTTTGAATATCAAACTATCAGAGTAAATGTAACCTAATTTAGTTCTGAAATTTCCAACTGTTGTGTGAGACATTAACTGTCCAACTATTGAGAATTTTAGCCAAAGTTTGGTGTGAGATACCCCAACACCCTTACATGTCACCACATAGCTATGTTGATTGTTATTGACTCTCATTTTTTATTTCAACTGCATGGTAAACGAGTAAATTGGCTTTGATCGTTTCGACTTTGTGTCGAATCGTTCATCTTGACATATCTGGTAATAATTATTAACAGCACAATCAATAGCAGCCTTGTTACGATTTGTTATGACTGGTAAAACACCTGTGTTTCTGATCTGTATAATTATTATTATCTTCGACGCGAGATATCAAAAGCTATGTTAACAGGTTAATACGGTCCTACTAAAAACCGGCGGTACCCGACCTGTATGTACCAAATTTTCAAATTTAGCACATGCACATAAAATGTCAAAATGTATTTATTTATTTTCGTTGTTTCAGTTCCAAAATGTGAATATTTAAATACGATAATAGCCAGGTTTAGCCACACGCACATGTAACTTGCAACGTGTGTTGCCATTGCCAATAAAAGACATCTGACTCATGTGACCATTTCGCCTACACATACACGGTCATTCCGTTTAGAAGTTTTGTGTCTAACGTGTAGCATGCGAAGAGGAATAATCCAATCTTCTAATAACAGGTCGAGAAGAGACCAACACTATATATGAGACCAACACTATATATGAGACCAACACTATATATGAGACCAACACTATATAAGAGACCAACACTATATATATGCAGTCAGTGATAGAATGGGATATGCATTCGCTGCACGGAAGATCTTATTGTTGATAGAAGCTTACCATCGCCATCCAATTGTTGTGTGAGTCATGCTCGCCCAGCGTCGATCTCTACTCTTGGCGAGCCGGACCAGCCCGGCAAAATGTTCTGTTATATAAATACGCACCTAATAATAACCACATATATGATATATATATAAATCAAGTTAATTAAATGACTATAGATTAATACATGTTAGAAAGATCTTAAATGAACAGGGAAATTAATTCAATGTATTATGATTATATTATGCGTGATGATGCACACGTGACTGTATATATTACTTGTATATATTTATTTGTAATTTGTCTTGAATGTCTTATATATAGATGGTAGACAATAAATGATGATGTGTGTGCATCTCCATAATAAATAATATCATAGTAATACACGTTACAAGTTACACGTATACGTTTGCATAGCTACAGCTGTGTTACTGAAGCTTGTTACCAATGTGGCCAAATGAGATGGGTACATTTGTGACCGGTTTAATAAGATGGGAACAAATATGTGATCGATGCCTTGAGACAATTATATCTTCGCCTAAATTAACCAGCTTCCGGATTTGACTGAATCAAACATAACGATAAATGCATAGATGGGCCGATATATATAGATACTTTAAAGAGGTTTCTGACAATGATGACATGTCACGCAGCGCAATATTGATGTGACAGTTGGGCTATAATCGAGAAAAATGGTCATTAGAAGAACAGCTGAACAAAACGATTATGAAAACAACCAGCCAGCTGACCATATTAGAACCCATAACGAACAGTTAAATGCTCATGTGTATAATATTCACCGGAATCATCAGTTTTACTTCACAAAGGGTAAGCTTTGTACGATAGAAAACAACATATGTGTATCGTCAGGTCTATTCAACTCAACTAGGTATGCATGCCTTGGGAATGAAATACTTATTGGAAATATTCCGCCTGTGAAAATTAATGAGTTTTTTGCCAACAGAAGCACGATGTTTACATTATGGGGGCGAATTTCATATCGACGTAATCAGACAAGGTCGGGCTTTTCATTCGCAAATAATTAAAAATAGGAATGGGTGCCGGATTTCACAATAAATACTATTTATAGCATTAAAATGCGCAGAATAACTATAGGGAACGCCGATATGCAACGATGTGCACAAAGCGAGCTGACAAACACTGAACACACATACTCACTGACAAACACTGAACACACATACTCACTGAACACACATACTCACTGGAAAGTTCACATGGAGCACAACCTCCCAGTATGAAGGTACAAACCATGCAGGACGAAGCTACGTCACTAATGTAATCTCTAAACCGTCACAATCTGTACATATTCTATTTCACTATAGAATCACTTCCGGGGTCAACTGAGATAGCATCACTGCGCATGTGTCCACGACAACACCTCATTGTTTTCGCTGCAAGCGTCGTGTGAAGACGCATTCTTATTCTTATGTGCTCTGCACAGTAAATACTTTTCAGAGGCTACGATTGTAGCGGCTTCTGATTTGTATTTTAGTTGACTCGGACAGTTCCTATTTATGAATGCAACAATATTTTATTGTATTTGCTTTCATTTTGACGGCTTGCTTGATTTTTTCATGGCAAAATCCGTGCTGTCCGATTAGCGCTTCTTGTCACGCAGTGACAGATTTTCTGCGCCATTGAACAACAATCGGTCGCGACTTGATCATGTTGATAATGCCACGCTAGAAGTGGTCAGTTATTTAATGCTCCAGTTTACTGGAACTGCGAATTAGTTCGAATCAAATTTGTTCGGCTCATTCCATCGGCTGTTTACCGATCTGGGTCATGCATGCGGTTGGGATTGTAGCGACCGTGACTCTTAACACCACGTGCATAGTTTTGCCATTGATCTTGATCATGGAATAACTTTTGTTTCGCAATCTCGGTAGTTGGCCATTTTCGGTCACGCACGGGTTAGCGTTGATAAAGCTGTCTTGTCATATTGTTGACATTCAGTTCAACATGGCGGGTGCCGTTTGGCCTGATGGACTGGACTCCATTGCCTTTATATAGCGCTGGGTTCGCTAATGTGCCGATCAGGTCGAGCGTTGTTACTACAACGGCTCAAAAATGACAGGACCATCGAGTGCCAATGGGAAGCATTGTGTGCTATTACAGAGGTCCGATACGTTGTCCAGGATGATTGTGTGTGGCCATGCATGACTTCGCAGGTCGAATTCCATGCGCGTTTTAACGCTTCGCTCATGACGGAGGCTTTGTTGTACACACAGCTGATATATCCACTATATATGCGCTCGTGATTTCGATTGCAGAAGTCAATGCGTTTTCCGACCTGTTCACGTATAACAATATGGAGGCTATGTTGTACATAGTCTGTGTTCATGACTTCGTCTGTGTATGTCTTAGAGTTTTCATAAAGCTTCGCATGTAGAGGTTTTTTGCATACCAACAAAAATAGTAGATTCACGTGGACAGTCGGTGTTACTGTAAATAAGATGTGGTAGTGTCACGATATAAATACGTCTGGTTTTCCGACGTCAACCAATGCTTGACCGTGTGTCCTATTGTCTGCATGGTTTACAGATCACATGTTGTTCATAAACATGCAGTGGTTTTTGATGATATATAATCGACCATAGCATTCTGCGGCTCTTGTTCGCCTATACATGTTTACGCTAGAGTTGTGATGTGATGCATCCTAACCAACATACATAGCTTGATTGTGCCCTCTTTTGAGGGAAAGTTGTGCTCAACTGCTTTGGGTCTGATGGACACATATGTTCTGTCATATCAATGTTGTATTACTTCAACATTTGAATCATTGACAATATTTGGGCACGCACGTTCTTCGTTAACTCATCAAGGACTGAGTTTTTAAGGAGATTATTTACATCTCTACTGACACACCGAACCATTCGTGACAGAAATATTTGGTTACATTTTCGCCACGAGACGGAATCCGATAACGTTTCCGGTGTGCATTTGTGTGTGATAACGGTTTCGATGTCAATGCTCCGATATCATGATGCGCCATATCCAATGTTATGGTTGCAAAGTCCAGTTATGTCGAGCTGGTGATGTCCCTGGCCGTTGTTCATCTTGAAGCGGCCACACACGAGAGAAAGGCTATGGATCATTTGATCGCCTTGCCACTGGTCACTTGTAATTGCGTTTGGCTGATTTGTGTATTTGCATACATCCGCGGACGGATCTCAGCTATCGCGTCGCAATATCGCATGTGATTCTTGTCATGCCATGTCAGTTACACCTATAGGTTATTGGTGGTTTTGGCGATTACGCAAATTGAAGCACACTTTATTTCTATGAACGGCAAATGGTTTTATTTTTACATTTGTAGTTGCGACCGACAACCCGGCATACTGGTACAGCGGCAGTGTACCAAAGCCTATGATCATTATATGGGGCTCAATGCCTTCACCAGTTTCAGGTGGATTTTAAAGGGCTTTATTTAGTGATGCCTGATTGTTACAATTATGACGTATTGTACTTTATCTGTCGTTATTAATGACAGCCAATAATGTTCAGTTCGCATCGGAAGGACATTTTGTACCTAGTTATATATAATTGTGTGGTTATGGTTCACATGCTGTTCAAGAACCGATAAAACCGGTATGAAATTTGCCGGACGTTCGGTTTGAAGATTGTCATTTTTGTCATGCATGGCTGATATTTGTGAATATGCACAAATATGCGAGGTTGGCTTTAGCGCTCATTCCATCGCATGGTTTCGTTATAGCATTAGGTAAATCGGTATTGCATCATTCACTCTCCTCCATTTCTTACTAATGTGACAAAATGAGTGCATATCACTGGTTCACTTATACATAATTGTGCCATGGGTCAGTAACGCATGCATGTCACAGGCGTGCGATTGGCGAATATTAGTATGCTGCTATCCAAACCGTAGCTGAAATCATGGTGGTTTGTTACGAATTATCCAACCTGCATGTATATATGCCTGCATATGACTATATGTGAGCCGGTTACGAGTATTACTTGAACTATAGGCATGGTTTGGGTTCATTTTTGGGACAATTCATGTTCAATTTTGACGCTCTGATTGCGTTCTTTCAAACGTCACACACGTTGCCTTGTGCTGTTGATGTCATCATATATCTATATGGTTTTCTGCCACATCAATCATGGTTGTGAGTCACTAAATTTTATAAAGTGATGTCCGCATATTTGGCGGGGATGCCCCAATAGCAATGTTAACGTTTTGTGTGCCACTTCATGTTTTTTTCTTCCCCGTTGTGAACACGCACCATGGACATCGATAGCCTTGAAACTCCACTTGGCATACTTTAATTGTCCACCATTGGCATACTACGCATACTCAAATTTATACTGATCATACTACACATGTTCCTTACATACACAACACGGCCGAATGTGCATGTACATGTACATATGCAAGATATAATCGTTTGACATTGGTCATGTGGATGTTTGGGCCAAGGCAACAATCTATGCAAGTTTCTTCCGAGTGTTGAAAATACTCAGACTGAGCATGTCTCTATCTTTGATGATGGCCACGACATGGCATCTCATATACATATACCTGTCTAATTGGTATCCTTAAGGCATTCATATATAATCCGTGTATGTTTGGAATGCCCATACATTGCATGCTTCGTCTCACCACTGATTTCTTAGCTTCGCTGAAATGGAGTGCATTTTCACTCATATATCTCTATTTCAATTTGATTGGAACTTTGCTCAGCTAGCCGTTTCAGACTGCGCAATTTCCAATGGTCGCGTGTCTTGTATAGAGCCCACGCAGATGTACCTGTGTTTTTTCGGTGTTTATAAAGTTGGGGAAATGCTCCTGATACCGTCGTTACCGCACATTATCGTGTATTACCGGCTGCACCAAAGCTTAATTGTTTGGTTCGCATATCATCTGACTGGGAGACTGGGAAAGCTTCCCGAGATGAATATTAGTACAATGTGTCGACCAGGAACCCGAACACAACTGACAATGGGAGTTGTACTGTTACTGGTGCCTGTGAACCATTTCACCGACGTTTCTTACCTCTCGAATTTTACGAATGATTTATTTCCGTGCGATTGAGCTACGGTGTTATATTCTCACTGCCCAGTGGGCTGTGTTGTGTATATTATCAATCGGTGCTACCGTTGGCGATATGTCAGTGACTCGGCAATATTCCTGCCACGCCAGATTTCAAAACGTGTCTATACATACATATGAACTGTGCAAATTTCATTCCCAGATATCGTAGTGGATGTAATTTCATTTATCAGAGGATTTCGCCTTTGGCAAAATTATCGGTGAGTGAATTGTCTTTGACAATCGCCTTCAACCAGTATCTGGTACATGGGGCTGAGGCATGCGAAATTTGTGCTTTAAGTTCAAGAATATAGTCGGCTGAGTATAGGCCCAATAAACCTCTTGTTTTGCCAATAATTGCCAAGTGGATGGTTTTATATTGTTACCGGTATCTACTATTCTGCTGTTCCGCTTAACTGCTTATGAGTGGTGCCTTAATTAACCTTCGGTTGAGTTGATGCGTATATGTATGGTACGCACCATCATTGCCATGATGTTATATTAAAAGCTGCCACCAGCGACGTTCTTGTACTGATGACCTTCCTAGATATGTTGGGGGGCAAATGTGAGTTGACTTTGGTGGAATACTACAATATTCATGAAATGCATCTAACAATAACAACACTGCTATAGCAATGTCTTGATGCTGTGCTTTGTGATTCGTATATTTCAACTGCAGGAGTTATTTTGTGTTTCATGGAGTACAACGTTTGTTCACTGTGTTGAACGCGGTTGTTTGTGTCTACTATCGATCGCTTTAAAGTCTCAGTTGACCCCGGAAGTGATTCTATAGTGAAATAGAATAAAAAATTAAACGAGGCTTCACCCGTGAAGGTGAAGTTTAATTGTGATTCTATGAAGTATAGAATCACTGGAGGGATCAACTGCCGCCCGCCCCATACCCCACCGTGGGTGTGATCCCTCCAGATTTACTACAGATCAATAGTAGACACATGCTTCTAAGAATGAGGTGTTGTCGTGGACACATGCGCAGTGATGCTATCTCAGTTGATCCCTCCAGTGATTCTATACGTCATAGAATCACAATTAAACTTCACCTTCACGGGTGAAGCCTCGTTTAATTTTTTATTTTCCTAGTAAATTTCAGCTATAAATATGAGTTTTTAACGATTTATGATTTTTGAATGCGCCTTGTGAATTCCTACAGCTCGTGTACTATAATTATAGTTTATCCAGTCAGGTAAAATTTTATATGTCTAAAACAAATTTAAAGTGATGTGAAACACTCCGGTAGGGTGATCCAATAGAAATGGAGAATAATCTTGCTCAAAGTTGTTCTCTTTACGAATATTAATCCAAATTGCCAACACACACCGTCATTCTGATATATTAATTAAATGCACTGACTCTGGATGGTAAAATCGTTTGTGTTTGTTTGTCGCCGATTGTTGAGTCCCGAATCAAGATGTCAATATTTATAATTGAGCTTAGTTTTGACGACGATGTTTTCTATTGAGTGGTTTGGTCGATTTCTTTGAAATTTTTGGCGATGTTAGTAGATTGCTACATTCTCCAGGTTGTCATAACGCCTGAATACTAACTCATCAGTTTCACGAACTCGAACAAGTCCATAATATGTCTTTAAAACCAAAACCAACACGGGCTAGATACTTGTTTGGTGACGTAGGTTCTTGGCCCTGCACCCGTTTATAGATGTATACTAAAATGCAACTAGTGATTTCCCTCACATTGTTAAAGGCCCACTTAAGTTTAGAACCCCCCCCCCCCAGATATCATATTTAAAATATATGACATATTATATGCCATTTGAAAGAGGAAGCTCCAAAACATTGTATTATCAACTTATCCGGTGTAATAAACTGTGATCATGTTGTTTTTGTTGAGTTGCCAACGTGTTTTTGTCATCTAGATTGTAGTAAAAAGTGTATTATTTTCAATGGAGGGGGAATAACTCTATATCTTAAGGAAAATTCACCATTAGTTTGAATTATGTTGCATTCTGGGAGCCAAAATGGGGGAATCTTTATATAATTTCAGCTGTTTTCTATTTCTCTATAGGCATCTTCTGAGACAGATGCTGTTTCAAATGGTGATGAATTATGGTATTTCAATCATATATTATGACAAAGATTGTTATTAAAACCGTATATCAAGTCACTATAAAAAATAATCGGTGACTCGAAAATTAAGTGGGCCTTTAATGGTATAGTCCGTTTATTTTCATGTGGCACAATGTTTTCACTTATAATCTGGCTGTCGATCGGGGATGAAATATAGGGCTCATCCGGGAAAAAAATTCTTAACAAGCTAAATTTGGTATGGTTGGAAAGAGGAGACATTCGTGTATAACATATCTAAAATCCGCTAAAATCCACTTTGGAAAATTGTCTAAAGCGCTCTGAATAGTGTGGGGTCTGACGTAAATTATGAAGGTAATTTTACGAGATGTTGTGGCATAGGAATTACGCAATTATACAAGTATGTGTGAAATTAGAGCACGGTGGCGAATACAGTGACATGGGCAGAAAATAATACAATCGCCTGCAATCGCGGCCTTGTAATGGGTGTCAAAATAGCCGCAAATCCAAAACATGCCACGACTAAAGCAACATATTGGATAACCACCTAAGAGTGAAAATGCGTATTGGTAATATACAAGTCAAGTATTTTTAAAGATACACAGATAATGAAAACATTCTGAATGATGTATCAGTCACTGCAACGCAAGTCAAAGCCAATGGTTTACGTCTTTAAAGTTCGGGTTTTCTGCATTTCCAACATCCAACTGTCGGGCCAAAATATGATAATTTTGGGCATGCAACACACAAAGTAAAGATTCGCCACACAGTGCATGGTAGTTTCGTTCGGCATTGTGATTAATTATTGAATTTAACTCAGACACTGAAGTGCATTCCCTGAAAATGCAATAAAAAACAAAGGTCATGTGTTTACTTTTTAAAATAAATCCACAAATGTACGAAAGGGCTATCCCGCGCAGCAAAATTTTACCTGAAAACCCCCAGAACTACTGCAGCTAGTTAAATCATTTCCCACTCACAAAAATCCATTCCCCCATTAATTCACCAGTTTAAATTATTTAGATATGATGTACAAATCAAATAAACAAGATTTCATCCTTTAATAACGTGTCACATGTATCAGGTGAAGGCCATTCTTCAGTTACCTATACACCTGTAGCATTCCACGGTGTATTCGCTCCCCAACTCTGGAACACATTTAGCTTCCTGATTCATATTAGCGAATATAATTTGGTGGCGACAACAATATGGCCGATTCCGAGGAATATCAATGCTATCGGGTCAGATTCCTAAATTATATCCAACTCATCTAATTCTGGAGTAGCACAGGTTTGTAAATTATAGTCGACAGTGCGAGCAGATGTTGGTCCAAATTATCACAGTATCTCAGTAATTTTGAGTGCAAGTTCAGTTTTTAGAATTGTTATGTGGCCATGTCATCTACATGCAGAGTTAGGTGACGATGTTATTATCCAGACGTTTAAGCGAAGAGCGGTGACTTCATTGTTGTTATAAATATTTTGTTAATTCCTCAGCTGAAGTCACGCATTTACTAAAAATAGAAGCTAATTCTCAACTTTGACCTCCGGGTACCAATGGAGGATTCACCGCGAGCAAGTGATTTCACTTATTAGTCGGATGTAAAAACCAGCCGTATATCATTGGCATGATAGCTGACACGATAGTACAGGAAGATTATACTCTCCTACACCAACCAGGAAATGCCACGACGGCAGATTTCAAGATATGTTGTGATTGCCCGCTGAGTCCATTTACAGAGGTGTTTCCAGTGTAATTTTGAGGTATAATTGCAAGTGTGCGTCAGTTGGTTGCATTATCGGAGAGAATTACGCGGGAAGTAATATGCCATGCACAGATACCCGGCGTTTATTTCTGAATGGGGTCCATTAAGAGACCAATTGAGTGGAGACTGTCAACATAACAATACGTTGTTTCAAGTACCGTAACAGCTGTCAGAGTTGGTATACTCTCGTCTTCCTTTTGAGTGTTCACGAACACACGTCATAATTTTTGCTAAAAACAAAAGGCAATAAGACATGCAGGTTATCGCGTCTGGCATTTTTCAACATTCGTATTTTTCTTCTGTATTGTTCTAATATATCAGCAAGCTACAGTACCAGTCAAAGAAGTGGTATATTAAGCGCGCTATTTTCGCGCCGAATATCGCAATAATATTGCAAGTGAAAACGCTTATAAGCGCGCCGCTTGCGATATTATTGCAATATTTTTGCGCTTAATATCGCAATATTTTGCGTTTAATATTGCGCTAAAATTGTTACATTTAAATCAAATTATTGCTTCTATATTGTTTGTTGCACAAATATAGAGACAATGTTTTAGATTTGTATATAATTATAGTTGTAATTGCTATATGTACACTATATGTACACTATATGCACAGTATTTATCTAATATAAATATAACACTGTCGGGTTTGTATGAAATTTAGCGCGCTCAGCATCGCAATATTTTGCGTTCAATATTGCAATAATAAGCGCGACAGATTTCAATCGCAATAAAGGCACGCCTCAATATCCCACTTCTTCTTACTGATACTGTATTACACTAATAATCTATCCCACTTCTTCTTACTGGTACTGTATTACACTAATAATCTATCCCAACAATTCTTCTCGGATACTACAAATACCGGATATCGAACAGATTTGTTAACCCTTTACCCAACAAACCGGCCAAAACAGGCCAAATAAAGCTTCAACAGCCTAAAATATCTTGGGTCTGTCTCAATAAAACCATACAAATATGGATATCATTGGAACCGGCTCATTGACCACATTGTGATGGTTACAGTTATACCCTGTGCCAATGCATTCTCTTATATATGCGAGTCGACCATAGGTCGCCTCGCATATATAAGAGAATGCATTGGCCTAAAAAAAAAATTCTTACATTCTTTAACAATTTTATAATTTTTAATGTGTTAAGCCAATGCATTCTCTTATATATGCGAGGCGACCTATGGTCGACTCGCATATATAAGAGAATGCATTGGCACAGGGCCCTTCTGTTGGGTAAAGGGTTAAGGAAGATATTGGAGTTCAAATTTCCCAACCTCGAAAAATGATGACCGAAATCATTTAACACACAACAAAGCAGTCACATTTACATGTATGTGTGGAAAGTATACATAATGAGCTTGAATAAAATGATACATAGCTGATTCATTTCGTTTTTGATTGAGATATACATGTAAAGAAAACGATGAATACTCACTTCGATGTCATACATCTGGCCGCCATTATGACGACGGTTCCCGGCCCTGTACATGGATTGATCAGTTTGTTACATACATGTAGTTTATTCCCTAGTTCGATGCATAGGTTAGATTGTCCTTGAAACTTGAAGATTTTTGCAACGATTAAAGCACATGCATACCCAAATTTACATAAAATTCATTCTGTGCTTTCTGTAACGATCCATTTGCACAAACATTTATAACTAAGTAGTTGTACTTTTAATATGTGACCAATTATTCCAACATCACAGAAATGCAATACATTTGAATCCTCAAAAATGACAAAAACACACAGAAAGTTAATATTAATAAGATGAGATAAGTGTATTGACAATCACACACACGGGAGCGATGTCCCAACACATATAAGAGTCATTGTTATCCTTTACCCCATTCTCCTCCCTTTGATTGGCCGAGGGTGCATCACATGTCGGGCCGCAAATTACCTGTCACCCTCGAGGGTGACATTTCGAAGGTTGTTGACCGCTCAGCGATGATCAGTAAACATAACTACGAAGTACTCAACGAGCAGAGATTCCCTCACATCTTCCCAATAGTGTCATAAAACACTCATTTTATAAACCCCACCTGTTCGTAACAATCATTTGCTCATTTGCATAATTATTGTTTTTAATTTGCAATTAAAATGCGTTGTACATAAATGGTGCTATATGACTGAGATAAATCCGTTGTATGACGTACAAGGTTCATATTGGACCTTTTTATATCAATATCGAATGCCGTTGAACAAATAATTAAACATTATTATGCATTTCATATCTACTGCAGACAATTGCACATATGTACGATGTACATACGTTATACAAATACGCTTTTGTACTAAGCTCTAAAGTTCAAATAGCCGCTCTTTACTGTATTGACAATTTCCTCTCGGCAATACGTTTTCCCGACTCCACAAGCATGCCCTTATGTGGCGTAACAGTCTGCATGTTGTCATTTCCTTTGCACGGCCAATGCTTGTTACTTTCACATGCATGCTAATGTTCTTGAAATTAGCATGTGTATAGCGCGTTTGGGTAATGAAGAATATGTTTAGTTATTAGACTATATACATATATAAGCGGCACCGAATGGCACTGAATGGCGAAATGTTATGTGTAGGTAATGAATGTACAGATAAACTTCTCAATAGAGTTCTAACAACAAGTGATTACAAACTATTTTACCAGACGCATATATACATGTGCTGCAATATATACCTGCATTTGGTATACATCTCTATATATTTTGCAGATGTAATGAAAGCAATTATGCTTGAATATGGTTGGGAAAACGTTGCTATACTTTATGATGAGACATATGTGTTTTTCGACCTGGCGGGTTCCAACCTTGTTAAGGACTTCAAACTGGACAAAGAATTGCCACGTCCGTATGATATCCCATTCCGTCAGACAGATTCATTGGATGGTGGCGCCCTTCTGCGGGAAGCATCGGAACATGCCAGAGGTGAGTTCGTGATCTTTTCAACTCTCTGTTTCTGTCTTATATGTTGAGTTCATACTTTATGAAAACTTCGTGGACATATATGCGTAGCAACAGTGATGATGATACATCTTACCCGCATGCAATGACGCCCCAAAGACCGGCGACAAAAGTGGCCGAACAAGGATGTCGGGTTTTGTCTCGCGGAAAATATCGCTATCGATACCAGATCAGTATTGACTCTTATTCGAGCATCTTTTTATTTCTTATATAGGCTCTATTTTGGGCCTCTATGTGTGGCTACCATTTTGGATCGGGTCGGGCTTTCTGATTAGTGTTTCTTTGAAACCACACTATAATCATGCAACGTTGTGTGGCCTAAATCGTTTATAGCGGAGAACGAATGACATATGGGCCCTAATCAGGCTTATTTGGCCGGGGTTTCAAAGTATTTATAAAGTGTTTCCTGGTGGCCACCTTACAAGACAGTCCCTGTATTTGACCGGAATCGACCATGGTCCGATGGCAATGACATGTTGATTCTATATGGGCCTCTCTGTGCGACCAATTTTGATTCGATTCGGGGTATTTCGAGAGGTTTCTTCGGGGCTAGCAAGTCACATTCGTTCTTATATTTAGGTAATTTTACTTTTAATGGCACATTGAAACCACTTGAATCCGCTTGGTCTTATATATATAAAAGATATATTCGATGACGGCAAAAAGAATGGTGCTAATAAACTACGCACATATAGAACGTTCAAAGACATATATGAAATATAACCATACCTCAAACGCGTCCTATCACCAACGACAAGAGAAATGTTCACCCGACTGCGTGTTAGCAATAATATATTAGCTATAGAAAAAGGCCGACACACACAGCCAAAGACGTTCTTAAAAGACAGAATTTGTCTCATGTGTGGTGGTAAAAAAGTTGAAACTGAAAAACAGTTCATAATGGAATGCAGTGCGTACACTGACTTCAGGAAAGAATTATTTGATGTTGCTAACACTAATAACATACACTTTACAAACATGAACGATGATGATAAATTCATTTTTATAATGAAAAATGAAAACAAAGTCATTATGAATTCCGTGTGCAACATGATCCGGTTATTCTTCCAAAGGAGAACAAATATAAATATGGGGAAATGAACATTATGGGAAATTTATATTTAATTAAGAATCGTATGTAGAATATAGTTATAGGTTTGTTTACTGTTATATGCACATATATTATGTTTAATTTACTTGTACTTTATGTTATTTGCAACTGCCTGCACTGGTGTATTGCAATAAACTATCTGATCTTATCTTATCTTATGCTCTCCGATATATTTTTCAGTAATTATTATATTCTGCGACGCAAACCGTCTGAGATTGTTTCTCAACGAAGCACACATCAATGGAATGACGTCTGGAGATTACGTGTTCATAACCATGGAGCTTTTCCCAAGCGACTGGCTTGGTTACTACATGGAATTCCACAGAGGTAAACTCAATTGTCTTATTGCTTAACCTTGTCTTTTTAAATGTACATTGGACCGATCTAGTATATATAAAAATCTTGTATTCTTCCATATATACACGAAGACATAGATATATATAGATGTAAATTGACACACATATATATACAGAAACATTATAACATGAGAACATAACATAACATATATACAAGTATTGAAATTGGAGACAGATCGGCCGGGTGCACGGACAGCGGAAAGACAGCACCAGACACAAGTTGAGACAGTATGGGAAAATATAGAATAAGTTCAGTTAAAGTCCAATGGAGAGAAACAGAGAGGGGTTAATGGAACTTGCATTAACCCTTTACCCAACAGAATGGCCCTGTGCCAATGCATTCTCTTATATATGCGAGTCGACCATAGGTCGCCTCGCATATATAAGAGAATGCATTGGCTTAACACATTAAAAATTATAAAATTGTTAAAGAATGTAAGAAAAAATGGGAAAAAGTGTTAAAAAAAGATTTTGTTTAGGCCAATGCATTCTCTTATATATGCGAGGCGACCTATGGTCGACTCGCATATATAAGAGAATGCATTGGCACAGGGCATAACTGTAACTATCACAATGTGGTCAAGGAGCCGGTTCCAATGATATCCATATTTGTATGGTTCTATTGAGAGAGACCGAAGATATTTTAGGCTGTTGAAGCTTTATTTGGCCGGTTTTGGCCGGTTTGTTGGGTAAAGGGTTAACCCCTCTCTGCTTTTCTCCATTTGTCTTTAACTGAACTCATTATCACTGTGTGTGGACGGAAGTGAACGCTGGTTTGTGGTAAACTGTTGTAAACAAAAGCCGCCCACCTCAGACGTACTATATACAGTACGTATATTGTCATATTCTCCTTCAATTGTGTACAATTCCGAGTTCGGGTGTCAACCTGTCTCGATGAGCGGTGTGTTCCGATACATTTTTGTACTAATTTGGTTTCAGTATCGTGTCTTGTTCTCTCGTATATAAATGAAGGTTGAACCTCCTATTTTCGTGGTTTAAAAATACGGTAATCAAAAACACATTTCCCAAACTATACGATGTCTTATTTAATAAAAAAAAAAAAAAAAGACATGCGTTGGATACCTTAATATCCCTTTAAAGTCGCGCGTAGCGTTTGGATCATGTTTCTTGTGATTTTCGATATACGAGCCCGATTTCAAATCTTGGTGTTCCAACAGAATTGAACGCCTAGTAAAATATGCCAAACAGACATTGAACGCTTGGTAGTTTTTTTCTTATTTTTATTAAACTCCGAGTACACATTGTAAACTGCCTATTGCTGCCGGTAAAATCAGATTGCACGGTTCTAACTTTATTATCACATACACCAAATGTGTATGTTAAAATGTGACAATTTCGACATTTCAACATGATCCAAACGCTACGCGTGACTTTCAATGGGATATGAAGGCAACCAAAGAATGTATTTGTTATTAAATACGACATCGTATAGATCTACTGTATTAGTGTGTGAAATGTACTTTTGGTCGAAAACGTGGCTTGAACAATCAATTTAATGGTTGTACTTCAATCCGCGTTCTTCTTTGTTTCGAACAGTCGTGAACTGTACCCACCGATTCCAGAACGGAGAACAAGTCAAGCAAAGATCAGGAACACTGTGACGTCATGTTCTTTGATTTTGGCTTCCCGCCATGAGGTTCGTGTGCCAGTTCTTGGTGTTTGGAATGGTCGAGCGTTGATAAGCCGCGGAAACCCGCCGATCATTCGAACACACCCGAGAACGCACCCCTTACGGAATAGCAATTACGTCATCATCTTTGAGTGGCTCAGACCTCTGGTAGCGCGTGCAGGAATTGAGAGATTAGTGATGCGTGCCAGTGCGTCTCTTCTACATTTGTATGCACTCAATGAATAGCAAGAAGATACTCAGTTGTCGCCATTGCTTCCGTGACACAAGGGCACTTATTCTGTAAACATGCTTTATAATTCACATCAATGCATCTGTCACGATGTCGCCCGCCACTGTTTTGTTCCATTCTTTTTCTCCCCGTATAAACAATGCATTGACTTCGTTGAAGTCATTCAGATCCGTTTTGATATGATATACATGTATAACACTTAGAAGGTCGCCCTTCTTTGAAGAGATAGCAATATAAATACATGCTTTTATGAGAGTAGAACTTGGTAGATATCCTACTTAAATATGCGATAAATTCATCGACCACAGACCAAGAATATCTTATTTACTAATCAGAATATCGCAATATACCGGCTAAATGGTCGTTTGACTCGGAAGTCCATAAATATAAAGAACTTTTTCATAGTTTTGATAAAGCCTTGAAATCAATAAGAAAAAATGTGATGACTTAAAAATTGTTCAGACGAGATATATCCAACGACGAAAAATCATCAGGTAAAAAGAAGTTGCGAACTTGTGGAAGATCGAACATAAAATACCGGATAGAACCATATTTGAACCTCGTTAAAATTTTGCCGTATAAGATTATATTTCACAAATCTTCGGATTAGCAACCATTGTTTAGAAGTTGTGAAAGGCAGACACAAACAACCTACTGATGAGAAAATTACCAAAAAGTGTGGATTAGAGGTAGAAACCGAAGAGTACTTCATTATGCTAGGCCCCATTTATAACAAAAAATAAAATAAGAGAGCGTTTCTTTGCGGAAACATAAATTCTTAATCATCTTGAGAAATGATGAACCCAAAACATGTAATATCATCTGCAACATGTTCTAATTCTATCTATGTGATAAACGGTGTGAATTACCAAGCATTGAAAATTAATATGGCTTGTTGCCTTTCATCGGAAAGCTCTTAGTGAGAGCTTTCCGATGAATGGCAACAAGCCATATTTCCGACTAAATCCTGAAAAATTAGCCATAATTCTGCTGTGGTTAAGGAGTTGATTACTTAGGGCATTATTGTATATATGCAGAGGTTCTTGTTGATTCGCTTATTGTTTTATTATTTTTTTTGTTCGTCTAATTTGTTTCAAACAGGATCAGATTACTACGTTTTCATGGGCCATGTAGGAACCAGACTATAAAACAAGAGACATTGAGTGCAATAAACAAACATTAGAGTCACACAAACAATGGTGCACGATAGACTGATAGCAATGGTCATTCACTAAGCAATTGTATCAACTTTGAGATGAACATCTATTATACATTATACTAACACATGCATGTACTGTTACTTCCGTGAAGTATAAACTTGGACATTTGTTACCGATTTTCTCGTATTAAACTGGTCCTTGCGAAATTTTGAACCAGCCACCCGATTCGTATAACTTAAAGGTACTCAATCCGATCAGACAGCCCCCATATCATCAAGATACAAGAAGAACAACATTTCTTCAAAATACGCTACAGTTATCAGAATCGATTAACAACAACATTTCTTCAAAATACGCTTTAGTTATCAGAATCGATTAACTGCAACAAAATAATGTCAACTATGGTATCAAATTTCCCAAAACGTGTTATTTATCAACATTTTGTTCAACGAAATATGGCCGTATCATCACTTCAGTATCACGCAATTTGGCCGTATTATCACTTTATTTTAGAGTTATCCATCTTCATCCGCAATTTTGTCCGAGACCGTCCTTTTGATGACAAATAATTGCACATCTCGAGAAATGATAAACCTCAAAAATCGATAACTGTTCACTCTGAGCTTTGATGGGTGGGTTCCTCGACTCGAATCAAATATTTTTTACCCCCGAAGCCAAAGAAATAGTAATTTAGGAGCGTTAATTCGGATTATGCATCTTTAACACCTTTTGCGTCGTGCAGTATAGGATATCTATCAAGGATGAGATGGTGGAGAACTATATAGCCGGTCAGCAAATGGTCGAATATATTCCGAGTCGAGTTCTTGTTCTATAGCTCGCCTCAGTTCGTGAATTGATCAATTTCAATTGATTAGATTACACAGGGTCTCGAGACGTTGAACCGAGTATCCAGGATATTCGGAGAATCAATGTGAGGACGTAGCCTAGTGTGACACAGGATCATTAAATGTCTCGACTTGCTTCTGAATCCTCTCCATTTTACCACTGTCTTCTCTCAGACGGTTGACAGTTGCACGATCACACTGACTAAATATTTACTTTACTTGGGGATTTTTTTAGGTTTTATCACGAATGGTATACATCATTTGAAGAAATTCATCATTCAATTGGATATCATATCGTAAGATTCTGCAGTGCAAATGTATAGTCAACGCGCTTTTGCATGGATTTCCACTGAGGCTAATTAGACGTGCATGAGTGTCATTTTCGACATGTATTCATATATCTATATATGTTTACCTGAACATAGAATTGATTCGATCGGCTTTCCCCGTATCATCTCGATAGCCAATCCCACGGAGGCAGTGCAAGTGCAAGTGCAATATTCACATTGCGCTTATTTACCAACAGGCCTAATGACAAACATTGAAGCCTCTGAAATCACTCGAGATCACCGGATGCGACGCAGACCAACATAATACACAATGATAACCGAATTGTTTTCTGGACATATTCTACATACTTCACACTTACAATAATGCAATTAAATCCATCTATATGCAGATGCTTGTATATACAGGCCGGTTCGGTTCACTTTGATTCGGTTTGTTTTGGGTTTATCGTCATTTCAGCACAAATCTAGTCCATTTCACGATAAGTTGACGATTTTTAGTAGAGTATAAAAGACCACAAATATGGCTTGTTGCTATTCATCGGAAAGTTCTCACTGAGAGCTTTCCGATGAATGGAAACAAGCCATATTTCCGACTTTCTCCTTAAAAATTACCTATAATTCTGCTGTGAATAAGGAGTCGATTATTTAGGGCATTACTGTAGTTCATTGAGAGTTACTCTTATGCAGTCTGCAACTGGGAGCCCAATCTCTATACCAGAGCGCACCAATCATACTTCCTTTCTGACTCTGTCACCGGCTGGGTACTAGTTTCCGTTTCTATATTTAGCGCGGGGTTTTCCGAACAAAATGGCGAAAACCGATCGCCCCAAAGTCAAATTTCCTATGTGCTTTGAGAACGATTCCCGCACTAAAAACTTAATGACAGAATGGAGGATCAGAGCGGTAGTTTTGTTGACGATTTTCGCAAGCAACTCGTCAAAATTGGAGCAAATTAGAACTCTTGTGTCTGACTTGCCATGCGTGTTGTCGTGACATTGTCCACTATAAAATCAAACTTCCTAAAAGTCGCTTCGTATGTATATTATATTGATAATAATACCCCCGTATGTTTTCCATCTGTTCGCTCAACTTGTAGTATGTGCTATGTTTCGATACATTCGCGCACCCATCGCAGTGCGAAAATAGTTAATACATGATTGTATATATAATGCGCGAATTTAATATAACTGAGGTAACAAACTCTCCATCAATGGAAGACAATCAAGATACACGTAAACATTGGGAATAGAACCAGCATCGCCATTGCTAGACGGCTGCGCTGTGTATCATACCGACTGAGTCGCATAGGGTTTCTTTAGTATACATGTATACGTCGGAGAATGGACTTTGTCTGTCTTCTGGAAACATCTCTAATTTAGCTGGGATTGCAATTCCTAGACGACATGACCGGAAACATATTTTATTTGCAATACACAAATGGGATTGGGGCACCAGTTTTTACAACTAATGAAACCCGTCTCCCGATATAGAATGGAAAAAATATGTTAACAAGATATCAAAATGACGGTATCTATGCGTATTTACATATGGATATATGTTTTGAATTGTGTAATTTGTATTGGCTTTCAGTGGTTGTTTGTCGAAATCGAGCAGTTGTTTCTAGATTAATTTGTAATTAGTTTGAGCCCAAAGGGTGATATGATTAACGACTGTCAATGTACTTGCAATTCCTGGTCAATTTAGATTCGTCGTGTTATTCGTTTCATTAAGGTGATGACATCGACGAAGCAGTCCATATTGCATACGAGTCCGTTCTGGTACTCACACTCCGTCAGCCTGATAACCCGGAATGGCAGGTATTTGCAGAAGAGGTGAAAAACAGATCTATGGAGAGCTACGGGTACAAATTCGGTGCTGATGAGGCGGTAAGTTCACATTGTTCACAAAAATGCTTGTCAATGTGTCATGCAACTCTTCATATGTGTCTATTTATTACAAACACGTTGCTGTAATCTTAGTAGATTCAAGAGTTTGGTAATTGTCGACAGATTGCTCTATGGCGGTGCTGGAATCTCATTAACTACCCAAAGCAACAAGGTAGGCTACGGCTCTGTATATTTAGTGCTTTCTTTGGAGTGATGTACAGTAATGCTCTAATTAATCGACCTCTTAACCACAGCAGAATTATGGGTCACTTTTCAGGATTTAGTCGGAAATATGGCTTGTTGCCATTCATCGGAAAGCTCTCGCCGAAACTATGTTTAATGTTCTCCCAGCGTCAAACATGGCTCATTTATTTGACACAAGTATCATATGTATCTTATATTTATAAAGTTCGCCGAGAGCTTTCCGATGAATGGCAACAAGCCATATTTCCGACTAAATCCTGAAAAGTTACCCATAATTTATGCTGTGGTTAAGATGTAGATTAATTAGAGGATTACTGTATTTTATAAATATGATCGCACGTGACACGAAAATCAACCACACATTCTGTGAATCAATATTACAATAAGCATAGCGATAATTATGTGCAGTACTAGTACCTCTACTATAACAGTCTACTATTACTATACCACTCGAAGACACAGATGTGTTTGTATCATAACAATAAAATATCTTATGTTTATCATAGCGATAATTATGTGCAGTACTAGTACCTCCAGGCCTGGAAATCTGAGGAGGGCTACAGCCCCCCCCCCCCCCCTAGCTGGTAAAAACTCACCAACATGAAATTCACTTTGTGAAACTGTAACCTGTTAGGACATATAACAAAAAGGCTGTGTTCAATGCCACTAGTAATATCCACTGCACAGATAACATGAATTCAAGAACAGAGAGGAAGTCTAGGTGGGCTATTAGCCCTTCTGATGCAACCCAAGAGGGCTATTTTCAGCCCTCCTGCAAACTGCTAGGCCTGAGTATTAACTCAGGTAAAATATCAAAACAGTAAAAGTTGAGGAGGGCTATAACCCTCTTAGGCAAATCTAGGAGGGCTATTAATAGCCCTCCTGGATTTTCTTGACCGCCAGCCCTGTACCTCTACTCAGTCTACTATTACTATACCACTCGAAGACACAGATGTGTTTGTATCATAACAATAAAATATCTTATGTTTTCACTCGAACAAACATAAATGATTTATAGAATAACAACTACGAATTGTATAACGAAGATTTAATCTAGAAATTCAGGATAACGTTGGCTTCACATGAACTGTGCACATCCCATATATTGTTGTCATTAAATAATCACAAAAGACCTATACTATTATGTCATACTATAAACATGTATCAGGCAATGAAACGAAATTTTGTAGCCTATATTCTCGTATGTATTGATGATCAACTTTTTCAAAAGCCAATATATAATTGAATGATCTACGTTACTACATGTGGGTGGGAGGGTGGGCCCAACCGTGCACATAAGAAGCTAAACGTAGAATGCATGAGCGCTAAAATCTTGTTTACGTTCAAGCACACTTTAGAACATTCGAGAAACTCGTGCTGAATCGAGACAATTATCAATCAATGCTTCTCACGCGTGAACTACTGTCGCCAATCACCCAGATATCGCCAATCACCCAGATATGACCCATCGAGTTAACCCCCGTCGATCTAATATTTTACATTAACACCCTGCTCTCTAAATAATTCTTCATTGAACTTCAAGAAAGTAATATATTTGAAAGTGGGTTGAATTAATAGTAAAGTTATCACTAGTAGAATTACATTTGCAAACATTTGATATGGTCTTATATCGGGGACGTGGATAGATGGTCTTCGTACATTTGGGTGTCGACCTTGGAACTACTCACCCTTAAGCCAGATCAAAAGTGCCAACTTTGGGAAATCTCATTTGCACATCACTCTTGTCTCGGTATTTTCCAACTGTATTTCAATGTTTCCAACTTTTGGCAATTTCCAACGTAGCAACGTATGGTTTGAAAACTCCAGCTAATTGCCGCTTCAGTGGAAACAGTTACCGAAAGTAGTTAAATATTAGATGTTTGGTCGGAAACAACAAATTCCACACAAAATATCGATTGGAAAATAAAACTATCATACCAATTTAAATTTGCAATCTCCACACAGTTGCTAACCGGAAGTCACGTGATAAAATCCCCAAAATCCATTCACGCCATCAACATTTTGAGCTGATGGATATAGAAAATAACATAATATGATCGTACGTCACACGAGGTGCTGAAACCACTCAATTTGTTGTGATTCAACATAGGATGATAAGTATGCGTAGTACCACAACTCATAACGCTGAAGGGATCATTGTCGCCACATTTTGGTGCGTTGTGTACTCTGCTTTACAGCAAGGTGTTTTGGGGTACCCAGCTTGACCTTTGCTGTTTTCAACACACATTCCATACTATAATCTTGGATCTGGGCGATCACATAACTATGACGCATGGATATATAGTCATCATTGTTATTCCTGCCTCAAATTTGCTTAGTTTCATCGGCGACATCAATAGAACCATACAAATATGGATATCATTGGAACCGGCTCCTTGACCACATTGTGATAGCTAGAGTTATGCCCTGTGCCAATGCATTCTCTTATATATGCGAGTCGACCATAGGTTGCCTCGCATATATAAGAGAATGCATTGGCCTAAAAAAAATAAAAAATTTACACTTTTTACCATTTTTTCTTACATTCTTTAACAATTTTATAATTTTTAATGTGTTAAGCCATGCAATACATTCTCTTATATATGCGAGTCGACCTATGGTCGACTCGCATATATAAGAGAATGCATTGGCACAGGGCCCTTCTGTTGGGTAAAGGGTTAAGCCGTTGGCATCACTCCATATCAGTTCTTTGTAGTACTCCCTGAAAACGATAGCTCACATAACACTAAAATTGAGGTATGTGTCACGCAGAATATTGCCGTTACGTCTTGAGATATAAAATGACTTCTTGTGACCAGAGGTGGATTTTGGTGAGTCGCGATAACTCCGACCGAGATCGCGATTCTCGTTAATATATACAATGTAGTTCGTGTGCACCGGACTATACATAACCATTACATTTGTACTGCACATCGACCTTAATAACCCCTAAATAAGCAACATGGATTAAAATTCACGAGCTGCCAAGTACAGATAAAGGATATCCACTTTAGCTGACATGTCTACCTTCACGATGAGATCAAAAAATCATTAACTGCCATTTAGCACCCGGACGCAAACCTGATTCCGATATTCTGCAACACTCTGGGATAACACTTAAATTGGCATTTCCACGCGTTCAATTCCTGAATACAAATTACACAAAAATCGGTTTCGATTAAAGCGTCATAATAGTGTTCAAGGTTGAAATACAGATGAATGAGAATACAACATGGAATGGAATGAGATATAGAACACGATGGAACGACGGTGTAGCAGTAACATATATAGATTGGCAACACAACTGTCCATTTCCAGAAACTATTACGATTTGTTTTTTGTTTCATTTCTTTTAACACACTTCAAATAATGTATAATCAATATTCTAATCATAAGGGATTGGAGGATATGTTCTTGATAACTTATATTGATATTATGATATGCAAGAGTCCCTGACATTCGCACTTAAAGAATGTATCATTACCACCCTACCAGAACATTGAACTTTGAGTCCCGGTAACCAGAACTGGTTACAGCAGAGGAACGGGTTGTAGCGAATCAGCCAAAATATACGTGTTTTAACATCTCTTTTGCTAAACCACAAAAATTATCGAAATTAAATAGCCTAGACATCCAACAATTTATTTTCCTCGGTTCATTGGTCTTCCATTATGATTTTCCAGCTTCAGTACAACTCTGGTTCCCACCATATTCAATTCAAATTAATTTGAAACAGCATACCCGCCAATTTTCAAACATGTTGTGTGATGCTGTGGTCCAGAAAACATGTAGAACCTTATACTAGAGCACGGCTTAGGAATTTCACTGGCATATCTACAGGCCCCAGTAGATCATTTCCTCTCATCAAATATCTATGACACCAAAAACACGTCGTTACGTTCTCAATTTGGGACTGGGTTGTAGCAGCTGCCTTATTCGATGGGAGATAATTATTATAGCAAAAATTCCAGTTTTTAAGTGTTTTTCTAACAATTGTCTCAACGTTATAATACAATATGTCAGACGAACTGAACGGCATTTTTGCTATGACATATTTTGCTATAAACCGGTCCCATCGAATAAGGCAGTTGCTATAACCAGTGTACCAATTGAACAGGAACGGCGTTTTTTTGTGTGTGATAGATATCTGATGAGAGGAAATTATCTACTGTGACCTGCAGATGCCACTTACATGCGTCAGCCTTGCTCTTGCTCTAGAATAAAGTGATAAGTTTGAGGAGGATAGATAGTTAGATAGATAGATAATTTAGTGGTCAGAATGCTATTCAGATTAAATAATGTTACAAATATAGATATATAGATATAGATATTGGCATCCTGCCAAGATTGACATGGCCTTTGTTTAAGGCCGTCTTCCTGTCAACCCTCCAACGAATAGTATGTATGTGTGTCTTGTCGATAAGCATGTCGCTGGTATTGTGCATAGATTATTAATGTATGTCTTACGGTGTGCGAAAATTGATATATTTAACTGCCGACTCCTGATAATTATCTTTTTGGATCAGACGTGTATGTTAAGTTGTTTGGAACCGACAATTATATGAGATATACCTAATAATATATATCGAGAGATGCAGGCACCCGCTTAACCGAATTGAATTTTATAAGAACAATGGTTATAGAATGAAGTGGTTATAATATGAAGTGGTTATAATATAAAGTTTTATATGGACGTGGTTGTCGACATGAATTATTGTTTGAATGTTGTACATGATGGATATTTGAGGCTCACAATTTTGACAGTCGAAATCCGGCACGACCCCTTAAACTTAAAGCGACATGTCGGATCCCGCTTGACACCAGACACGTTTATTGGGCTTCGAGATACATGTATATACACATACGCATAGGGCGTGTCAGTTAGTTAGGTACAATCTGGACAGTAGGGATTATCACATGCCACCTCATTGGGATAGGATTCCGTGAATTACTCACTAATAATTTTCTTAAAGGTACCCTTATTTCCTTGTTCCCTAAGATTACTATCCAGGTCATTCCAGATGCGCGGATAATTGAAATGTTGTAGGGTCTCGATTGTCTTGTTGCGCGGCGTTTCATAAACCAGTGTTCCCTTCTGGCGGGTTACTCGTTTTGTTTTATCTTCCTGCTTTGTGAAGAATGTATTAAATGATATTGGGGTACAGGCAAATTTCCAGTCGCGCACGAACGATGTTATCTGTAATATGTCGAGGTGAGCTATCTTGAGAATCTTGGATTCGCGGAAAAGAGGGTCGGTATGGGAGTTGTATTTTGCGTTATTTATAATGCGAATTGATTTTTTCTGCATAAGAAATAACCGATTTAACTGGCTGCTATGGCCCCATATATGTATACCATATAATAAGTGACTCTGTATCAAGGCATTATAGAGACATTTCTTAGAATCTTTGGGGAGTATGTGTTTTGACTTATTTATCGCAAAGTTGGCATGGGCTACACGAGAGCACATCTGAGAGATGTGGTTTTTAAATGTGAATTTATCATCCAGGGTTACCCCTAACAATTTGAAGTTGGTCACCTGTTGGATATCTTTCAACCCTAATTTTAGTACTACATTTCGTGATTCTTTTGAGTTATTAGATAGAATAGTTCTCGTCTTTTCTGCATTTATTACTAATTTATTTGCAGCGCACCAGTTACTGATTTTAATTAGTTCCTTATTCATTTCATTCTCGAGTTGTGTCAGGTCAGAACCGGAAATGTGAACGGTAGTATCATCTGCAAAGGACAGTAGATCAAGATTTGTTGAGTTAGATATGTCATTAACATATAGAAGAAAAATCAGAGGACCCAACACGGACCCCTGGGGCACACCAAATCGTATATTTCCAGGTTCAGATTTCACGCCTAAACAGTCTACATTCTGGGTTCTGTTTTGTAGGTAACTATGGAACCATTTATTTGCAATACCCCTTATTCCATAATGATTCAGTTTTTCAAGTATGATATTATGATCTACAGTGTCGAAAGCCTTAGATAAGTCGAGGAAAACGGCTAATGTCGAATGTTTTGATGATTTATTAAAAGTCTGAGTGATTGTATCTAAAAGATGGAGGACAGGATGCATGGTGCTGTGGTTTTCCCTGAACCATATTGGTGCTTATAAAGGACATCGTATTTATTCAAGTATTTTGATAACCGTTTATACATAGCTTTTTCAATTATTTTGGAAAATACTGGGAGAATACTAATGGGTCTGTAATTATTAAAATCATGTGGATTGCCATTTTTTGGTATTGGTATGACCCGAGCTGTTTTCATTTTATCCGGGACAATCCCATTTTTGAATGACTGATTGATTATGTAAGAAAATGGTTCTGCTACCTCACTCGAAACTTGTTTTAAGAGTTCCGTTGATAATCCGTCACAGTCTTTACTGGATTTGAATTGCATGCTTTGTAGTATTGATATAACTTCACTTGGAACCGTAGGGTGTAAAAACATTGTATCACTATAATGTTCTGTAAGGAATGCTTTGTAGTCATGGCTTGCATTGGTTTGTATAGTTTTAATTGATTCTTCGCCAACCGATATAAAAAAGTTGTTGAATTCATTTGATATAGCCGTTTTGTTAGTAATTTCCTGTTCACCTTTTTTAAAACTTTGAGGTAGTGTGTTCTTTTCTTTTCCTCTATTAATAATTCTGTTGAGTATTTCCCAAGACTTTTTCATATTATAGCAGTTTTCATTGAGGGCGTGCTTATAATAATTTGATTTTATTTCTCTTTTGGCTTTATTAAAAGCTTTGCAGAATTCTTTGTATTTTGTTTTGGATTCCGGATTTGGATGCTTCATATAGTGCTTATATAATTTTAACTTTGTATCAGAGGACTTAAGTAGCCCGTCGGTCATCCATTCTTGAATTTTTATCATTTTATTTTTAGATTTGATTTGTTGTATTGGAAATGCTTTGTCATGTGCACATTTGAATAAAGAAATAAATTCATTATAAGCTTCATTTGAACATATTGTTTCATAAACCGAACTGAAGTCTGTTGTAAGTAAGTATCTCTTGAAATTGTCCATATTGTGAGGAGAGTAAATTCTTCTAGTTAATTTTCGCTTTTTTTGGATAACGTTAGTCTGTTCTATGAAAAAGGTACCAAGGTGATCCGACACATCCGTTATAATAATACCGGCTTGCACATCTGTGCCTATGTTAATAGAATATATGTGATCAATAAGAGTGGCTGAAAATTGAGTTATCCTGGTGGGTTTTGTAATGAGGGGCATAAAACCGTTGGAAAAGATTGTGTTAAAAAATTCTTCAGACTTTCGATGATGCCCAATTTTAAGAAGATCTACATTGAAATCGCCTAATAAGTAAGCCCGTTTTCCAGATTTGTTCAGTTTGTCTGTTAATTCGTCTAATGTTTTTATGCATTGATCTAGATCTGCCCTAGGCTCCGTGTTTGGTCGATATACGACTCCAACAATGAATTTAGATTTTGTAATATCTGAGAAAACTTCAACGAATAGGGATTCAAAGACGTGTGGGATGAACACTGATAGGTCTGAATGTCGTGTGAAACTGATGCCTTCTTTTATAAAAAGTGCCACGCCTCCTCTACCATCATCATAATCTGGTCTTGTGTTTGTTTCTATTGATTGATATCCTGGTAATGAATAGGTCACGTTTTCGCGAATTTTGAATATTTCAGGGAGTCCAATGATATCGAAGTTCTCTGTCTCACCCTGCATGTCACAAAGCAAAGTATTTAGGCTGTCCCAATGTGCATTGAGACTTTGGCAATTTAAGTGAAATATTGATAACTGTTTTTTATATTCACTGTTAAATGTTTGGCTGACCTCGTCTGGCATGAAGTATTTACAATTTTTGAATAACGGCGTTTCTATTATTTCGTCATTAGGGTCGTTTATACCAGGAATTTCATTTAAAAGATCCCATTCGGTGCGGTCCTGCATCTCTTGTATTGTGGTGTTAAGTGCCATTTGGAATGTGAACTACCTGTATTAAGTTGCACCCAGACAAATCGGATTTAATTAGATCATAGTAACCAGCAGCATGATTATCGGCAAGTACACTAATACTGACTGAAATCATAAGTAAGTTATTAACAAAAATCACAAACAAAATAGAATAAAAATAACTTATTGTTAACATGGGATTCGTGGGTGTTTTAGTACAAAAGACCACCAACGCAACATGATATGTGCCACCAGTGGCTATGCATGTGAAATAATAGGTCGAACGGATCCTGCCAGGCAGCAGATAAAATTACGTATCCATCGCCACTGGTGGCACCGATTGGAGGAGGCCAATGTGTTATTGTGAACCCAATGCTCATGAATTGTATTTCCTGAATGTGTTAAGTATACGAGCTGCGAATAACTACCATTTATTACGCCACCGTAGTGTGGTGTTTATTGCTTTTGGTTTTTTTGTATCGCATGGGCGATCGATAATTCACTGGGTGATTGTACATTCGGCAAACCTCGTCAGATTCCGTCACCGTTTCATCGTACCGATAATTACGAGAGTACAACTAAGATTGGCACATGTGTTTACGTCACCGGTGTAATTGTGGGGACATGCTTCTATTATGAAGGTTTGCTATCCCGAAGGTCCGCTATTCCGAAGGTTCTCTATTCCGAAGGTTTTTGTTATTTTTAGGTTAATTCTATATTTTAAAGTATTGAGACTAATTTGAGAGGGTTCATTTTCACAAAGATTCTTTATATGGAGTGTGCGCTCACATCCGAACTGATCATGCGCGCACACCGATACAGATACAGGAGGAAATAACTTAACTTAGAACATTAAATGTGATTTTGTTTTGTTTTCGCTGGTTTTCTTGAGATTTTATGTCATTACGTGGGCCCATACCTTTGAATTCTTGGCATATACTATGAATGTTGTGGTATATATGGACCCTCCCGCATTGGGACATGACATAGGTTCAGTTGACTTAAGTGGTGTTCTGTGTGTGCTCCAATTTGGAGTTCATTATTTTAAGGGCCAAGTTTAGAATTTTATGGGTCCATACCTTTGAACTCTGGGCATATAATATGAATATTGGGGGGCATGGCTCTATTCCGAAGGTTCACTATCCCGAAGGTCCACTATTCCGAAATTTCTCTGAATGTTCGCTATTCCGAAGGTTCACCAATCCGAAGGTTCGTTATTCCGAAGGTTCTGTGTTCCAAAGATTTTTTTTATTTTAAGGTTAATTCTATATTCTAAAGTAACGAGAGGGTTCATTATCACGAAGATTCTTTTTATGAAGGAAATAACGTAAAACATTAAATGTGATTTTGTTTTGTTTTCGAGGGTTTTCTTGAGTTTAATGTCATTACGTATGACCTTATTTCTCATTACATATTCACGCCAAGGAGCCCACACAATTGCTATGTTACGATGCGATTTAATGTGATTATGTGTGACCTAATATCTCAATAATCTGAGGCAAGAGTACGCCTGCTAAAGGCGAATTATAACAGTTGGGGGTATAACGCTCAATAAATACTGGAGGCTATAACAAACTGCGCAGTAGAATATCGCTGAATGGACGAGTATGAGATGAGCCTAAATGCAATTGTGACTTTGTTTAAAGGCCCACTTAATTTTCGAGTCATTAATTTTTTATAGTATATACGGTTTTAATAACAATTTATGCCATAAAATTTGAATAAACTACTATAATTCATCACCATTTGAAAGGCAGAATACTTCTATCTCCTAGTTTGAAACACCTTCAAAATACCGCGTCGTATATCTAGCAATTAGCAACCAACATGTCCTCCTCGGCTTTCCATAGATTTCAACGTAATTTGATACCTATGGGTATTTGTGTCCGGGAAGTGTTTTGAACGGGTCAAATCGTGACCCCGACCTGACCTTGACCTTTAAAACTGTCAATGCAAGGTCAATTTGGGTAAAACGGACAAATTTCGGCGAAATTTGATACTAGGGATACTTTGGTCTGAGGAGAGTTTTGAACGTGTCAAATCGTGACCTCGGCCTGACCTTGACCTTCAATATGGCCAATCAAAGGTCAACTCGGATAAAACGGATAGATTTCGACGAAATTTGATACCTATGGGTACTTTTGTCGGGGGGGGGTGTTTTGGACGGGTCAAATCATGACTCTGACCTTACCTTGACCTTCAAAATTGTTAATTAAAGGTCAAGTTGGGTAAAACGGACGGATTTCGACGAAATTTGATACCTATGGGTAGTTTTCTACGGGTGGGGGTGTTTTGGACTGGACAAATCATGACCCTGACCTGACCTTGACTTTCGAAATAGTCAATTGAAGGTCAAATCGCACCTTTCACCGGAAAGCAGATGTGAAACAGCCCGGGTGAAGTCGGGCCTATCAGCTTGTGTAATAAAGAAGACAGTTTGATGAAAGTAATGTATGCCACGGGAAAACTTGAAATATGGAAGTACGCAAATTTCCCGCATAAAATTTGAAAGCTAGTTTATAGAATAATTGTATTATTATTTATATTTATGGCTAATAATACGATCTTGGTGGCGTTACCATTTCTGACTATGGTTTTCTTGTACGATATGCGTGGGCTACACTTGCCCAGTGGGAGACCAATGTGAAAGTGTCAACCACCTTGGACATCAGGTTTTTAACAGGTTTAATAATGTTTGCAGGTAAATTATTTCATAACGGCATTCTATGATGGTGTTTTATATCTCGCTGCGGCTGTGAACAGAACCATAGAAGATGGCGGCTCGCTGAACACTACAGATGGCATCGATATAGCTCAGAAACTTTGGAATAATTCTTTCGATGGTGAGTTATGCCCCTGTTCTCTGCTAATGCTTAGATTTTTATAATTTCCGCTGGTTTAGATATGATGTTGGTAGGTAGGACAAATCATGTTACTAAGAAACAGTGATAATTGGAAACAATATGTTACTAAAGTTAATAATAATGTTGAATGGTGATAGCTCACATGAATTAGGTTCATGGCGTTGATCTTATTATGGTCCGTCATTGTAATAGTAAATTCGCTGATAACACATTACATGGGCATCTTACATTGACAGTGTGCTAAACTCCCTTCTTTCATTTTAGGCATAACTGGTCCGGTGAAAATCGACGAGTTTGGAGACCGAGTTGCTGATTTTGATATATTTGACATGACACAGCCAACTACTGAAAAATTTCAGGTGAAGGGGGTGTTGATCATCACAGACACGTAGTCTGTTTAACCATTTTGGTCACATTCGGGAGTTTAAGGTGCTAGACCATATGACAATCCTGCAAATTGTATGCAAGGAGGGAATACTTCGCATATGGTTATTTAACCCTGTCTATACTAAATACCCATTGATGACTAGTAACCTTAGAAAATATCTTAACATTTCCCACCAATGATTATGAATCATTCTGCTCTTGTAATATATGTTGTTTTCTATCTGTCGTCTACTTGCATTACATGAACACCCCTCCCAATGAACGATAGACCGTTCCAGTGCATTCTTTTATAATACATTCGTTATTGAAATCGTTAACTAAGAAACAATTCACTTAGACACTACATGTTTCTGGCAACCAACTTGCACAATACATATATCCACGTGTATATTGAATCACAACAGCTGCATGACAACCCATGACTTCAGACAAGAATGACAAATTAAGAAACATTTGCTATCCCCTTGGTTGCTATAGGTCCATATGGACACGATGGGTGTAACTATATGTACGAACCAACTTCATCACATTAGCAGTTGGTCATTATTCATAACTGTCACTCTGAAATTGGTGAATCGAGACAGTTGTATCTCGAAGTTTTAAGCAGTGTATATATTCGTAGTATTGTGAATGATAATAGCCTATCAATGGAATCAGTTTTAGGGCTTTCATAATATTTCCTGTTACTTGCCCAGCGCACGACGTCACATGTGGCGTCACCAGAAGTGATGCGGTTGATAACGCTTGGCATTTAGACCACTCGCAGATATCACTCAACACGACCCACCAACATTTCAGAGGTACGCAGGAACCAAAATGCATACATGTGGTGGAGAGAATGAAATTACATTGAAAGCCACTAGCCCGTATTTAGACAGCAAAAGTGCATCCATTAGAATTGGCATAGCGGTGCCATAAGAACAACATGTATAAAATCATCTAGGTTGTGTGGTAAACATAATACAGTCTTGGAATCCACCATTGTTCTCAAAAGCCGTGCTGAGGTTCTGAAATAAGTGACAACTGCACTAAGCTCCCATCACTCATATAACACGACACCAATTTGTCCTGTCAATTAATAATACGTAATGGGGTGAATGCAAATGAATATGTATATTTCTGAACGCGTTTCCCGTATCGTACTGAGTCATGATGCATCCGTGCCATCAGCGGTCCCAAACTTCAAATATGTTTAGTCAATATTGCGAATCCACCAGCCACAACAAAGACCACATCATTCTATGTTGATTAACCCTTTACCCAACAAACCGGCCAAAACCGGCCAAATAAAGCTTCAACAGCCTAAAATATCTTCGGTCTGTCTCAATAGAACCATACACATATGGATATCATTGGAACCGGCCGCTTGACCACATTGTGATAGTTACAGTTATGCCCTGTGCCAATGCATTCTCTTATATATGCGAGTCGACCATAGGTCGCCTCGCATATATAAGAGAATGCATTGGCCTAAACAAAAATCTTTTTTTAACACTTTTTACCATTTTTTCTTACATTCTTTAACAATTTTATAATTTTTAATGTGTTAAGCCAATGCATTCTCTTATATATGCGAGGCGACCTATGGTCGACTCGCATATATAAGAGAATGCATTGGCACAGGGCCGTTCTGTTGGGTAAAGGGTTAATATGGAACAACGTTCCTAAATTGAATGTATTTAATCTCATCTCACTCCAAAAGGCTTTTAAATATATTTCTCAATTCTTCAGCCGAATCACAAGCACGTGAATAGTTCGTCAAGTGATTCGTGTATATACATGTATTACCACGATTGTAGTACCATCCAAATAATTGGTGTTAATGACTGTAATATGATGACATCATCCGATTGTCATAGCTACAGAACATGATAATACCATACATATATATATACAATTCACAGGGATATCAAACTTGGCAACAGAACGGTAGCCTGTCCCGAAATATAGGGCTAAATTTTCAATATATGCATTCTCTAATTAGATAAATTTGTTATGGCTCAGTTAAGAAATAATGCCGCTATTGACTTTCATAACATTATATATCATTTTATTCATGCAGCTAGTCGGTCGATTTCGAGGAGTGACACTTCAGTATTCAACAACATCAGTCAAAATTCATTGGCCAAAAGGACTTCCACCGAATAAGCCCCCATGTGGCTTCAAGGGGGACGAATGCGCACGTAAGTGGTTCATTATGAAACTGAACCTGTCTGTTTTCCTGTTGTAGAATCCAGATGCAATATATCTTACCGTATGTGTCGTAGGAATTGGCGCTATAATATCCAAAGCTATTATTCAATATAATTGTTGTGCAGTCCTTGAACATATGGTCCCAAGAATGCAATATATGTTCTTAACAACTAGGTTTGTTTTCCCTCGGATGGAAATATGTCGCTTCAATCATGCTTATTGCATCATTAAGATTGTTGGGTGGATACCTGTTTTAGTGAGATGCAATGTGTATGTCGAAAATAGTAATGATTTGACATGATTTCAAATCGCCATAAAATTTGATGCCAGTGCAATCCGAACTGAATTGAAATGACTTATTTGGTTATTTTTCTTTCAGCATCGGGTGAAAATATTACAGTAATAGTTGGTATAAGTGTACCACTGGGTGCCCTCACAATCAGTGCAGCAATCATCTTCGCATTAAGGTACGCTTCTCATACATATCACTATAAACTTCAGTATGTCTGACAAGGAGTAAAGGATGGCTCTCTATGACAGTATCAATTCAGCATTTTTTTTAAATAATAAATTGTTCCATGTCTGTATTGACTATTACAATTGTTCAATTTGCATAACCGAGAGCTCTTTTAACAGGATTCGTTCAGATTATACAAGTCCACAATTGAGCGGCCGATATCTAACATCTGTGAACTAATTTGTTTCTAAAAGCCAACTCTAAAACTAGTATATATGTGCATACTATGGCAACATTTACGAGTGAAACGTTTTCTGCTAAACTATTTATCTTAACAATGAAATTATGATAACGGTGTGTCAGGATGAATAAAAACAAATGCCTGCATATATCAGAAAGAAACATATTAGTTCTTAACCCTTCGACTGTTGACTATTCTCCCACTCACATCTAAACTTACATTGATTTTTGGTCTACTCTGCATTAGTATAGGTGTTCTAATAATGCATGCATGAGTAGTTAGTGCATTATGGGTTCCTGATAATTGAATTATATATGAATATGTGGCCAACACTGTTAATAAACACTCTGAGCCTTGTTAGTCTTTTCATCCGCATACCTTTACAAGTGAATGTATACAAATCAAATAGCTATGATTGCTGCGACCAATAATCATCGGTATGTCCTTCGTGTAAGAATACACTAACCCTAACTCTTACCCTAATCCTATCCCTAAACCTAGCCCTAACCCTAACCCCAACCCTAGCCCTAAACCTAACCCTAAACCTAACCCTAACACATATGGAGAATGGAGGGTGGTGCGTGGTTTCGTGATTAATTACATGAAGGATATACCCAATCATAATTATATATTAAATTCATAAATATAAGTTTGAAAATTGCATATTTTAATTGAGGTCCGTATGAGCCGGGGTCCGTATCAGCCGGTGGTCCGTAAAAGCCAGGGTCCGTAAGAGCCAGGGTCCGTATAAGCCGCATACCATTTCAACAAAGACTGTCCTTCGATACTGGCTTATGTTGTGTGGTGGGATGACAGGAATGACTCATATAAGCATCCACTCTTGCTTTCGGATCCAATCCATGGATTATTGTTTTCTTATAAATTTGTAATTGTATGTTATAACATTACATATAATAAATATTGTTTACAGTAATCAATTATCTCAGATGTATCCATGTATATTTAACCCTTTACCCAACAGAACGGCCCTGTGCCAACGGATTCTCTTATATATGCGAGGCGACCTATGGTCGACTCGCATATATAAGAGAATGCATTGGCACAGGGCATAACTGTACCTATCACAATGTGGTCAAGGAGCCGGTTCCAATGATATCCATATTTGTATGGTTCTATTGAGACAGACCGAAGATATTTTAGGCTGTTGAAGCTTTATTTGGCCGGTTTTGGCCGGTTTGTTGGGTAAATAAATCGCCCACTCTGATTTTCGACACATCTAAATTCAAATTCTCTCACATAGGAAACTCAAACAGGATTCAGATGTCTATAAGAAAACTTGGCTTGTGAAATATAGCGATGTCGTCATCACTAAGAATGCAGCAATGGGGTCAACGCTTCTGAGTAGATCGTGTATTGATATCAAGTCAGTGAGTGTACAGGTGAGTTACGTCATCGCTAGGTGAAAATACCCCCGCATACCTAAACTATATATGGTACGTTTCTACCTACCATTTCCGGTACCCAAATGGCACCTCACACTTATTCTTAACACTTCCATGACTGGAGCTTCCTGAAATTTTGCGAAAACCCTGTGCCAATGCATTCTTTTATATATGCGAGTCTCACATAGGGCGCCTCGACATATAAGAAAATGCATAAAATGCCATTGGCCTAACAATATTTACCTTGATGGGAGACTCGCATATATAAGAGAATGCACTTGCACATGGTGGTTTTAATGCTGCACCAACGCAGCTCCCGTCGTCAAAGGGTTAAAGACATTTTAGGACCCTGGTCATTACTTACGAAAGACATTTTAGGACCCTGGTCATTACTTACGAAAGACATTTTAGGACCCTGGTCATTACTTACGAAAGACATTTTAGGACCCTGGTCATTACTTACGAAAGACATTTTAGGACCCTGGTCATTACTTACGAAAGACATTTTAGGCCCCTGGTCATTACTTACGAAAGACATTTTAGGCCCCTGGTCATTACTTACGAAAGACATTTTAGGCCCCTGGTCATTACTTACGAAAGACATTTTAGGACCCTGGTCATTACTTACGAAAGACATTTTAGGACCCTGGTCATTACTTACGAAAGACATTTTAGGCCCCTGGTCATTACTTACGAAAGACATTTTAGGCCCCTGGTCATTACTTACGAAAGACATTTTAGGCCCCTGGTCATTACTTACGAAAGACATTTTAGGCCCCTGGTCATTACTTACGAAAGACATTTTAGGCCCCTGGTCATTACTTACGAAAGACATTTTAGGACCCTGGTCATCACTTACGAAAGACATTTTAGGCCCCTGGTCATTACTTACGAAAGACATTTTAGGCCCCTGGTCATTACTTACGAAAGACATTTTAGGCCCCTGGTCATCACTTACGAAAGACATTTTAGGACCCTGGTCATCACTTACGAAAGACATTTTAGGCCCCTGGTCATTACTTACGAAAGACATTTTAGGCCCCTGGTCATTACTTACGAAAGACATTTTAGGCCCCTGGTCATTACTTACGAAAGACATTTTACGCCCCTGGTCATTACTTACGAAAGACTTTTTAATTCGAATTAAGATTCTAGTGTATACAATGATACATTTGGAACAATAAGTGCCACAAAATACACTATCTTGTTTGATAAGCAAATTTCTAATAATTTATTTCAGGTAGTTACGAAGTTTAGAGGGACATAAATACCTATTTTGTTAAGTTTTAATAACAAAATGACATCTCTATGACCAGTCTCTATGTTTGGTTTACAACATTTGTTCAGAGCAGAAACCTGTTTCAAATTTGGATTCTGATTTTTTGTATAACTGGAGGCTTGGAACCATGAAAACATCTTTAAAGCTGGCTCCATCCATTTCGATGCTCATATGTATCCCATGGATACCATATAATTAAGATCAGAACATTACATGTGATTTTTTTCTATTATATTTTTTTCCATCTAGGAACCATATATCATTGTGAGTAACATGATCACGAATATCTACTAACTTATTTGCTAATAAATGTCCTTAATATTTTATAATGGGCCATTTTACTTACGTTTATTTTTATTTTCGTTTAGATGAAGACTTCCATTGTTACATGTACATGTATAATTTGTTATTTAAAGTATATAGGTGTAGTGTAGGCTGTATATTATGTATAGATGTTAACCAATTGTATATGTGTATTCATTAATATATATCTTTTATTCCTCCATTTCTGAAGAGTCAATATATAATCAAGCAAAATACATAGAATTTAAACAAGGAATTACACAAATATTTCATGCACAAACAATTATGTACAAACACAAAGACACAAGCCATTAATATAAATGGACACACACATATATAGTGGCATGAAAACCGTAAACATGCGCATATACACGTGCAAGATTACGGAATATATCAACGCAGTGATGCATGGTTAGAGTAGGAATGAAATCTGGAGAACATTATAATGAACTAATGTCTATTATCCCCGAACATCCAAAGGTGCCAGATTTGAGCGGCTTCTCTCGCCATAAAATCGAAAATCTCCAGGACATCATCAGCGATGCCGTGGGGAGAGTTTGGGATATACCCAATGAACATGAGCATTTGTTTGTCCACCGGGAGATTATCAATACACATTTTGCAATCTACGTGGAAATATGAGAGGAAACGATACCATGTGTCATTTCTTGAGTCTATCAGAAAAGAACAGTAGTTAAACGACGTATGTTGCACAATCAAACTATCGTCCTATATCTCTATTAAGTTGCTTATCCAAAACATATGAAAAGTGCCTTTATAAATACATTTGGTCCTACGTTAATGATCACAATTTAATCTCTGTCCACCAGTCTGGGTTTAAATTAGGAGATACTGCTGTGTATCAAATTACTGACGTGTATGATTATATTAGTAGGTCTCTAGACGATGGCAAGGAAGTTCGTTGTATATTTTGTGACATCAGTAAGGCATTTGATAAGGTTTGGCACAAAGGTCTCCTCCACAAAATCTCGAGCATGGGCATCAATGGCAAGTTGTACAATCTAATAGCTTCCTATCTTAAATCTCGCTAACAGAGTTTTGATTGATAACGCTAGCTCTGAATGGAAATATGTATCTGCAGGCGTCCCACAAGGCTCAATATTAGGACCCCTTTTATTTCTTATTTATATCAACGATATAACAAAAAATATAGTGTGCAACATACGTCTTTTTGCTGATGACACCTCAATTTATCTGTGTGTTGAGAATCCTACCCTCGCCGCTGAAATAATTAATAAAGATATTGACACTATTGTCAAATGGTCATGTAAGTGGTTGGTAAAGTTCAACCCCCTGAAGACCGAAGCATTGATAGTATCAAGGAAGAACCTAAATATAGCTCACCCACCCCTACTCATGGCTGGATCACACATAACAGAAGTAAGCAATCATAAACATCTCGGAGTTATATTTGACACTACTGGTTCAAGGGAAAATCACATTTGTAGCATACTCGACAAGGCATGGAAGAGAGTTAATCTTGTAAAGAAACACAAGTTCCGATTAAGCAGAAAATCTTTAGAAACCGTATATGTCTCATTCATTCGCCCAATACTGGAATATGCATCCCCTGTTTGGGATAACATTCCGAAATACATGAGCGATTGCATTGATGATATTCAGTACGAAATGGCACGAGTTGTAACTGGGGCAACTAGAAGTACTAGCGACCTCAACTTGTTACTTGAAACTGGTTGGGAAACACTTGCATCAAGAAGAAGTAAACAGAAATTAATTCAATTTTACAAAATGACAAGAAAAATAACTCCATCCTATTTATCCAATATGATTCCACCAGATTCTATGTCGTCTGGTTATAATTTTAGGCATGCTAGTATTCATCCACCTGACAGTAATAGGAATGCGTATATGGACACATTTCTACCGTCAACCACACGTGCTTGGAATAGTTTACCCGACTCAGTAAAGATGACCCCTTCGTTGAAAGAATTTAAACGGACCCTAAATGTTGATCGTTCAAAAATAGCCAAATTTTACTATCAAAGTTACTCTAGGAAAGCACTAGTTTATGATACTAGAATTAGATTAGACTGTAGTAACCTGAATAAAGACCTCGTCGTAAACCACTTGGAAGATTCTCCGTTATGTTCCTGTGGTGATTATGAAATTGAATCGGCATACCACTTCTTTTTTCATTGTCCTCTGTATACTCAAGAGAGAATAGAGCTCATGTCCGCGCTACCAACAAGCAGAATATCAATTGATATCCTATTATATGGCTCAAGTGAACTGTCTGATCGTCTCAATACTCAGATCTTTGTCGCCGTACAAAAGTTCATTTTACAAACTCGGCGTTTCTCATAACCATGATGAGTCGTACGATCGCCGGGCCATGCAATACACCACTATATGTAATTATGTATTTGTTTTATCACATTATCTGTATTGTGTGCTCTGGTGGGGTCGATTCGTCACTTCTCAATGGAATTTTAATGAAATGGAATTTAATAATTTCCAATCGAGTGCCAACCATTCTCCGTGTCACTGGGCCACTCCCCATGAAATTAAGTCATTGTTTCGTCATATTACATCATATAATGCTTAAGTACGCTTCTAATCAATTATTTTAATTTTAATATTAATTAACAGTTCAAGTAGTTTGATTGTTTTTTCTCGCATTTCCTCCACGTGGGCCGCGATGCGTTTCGATTTGATTTTGATTATTTCATGGTTCTTAAATAGTATATGTTATAAATACAAAAGTTGTGTAACTAAAATATAATTATACGGTACTTCGCTTCACTCCCCTCTTTCGTTTTGGCCGATGTACGGTATGCAATACCAATTAACTTGACACACGTTCTTCCTTCCTGCACTCTATCCCTCTACCCCCTCCTTGAACAATATTTTTTCGGATCTAACATGTTATCCCCGTCTGCTAAATTTATGGTATCTACTCTGATACCAAGGGTAAACTTCCTGCTCCGAGGAAAAGACTTTATAAAATCCTTTTAGGCTTGTTGTCCAATCCCCGTTTTGAATATTATTATTACTTATGTGAATTTGTTTGAATGTATTACATGTTTTGTTCGAAATTAAATATTGTTTACACCAAAAACATGATTCACGGTATCATTATAAATTTTCCCACATCTTATGCACACAACGTCCTCAACGAATTTCAACATGCATAGTAATTGCACAATGAGAAAGTAAAATGTCTTGTGTCTGGGGTATTTGTGGCATGCTTTCCAAGGGTGGGACATGTGTAGGTTGTTTGGACTGTAGCGAAACGACCGAAGTCACTCTGTGTTGATGCAAGGTGTTGCCATTCGGTTTTAGAGTTGGACATCATTGCGTTGTTGACCAGGGACTTCCAATGTTGCTTATTAGCTACTTTTGCTTCTGATGAGAATTCCTCATACAAGTGAGAAATCGTCAGATCCTTAAGATCCTATCAACTTTTCTAATGAAAAGACTCCCCTGTGCGAAGTGAGATTCAGATGTGCGATAGTAAAAAAGTTGCTTCGTAGCCTTGTCATTACTCATATTGCATAATGAGCGATACAAAGACAGTCTGCGTTTGGTAATGAAGTAATTGAGTGACTGGATACCAAGCAACCCCTCTACCATCACTAATACTGATACTTGGGTGGGAAACATTAGCAGAAAGGAGAAAAAAATTTAAACTACATCAGTTTTATAAAATGTTTGTTAGATCATTACCATCCTATTTATACAACATGATCAACACCGATACCCCGGGTTCCCAGAGATATAATTTTAGGAGAAACGACTTAAGACCTCCGCAAGCTGACAACTCGGCATATATGAACACCTTCCTTCCATCTGCTACTCGCCTGTGGAATGAGTTAACACCCGTAACTAAAAGCGCAAAGTCTTTATAGATATTCAAGTCACGACTAGATATAGAAAAACGGAGAAATTCATTGAAAGTCCAACACTTTGATTATTGTTTAAATCGCGAAACCCAAATATTGCATGCCCGTTTAAGACTCAAGTGTAGTAATCTAAATCGTGACCTTCGTGAAAACCATTTACGCGATTGTGACAAATGTGTATGCGGGGATGTAGAAAGCGCTGAACACTTTCTATTATTCTGTCAAAGATATACTCAACTCAGGTCTGACTCATTCTCAAATATTGACCCGACTTTCTTAACTACCAAGATCTTACTCAAAGGCATACCATTGCTATCATCTGAAATAAATAATGAAATATTCAGAGCTACGCAATACTTCATTCAAAAAAGCGGTCGTTTCAAACAATACACTAACAATTCAACGGCATAGCAACGATAACCCATGGAGTTTTCATATTTAGTTTTCATATTTAGTTTCCATATTTAGTTTCCACATTCATTTATTTTCAAAATAATTCTTTCCACAAGTTAGTCTAAAAATGTTCATAACAGTGGTACCGACTTTTCTTTCACATACAAGCTCTTTATTTCTATCGCTTCACCTATCTCTGTCTCGTACCCCTCTCATTATTATCCACATAAGCTTATTTATCATTTCAACACTTATTGTAAACTCGTCTGTACATCATAATATTAATATACCATCACTTCTTAAACCTATTGTTTCTCTAACTCGACCACTTGCCATTCGCTCGATCTTTCTTGATTTCTACAATTTTTCTACTTGTCTGAGGAGATAGCTCAACAAAAGCACATATCTGCTTGCTGCTAAATCCTCTTCCCCTTTTCTATTCTACTCATGTTTCCATCATCTAAATGTTGTTCATCATAAATGTAATATTGGGGCTAATAAATATTGTTTAAATCAATACTGATAAGCTTAAACTTGAACGCATTCACCGATTTTGCTTAAATCGTATTCAGGGTTTGCATCCCCAAACCCTGAATACGATTTAAGCAAAATCGGTGAATGCGTTCAAGTTTAAGCTTATCAGTATTAGTGATATCAGTGATGAGTTCTGTTCCATATAGACCTCTTGGTAATACAATAGACGTGTAAAGGTTTACTGAGCTCACAGGTGTTAGGCCACCTTGCGTACATACCTGCATTTGACAACATAAAAAATGTTCCTCTTATCTTGGTGCATACCTCATCTACTAGGGATGATGCGAATTTGAATTTATCTATAGGAATGCCTAAGTGAGTGACAGAGGTAACTTCAGTCAATTCGTTTCGACCAAGAGTCCATTTCCTGTGCGATCCAGAGTGGTCGGCTCTTGATTCATTGAAGACTATTGTGTAACTCTTTGATGCATTATATTTGTAGCGCCAAATAGAGCTGTATGAACTGAAAATTGAGCAGAGTGATTGTAACCCAGTTGGAGTTAACGACAATAACAACATATCATCTGCATGAGTTGGTGAACATAAATTAATTCCACCTATTTTCAGACCACATGCCGCCCGCTCAAGATCACACAGTAACCGATCAATGTAGATGGTGTAAAAAATCGGGGAGAGGGTACCCCCTGTCGGAACCATTAAAACATCTTTAAAGCTGGCTCCACCCATTTCGATACTCATATGTATCCCATGGATACCATATAATTAAGATCAGAACATTACATGTGCTTTGATTCTATTATATGTTTTTCCATCTAGGAACCATATATCATTGTGAGTAAAATGATCACGAATATCTACCAACTTATTTGCTAATAAATGTCTTTAATATTTTATAATGGGCCATTTTACTTTCGTTTATTTTTATTTTCGTTTAGATGAAGACTTCCATTGTTACATGTACATGTATAATTTGTTATTTAAAGTATATAGGTGTAGTGTAGGCTGTATATTATGTATAGATGTTAGCCAATTGTATATGTGTATTCATTAATGGTGTGAACTATTCTGTCTACCTGACCTGCTTGAGCTCTCAATTATATATACATATTAAAGGGGGTTGTACATTAATCCGGCCATTTATGCGACCATCTCCATTTATACTCAACAAAATAGATGCAACAAATGAATGAATTTGAGCCATGTGTGAGCAAAATACACCCTGTGCTCTAGGAACGATGGTAATTATGATGAAAATGAGTTTATGACTTACGTAGTGTTGACATTATATATACGTATATAATATATTACATGAATTATTATTATATCAATGATATATATATTGATGATCACTTCGATATTTAGCATATCAATCATGCAGAATATTTTTTTTAAATAACTTTTATTGAGATAAAAATACATACTCAATCAGACTTGTCATACAAAATTGGTTGGCATAAGTTGCGGAACTTGAAGAGAATTACAATTAGATGTTCAGTTTCAATTATTTGTTTTGTGGGCTTTATTTATTTAGTTTATGAGTGTAGATTTCTTTCTACACATTTCAATAAAAAACAAATAGAAATGAGAACTTCATATAAATTTGATTTAGTCTAAGGGAAGAATCTAAGCAGGTTTAGAGTCACTACTTCGACTAACCACCATAACAGTGTGACTTGTTGTGAATAGAGAAATTAAAAGTGATCATCTTTCAAAGAAATATATGATTGTTTCGTTCATGTTCATGTGCAATCAGAGCTATCTCAGTTTCTTTTTCATTTTTGTAATAATAATAATAAAGTGGAGTCTCTCTGGTTGTACTTATAGGATACACTGATCAGCGATACTGTGAACAGACAGATATTCACAACAGTCGGCATTTGTCAAAGCACGGTTGTTGCTATTAGAAAACTGAACCTCAAATCACTGGATCTCAATCACAGTACTCTACTACAGTTCAGACAGGTAGGATTCCAACAGTACACGTTTGTATTCTGATAGTGGGGATGTTTAAATATATTGTAAAATGGAGAGACTTCTAACATGGGTTGCTATAGAAACATTCTTGGTGCGAAAGTACCCCGTGATATAACCGCATGAAAGCTCGACATACGCCGATAAATTGAGGTTAGAAGGAACTAAATAAGTAGAATTACGTCCATTTCGTTTTTACAGGGTATCTCGAATACGAGTTAAAAAATTATGGCGCGCGCGATTGGCGAATAATATGTCAAATAAATTTACTAATTCAAGAAATATAATATCCATAGCATGTAAAAAAGTGGGCGTTTCCTAGTCTGAAATGCGTTCGTGTCCAAACAATGGCTGGAGATTGTGACTGTGTATTGGCTTTCGTCAGACTGTCAAATTCTGTGCAAAAAGTGGGGTAGTGTGGAAAACGTATGTTGGTTTTTGAAAAAGGCATGACTGGAAAGGTTCTCCTCTGTGCGAATAGATGCCGAAAGGGTTGGTCTTCACGAACACATGCATCGTGCACTTCGGAACTGGAGAATTTAGCGTGGGCGTGGTCAAACGTTAACACTGTGGCCTATGGAAAACATTTAGTTCCTTCTAACCTAGAATGACGGGGGGGATTCGCGGAAATCCGACAATCACTAAACTGCGAGGTGTGAGAGACTGTATTATCTAACCGCCCTCGCTTCACTAACAAATGTATGCGTATCATAAACAACCATGAGGTACGAGTTAATGGTAATTTCGCGTGATTTGTGGGTGATTTTTTTTGGGGTAAATTAATATCAGTCTCATGCTGTTGTATTCGTGTGGCCATCGTGTCATGGAGAGGATAAGGAGATCATCATCTTCCATCAACTCTAAATCGCTGAGAAAACGGGGCATAACTCTTACCTTACTATTGAATGAGTAAACTAAGCATACTCCTGTACAGTCAGCTCAAAGACGGGCGACTATATAAAAGCATTGGGTTATCGCGCTTGTATAATTTTGAAGTTAAGTTTTGAGCTCTCAATGATCTGAACCAGTTTCTATCAAACGGGAACGTCTGGCATTCACATGATTCAGCAGACCACCAGTAACTATACTAGCGACCCAACTTACCGTTTTTTACAATCCCACCCTTCCTACTAGTATATATAGTGGCAACCCAATGTGTCTAGGATTTTTGTTATACATATTATATGTACACACAGTATGTATAATTTAGGATTTTATTTTCCAATGCTGATTTATTTTTAGACTCTAAATATATATTGTGATGAAAACAACTAGAAAGCTTGATATGTGTTTTTGTGTACGGAATTTAATACTGGATCTTGTGAAGAGTTTGCATTTTTTATCAAATATTTATGTTTTGTAACTATGTTTTTAACTTAAGTAATTCATTATAGGTATAAGTTATTCAATGAAAACAAAGAGGTGTACAGACTCTTGGTGACGTGGGTATTAACTGGTATTTTCAGGAATAAAAAACTGTTTTAACCAAAGTTCATTTAGTGGGGTCTCTCCGGTGTTTAGTGTTTGACTTATCACACACACTTTAGGTACTGGCCTTTAACACAATATGGCTTTTGTTTACTAACAATGCGTAAAATCTTGACAATAAGATGCTATTTGTGCGATATTTGTGATTGGTATAAGAACAAAATATGTCTATATTTTATTTCTGTTCGTGGAGCTTTTAACCCTTTACCCAACAAACCGGCCAAAACCGGCCAAAACCGGCCAAAACCGGCCAAATAAAGATTCAACAGCCTAAAATATCTTCGGTCTGTCTCAATAGAACCATACAAATATGGATATTATTGGAACCGGCTCCTTGACCACATTGTGATAGTTACAGTTATGCCCTGTGCCAATGCATTCTCTTATATATGCGAGTCGACCATAGGTCGCCTCGCATATATAAGAGAATGCATTGGCCTAAAAAAATCTGTTTTTAACACTTTTTACCATTTTTTCTTACATTCTTTAACAATTTTATAATTTGTAATGTGTTAAGCCAATGCATTCTCTTATATATGCGAGGCGACCTATGGTCGACTCGCATATATAAGAGAATGCATTGGCACAGGGCCCTTCTGTTGGGTAAAGGGTTAACGGGTGTGATTATTTTAACAGCAACACCCTCGCGAAGGCCAGCCGTATATTTAATTCTGATAATGTACACAAATATTTTAGTGATAGATTGATACAGAAAAAGTTATTCACTTGTTGAACGGGTTAGTGGATATCGTATGTTTTAAATGACCAAGATGATGTGTGTCAGACCCAGCTAACTATCAACTAAAAGTTTGAAATATCTGACCCACTTCAGTCGAACACATTATGAAATTTCAATTTGGAATCAACTATGCATATAGTTTTTCATCTGCATGGAATTGACTCCCTCTATTTATATTTTATGGTAAATATTTCTCCAGGTAATTGTAAATTGTTCCCTCAAAACCTACGTCAATGTGATGGCATGACTCATGGTACCCAATACACCTGAGTAGACTTGAAACCTCGGTTCAATCTAACCAAGGACAATTTAAAGTAGCTGTGTCAACATATGACAGCTGAACAATGTAAATAGCTTCATTGTTTGTGAAAAACTCGAATAAACCCATGAAGAAAAAAGCACCGGTTAAAAAAGGGCTTTTTGGGGATCCATAGTGGCTACACCCCGGTTGCATTCGTCAGGTTCACCCAACCCCTTGAATAGAAAAGGCCTGTTTAGCCATGTTTAACATTTTTCTGGTCTCGTTTCGTGACAGACATTCACAGAACAAACCACATCACATAGGCGGTCATCACTGTGATGGAAAATATAGAGTAATGTGTATATATCAGGACTGTTTCTGTTAATGTGGTACTGTTGATAACAGTGATCAAAGTATATGATATTGGTATTGAAGTGGGAAATATAGTCTTTCTTCACATACCTTGTTATTTGGTATTCCGTATGAACAGCCCTTGATAACCTTTCTGTACGAAACACTCATTAACCCTTTACCCAACAAAAGGGCCCTGTGCCAATGCATTCTCTTATATATGCGAGTCGACCATAGGTCGCCTCGCATATATAAGAGAATGCATTGGCTTAACACATTAAAAATTATAAAATTGTTAAAGAATGTAAGAAAAAATGGTAAAAAGTGTTAAAAAAAGATTTTTTTTTAGGCCAATGCATTCTCTTATATATGCGAGGCGACCTATGGTCGACTCGCATATATAAGAGAATGCATTGGCACAGGGCATAACTGTAACCATCACAATGTGGTCAATGAGCCGGTTCCAATGATATCCATATTTGTATGGTTCTATTGAGACAGACCGAAGATATTTTAGGCTGTTGAAGCTTTATTTGGCCGGTTTTGGCCGTTTTGTTGGGTAAAGGGTTAACGAGTAGTTATCCACAGGTCGTTTATTATCTGAATTTTTCTCTCCAGGAAATAAGACTCCTGTAGTTGTATTATCTTACTCCTGCTTATTTTCATGAAAACCCTTCCAGATTAATAATAAACCATTCCAATGTATACCACCCCTGGTCAAGTGGTCCTGCTGAATTGCTATGATGCGGATAGGGCCAACTGATGCCTGCCGTTACGAAAAAGTACCGTTAGTTTTTCTAAAGTTGTCATTTTCGCGGTGTTTGGCTAATCCAAGCGATTTGAAAAAATAACACAGTCTGTGTGTATGAAACATTCAAGAACATAAATATATTTTTGAATGATTTATACGCATAATGGCTTTTCCTGGATATGTTCAGATTATCGGAACACCGCGAAAAAGACAAATTAAAAAAATATAACGGTACTTTCTGTTAACATCAGTTTGCCATAACAGCCTCATATCAATTATGCAGGACCCAACCGCGTCATTACACATTAGCAGGACCATTTGGCCAGGGGTGTATACGTTTTTAACTGTCTTGGATAATCTGTTTAGCAAAGACAGGATTAAAACTGGTTTATTAGGGAGTCAGGGGTGACACCCTCTTCTGTTGGTGGCAAATATTGATTTCTTGTAATCGCTTCATTATCTGAGGATAATGAATGAATAAATAGATAAATAAATACTGCATAAAGTACCTGAATATAAGTTGTATCTTCCCTTTACAGTTGCAGACGGCACATCACACCAACCTGGCGAGGTTCGTCGGAGCATACGTAGAACCAGAGGGTGTCGGAATTCTAATGGAATACTGCCCCCGAGGCAGTCTATCTGTGCGTATCAAATACCCCCCCCCCCCCCACCGAGGCAGTCTATCTGTGCGTATCAAATACCCCCGAGACAGTCTATCTGTGCGTATCAAATACCGCCGAGGTAGTCTATTTGTGCGTATCAAATACCCGCCCGAGGCAGTCTATCTGTGCGTATCAAATACCCCCGAGGCAGTCTATCTGTGCGTATCAAATACCCCCCCCCCCCCCATGCGGTCTATCTGTGCATATCAAATACCCCCGAGGCAGTCTATCTGTGCGTATCAAATACCCCCGAGGCAGTCTGTGCATATCAAATACCCCCGAGGCAGTCTATCTGTGCGTATCAAATAACCCCGAGGCAGTCTATCTGTGAGTATCAAATATCCCCGAGGCAGTCTATATGTGCGTATCAAATACCCCCGAGGCAGTCTATCTGCGCGTATTAAATACCCTCGATGCAGTCTATCTGTGCGTATCAAATACCCCCGATGCAGTCTATATGTGCGTATCAAATACCCCCCGAGGCAGTTTATCTGTGTGTATCAAATAACCCCGAGGCAGTCTATCTGTGCGTATCAAATACCCCCGAGGCAGTCTATCTGTGCGTATCAAATACCCCCGAGACAGTCTATCTGTGTGTATCAAATACCCCCGAGGCAATCTATCTATGCGTATCAAATACCCCCCGAGGCAGTCTATCTGTGTGTATCAAATAACCCCGAGGCAGTCTATCTGTGCGTATCAAATACCCCCGAGGCAGTCTATCTGCGCGTATTAAATACCCTCGAGGCAGTCTATCTGTGCGTATTAAATACCCCCGATGCAGTCTATATGTGCGTATCAAATACCCCCGAGGCAGTTTATCTGTGTGTATCAAATAACCCCGAGGCAGTCTATCTGTGTGTATCAAATACCCCCGAGGCAATCTATCTATGCGTATCAAATACCCCCGAGGCAGTCTATCTGTGTGTATCAAATAACCCCGAAGCAGTCTATCTGTGCGTATCAAATACCCCCGAGGCAGTATATCTGCGCGTATTAAATACCATCGAGGCAGTCTATCTGTGTGTATCAAATACCCCCGAGGCAGTCTATCTGTGCGTATCAAATACCCCCGAGGCAGTCTATCTGTGTGTATCAAATAACCCCGGGGCAGTCTATCTGTGCGTATCAAATATCCCACGAGGCAGTCAATCTGTGCGTATCAAATACCCACGAGGCAGTCTATCTGTCCGTATCAAATACCCACGAGGCAGTCTATCTGTGCGTGTCAAATACCCCCGAGGCAGTCTATCTGTGCGTATTAAATAACCCCGAGGCAGTCAATCTGTGCGTGTCAAATACCCACGAGGCAGTCTATCTGTGCGTATCAAATACCCCCGAGGCAGTCTATCTGTCCGTATCAAATACCCCCGAGGCAGTCTATCTGTCCGTATCAAATACCCCCGCCACAAAATTGTGTTATTTATAAGTGACCAACAGCCAACAATTACATTAAGAGAAAGAGCAGCAGATATGTTTGACTTACAAAAGCAGGTTGCTTTGCAGTTATATTCCATAAATATTCACGGGTAGTGTTTGAAATCATATAAAATGTGACAAATAATTACACCTTGGCATGTTTGAGTTTATCCATTCTTTACTGAATTGAATTCTAATTAGCAATAACTTACCCTTTTTATATTGCATCTCCGACGTATAAGTTGTATATTTTGAAGACGTGTTAACCACAATGCGCTCATCTTCAAAATGTAAGGTTCTGACTTTATAAACTTAGTTAAAATTCAAGTTATTTCTTAATTCAGGGCTTTTAAAATGATCTTGTTTCTTTGGTCAGCATTCTGTTGCGATTTGCTTTAGTTCTCTCGTGCAAGGAAATGTATCCCTCACACAGGGGAGAGGCGGAAAACCGTTCCAGACATTTTGACCTATCTTGGCACCCACCACCCCCTTTTTTTTCAATTTCCGGTGTATTTTTAGAGATCCACCGACTTTTTCGAAGATTTGTGACAAATATGTACACGATAACGTAACCACATATGTGTTTTTGTTTATATATTTTTTTATTGATATTGTGCAATGCTTTGTTACACAGTTAGGGACACTTTTGGAAGTCAATTGTCTCCTACATAGCGGTTGACTAATATACATATATACAACCTTTGATATGAATTTGAGTACCTTTGCAGTCTCGTTATGTATATAGTGAGGCACTTAATAAATAAAGCACGAACTTTACTGAATTGAGATAAAAAGTAATTTCCCATCCAAAACCATACATGGTGCTACTGTTATACAGATTTACAGTCTGTCGCTGCTCTTCAAATTTTCAAAATTAAACCTCACAACTAATGATTTTCAGGATATTATTGAGAACGACAGCATAGAACTGGACCTCACCTTCAGATCCTCACTGATAATGGACATCATACGGGTAACTATATATAACTGTAGAGACGATCAAATCATAGAAAACTGCTGTGTTACCATATCCATGTGCGCCTATGATGTGGATAAATGGACAAGTATATACCAGAATGAATTGAATTGACCATTGAGCTTCATAATAACAAGTAATATGTGTTGCTCATAACAATACAGAACATTTGAGTTTGATATGGTGAGTCTTTAGAGCGAATGAATTTATGAGAGGAGGGTGAGAAGTGAAAACGTGAGTGATAGTTTTGTAGAGATAGTTCAGTGAGATAAGTGTACTAATATAATGTTTTAACCCTTTACCCAACAGAACGGCCCTGTGCCAATGCATTCTCTTATATATGCGAGTCGACCATAGGTCGCCTCGCATATATAAGAGAATGCATTGGCTTAACACATTAAAAATTATAAAATTGTTAAAGAATGTAAGAAAAAATGGTAAAAAGTGTTAAAAAAAGATTTTGTTTAGGCCAATGCATTCTCTTATATATGCGAGACGACCTATGGTCGACTCGCATATATAAGAGAATGCATTGGCACAGGGCATAACTGTAACCATCACAATGTGGTCAATGAGCCGGTTCCAATGATATATATATTTGTATGGTTTTATTGAGACAGACCCAAAATAATTTAGGCTGTTGCAGCTTTATTTGGCCGGTTTGTTGGGTAAAGGGTTAACATTGTTCCTTGCGTTAATTTTGGTCAAGTTAGATCGGTATACACTACCAGTTGGTGAACAGAATTCTACCCGTAAACTAGTTTGCAGCTGACACCGTGCCTCTACACGTTTGATATAGCAAACTCGCTATTCATTTACTTCTCCGGGACCAACTTTCCCAGATAAAGTTCTGCTACTCGACCACCATACCCGTTTCTCATAGATAAGTCGAGTTCGACACCTTGATTTTTTGGATGGCTCATTCGGTAGTTCCATATCCCAATCGGGCATGGGGTGATCGTTTAACCTTTTCATGGCAGGAGCTGCGATGGCGCAATATTAAAAACCCTGTGCCAATGCATTCTCTTATATATGCGAGTCGACAATAGGTCGCCTTACATTCTTACATTCTTTAACATTAGTTTTCATTTTTCTTACATTCTGTAACAATTTTTATCATTTTTTTTTATTTTTCTTACATTCTATAAAACAAAAATAAGTTTTTTTCTACAATTTTTTATATTTTTTCCTTACATAATTTTTTATCATTATTTCATACATTCTTTAACAATTTGTTTTATAATTTTTTTCATTTTTTCTTACATTCTTTAACAACGATAAAAAATAACATAAAATGTGTTAGGCCAATGCATTCTCTTATATATGCGAGGCAACCTATGGTCGACTAGCATATATAAGAGAATGCATTGGCACAGGGTTTTCGCAAAATGAAAGGGTTAATGACGTTTATCCACTCATAAAACTTGATATCGTCGTGATCATGCACTGAAGGATATGTAGTCTCGTCTATTTTACAGGGTATGCAGTTTTTGCATAACAGCCCAATCGGTCTGCACGGGCGTTTGTCCAGCACCAATTGCGTCATCGATTCAAGATTCCAGCTTAAACTGACGGACTATGGCATCCATGATGTTTATCAGGTGGAGAGAACGTACGAAAGAAAAATGAACAACTTTAATGTACACAGTGAGTCTGATAAAGGGAACATTTATACATTGAAGAAAAAACATTCTAGCATACTCCTATATGGACATTGGGTTTATACTCTTCAAATCTGCAAGTGGTAAACTTTGAAATAACAGACTATGACTATATGCGTCTCCGTTGATGTTTAGCTCAATTAATACATGCAGTATGAGTGCATGATTGGGGACATGACAATCTCCGGGATGGGATGGGATATGGGACAAAACGACAATCTGCGGGACAGAATTTCAAATTGCGTGGGACGGCCGATATATCGAGGAATACAGGGCAGGCGTAGGGGGCCCCTTTTTGGTGTTTAACGAAAGGCCCACATTCGCCCTATAGCCACACATATTCACCCCGCCACTGACCGGACACCAGAAGTTGCATTATTTGGTCGACAACTGTCCTAACATGCCGGACAGAATTTCAAATTGCGTGGGACGGCCGATATACAGTAACCCACCAGAAGCTAATAGGTACAATATTTTATTTGAACTAAACAGAACATAATTACAAACAATAAATACATAACAAATATTTCAAAGTGTTCAAACGAGGATTGGGCAACAAGCTTGGGGGCTTTTGTTAAGTCCTATCCTCGGTAAATAAATGTTACCCCAATAGATACCATTGGGGTATAGCAGACGGGTTTGGTTCTGTATGGTCCGAAAAATAAAGTTTATAGATGAAGGGATAGGAAAGAGAAAGGGAAAGGGAGTGCAGGTAGTAGTTGAAAAGGGGGTAGATAAACTTACCATTAACATCAGGATAAGACATGTCACGGAGAATAAGAGAGGATTTTATCATGTTAAATTGATCACCATTTATTGTCACAAGCCAATGAAGAATCTAAATTCAAAACAAATTTGATCACGCTACGACCCAATTGGAGATAATTTGAAAACAGCGGGTTATCAGAATTATTTCCATTCCATTAATGAGCTGTTTAGTTAATGTATTTAATAAGTATTTAATAAGTGACGAAGTGTGTATGTACCATAACTAATTATTCAATTATTGAGGGCGAGGTGGTAGGGCTAAAACACGCGCAGTGACTATAATTTAAGACTTTTACATATAGTTTATTAGTAACACGCGTGTTTCGGCTTTAACAATCTTACCGTTAGTCAGAAACGCCCAGTACATATAATGAACTTCTGTACAACATCGAGAAAATTTTAATGTTCAAATCATCAGCGAGTTCAAGCGACCCATACAGAAGTACATCAGGTGATATTCTAATCGGTGGCAGATCAGCAAACATTTCAGTTCTTGCTTGAGTATATAATGGACATTTGTGAAGCGATCATGAACGAGGCGAGTACAAGTAATATGATAGTCATGGGTGATTTCAATGCATGTGCAATCAGGAATACTGGGAATATGGCGGAGCTGAATGAGTATTGTCGGGATTCGTCACTACATATATCGGACATCAAATTGCTAGGCTATTCTCCAGATTCGTTCACGTTCTTGAGTTCTGCGCATGGCACGGTGTCTTGGCTTGACCATTGTGTGTGTACAGCATCAGTAGATACAGCGATATCATCGATTGAAATACTCCATGGTTACATTACTTCTGATCATTTCCCGCTTGTTGTTTCGCTGAAGACAGACATCCTTCCAACAAATATTGCGTCAATTGAAAACAACAATCAACAGGAAAAAATAGATTGGTCACGCGCCGGAACTTCTCAGTTAGAAACTTATCGTCGTACGAGCCGAAACTATCTCAAAAAGATAAATAGTGACATCGTCAATCAGGAATCACAAGGAAAGGATGCAAAAGCATTGATAAATCATACATATGAAGAAATTGTATATGCTTTGTCAGAGGCCGCAAACAGAAGCATCATCGATGTCAGAAGACGCAAAAATCACCGCTATTCAACACCAGGTTGGAATACATACGTCAGTCACTTACACGAGAAGGCAAGAACCTATTTCCTAAATTGGGTCAAAATGAAGCGACCAAGATTTGGATATATATACGACTGCATGAGGAGGAGCAGACAAATATTCAAATCAGCCCTGAGAAATTGCAAATCAAGAAAAGAACAAATGAAGGCGGATAAATTAGCGGATAATTTTACGAACAAAAACTATAAGGAATTTTGGAAATCAGTAACAGGTGGTAACTCCGGTGGACATGTTAACTGCATAGACGGGAAAAGTGGCGAATCCGATATTACATTGTATTGGGGAGAACACTTCCAGAACATATTTTGTAACACCGTTCAACAGCACGATCTTCACACATACGAGGACGAACCTGAAAAACGAATTTTCATCACAGAGAAGGAAATCGAAACATCAATAAAATCATTAAAATCGGGTAAATCACGAGGCCCAGATGGATTAGCAGCTGAACACCTTAAATACTGTGACGAAAGAATCAATACATGCCTCATGTTTCTGTTCAACAAAATACTGGAAACCGGTCACCTTCCACCAAAACTGCTGAAAGTAACGCTTGTTCCGATTTTAAAGAATAAGAATGCTAACATCTCGTCATCTGAAAATTATCGACCTATAGCTCTATCAACACTCATATCAAAAATATTCGAAAAAGTTGTTCTGCAGAAAATTTCTCATCGCCTTCATACAACCGATAATCAATTCGGTTTCAAGAGCGGACATTCCACTGACAGTTGCATTCTGGCACTCAAAGAGACAATAAATCACTATATATCGAAGAATACCCCTGCTTTCGTCTGCTTTCTTGACGCCAGCAAAGCATTTGATAGAGTCAATCACAGAACATTAACCCAATTATTGTGGAAACGCGGTATACCGACCTCAGTCATCAATGTCCTCAGTAATTGGTTTGGAAATCAGGAATACAACGTCAGATGGGGAGGATCGCACTCGCCTCCATTCCGGCCAACGAGTGGAGTTCGACAAGGCGGGGTTCTCAGTCCTTATTTGTTTAATGTGTACATAAATGGTATAAGTGAGAGGTTGAATGAAAGCGAGAGTGGATGTGTGATAGGTGGTAAGAGAGTAAACCATTTATGCTATGCTGATGACATGTGTCTACTTGCACCCTCTCTAGAGGGACTTCGTCGTCTCGTGAGAATATGTGAAGCCGAAGCTTTACCCATAAATTTGGTATATAATTGCACAAAAACAGTAGGGATGGCGTTCATACCAAAATCCCTACGCCTCACGACCTTTCCAAAACTTTTTCTCATGGGTAGAGAACTTAAGTTTGTTCCCGCCTATAAATACCTTGGACATATTCTCAGAGACGATCTTATTGATGATGATGATATTATGAGGCAATATAGATCAATTTGTTCCCGTTCAAATATCCTCATGAAAAAGTTTTACAAGTGTTCATTTGATGTAAAACGCCATCTTTTTCATGCTTATATTTCATCATTATATTGTTGTACTCTGTGGGAAAATTTCACCCAGCGCAGTTACCGCAAATTAATTGTATGTTATAACAATGCCTATAGGAAGTTTATGGGGTATGAATGGAGATGTAGCGCAAGTGGGATGTATGCCAGGGATGTTGTGAGTTCTGTTCCTATGTTGATAAGAAAGAGTGTGTATGGTCTGAGAGAACGTGTGACTGAATCTGAAAATACAATTTTGCATGCAATCATTAATTCCGATTTATTTTATGAATCTTATCTTTTCAAACATTGGAAAGAAATTCTGTATTACATATAATTGATATCTCTATCATATGGGCAATTTGAGCCTGAATTAAATAAACTATATATAATATATATATATATCGCATGGAGTACAGGGCGAATGTATTCTTGGAGATTGTTTGTACCTTACTCAATCGTACCGATATAATCACGTAGATGCCGAAATTGTAAAGTTAACGCCAGCGGTGTATAATACGTTTATGAAAATATGATAAATCCTATCGATAGAGTCAGGACAGGCTCAAATTGTAAACTTAAAGTCACAGGTGTAATAATATGTTGTTGAAAATATAAATAATCTGATAGCCTGAAAATATTGTATAACCTATTGGGAGCCCATAATAAATGGGAATAACCCATTGGGAGCCCCTGCATGTAGTGAACTGAATTGTGGGTATTTTATGGAGATTGTTTGTACCTTACTGAATCGTACCGATATAATCACGTAGATGCCGAAGTTGTAAAGTTAACGCCACTGGTGTATAATATGTTTATGATAAATCGTATCGATAGAGTGAGGACAGGTTCAAATTGTAAACTTAAAGTCGAAAATATAAATAATCTGATAGCCTGAAAATATTGTATAACCTGTTGGGAGCCCCTGGTGTAGTGAACTGAATTATGGGTAATTTTAATTGGAGTGCGCATGTCTGTTTTTTTTGTAGTAACGGCCATCTTTTATTTTCTGTAATTATGGTAAGAGTTTATGGTTTAATTTATTTATTATTTAAGTTTGTTTCATTTACAGTTGTGTTCCGAGTATTTTTTGTAGTCAAATATTAATGAAATACGCTTTGTTTATATATACTAATTTGCTTATTTATAGAAACGTGTAATATTAATTTGAAAGTTATTTCGATAGACTATTTGTTTTTAGTTGAAGATAAAACAAATTTGGAAAACAAATATTATAACCCATTGTGAGCCTCGTGAAGTGTATTGTGGGTATTTTAATATAATTGCGCATGCGCAGTCTATATGCGTTCTTTTGGGGAAATTCGCTATTTTGGTTAAGTGAAACAATGGTATGAGTTCAATGTTTGTTTGTATATAAGAAAGTATATTGAATTTTGGAGGCCGACAATTGTATCTATTTGAAGATTAAAAGTTGCTTGTGTGTATTTAGCTGTGCATGGTTCGTTAATTAGGCCAGCCTATTGTCATATTAGAACGTCTCCAATAACATACAACCTCTCTGCAGTTAACATTGTGAATTTGGCAACAGTCCAAGCAGGCCCTCTAATGGAGCACTGTGAATTTGGCAACAGTCCAAGACACGTGGGGTATAATAACTGAACACCTGTGGCCAACTTTATCTCCAGAATGTTTTTAAGTGGAAGGGACAGTGTAGTGGGGTGGGGGTGGAAGTTAGATTTTGAGTGTGTATGATTCACAACTTTTGTAAAAAAAAGTTAATGCACATGTAGTTGGAAATTTCATACATTATTACACTACAACATAAAGGTTAAAATACATGGTTACCATTGCCTGGTATCCCAACTAGTAATTATTGTCCCGATTATGATGGGGACGGGGATCGAATGATGGAGGTATTTTGAGGGGGTGGGAGTCACAACTGTTATAAAGAATTTTAACAGTTGGAAATTTCATACATGATTACACTAACTTTTTGTCCCCATTTATTTTACTGCTGTCTTGTTTGTTACTGTATTCCTGATATGGAAATAATAAAGAGCATTTATTACGCCACCTGTGGTGTATCTAGCTGCTGAGATTTTGATATTGCGTGGTGGACAGGGCGAATGCATTGTGGGGCTTTTATTTATAGAGTTGGAAATTCCGTTTATTTAAAAGTCGGAACTACGCGACCAGTAGGCCAAGTCCAGTAAAACGGTTCGTTATAGGTGCTGGTTGTTATTGTTATTTTAACGGAATTCTGAGTTGGTCATTCGCGAAACCAATATATTTTATATTCTATAATTAAAACCGTGGGTATATAATATATGATCCTCTTTATGGATATTGTAGGAAGGTAAATTTAGCTAAAGCGGTGGGATATCTTGCAAGACAACACATTTCGGTTTGCGCTATAACTGCTCAATGTTTTAAGGTGTTACACAACGTCTGATAAAAAGAGTTCTATCGGGAATATTCACACTATTTTTTCAGAGAACATGCATAGAGTAAACATAGTCCTATCGGACTATCGTAAAGTAGTTCCGTTTAATTCGGGATTAATTAACCCTCAGACTGCCGAAACTGCCGACAATAAATTCGCTTGTTCGTGTCCGCCGAAAATCAAACTTGCCTGTTTAGAGGTCCCATTTTCGTGGCTAATGGTGATAGAATCACAATTTTTCAGTCAAGTTCATGGATAAATTACATTACACTTAATCGGCTTATGTCCGCGGCCATAAACCTGCGTTTTGATAACAATTTATTCGAGACAAACTGTTGCGCGGGTATCAGTCGGCGCTTATCGGTTGAAGTTATTATGATCGTGCAGCCTGCACGTGCAACAAGTGTTCAAATACAACAGAAGAAAAAAATACTATGTCAAATAAATAACGTCATCAATGGACAGACAAGTTTCATTTCCGCGGGACACGAAAAAGCGAATTTAATGTCGTCAGTTTCGGCAGTCTGAGGGTTTTAATTAATCTCCTTTACGATATCCCGATAGGACTATATTTACACTATGTTCTCTGAAAAAAAATGGTGTGAATATTCCCGATAGAACTATTTTTATCAGACGTTTTGTAACACATTAAAACATTGAGCAGTTAGCGCAATTTTCTGGAATTTCGGACTATTTCGTCTATAAAAATACGATGAGCAACTGAAAATGTTTTTCAACATTCTGGAAGGGGTAGATGTCCAGGTATATATGTTTAAAATTTCACGCATAAACTATGACAGATAACAAAGTTATAATTAGTTTTATAGGCCCACCATAAATCCCCTATAATAAACGCATGCCTCCGTAAGCACATGGCTTTGCTGTGGATGCTTTCGTTCCCAGCATGCATCATTCTCGCTATCTGTAAAATGTCTATGAACAATGGCTGTGCCACGCACTCTTAGCTTTGATCCGCATTTAGAAGCATTCTGGTGTGGCGAATGAGAAACCTGCAGTAATTTATAAGCCGTAGTTCATTGTAATAATTTGAAGAATTACTTATCTTAACGGAATTCTGAGGCGGTCCATTCATGTAACCAATATATTTTATATTATGATTTATATTTATGGCTAATAATACGATCTTGGTGGCGTTACCATTTCTGACTATGGTTTTCTTGTGAAGTTATGTCTATGAGTATGACTCAAGTCAGTCAAGAGTGGTATACCATGCTTTAGCAAAATCAGTATATTATGTGACGAACATAACATTTGGAACTTATTCCCTATTCTCGAGGGTGGTGAGGTATGGACCATTTTCGAGAATGGTAAGGATTTCGACCGATCTGACGGCATGGGGGTGTGGCCCGCCCCAAATGTCCCCTAGAAACACCCGACCCCCCACCCATCACCCCTGGGGGTACCACCCCAATGGGGCGAAAATGGGGTATGGACCATTCTCGAGAATGGTAAGAGTTTCGACCGATTTAATGGCATGGGTGTGTGACCTGCCCCCAAATACCCCCTAGAAACACCGACCCCCCACCCATCACCCCTGGTGGTACCATCCCATGGTGTGAAAATGGGATATGGACCATTTTCGGGAATGGTAAGGGTTTCAAACGATTTGACGGCTTGGGTGGGTGGCCCACCCCAAATACCCCTAGAAACACCCCGAACCCCCACCCATCACCCTCCCCCATGGGTTAACACCCGAGGATGGGGGGAATAGGGTATGGACCATTTTCAAAAACGGTAAAGATTTCGACCGATTTTATGGCATGGGTGGGTGGCCCACCCAAATACCCCCTAGAAACACCCCAACCCCCCCCCATCAATTACCCCCATCATCCCCTCCCCTCCCTGGGGGGTTAACACCCCGAGGATCGGGGAAATGGGGTATGGACCATTTTCAAAAACGATAAGGATTTCGACCCATATCATGGCATGGGTGGGTGGCCCGCCCCCAAATACCCCCTTGAAATGTCCCGACCCACCCCACCCATCACCCCGGGGGTACCACCCAAAGGGGGTGAAAATGGGGTAAGGACCATTTTCGAGAAAGGTAAGGATTTCGACCGATTTGACGGAATGGGTGGGTGGCCCACCCAAATACCCCCTAGAAACACCCCAATCCCCACCCATCACCCCCGGGGGTACCACCCCGAGGGGGTTAAAATTGGGTATTTATCATTTTCGAGAATAGTAAGGATTTGGACCTATTTGATGGCATGGGTGGGTGGCCCGCCCCAAATACCCCCTAGAAACACCCTGACCCCCATCCATCACCCCCCAGGGGTACCACCCCAACAAGGCCGGGTACGGCTGGACGGTTTTGGCCGTACCAATATATTGCTGGCAAAGGAGATGATATACTTACATGATTGTGTAACATGCAGGACCAGGCCATATTCATGGCCCAATGCATTTCCGATAAGTTCAGCTCCAATGTTAACAATCCTGCCATTCCGGGTATGCCCAATTAACTTATTAAGAGTATTGGAATAACGAATTGATCATAATATTTTAGCAGTACCTGTAGTTATGATAAGTTGCCTTGATATACCATGGTATGTAAATTGTGTCCCTATTAATCGGACGTACGAATAATTGCATGCCCGCTACGCCCCTGCACCCCAATGCGAAAATGGGGTATGGATCATTTTCGAGAACGGTATAAGGATTTCGACTGGTTTGATGGTATGGGTGGGTGGCCCGCCCCTCTAGAAACACCCCGACCCTTCAACCATCACCCCCTAGGGGTACCACCCATATGGGGTGAAAATGGGGTATGGACCATTTTCGAGAATGGTAAGGGTTTCGACCGATTTGATGCATGGGTGGGTGGCCCACCCCTCTAGAAACACCCCGACCCCTCAACCATCACCCCCTGGGGGTACCACCCATATGGGGTGAAAATGGGGTAGGGACCATTTTCAAGATTGGTAAAATGGTAAGGATTTCGACCGGTTTGACAACATGGGTGGTGGCCCACCCCAAATACCCCCTAGAAACACCCTGACCTCCGATTTGACAACATGGGTGGTGGCCCGCCCCAAATACCCCCTAGAAACACCCTGACCTTCCCCCACCAATCACCCCCGGGGTACCACCCCGAGGGAGTGAAAATCTGATTAGGATCTTTTTATTCCTTATTCGAAAACATGTCTTTTTCGGTCAATATATGAGTTAATATACAAAACACAAAATAAAGTTGCATTACTCAACCAGTTCCAAACAGCATGAATTGATCTAGAAGATATTTGTGAAAAAATGTTATATGGCACGAAACGTGAGCATCGAAAACTATATATCCATTTGCCGTACCTTGGCTTATCACTGGCACACCTTGGTAAGGCTGTTACACGCCCAATCTAGCGGCCGGGTTCACGTCAGCCCTATACTTTTTTTTATCCAAGTCAGCCCAATAATTCTCATTATCTGAATCATCATGATAATTTCAGTAAGTTCAAATTTATCGAAATTAGCCATTTTAAAGTTTTTAAATGTGTTTATTATTGTATTTGTATAACTACTAATATTACGGTGGTCGCACATGGACTATGTTCGACTGCTGTCACTTGAACCGACACGAAATTGCGGAAATCTCACCTGCGATCTTCACTTTCGATTTCGTCAGTCGTTTCCAAAAGTGCGATGTTCGTTCTCAAAATTTAACTATTGCGCATTTGTCTACCCGAATTAAAACACAATAGCAATATTACCAAACATATTTAAAATCAATTTGCTTGCGAAATTGATTAATTCCGATATCACAGGCGAGTATATTAGTCGACAAAACGTAACCGTTTCGTCTTTCGCGCATACGGCATAGGAACTTTCCATTTCTTCTAGTTTAAACAATATCTAATTTCAAATTAAAATTAACAATTCAATCTAATTTAAATCAAATTTCAAATAAAATTCATTTTAATTCAAAATTGGCGGTGGCTAATCGCTACTTAGTTTTTATCATTAATTTTGGCACTTATGAAGTTATGTCTATGAGTATGACTCAAGTCAGTCAAGAGTGGTATACCATGCTTTAGCAAAATCAGTATATTATGCGACGAACATAACATTTGGAACTTATTCCCTATTATCGAGGGTGGTGAGGTATGGACCATTTTCGAGAATGGTAAGGATTTCGACCGATCTGACGGCATGGGGGTGTGGCCCGCCCCAAATGTCCCCTAGAAACACCCGACCCCCACCCATCACCCCTGGGGGTACCACCCCAATGGGGCGAAAACGGGGTATGGACCATTTTCGAGAATGGTAAGAGTTTCGACCGATTTAATGGCATGGGTGTGTGACCTGCCCCCAAATACCCCCTAGAAACACCGACCCCCCACCCATCACCCCTGGTGGTACCATCCCAAGGTGTGAAAATGGGATATGGACCATTTTCGGGAATGGTAAGGGTTTCAAACGATTTGACGGCTTGGGTGGGTGGCCCACCCCAAATACCCCTAGAAACACCCCGAACCCCCACCCATCACCCTCCCCCATGGGTTAACACCCGAGGATGGGGGGAATAGGGTATGGACCATTTTCAAAAACGGTAAAGATTTCGACCGATTTTATGGCATGGGTGGGTGGCCCACCCAAATACCCCCTAGAAACACCCCAACCCCCATCAATTACCCCCATCATCCCCTCCCCTCCATGGGGGGTTAACACCCCGAGGATCGGGGAAATGGGGTATGGACCATTTTCAAAAACGATAAGGATTTCGACCCATATCATGGCATGGGTGGGTGGCCCGCCCCCAAATACCCCCTAGAAATGTCCCGACCCACCCCACCCATCACCCCGGGGGTACCACCCAAAGGGGGTGAAAATGGGGTAAGGACCATTTTCGAGAAAGGTAAGGATTTCGACCGATTTGACGGAATGGGTGGGTGGCCCACCCAAATACCCCCTAGAAACACCCCAATCCCCACCCATCACCCCCGGGGGTACCACCCCGAGGGGATTAAAATTGGGTATTTATCATTTTCGAGAATAGTAAGGATTTGGACCTATTTGATGGCATGGGTGGGTGGCCCGCCCCAAATACCCCCTAGAAACACCCTGACCCCCATCCATCACCCCCAGGGGTACCACCCCAACAAGGCCGGGTACGGCTGGACGGTTTTGGCCGTACCAATATATTGCTGGCAAAGGAGATGATATACTTACATGATTGTGTAACATGCAGGACCAGGCCATATTCATGGCCCAATGCATTTCCGATAAGTTCAGCTCCAATGTTAACAATCCTGCCATTCCGGGTATGCCCAATTAACTTATTAAGAGTATTGGAATAACGAATTTATCATAATATTTTAGCAGTACCTGTAGTTATGATAAGTTGCCTTGATATACCATGGTATGTAAATTGTGTCCCTATTAATCGGACGTACGAATAATTGCATGCCCGCTACGCCCCTGCACCCCAATGCGAAAATGGGGTATGGATCATTTTCGAGAACGGTATAAGGATTTCGACTGGTTTGATGGTATGGGTGGGTGGCCCGCCCCTCTAGAAACACCCCGACCCTTCAACCATCACCCCCTAGGGGTACCACCCATATGGGGTGAAAATGGGGTATGGACCATTTTCGAGAATGGTAAGGGTTTCGACCGATTTGATGCATGGGTGGGTGGCCCACCCCTCTAGAAACACCCCGACCCCTCAACCATCACCCCCTGGGGGTACCACCCATATGGGGTGAAAATGGGGTAGGGACCATTTTCAAGATTGGTAAAATGGTAAGGATTTCGACCGGTTTGACAACATGGGTGGTGGCCCACCCCAAATACCCCCTAGAAACACCCTGAAGATATTTGTGAAAAAATGTTATATGGCACGAAACGTGAGCATCGAAAACTATATATCCATTTGCCGTACCTTGGCTTATCACTGGCACACCTTGGTAAGGCTGTTACACGCCCAATCTAGCGGCCGGGTTCACGTCAGCCCTATACTTTTTTTTATCCAAGTCAGCCCAATAATTCTCATTATCTGAATCATCATGATAATTTCAGTAAGTTCAAATTTATCGAAATTAGCCATTTTTAAGTTTTTAAATGTGTTTATTATTGTATTTGTATAACTACTAATATTACGGTGGTCGCACATGGACTATGTTCGACTGCTGTCACTTGAACCGACACGAAATTGCGGAAATCTCACCTGCGATCTTCACTTTCGATTTCGTCAGTCGTTTCCAAAAGTGCGATGTTCGTTCTCAAAATTTAACTATTGCGCATTTGTCTACCCGAATTAAAACACAATAGCAATATTACCAAACATATTTAAAATCAATTTGCTTGCGAAAATGATTAATTCCGATATCACAGGCGAGTATATTAGTCGACAAAACGTAACCGTTTCGTCTTTCGCGCATACGGCATAGGAACTTTCATTGAATTTGAAATCCATAGGCATAGTGTCTAATGTCTGTTTTATTCCATTTCTTCTAGTTTAAACAATATCTAATTTCAAATTAAAATTAACAATTCAATCTAATTTAAATCAAATTTCAAATAAAATTCATTTTAATTCAAAATTGGCGGTGGCTAATCGCTACTTAGTTTTTATCATTAATTTTGGCACTTATGAAGTTATGTCTATGAGTATGACTCAAGTCAGTCAAGAGTGGTATACCATGCTTTAGCAAAATCAGTATATTATGTGACGAACATAACATTTGGAACTTATTCCCTATTCCCGAGGGTGGTGAGGTATGGACCATTTTCGAGAATGGTAAGGATTTCGACCGATCTGACGGCATGGGGGTGTGGCCCGCCCCAAATGTCCCCTAGAAACACCCGACCCCCACCCATCACCCCTGGGGGTACCACCCCAATGGGGCGAAAACGGGGTATGGACCATTTTCGAGAATGGTAAGAGTTTCGACCGATTTAATGGCATGGGTGTGTGACCTGCCCCCAAATACCCCCTAGAAACACCGACCCCCCACCCATCACCCCTGGTGGTACCATCCCAAGGTGTGAAAATGGGATATGGACCATTTTCGGGAATGGTAAGGGTTTCAAACGATTTGACGGCTTGGGTGGGTGGCCCACCCCAAATACCCCTAGAAACACCCCGAACCCCCACCCATCACCCTCCCCCATGGGTTAACACCCGAGGATGGGGGGAATAGGGTATGGACCATTTTCAAAAACGGTAAAGATTTCGACCGATTTTATGGCATGGGTGGGTGGCCCACCCAAATACCCCCTAGAAACACCCCAACCCCCATCAATTACCCCCATCATCCCCTCCCCTCCCTGGGGGGTTAACACCCCGAGGATCGGGGAAATGGGGTATGGACCATTTTCAAAAACGATAAGGATTTCGACCCATATCATGGCATGGGTGGGTGGCCCGCCCCCAAATACCCCCTAGAAATGTCCCGACCCACCCCACCCATCACCCCGGGGGTACCACCCAAAGGGGGTGAAAATGGGGTAAGGACCATTTTCGAGAAAGGTAAGGATTTCGACCGATTTGACGGAATGGGTGGGTGGCCCACCCAAATACCCCCTAGAAACACCCCAATCCCCACCCATCACCCCCGGGGGTACCACCCCAAGGGGATTAAAATTGGGTATTTATCATTTTCGAGAATAGTAAGGATTTGGACCTATTTGATGGCATGGGTGGGTGGCCCGCCCCAAATACCCCCTAGAAACACCCTGACCCCCATCCATCACCCCAGGGGTACCACCCCAACAAGGCCGGGTACGGCTGGACGGTTTTGGCCGTACCAATATATTGCTGGTAAAGGAGATGATATACTTACATGATTGTGTAACATGCAGGACCAGGCCATATTCATGGCCCAATGCATTTCCGATAAGTTCAGCTCCAATGTTAACAATCCTGCCATTCCGGGTATGCCCAATTAACTTATTAAGAGTATTGGAATAACGAATTGATCATAATATTTTAGCAGTACCTGTAGTTATGATAAGTTGCCTTGATATACCACGGTATGTAAATTGTGTCCCTATTAATCGGACGTACGAATAATTGCATGCCCGCTACGCCCCTGCACCCCAATGCGAAAATGGGGTATGGATCATTTTCGAGAACGGTATAAGGATTTCGACTGGTTTGATGGTATGGGTGGGTGGCCCGCCCCTCTAGAAACACCCCGACCCTTCAACCATCACCCCCTAGGGGTACCACCCATATGGGGTGAACATGGGGTATGGACCATTTTAGAGAATGGTAAGGATTTCGACCGATTTGATGCATGGGTGGGTGGCCCACCACTCTAGAAACACCCCGACCCCCCAACCATCACCCCCTGTGGGTACCACCCATATGGGGTGAAAATGGGGTAGGGACCATTTTCAAGATTGGTAAAATGGTAAGGATTTCGACCGGTTTGACAACATGGGTGGTGGCCCACCCCAAATACCCCCTAGAAACACCCTGACCTCCGATTTGACAACATGGGTGGTGGCCCGCCCCAAATACCCCCTAGAAACACCCTGACCTTCCCCCACCAATCACCCCCGGGGTACCACCCCGAGGGAGTGAAAATCTGATTTGGATCTTTTTATTCCTTATTCGAAAACATGTCTTTTTCGGTCAATATATGAGTTAATATACAAAACACAAAATAAAGTTGCATTACTCAACCAGTTCCAAACAGCATGAATTGATCTAGAAGATATTTGTGAAAAAATGTTATATTTTCAACTTCCGGTGGCCATTTTGGCGGCCATCTTGGATGGTGAGTTTTAATTTTGGCCCAAAAAAGTGTCATTATGTCTCAGCTTTACGAAAATATATACATTTGTATACATTTTACAAGATTTTCCCGCTATAATTTGCATAAAACTGACTTAGGGTCTGGTCTGAAAAACGGCGGCCATGATGGACGCCATCTTGTCTGGAGTCTACACGGCCACTTTTTTTTCTTGTTAACATTGCTTAAAAGTTGAAGGACATAATAAGGAACAAAATGAGTGGGGTGAAGTTAAGTCCCAGGGGTGGGGGGGGGGGTTGCAAGGGTACCCCTATTAGCTCCCGGACTATATCTCTTTGTAAACATGTATTATATAGTTACCGGGGTATAAAATATTAGATTTGAATCGAAGATTCCTGTCCGGAAATGCTTCTATCGATTAATATTAGTTTTATTTCGAGTATTTTCTGGTCTAAAGAGGTGTTTGTTCAGCTAACGAACAATAGTGGTTGACAGAGACCAGAAATTTTATTTAACAATTTTGTCACAAATAAACGTTAATTATACTTATTAGCGCATATATCTGTGGAACAAACCAATACAAACAACCAATATGTGACATTTGACTTTCGATGCGTAGCCATATGAACAGCCCAGTACTCTATATCGCAATATGGTATCATCCGAATGGTCTGTTCTAAAAATAGTAACATGAACGGTCCCGATTTAATATTCGAAATAAAATCAATAATAATTGATAGAAGCTTTTCCGGACAGGGGTCTTCAGTTCATATCTATTATTTTATGCCCACGCAACTATTTAAAATTTGTTATTTAAAGAGATAATCCATCTTTAACAATATTTTATTAGAACGAAAAAACAGAACGTCACATTTACAATGTATACATAGAATAAATAACAAATAGTTCAAATGGCGATATGATAACAAGCAATAAGCACACACAAATGTTTGGTAGATGGTGCATACAATCATGCCTCAGTCATAGTCGAAATTTTAAATTATGGTAGTGTCCAACATAGCAACGGAATTAGAAATCAAATATGTCTCAACACCCAGAAGATGTGATATAATGAAATTAGATCATTGTTATAAGCCGGTAGTGTATACCAAGGTATACGGATATTTTCCCACCGGACATTTACCCACTTTCAAAAGCGGACAATATCCCCATCCGGACAATTACCCACCGGACATTTCCCCACCCTGCTAATAAAATGCAGACATCAAATAATGCTTTGACTGATCAGTGAAGCCTGGTCTGTGAGGCCATCTCAAGCGATCAGCCGATGTAATGTTTTGACAGACATGTGAAGCATGTTTTGACAAACATACTTGTTCTTGCGATTAGTTAAGTATATTTCAGTTAAAATATATCTATCGATGTCTATATACTGTACATATTTCAAATATTATAACGCGTTATTTAATGCATATGTGGTATTTTATTAGCTTATTCGTAGTTTCCCTCGGTAAAGACGCACACACGTTGGTGTGGGTAAATGCGCGAAGTCTCACAAATCTCCTTAAGTTATAGGGTAGCCAATAAAGAGCGTTTGTTGAAGCATTTATTGCGAGGGTCTTAATTGCAACTAAGAGTCCTTTAACATCATGCCTCCATAACAATTTGGTAATGTGTTCACTTAGAAGCCACAACATGCATGTTATAGCTTTGATAATTCCAATTAACAAACATATTCCTGATGCATAATGCCCCATTATCAGTATGTTTGTACAGTCTGTCAGGATAATGAGGTGTCACTGGCTTTGTATATTATCCCGCACGAAGAGCTGCGTTAATTTTCTATTGTTTATGGTGTTCATTTGCTTCAGATACTGATGAAATAATGCGGTTAAACTGATCATCTGAAATTCAGTTATTTCATTGGCCGTATCACAGTGTGATACGAACACATCTCATCTTTGGCCGCCAAAAAAAAATAAAATAAAATAAACAAAACACAAGACAAAGATGGCACATGTATCCCAATAAAATGTGTGCGCGCAGTATTCGTGATATTCGAGAGACAAAACAATGGATTTAATTAAAATTCGAGTGTCACACGTAAGTGTTTAAGTCTATAAACAATATTTGATTTGAATATTCTTTCTAAAAGTCTGACCATTGACATATTCATGCGTTCAAACCAGTTAATCTATTTTGTAACTTGGCCTTTAGTCGCCGGGCTCAGGCATTTGAGATTTTAGTCACGACTGAAATAAAAATAAGTGCGAATATCTTGGAGCGAATTTCTGCAACAATTTCACCGCGTAGTGAACCCATTTGGAAAAAAATACATTCCCTGTGTCTAATCCTACATATTGATATACTATACGCCCCATTATATTGAATATACCAGCTGAAATCGATCCTATAATTGTAAACATCGAGTCTATTTGTAGCTGTTTTTATCGGCGCGTGTCTGCGTGTTCGCCATTTCAGTATTCGCACTAAACCAGCCATATTGTAGCTAAATCACGAGTGTGCAGTATTCCACTGCGTTATTTGATACCTAAAACTTGTTGTTTGCTAGCGTTATTCATCGAGAAATCTAAATTCTAAACATTAATGTCGAACGCAGTTTCTCGTGTTTGTGGCATTTTATGTTACGTCAGTTGTCGACCGAATAATGCAACTTCCGGTGTCCGGTCAGTGGCGGGGTTAATATGTGTGGCTAGTGCAAATATCGGCCTTTCGTTAGACACCAAAAAAAGCCTTCTACGCGCTGTATTCCTCGAGATATCGGCCGTCCCACGCAATTTGAAATTCTGTCCCGCAGATTGTCGTTCTATCCCAAAAGTCCATCCCATGTTAGGTCAGTTGTCGATCAAATAATGCAACGTCTGGTGTCCGGTCAGTGGCGTGGTTAATATGTTTGGATAGGGCGAATGTGGACCTTTCGTTTGACACCAAAAGGAGCTCCATATACGCCCTGTATTCCTCGAGATATCGGCCGTCCCACGCAATTTGAAATTCTGTCCCGCAGATTGTCGTTTTGTCCCATATCCTATCCCATCCCGCAGACTGTCATGTCCCCATGATTGTTTTGCCTGCCAATAGTGTTTGATTAAAAAAAAATAAAGACTTCCAACTTTCTAGTCAGTAGTCTGGAACCGGGAAAAAGTCTTCATCTATATATGTAGCAAAACGGTGTTTTACTTGCGCTATAGATATGGGGGGATCCTACTCAAAGAACTGCTCCAATGAGGTAAAATGTATTTTCACAAAGATGGGGAAACTTGAGTCATTGTGCAAAGAAAGGAACCGAGTGTAGCTGGATATCCGAATGTATCACCACCACGTACCTCTCCATTCTAGGCGATCTTACTGAGCACCTAATTGTATTTGTAGAGCTTCTTTGGACGGCACCAGAGCTGCTTCGAGAAGACGACAACAAGGGAACACAAACTGGTGACGTCTACAGTTTTGGTATAATTCTCCAGGAGATAATCGTGAGAGCAGAGCCTTTTCACGACTCCATATATGAAGTAGCAGGTACAGTCATAATACAGTAATGCTCTAATTAATCGACCTCTTAACCACAGCAGAATTATGGGTTCCTTTTCAGGATTTAGTCGGAAATATGGCTTGTTGCCATTCATCAGAAAGCTCTCGCCGAGAGCTTTCCGATGAATTGCAACAAGCCATATTTCCGACTAAATCCTGAAAAGCTACCCATAATTCTGCTGTGGTTAAGAAGTCGATTAATTAGGGCATTACTGTATGTAGTTCATTCACATATAATCAACTGAATATGCCCCATTAGTTACCGGCTCGCAACCATACGCACAAATGTGTTTTCGTTCATGTGGCATGGCGAACCGGCTCGAGAATAATGCCATCACTTCGGTTGATCCTGTTGATGTCGCTATATGATCTTCATATACAGTCAAGGGTTGAACAGTTGTTTTGAAGATGTAAATTGTATATTGAATGTTGATGAAGGCAATGAGTATGAAATTTCTGCAATTTAACAGTTTTCAAATATATTACACTATATATAGCAATACATGTTGAAATTATATACTCATTAGTAAAATGCTACATTGCGATATAATGTGATAACATGATAGCTGAGGTACGTGTGAGTAAAGTAACAGCCACGGCTATATAGGAAATTACCAATTGTTCGCAGCTGTCCAAAAATATATTATAAACTCATTGCGATTTGGCGATGAACAGATGCATTAGCAGCATTACATTTAGTGAACATTACCAGTCTTATATTAACTTAAATCGAGAACAACATGCACTAAACATATGATATAAAACTTAATCACATAATTTGGCCATAAAAGCAGTTTCATAATTATCGGTAATAGACACGTTTAATATCAGCGCGTGCGATGACATCACGGCGTTCTTCAGATAACTTGCGATCGCTGTAGTTTATGATTGTTGTTTTCGATGAATATTTCGCGTTGCTTCGGGTTTATTTGATCATGTGATAAAAGGTATCTCACACTCGTCCTATTTTATACGTAATTTATCAACCTCGTCCTCTAAATTCTATTTGAGCCTCGGTAAACCTCGGCTCAAATCGAATTTAGTGAACTCGGTTGATAAATTCCGTATAAAATAGGAACTCTTGTGAGATCCTCTATATCTTCCCTTACCCCACACCAATCTTGAACATTCCATATTGTATTTGTGTGATTTGTCAGAATTATTGTTTTGTGTTCAACATTTATGCATTTAAATATTTCTTCTGTGCACCACCATCTTTTTACCGGGGAGAGGAGCTCCACCTAAGTTGCCATAACTTGTGCTCCAATCCCCATTCGTCCATCCTACATTAGTTTGTTATAAATAAGTTTGTTTGAAATGTTTATATGGGTGCTCAATAAAATATGAAACAACACCGCTATATGCGAATGCAGTCACTCTATATTTTGATCTTAATAGTCTCCTTGTGGACATGATTCGATTTTGATTGTTGTAGAAATCATAGAGCGTTTGAAGTCGCCGGAAGAAAGTGTTCCCTACAGACCCATCGTCAGCCCTGGTGAATGTAAGCCTGAATTACAGACACTCATGGAAAAGTGTTGGTCGGAAAATCCGGACGACAGACCATCGTTTGACCAGATAATGACATCATTCAGACGTGTACATGGGTGCGTGTATATTTAATACCTTCTCAAATAAATTGATTCTGCCATTCAGTTATAACAACATATATTGGAATGGTCTATTATTCATTTGGAGGGCTGTTCAGGAAAAATGATTCGACAGTTTGACGAAAAGATAATACAAGTGCAGAAGTATTCATATTCTTTGGCGGGGAAATTTAAAAATAATAACTTCATCAAAACGACCTTATTATCTGAACATTTCCTAAGGGAATGAGTATTTATTATAGAAAGGGTTAAAATATGGAACATGCATGTTGTCAACATTGGTATAAACTTAAGATTGCACGATTAAGAGATGTCCAATATATAGTCCACATGATTAAAGGGGTACTGTACGCCATTTTCATTAAATTTCCGGTGACAACAACGATCTAATATCGATAATATATAGAAACATAAGTAATTTGAGTCGAAGATGTATTCTGTAAACGCTCAGGTTAATAGGCTATCTTAAAATTTAATAATTTAAAAGTTAATAATTTGATATAAATTGAATTTATGACTGGAGCCATAAAATGGCGTCAATTAAATTACGAATTACCGTAATCAAACAAAGTAATTGAGGGATACTGGCTTGTTAAACCGATCGCACACACGATCGCTTAAAAATATTATGATGATACGGGGAGAACACTCAAGCCACTCACTGACTAGCGACAATACAATAACTTAAATGATTATATGGGACTAGTATGCCTATAATATAACTTTTATTTGATTCATTTGGTTGAAAACTGTACAAATATTACTCGACAACGACAATTTGTATTTTTGCATTCCGGTAAATTTGTCATCCGTAACACTACTTCGTACTCAACAGACTTTCAAATAATGAAAAAATTGTTACCCTATTCTCCGACTCTGAGACTATAGAAACCAACAACAACATTTGGCGTACAGTACCCCTTTAAGAGATGTCCAATATATAGTCCACACGATTAATAGATGTCCAATAGATAGTCCACACGATTAAGACATGTCCAATAGATAGTCCACACGATTAAGAGATGTCCAATAGATAGTCCACATGATTAAGACATGTCCAATAGATAGTCCACACGATTAAGACATGTCCAATAGATAGTCCACATGCTAAAGTTTAGAATCCAGATGAGCTCGGGTAACCAGCAAAAGTTTGTCAGTTGCTGGAAACTTGCCTCCGGGGGGCTTGTGTGAGCGCACAATGGAAAGATTTGCTGGTGAAATTATATCCCTCTGCATGGAAAACTGACAAAGGCGTGACATGAACTTGGGGCTGAAGCAATGATAAATCCCACAAAACTAAACAAAACCCATAGACAACAAGTTTCCTAGCGTTATGATTTGCTGTTGATATTAAAATTCTCTTCAGTACAGACTGTACACTGCACGTGACCTGACCTTTAGCTTACTATTGGTCTAATTTCAGACCAGGAGAGGGTGTCAATATTATGGATAATTTACTGAAGAGAATGGAGCAATATGCAGATAATCTGGAGATGCTCGTTGGTGAGAGGACAAAGGCCTATGTTGACGAGAAACGTAAAGTGGAAGATTTGCTACACCGATTATTACCCATGTGAGTAAACCCCAGATTTTCGTCCTGTTGTCAAGTAGATCGACTGTGTCATTGACATGTTTAACCCTTTACCCAACAGAAGGGCCCTGTGCCAATGCATTCTCTTATATATGCGAGTCGACCATAGGTCGCCTCGCATATATAAGAGAATGCATTGGCTTAACACATGCGACCTATGGTCGACTCGCATATATAAGAGAATGCATTGTCACAGGGCATAACTGTAACTATCACAATGTGGTCAAGGAGCCGGTTCCATTGATATCCATATTTGTATGGTTCTATTGAGACAGACCGAAGATATTTTAGGCTGTTGAAGCTTTATTTGGCCGGTTTGACCGGTTTGTTGGGTAAAGGGTTAAAATACTGCTTGTTAATATATGTAGATCATTTGAAACAGAACTTTCCGGTGTTTCCTGGAATTCTTATCCTAATCATGCTATATGTACATGTAATTGCTTCTACAATTGTTAATATTTCAGCCAGGACCCGCTTGTAGCTCAATCCTAAAGAAAGTACATGAGTTTATTGAACCTCAAAAGTATATGTACATGTACCTATCAAAACACGTGCGCCGAATACAATACAAAATAAAATACAAAAAAAATCGTCGATATATAGGGCTGGGAAATTGAGAATTACTGACTATAATCTGAGGCTCATCGATCCAAACCGACTCTGGCCTAAGTCGTGCATCTGGACAAGTTTCCCGTTGCTTAATTACTGCGGTCGGTCGTTCCTACGCGCCGTTGTGTGATTTATCATGGAAGTTAACTCCTTTCGTGCGTCCTTTCCTTTATTTACCCTGGCATGGTCAATTCTCAACTAATCAATAACTTATTTCTATTTCAGGAGCATTGCTAAGCAACTGGAGAGCGGAAACAGCATACCACCGGAGTATTATGAATGTGTGTCTGTATACTTCAGCGATATTGTCGGCTTCACTTCAATCTCAACTCGTAGTTCTCCATTTGAGGTAAAATGTAACCTGGAATTAGTATTCTGTTAATCTGATTTACCATGTACCCATGAGCATTAGATACAATGACGTGGGATGTCACCCCCCCCCCCCCCTAGAAAATAGTGTCCAACTAAAGCTAAAGGATAAATATAATTGTTTCAGTGTCGAATATATATGCTTAGGCATGGAATGGTATATGCTATTATAAATAAAAATGGAATGATCATTATACCAGGCCATCATTCGTCACTGCGAGTTAAAATGTCACTGTTTTTTAAAGTCAAAAGTGAATCGTGATACGCATATTGTATCATGAGCAAAATCGTGATATTTGTCGTATCGTATATTGCATGTGTATATCATTACAGCTCTAGCGAAGTATGAAACATGCCAACGTTTATAGCTCCATCCGGTTGTGGCTAACGGGTTCAGGTTAGTTACTACGTTTTTAGATTTTCGAATGCTTGGACGAGGAACCAGTCTTAAAAAGTCAAAGTCACAAAATCAATAGCAGACAACTTAGATATCACACAGTATACCCAGTTAACACTTGTATCTAATTTGAGATGAAAATATATGATTAAAATGTACGGTCACTTCCGTGAAGTAGAATTTAGACGGTAAATAGTGTTGCCGAGTTTCACGCATTATATACAGACTGGTCCTTGTCCCAATTTAACCAGCTGTCTGATTCGTAGTAACGCATTAGACTGGTCCTTGTCCCAATTTAACCAGCTGTCTGATTCGTAGTAACCGTTTTGCCCCACTGTGCGCTGGTCAAAACTATATAACGGTTAGTGTACGGAAAAGTGTCATTGTTAAATATCTCATTTGTATTTCCCATCTACTTCCTTTTAGGTTGTGAACTTGCTAAATGACCTTTACACCTGTTTCGACAAGGTCATCGATGAGCTGGACGTTTATAAGGTCAGTGGGCATAATCTGGAAATAACTCCTTTCATCTCTCATTATTGGCTCGACGTCATGAACTCAAATTTAGTCACGGGTTTCCATCCACCGTCCGTATACATGCACGTATGTTCGTGGATTTAATTAACAATTCTTTCAAAACTGTATAAACATTTCACAGTTCCGGCGCATCCATCCGACATCAAATTCCATACACGTTATGGGGATGATATCTAAACGAGAGCTACAAAGTATGTGTCTGCCATCATCTGGAAAATGAACAATAATTGATGACTTGCTATTTTGCAGCTATTTAAATTATATTTTAGTAAAATGCTTCTTTTAAGTTGTCAGCGACGTGATACAGTTGTGTGGTGGGGTAATGTTTGTTGAGTTGTATAAGAACGTATTGTTAATGTATCTGTTATTCACGACCATATTTTATCTTGTTTTGGTTTTGCTCCCGAAGTTCGGGCATGCAGTGTTGTCCCATCTCGTCGAATAAACTTTGTTTTCATCGATCGTCGTTGTGTGTATAGCCTGAGAGCCAAGCTTTCGTATTACCTTATTGAATAATAGCGATTGCACCGCTGCCAGCACGTCAGTACTCAGTAGCCAATGAGGCAATACGCAAGCTAAGCTCAAAACAAACAACGACGATATACAGAAACAAAGTTTATTCGACGAGATACGAAACGAAAACACTGCCCGAAAGTACGAGAAATACAAGATAAAACCTGGTCGTGAATAACAAATACACTAACAATGCTTTGTTACACAACTTATCATACATACCTCCACTGCACAACACTACCATGGTGCTGCATTATCTCATGCAACAATCATTGCAAGACCCGTTTTATCGAAGTTGAAACAACACCATAGAACAGCTAACAATGATAACAATTTCTGATGGATGTTCCAAATTGAATCCACTGGGTCCCTGAAATATGTCCTGTCCCAATATAAACTAGAAACTGTATCCATCTTTTGCACAGGTGGAAACCATTGGTGACGCTTACATGGTGGTGTCGGGTCTTCCTGAACGAAATGGTGACAAACATGTGATGGAAATTGCCGAGATGTCGCTCAGAATCCTGGACTCTGCAAACAGGTTCACCATCCGACATCTGCCTCGAGAAAACCTCAGAATCAGAATTGGAATACACTCAGGTAAGTGCTTTTAATTGGATTGGATTCACTACAATATGCCATTAGAAAGATTAGTCGACTCTTCCCATTCAATTGACGTTCATGCAAGCATGTATCCAATCACCATATCATTAAATACATATTATGGACTTGTTCAGGTGCGCGAAACTGATAAGTTAGTATTCATGTGCAAGGCCAACTGGAGGAATGAAGCATTCTACTAACATCGCCGAAAAGTTCAAGCAAATCGACCGTACCACTCCATAGAAAACATCTTGTGAACTACGCTCTATTGTAAAAATTTACTTCTCGATTCGGGACGCAACTATCGGCGATAAACTAACGAAAATGATTTCCCATCGAGAGTCACTGCATTTAATTGACGAATGACAGTGCGAGTTGTCAATTTGGATATAATATTTGTAAAAAAAATAATAAAAAAAATACTTTAATCAAGATTATTTTCCGTTCTATAGTTGATCAGCCTACCGGAGTGTTTCACATCACTTTAATTCATAATATATGGCGGTCATATATAAGGTAGTATCTTTCGAAAGTTGTATCGCATTCTGATCGCCACATCTGAAGATATCCTGGAAAATATAGGGGTTGTACTTCTTTAAGGTGTATGTTTAGATAGATGGATGTCAATGGATTGTTTCCAGTCGTTAAAAAGACATTGTTTTCCAATGAAAAATTAGCCATCTATTTTCATTTCAAAAGTTAGGTACATAGACTAATATATAATTTGTCATACAACCGCCCGCCAACTGAAAGACTTGGATTTGTAGCCTGTTGGAATCTATATTTTGAAAAAGCTACGTTTGCAATTAATATCTATATATAATAGTGTACATTGTAGTTCGGAAAATAAACCTTGTTATCGTCTCTAGAAATGACGTACATGTTACAGGTCCGGTAGCTGCTGGTGTCGTGGGTGTGACTATGCCGCGCTATTGTCTATTTGGTGACACAGTAAATACAGCATCAAGGATGGAATCGAATTCCGAACGTGAGTTGTGCAAATGAGTTTCTTATTTCCCCATTTTTCTTCTGGTCTTGTTTGTAATATCATGGAGTTATCATACAGTTATTCAACATGTTCAAGAATCTTCACCTTTAAAAATTTGTACTCGAAACTATAGGGAAGTTGGAAGTGGCTGAAAATTTTCATGCAACGAATTTCCTTTTCACTTTGCCGCACTTTATTTGTTACTTCCTGATTGCACCAAAATTAGTTGCGACCTAGAGGATACTATTACATGTATGTTGTCCGTCGACGAAGAAACAGTGCGATCAATCAATATTTATTTTTCATTTTAAATCGATGATGTATACTATACTATTCTGTACGTAGTATTTGTTCTTGAGCGTTTGTGGAGTTCTTTCAAGTTAAACCTAGATTCGATCTATGGAATATAGTTTATATTTATGAAACAAAATCTAAATCACAATTTCTATCATTTGCATTTGATATTATATGCAATATGTAACACGATTATAGCCCGATTGCTTCAAAAAAATGATTTAATCCTTGCCTGGTTATGTACAGTGAATTTTATTTCTGTGCTTCATTAATCCATCGATCGCTAATAAGTGAACTTGGAGCAAAAAGTGAATGCCAAATAGCATTGTTATCTTTCCTTTCACTAAATTTGTTTCAGCGTGCAGAATCCATATATCCTCCTCGAGCAGAGACCTCTTACAACAGAATGGTGGTTTTCAGACTGAAGAGAGAGGCGAGCTCGAAGTTAAGGTACTTAACATTTTATTAAGAAAAGAATTAACACGCAGAGATACGGCAATATTCGTCATCAGATCCCAGTTGAATATTTCAGTTCAGGTGGTTAGCTTCCATAAGTTCTATTACTTGTGCTCTGAACCCTTTATCGCCTCTCATCTATATCATCGATTCTATTATCTTTATTTGCATTTTGTTTATTGAGGGATAATAAAATATGTTTAAATAAAAAATTATGATTAGCCAAGTGTTTCCAAAATTAAGCATTAGGTTAAGCATTAGGTTTAATCTGTGAAATTGTAAATTGATTATCTAGATTTTCAACATTTTATTTTTATTTATATAAATTTATATTCTTATTTCAATCTGTGCAAAGATAGGGGACACATTAAGAAATAAACTTAAACATCTTGGGCCATTTTATCACTAACACGACACCCTTTATATGGAATGTGGCGTAATTCACTGGTGCGGCTATATTCGCAGCCATATTGATGTCAATGTAGTGAAAATAATGCTATTTCCAGCACGTTGTATAACAAATAAAACATTATAATCATTCTCAACTCTTAGCAGTAGATGTTGCCTCTTTTCCACCGTATGTAATGCGTGGTGGTAATTTATGACTTCAGGGAAAGGGCCTGATGAAAACTTACTGGCTGAATGAAAAGAGTACAGATGTTCAAGGATTTATTTTGTGAATGACGAGCCATGATATAGTGAATGACGGGCCATGGAATAGTGAATGATATAAAAAGAAATGACCGATGAGAAATTTCGCAGACACAAGAGTCAAAGACATGGATCAAACTTCAAGGCAGACTGAGTTTATTCCCCTCGCTATTCTGGTCTGAATACTTCCATCACGTATATATACATCTAATATGTACAGTTCATTTAGGAGATAGACATACCCTGTTGAGTTGTACCGACATTCTGGGATTCGAGCATGAAAACAGTTTGTGAACGAGCCGGCTTGCCGGCGAGTTCACAAACTGTTTTCATGCTCGAATCCCAGAATGTACAACGAAAAAAGGTAAGTTTATCTCCATTGTAATTCAATCTAGCAAGGAATTTGCAAAAAAAACTGTATAAAAAGTATCATTTAGTCATTTTCATGACACGAATCGAGACTTTCATTTCGCCGTTGTCACCGTGCACAAATCATTGGGTTTGTTCATTGCGTTACTCGGAACACTGCTCCGTAACCATTTCCTGTGGGGGGGGGGGGCGGGTTGGCTCGTTTCGCTACTCCGTTCTGCGCCGATGAAATTGTACCGTGCCACATTCAGATTTGATGCAGGCTGAATGGCCGATGAACGGTGTCTATAGACAACAACGCGCGGGTGTGCTCGTTTCGCTACTCGTTCTGCGCCGATGAAATTTGACCGTGCTACATTCAGATTTGACGCACGCTGAAGCAGCCGATGTCGGTGAATCGAAAACGAAAGTTAGCCGCTCTCGGCCAATCAGAATGCTTGTTTTTAGTGACAAATACTCAATTGAATTACAATCTGGTTTTATCTGGCCAATTCTGGCCAATTTCCAATTTATTATGGACAGTTCGGATTTTCATGTTAATTCGGAATGAATTGTAACCGAGCATAGTCTTAAATAAAATAAAATGAGAGATTTCCTCACATGTGTGTGAGGCCAGCGTAACAGGGAAATTAACTCTGTCTTGTAGTTGACACACTGATAACCGCAGGTGATTTTGGAATGTTTAACCCTTTACCCAACAAACCGGCCAAAACCGGCCAAATAAAGCTTCAACAGCCTAAAATATCTTCGGTCTGTCTCAATAGAACTATACAAATATGGGTATCATTGGAACCGGCTCCTTGACCACATTGTGATAGTTACAGTTATGCCCTGTGCCAATGCATTCTCTTATATATGCGAGGCGACCATAGGTCGCCTCGCATATATAAGAGAATGCATTGGCCTAAAACAAACTTTTTTTAACACTTTTTACCATTTTTTCTTACATTCTTTAACAATTTTATCATTTTAATGTGTTAAGCCAATGCATTCTCTTATATATGCGAGGCGACCTATGGTCGACTCGCATATATAAGAGAATGCATTGGCACAGGGCCGTTCTGTTGGGTAAAGGGTTAACCCATGTATTCTGATTACATTCTTCCTATGTTTAACCCATGTATTCTGATTACATTCTTCCTATGTTTAACCCATGTATTCTGATTACATTCTTCCTATGTTTAACCCATGTATTCTGATTACATTCTTCCTATGTTTAACCCATGTATTCTGATTACATTCTTCCTATGTTTAACCCATGTATTCTGATTACATTCTTCCTATGTTTAACCCATGTATTCTGATTACATTCTTCCTATGTTTAACCCATGTATTCTGATTACATTCTTCCTATGTTTAACCCATGTATTCTGATTACATTCTTCCTATGTTTAACCCATGTATTCTGATTACATTCTTCCTATGTTTAACCCATGTATTCTGATTACATTCTTCCTATGTTTAACCCATGTATTCTGATTACATTCTTCCTATGTTTAACCCATGTATTCTGATTACATTCTTCCTATGTTTAACCCATGTATTCTGATTACATTCTTCCTATGTTTAACCCATGTATTCTGATTACATTCTTCCTATGCTCAATTAGCAACATAAACTGGAGGTGATGCTCTAATAATATAAGACAACATACGGAGAACGACCTGTGTATTTCAATTTATTCTTTCGCATGGATGTTCAGATAATAAATTCAACGAACAAGCTTAAAGGCACTGATGGCCTTCGTTGTAAGTTATAATTTAGAAATAACAGTCATCAAATTATATTTACATCCTAAGTGTTGTCATCACTAAATCCAGCATTCTGATTGGTCGGCGCCCACGTGGCTAGTTGCAGTTATTTCTCGGTGAATGCGCAACGGCTCAATAACACCAAGCTCATAACAACATCGATACGTCATTGGGTTTGGAAAGACGAACGCGTAATGTTTTGGGCGCATTTGGACTCGCGCAGGGTTGACTTAATACATCATCGGGTTTCAATATGAAGAGAAATTGTTCCTATTAACTTTTGCCAAGGGTGCTATTGGGTATTTTGGGCTCTTATTGTCACAATACACTTTTCGATTTAAATACATTTACAAAAGTGGCTTTTTCGCTAAATGTATATAAATATAAGGATTAACTGTCATGTGGACTATTTTTATGGAGATGTAACCGTGAGGTAAGTTGTCATAACTTGTATGTAAAACCCTTCGGGTTTTACACAAGTTATGTCCACCTCAAGCATATACTAATAGTATAGTACAATGATAGTATGGATGTGATATTTCCCATAAAACACACTTTGTGCGAGCCGAGAGTTTGTTGATATACAGCACGTAAATAGTGACCGATAAGCAAATCACTCAACACCATGGCAATTTATTTAGGGGAGTGATACACGGTGGCCCATTTAATACCTAAATCTTGAGAGGCGAAGATTACTGATATGCTGTAAACAACTTTGTGGCATTTCTAACTAAAGTTCACGAGTGGGGTCTCCCCGGCGTTGAGTGCTTTGCTTATCTCATACTCTTTGTGTACGTTTTGTTTGCATAACATGATGTTTGTTTACATAACATAGATTATTAACTTGACAATAACATGCAATTTACTCATAATTTATGATTGGTACAGGACCAAAGTTTGTCTATAATATAATATTCTTTTTGTTTATGGTGGTTTTAACGGATGTGACTATTTTAAAAGCAATACCCATGCACCGCCAACGCTTACCGTATCTTCAAATGAACATCCCTACAAATAAATGACTGGGAGCCAAATAATTACTCATTTGTGGGCACATGGTTATTGATGAGTTAAGATAATGATGTAATAAAGCATGGTTACAGTTATTTTTTCTTGATGGGGACGTGGCTAGGACGTCTCCGTTTCGGGGGGGGGGGGGGTGTTGGGATTTTCCGACCCAAAATCCAAAGTCTGTGAAATTTTATTTGCAGCCCCTCACAGGTTGGATTATAATTTTTCCAATCACCTCCAACTGATGACCATTTCAACACAAAATTTAGACCGAAAGTTCGAGAATATACCACTTTTGATATAAAAAAACAACAAATTTCAAACTAAATAGTGGTTGAAAAAATCAAACTATCGTAAAATTTCAACCTGTTGTGTCAGACATGAACTTTCCAACTTTTTTTAATTTTTTAACCCCCCATTGTTAAAGAATGTAAGAAAAAATGGTAAAAAGTGTTAAAAAAAGATTTTTTTTAGGCCAATGCATTCTCTTATATATGCGAGGCGACCTATGGTCGACTCGCATATATAAGAGAATGCATTGGCACAGGGCATAACTGTAACTATCACAATGTGGTCAAGGAGCCGGTTCCAATGATATCCATATTTGTATGGTTCTATTGAGACAGACCGAAGATACTTTAGGCTGTTGAAGCTTTATTTGGCCGGTTTTGGCCGGTTTGTTGGGTGAAGGGTTAATATAGTGGAGGTCGATGTGGTGCTGAATCATAAATATGGATCTTTCGTTATAAATGTATTCTTCGCGATTGTTTTTGTTTATTGTTTATTATAGATTATCTACACGTATCTGAACTTGTGCCTTCAAATATGTACGCACAGACGATTTGTGTATATTGTCGTGATTAAATGAAAGCTAGTGTGCGGGTGCATTGTCGATTGATTAATTGATTGATTGCATGGAGTTTAATGTCGCTTTCAGCTGAGGCCATATCACGACACCAGTTTTAGTGTGGAGGAAATCCGCACACTTACGGCTAATCTATATCAGTGATTTCGATGGCTGATAAACTCGTCGACCGTGTGCGGCAAACCACCGGTCATTGGCGAGTAACTGGCAACTCCATCATATAACGATTTCTGGTTACAAAGTCCACGATGGAAACATGTGAATTTGAACCATTATCTCCAGCGCTGGAGGCCGAAACGGCTTGGAGTTGTACCCCTAACCGGTGCATTGTCGAGACTGGATGAAATGGTGCGGGTCCAATGTCAAGACTGTTTAAAGATACGGGCGGCCTTTACGGTGGGTATGCTGTTAAAATATTCAAAAACCGCCATAAACAGAAAGAATAGTAAAATATAGACAGACTTTCTTCTTATACCAATCAGAAATATGGCATAAACAGTATGTTATTGTCAATTATTTTTCCTTTGTTATGTAAACAAAAGCAAAAAACGTTACGTTACCTGGCTTTTGTTTAGATCCGGATATGGTAAACATAAAGAGCGTTATTTGTTACTGTTTTCCTGATATGGAAATAATAAAGAGCGTTTATATCATTTGTGTGTGATTAACCAATAGAATTGCGCTGTCTTATGTAAACAGAAGGGCAACTTCTGTAACACGAGCAGGCTCTTGTTTGCGTACACCATCGTACGTCTTGACGACAATATACCATTTACGCGTTGATTATGTTTGGCATATGAACAAAACTATATATATTTTAATATATCCTTCTGTTGATGGTGATTTGAACAAATATGAATATATCTGCAACGAACGCCGCCCGTGCCTTTAAAGGGTACGCAATAATTGTGGAGACTTGTTTAAAGGGAACACAAACATTGTCGAGACAGACTGAACGGGCACGCAAGCATTGTCAAGACGGTTTAAAGGGTACGAGTTCATTGTCAATACTGATAGAAAGGGTGCGGTGCATTGTCCAGACTGGTTTATGAGTACGCAAGCATTGTCGAAACATGATGAAAAGGTACGCAAGTATTGTCGCGACTGGTTCAATTTATACGGGTAGATTGCCGAAACTGACAGAAATTGTGCGGGTACACATTGCCGAGACTGTTTTGAAGGGTAGGAGTTGCACATGCTGATAGACAGACTGAGTGCGGCTGCATTATCAAGACTGTGGGTGCATGTCGAGACTGGTTTAAAGGGTACGAAGCATTATCGAGACCGGCTGAAAGGATGCGGATCGGTATCGACATTGGTACAAAAGAGTCTAGTGCATTGTTGCGATTGGTTGGAAATGTCTGGATGTCTTATCGTAATAGAAAGAAAGCAATTTGATGCATTTTAACTGGATGAAAGGGGTGTGGTTGCTATGTCGATATTGAGTGAAAGAATTCGGGTGCATGTTGAGATTGAATACATATGTGTCTGGGTGCATTGTTGGGCTTAAATATTGAAGCACTTGCACGCAATTCAGGATTTTATTAATTAATGATCGGGTTCATTACATTTCGAAATTGGACGAAAGCGATTGATTGCATTGTCGAGATTGGCTAAACATATCGACCGTGTGTATATCTAGTATTCAGAAACAAATGCAGATAAAAAAAATTCAGAAAAATTTCGACATAGGTTGAAAATCATCACCATTGTTCCATGTTTATATGTATCTCTGTCCGAGTACGTGTACATTACATGCAAATTTTACATGTTCGAGATTTTGAAACGATCAAACGCATTTATAACATACCGTATTATAATAATTGAGCAATATTCACTAATACGTGCCTTCCGTTCAACTGATTTGATGTTTGCTGTATTAAATTTCAGGTACAAATCTACTATATTTTGTTATATGTCTGTGTTGACTTTTGTCAGAGAATAAATTTTTCAACAAAATATAATTTATCTTTTCCAATATCAAGTCTGACTCAGGGGATTGGCATAACAGGTGGTTTTTGTGTGTCTCGCCCCCCCCCCCCCAACACGTTTGCACATTTCACGTCTTACTCACCCAACATCAGTTGGATATTTCTCACCGAAAAAGAGGTCATTGTTCTGATAGTTCGTAATTTGATGTTCTAAGCATAATCTTGTCTTGGACTAAAAGTCAATTATTTTCATATTTTCAGTTCAGTTGAATAAATTTGTCATAAATCGGGGGTGGGGTCTTGATAAAATTTGCAGACACACGTAAAAAAAGCTATAACTCACTGACCTGAAAGTGTACTGAAGTATTTACTATTTAGCTATCTTCTATATACAACTTGGCTTAGAATTTGTTCTGCAAGTGGCAGGGGGAGTACACAATTTGCAATTTCATTCATTTATTTATATACAGGAAGGTAAACCGGCGTGGGTGGGTGTTCCAAGAGGCAAACAAATGCATTTTTATAACCTCATGCAATTGTTTTAGTAAAGACTTTGAGCCCAGATTTGACATTTGTAACTGTTTATAACATCATAACTGAAAAAGCGCCACACTTATGTTACTGGGGCCTCATGGGAGATGATATTAAGGTATCGCATTTTGCACATGGAAACGTGAGGTGAAACAGTTCCTTCCCGGCACCCTTCGGAAAGAACTCGGCATGGACATTTTTTTTAGATTGTCCTTGATGAACTTATGAAATACCATTGAGACTAGAAATTTCAACAGTCTTGTAAACATAAAAAGCTTTTTAAATGTAAAACTATATAATAGTCGGATTCCTTATGTCATTTTGCATTTCTGGTCTGTTAACCCTTTGAGTGCCAGGGGCCGATATTGTCGTACACAATAAGTCTGTTAAAGAAAAAAAAAATTGTTAAGCCAATGCATTCACTTATATATGCGAGGCGACCTATGGTCGACTCGCATATATAAGAGAATGCATTGGCACAGGGTATATGAGTTGATACAAAAATCGGACCTGGCACTCAAAGGGTTAAAAGCGATCAGAAAACGAATTGTGAATGCCTAGTGGGTGTGTTTTCAGGAATTGTTTCCATTCTGGAATTTTGGCTGGTCGGCCTAAATCGGGGTCATACATAATTTAGAGAGCGTTTCGTATTTACAGTAAATGATAGACGGTGGCATCTAATCGGATCAGCTGCTTCTTGTTGGCTACGGTTGCGATAACAATTTTGTAATATAGTCTTTCAAGGCTTCAGCCATGCGGGATCTATCCTCAATACTTAATTCTAAGTATTTCTTATAGGCATTGCTTCTCCAATCACCGTGAATCTGAATCAAGTCGTATGGTACTCCACACCTGAAGGCGACTGTACTGCCACCTCTACGAAAGGAGTGTGATGAAAATTTCTTAGAATCTCTACCAGTTTGTTGAATAAGCCACTTCAATTTACTTTGGAAATTACCATATGTTAGAGGTTTTGTAGGATTTTCTAGAAAAAAGGCTGGATCGGAATCTTGTGCAGGGTTCAACCTACACATATTCAAATAAGATGTTATAGGACACAGAGCAGAATGCTGAATTGATACTAAGGGTAATTCTAATTTTCTTTGTCCAAATTGATTGGTTTTTGACCATTTCAATGTAACAATCATCCTACCATCTTCAATTCTGATATCACCCCTTACCAACTGATTATGTGAATCAAATGAAGTTTTCGAATCTGGCACTAAATTTGACTTTCTTGAGAAAGTGAAAAAGGCAATGATAAATAGACACCAATAAGTCGCATCTACTGGTTTGTAAACTTCTAATAATGTATAAAACTCCAATAAAATTTCGGGAGTTATGGGCTGAGCTCGTTTAACTGAATGCTGACTAAGACGAGCTATACCTTTGAAAAGTAACTTCAATTGATAAGTGTCTGTTGGGAAAATATGTCCAGTTAGCAAATGTAATGTTTTTACTCCTGCTACATAATTTTTTATGGATTCTACTGCTTGAAAAGATCTACTTAGAAATTGAGCATACAACTGAATCACCTCCCTAGTGGCAGGAGGGGTATAAGATGAAAGTAAGTGCAAAAAATATAAAATGACTCAATTTGAATTTTTAAATTCTTGATTGTTCCTTCAGCAAATGCCGCTCTTGTTGTGAGTACAACATCTGCCTTCAGTTTTTTCATCACAAGATCTGTAAGTCGAAATGAATTTACCAATTATGCTCAAATTTGAAAACTTCATCTGTCATATTGAGAAAGACAATCTGCATATTGACTGTCAATTCATGAAATTTCTCAGCATTATTTGAATTCCACCTGGACAATAGATCTGGAATTCTGTTCAATTTCCCGGCAATGTGAATACCTTTAATTTGAAACTCATGCAAAGCTGCCAGAAAGGCTATTTCTCTGAGGCAAGATTGCATGAATGAGTCGTGAGTAGCACCTGAGTTCAGAACTGTAACAGAAGAAGAATTGTCACAGAACACTACAATTTTTGTACCAGTATATTTGTTTCCCCACAATTTCAGACTTACTAAAATTGTAAGTAGTTCCAATGAATTGATGTGTAACTTTTTCTTTAAAATAAATGATGGAAATTCTCTATGAAAGCATTCGTCATAACTAATTCCACCACAAGCTTGTAAAGTAGCATCACAGGCTAGCACTATATCAGGTTCTGACCATTCTTCTACATTCATCATAGAAATTCCATTTATATATTGGTTAAGAAACATTAACCACCATTTTAAATCTTTCTTTACATATTTAGGAATTGGAGCCCTTATTCCTGTCACTTTGAAAGTTCTTAACCATGTGAGCAGCCTTGATACGAACAATCGACCTGGCTGAACACATGAGGAAACAAAATTCAATTTGCCAAGTAAGGACTCCAGTTCTTTCTTTGAAGATTTCTTCTTATTCATTCAACAAGTCAATAATTCACGAATTTCCATTATCCTATCTTGATCAATACTCAATGTTAAACTTTCTGTATCAAACATGATACCCAAAAATCTCATGTTTTTGGAAGGGGGGGCAAGTTTTATTTGGTGCTTCTTCTAGACCACAATTGTCCAATAATTGCTTCAAATATACATATGCATCTTGCGATTCCTTCTGTCCAGACTGGCACCCGGCTAGATCATCCAAATAATTAATTAAATTGAATCCAGCCTTATTCATCATATAACTAAGAGAGTCAGTTAAAGACTGACAAGCCAAGGCGCTACTTCTGAGTCCCATTGGAAGAACTCTGTCAAAATAAATTTGCCCTTGCCATTTATATCCTAACATATTAATATCACCCACATCTATGGGAATTTGTCTATAACAACGTTTAAGATCCCTGATGAATAAGAAGGAACCTCTGCCACATTGTTTTACAATATGTACCAAAGAGTCTACAGATGGATAAGTCAGTTTATAATTTTCTCCCAAATAAGTGTTTTTTGGAATCAGATCATTAACACTATTGCCTTCGGGGAAACTGAGATCTAAAATAACACGGCGGTCTGTGCTATTTCTCTTTGGCACTGAATTTAATGGAGATCTAACAGTGATCGCCATTCATAAATGTCATAGTAGTAAGCAAGTTTACGCAAGAACATCAACCGCCCTCTCTTCTCCTTGCTATTTTCTAAACGTAGAATGATCTCCAGCTCTCCAGCTACCAACTGATTGAATGTCAATTCCTGAAACTTGATTTCTTTGTTGACATATTCGAGCTGCAGTACTGACTGGGGACATAGCTGAGGGTATAATATGGTTGATGAGGACTTAGCCTCCAAACCAGATAGTCCAGAACCATTCTTTGATTTTTTGGTTCCAAGTCTTCGAACTTCGCAATTGTCAGATTCTAACTCACTTTCACTGTCCCCTTCATAATTAAAGTCTTCGAAATCGAGGCCCAAATTGAGATTTTTTAATTTCGATGTAACTTTCTTTCTGATCACTTCGTCTTTTCTTAACTGATCTAAATCAATAATATTACTCTTTTTACCTGTTCTCAGACTCGGTGCTTTTTCTGCTTCTGTGAGCTCTTTCCTAGATTTCATCAGCTCCTGTTGTAGTCTAACTTTCCTGCTGTTTCTTTTCTCCTCAAGCACCTCTTTCGTTTTTTCATTGTTTAGCTTTATTTCCAAGATCATCTCCAACTCCTCTTCGTCATAATCGTCGTCGCTACCAGTACTTTCGTTATCCAGCGGGGAATGTACATCTTCGATTTCATGTCCAACTCCATTGGGCTGAGATAGCCCTCTGCTGGGATAAGTTTTCTTCTTCTTCACGCTTTCTCCCGTCTCGCTGAGCTTCTTATAGTCGATTGGATCTGAACGTTTGTTCCGTTCTTCACCCATACTTTAATTATTCTGAGTAATATGTCGAAGAATTTGTCGAGTAAAAATGATCGAAGTGGTATGTCGAGAGATTCGAATTCGAGTAAATACAAATGGGCGCGAAAAGCTTTAATACCAGACATTAGTATTATGGGCTATCGAAGAGAATTATGGGAAGTTCAAAGATCACTATCGAAGAGAATTATGGGAAGTTCAAAGGTCACTATAGTTTTGTCAAACCAAAACATACCGGTATAGCTAGAGTAAAATATATATAGTCTGGAGTATTTGTTCCGGTTTAGTAATTACACATTTTGTAAACAAAATATCCCCAAAAAACGTTACGTTACCTGGCTTTTGTTTAGATCCGGATATGGTAAACATAAAGAGCGTTATTTGTTACTGTTTTCCTGATATGGAAATAATAAAGAGCGTTTATATCATTTGTATGTGATTAACCAATAGAATTGCGCTGTCTTATGTAAACAGAAGGGCAACTTCTGTAACACGAGCAGGCTATTGTTTGCGTACACCATCGTACGTCTTGACGACAATATACCATTTACGCGTTGATTATGTTTGGCATATGAACAAAACTATATATATTTTAATATATCCTTCTGTTGATGGTGATTTGAACAAATATGAATATATCTGCAACGAACGCCGCCCGTGCCTTTAAAGGGTACGCAATAATTGTGGAGACTTGTTTAAAGGGGTACTGTACCCAAGATGTTGTTGTTGGTTTCTATAATCCCCGAGTCGGAGAATAAGGTAACAACTTTTCCATTTTTTGAAAGTCTGTTGAGTACGAAGTATTGTTACGGATGGCAAATTTGCCGGAATGCAAAAATACAAATTGTCGTTGTCGAGTAATTTTTGTACAGTTTTCAACCAAATGAATCAAATAAACATTATATTATATGCTTAGCAGTCCCATATACTCATTTAAGTTAGTGTTTGGTCACTAGTCAATGAGTGGCTTGGGTTTTCTCCCCGTATAAGCATAATGTTTCAAACGATCGTGTGTGCAATTGTTTTATTAATCCAGTATCCCTCAATTATAATTTGATTACGTTTTGTACACGGAAATTCCAATTTTAAGAGACGCCATTTTATGGCTGGAGCCATAAAATCAATTTATATTAAATTATTAACTTTTAAATTATTAAATTTTAAGATAGCCTATTAACCTGAGCGTTTACAGAATACATCTTCGACTCAAATTACTTATATTTCTATATAGTATCGATAATAGATCGTTGTTATCACCGGGAATTTATTGAAAATGGCGTACAGTACCCCTTTAAAGGGAACACAAACATTGTCGAGACAGACTGAACGGGCACGCAAGCATTGTCAAGACGGTTTAAAGGGTACGAGTTCATTGTCAATACTGATAGAAAGGGTGCGGTGCATTGTCCAGACTGGTTTATGAGTACGCAAGCATTGTCGAAACATGATGAAAAGGTACGCAAGTATTGTCGCGACTGGTTCAATTTATACGGGTAGATTGCCGAGACTGACAGAAATTGTGCGGGTACACATTGCCGAGACTGTTTTGAAGGGTAGGAGTTGCACATGCTGATAGACAGACTGAGTGCGGCTGCATTATCAAGACTGTGGGTGCATGTCGAGACTGGTTTAAAGGGTACGAAGCATTGTCGAGACCGGCTGAAAGGATGCGGATCGGTATCGACATTGGTACAAAAGAGTCTAGTGCATTGTTGCGATTGGTTGGAAATGTCTGGATGTCTTATCGTAATAGAAAGAAAGCAATTTGATGCATTTTAACTGGATGAAAGGGGTGTGGTTGCTATGTCGATATTGAGTGAAAGAATTCGGGTGCATGTTGAGATTGAATACATATGTGTCTGGGTGCATTGTTGGGCGTAAATATTGAAGCACTTGCACGCAATTCAGGATTTTATTAATTAATGATCGGGTTCATTACATTTCGAAATTGGACGAAAGCGATTGATTGCATTGTCGAGATTGGCTAAACATATCGACCGTGTGTATATCTAGTATTCAGAAACAAATGCAGATAAAAAAAATTCAGAAAAATTTCGACATAGGTTGAAAATCATCACCATTGTTCCATGTTTATATGTATCTCTGTCCGAGTACGTGTACATTACATGCAAATTTTACATGTTCGAGATTTTGAAACGATCAAACGCATTTATAACATACCGTATTATAATAATTGAGCAATATTCACTAATACGTGCCTTCCGTTCAACTGATTTGATGTTTGCTGTATTAAATTTCAGGTACAAATCTACTATATTTTGTTATATGTCTGTGTTGACTTTTGTCAGAGAATAAATTTTTCAACAAAATATAATTTATCTTTTCCAATATCAAGTCTGGCTCAGGGGATTGGCATAACAGGTGGTTTTTGTGTGTCTCGCCCCCCCCCCCAACACGTTTGCACATTTCACGTCTTACTCACCCAACATCAGTTGGATATTTCTCACCGAAAAAGAGGTCATTGTTCTGATAGTTCGTAATTTGATGTTCTAAGCATAATCTTGTCTTGGACTAAAAGTCAATTATTTTCATATTTTCAGTTCAGTTGAATAAATTTGTCATAAATCGGGGGTGGGGTCTTGATAAAATTTGCAGACACACGTAAAAAAAACTATAACTCACTGACCTGAAAGTGTACTGAAGTATTTACTATTTAGCTATCTTCTATATACAACTTGGCTTAGAATTTGTTCTGCAAGTGGCAGGGGGAGTACACAATTTGCAATTTCATTCATTTATTTATATACAGGAAGGTAAACCGGCGTGGGTGGGTGTTCCAAGAGGCAAACAAATGCATTTTTATAACCTCATGCAATTGTTTTAGTAAAGACTTTGAGCCCAGATTTGACATTTGTAACTGTTTATAACATCATAACTGAAAAAGCGCCACACTTATGTTACTGGGGCCTCATGGGAGATGATATTAAGCTATCGCATTTTGCACATGGAAACGTGAGGTGAAACAGTTCCTTCCCGGCACCCTTCGGAAAGAACTCGGCATGGACATTTTTTTTAGATTGTCCTTGATGAACTTATGAAATACCATTGAGACTAGAAATTTCAACAGTCTTGTAAACATAAAAAGCTTTTTAAATGTAAAACTATATAATAGTCGGATTCCTTATGTCATTTTGCATTTCTGGTCTGTTAACCCTTTGAGTGCCAGGGGCCGATATTATCGTACACAATAAGTCTGTTAAAGAAAAAAAAAATTGTTAAGCCAATGCATTCACTTATATATGCGAGGCGACCTATGGTCGACTCGCATATATAAGAGAATGCATTGGCACAGGGTATATGGGTTGATACAAAAATCGGACCTGGCACTCAAAGGGTTAAAAGCGATCAGAAAACGAATTGTGAATGCCTAGTGGGTGTGTTTTCAGGAATTGTTTCCATTCTGGAATTTTGGCGGGTCGGCCTAAATCGGGGTCATACATAATTTAGAGAGCGTTTCGTATTTACAGTAAATGATAGACGGTGGCATCTGGCGTATGTGGTGATCTGTGCGATTTGATATTTATCAAAACTACTATAGGTATGAACGTTAGACGTATTTCTGAAAAAAATCGGATCAGCTGCTTCTTGTTGGCTACGGTTGCGATAACAATTTAACATTGAACCTTATGGAGATTCTTGTAATTTGGATGCCATTTTGCCTTTGATGATATGTGCGAATTTAAATTGTTCAAAAATATTAAGTACGAAACTCAGACATATATAGAGCTAGCAAACAGATGCATAGAAGAAATCATTAAAAGTATATGTACGGTACACATATTCTTGCAAAATGAGGGACCTTAATTGCGCCATCAGAAGATGGCATTTTGGAATGTCCCAAGTATTATAAAACAATTGAGTCCGTCCCTTTAACAATATTTTCCACAAACAAAGATGCAATTTGTCAAGAGAGATGCATGTAAATGCCTGTTCAAAAAAAGGTAGTCACAATGTGCAGTCAATATAGTTCTTATTCTAAGATAAAAGAAAACACAGTCAGTTGCACATGACTTTTCAGGATCGTCCAATACGGGCATACGACAGGGGTACATCTGCCCAATACACTGAGAATAAAATTAGCCATTGTAACTATAGCACATGAGACAGATAGAGGAGCATTTGGATATTTCTGTAACACATCTCTATCTTCATGGCGATATGATAACCAGGTGTCCTCAAAATCTTAGTCCCAGATTGGTTTATACATCTCCATGTAAAACCCAATTGTCGTGTTTTTTTTCATTTTTGCGAATGAATGTGTGTATGATGTTCATGTTTAAAAACAGAGTTCTGTGTCAAAACTGATCCATGCATTAATTATACTAAAGAGGAAATGTGATGAGATTGTCTCAGACCTGTGCACGTCAAACATATATGACCATATATATATATATATATATATATATTATATCAAAAGTTTCTCCCATATTAGGATCAGAATGGCTTGATGTGTCACTTTTGCAGTCTCTCTCAATGTATAATAAGGATAATGTTATGCAGCCAAATGACGAAAAATCACCACACACCTCGAGATACCTATAACACGTCGGGTATTATGTATATATATTTCATTACATGTATTTCACTTTATTATTTTTTCTCAAATACTGTATTGTATATATGGTTTAATGAGAATAAACATATTTGAATTTGAAAAGCAAAATAAACAAACAGGGGTCAATTGCAACCAGTTCGACTGTACGATTTAAAAACATTATAACATCTGTGAAGTACACGCAGTTGTAAACAAATACTTTTTCATTGGTGGGACGAATACATGGCGATAAACAAATGACAGTCACTTCAAAGCGACAAGGTGATCCACTACTTATAATTCATGTACAATTTATGAGAATACGAGAAACACATTGAGCAAGAGTATTTTCTATGTCCACAACAGAGGGTTCCACATCACTTTAACTGGACAACGCCGGCTTACCCTGCTAGTGATAGCTATTGCAAGAAGGATCCCAGGTCCCAGTTTCAAGAAAATCACACGAAAGTCTGGGGAAAATGGCTTCAATTACAACATGTTTCAAAATATCAAAGTTGCTGAAAGCACTACCCCTTCTTTCAAGTCTTTTTGGAATTTATTCTTCAAAACTAACATCAGTAAACTATGATAAGGCGGAAAATCTAATCCCAAATTCAAAATCGAAAATGGGATCTTCTTGTAATATGTTATTATATAAGTAAAAAAAGTTCCCGGACACCAGTCCTGTGCTCTTATTACGCCCTCTATGGGGTGTGTTCTGTTAAGCTGTGGGGTTTTTTTTGCCTGACAATGGATCTATGGGGAAAATATTATTAAATACGTACTCGCTATGTGCGTATACCGGTTAGACTTGTTGCAGGATGTATATATGTATTTGCGGATGGTTCATTGATGCAGTATGTAACTTTATGACCGCGTTAAAGGGATACTATACACTAAATCCGGTAATTTATGGGACCATCTCCTTTTATACTCAACAGAATATGGATTAGTGCAAAATACACTCAATTGCTCTCTGAACGATTCAAACAACATTGTAATTATAATGAAAATGAATTTATGACTCCAGTCATAAATTAATTATAACTATCATGTTGTTTGTATTGTTCATACAGTAAATGGGTGTATTTTGCACTAATCCATAGCTCAAATTCATTCATTTATCTAATATATATTTTGGGACTTCTGTTTGTTTGTCTGTTAGCTATGTCCGGGAAAACGGCTGGACCGATTGAGCTCAAACTTCCAATCTAAGGTTTAAAATCCACGGGCAGTGTTTATCGCCGTTTTCGAGAAACTCCGAGCACCCCTTATCCACTCTCAGTCACCAAAATGACCGTCCTTGGCACTGTGGAGTTAATCGCGTTGATAGTTAAATAGCGTTCGTATCCGCAGTGTCGTTGATAAAGAGCGCATGCGTGTTGTGTGATTGTTATGTCTGGGGCCAGACGTGAGTGTGTCTGTACCCAGTCATGAGCGTGTTGTGTGATTCTTCTGTCTGTCTTCGTATTTAGGGGTTCCAAGGAACGGGGGAGATTTTCATCGGGTAAGTTTTTCCGCCCGAGGTGATCTTCACCTTGAAAACGGTGCGCAGTGATCGCGTTTGGCTAACGAAAACGATCTTCTCATGCGTCATATCTTGAAGAGATCCGTCCATATGAATGCGATTTTGTTTTATGCGCAAACAATAATTTATTTACACAAAGTAATTGTTACTGGATCAGATGACACATCCCATAAATGAAGTTAGCCATGTCGAGAATTATAGTTTCTATGTTGTTGTCAAGTTCGGCGGGTGAGTTAATCGGCTCACCACCCAGAAGCAGGGCTAACAGAGACATATCATATCTAGAATCTATGTACAGAAAGGTCGAGAGACCAACCTCATCATGAATGTGTTCCCAGAACGAATTCCGAAAGGCAAGTGAATTGGCTGCTGTACAATAACGAAGGGCGTGTAATATGTCATTCTGAATCCCGTTACCACAAGCGCGACACGTGCGATCATTAGAAAATGTAGTTCTGTTGAGCAGTAGAGCGAGATTTTTCAGAGCTTGAGACGTGCCAGGGTGCCTTTTCAGCAATGTCCAAATACTCCAAAATAACAGTGGATCATTGTGCACAATGCGAAACAAATCAAGTGATGTATCTCGGTCCACTGTAGTTTTCCATTGTATAACATAGTGTGACTGTACTGTTGATTTGCAGAGGTGCTTCCATGCTGATTTAGAAGGAAATTCGCCAGTCGCAACGAAAGTATCCAGATGCGCGTGCAGATTGTATTGCCGAAGTAACTGTGTAATGTCGGACACAAACCCTGTTGTGACACGTCCGAAGAGGCTCTGTAAGAAGAATTTATATAAGAAGATTCGCAGTGGTTCCTGGTGCCCATCGGGAAGGTAAATTAGATCAGCGAGGAATGAAAGTTTCTTTATGTGTATTTCGTTTTCGAGTGGCATAAGACCTAACAGGCTCATTGAAATGACAGTAGGAGTCCGAGTTGGGAGAGATTGTATATGCTTAACACACGAGCGATAAGCTTTCTCCATGCAGTAAACATTGGAATCTGTAGAGGTTGTCAGAATTTCACACCCATAGAGACATTTCGGCAGAACAATAGTTTTTAAAAGAGAGGTCATCGTGGGCGGAGTGCATTGTTTCGTGATATTTCTACCAGCAATTGCGAAGGATGTTTTTCTAAGCTTATCAGAAATATCAGAGGCCCTGGTATTACTGTTCTTGAACTTGCACTGTCTTATCCCTAAATGCACACAGTCTGTCGTCTCAGGGAGCGTTTGGTCTCCGATAGACCAAGTTCTGTTGCTGCGCTCGTGTTGACGCCCCGACTCGTTGAATACAACAACAAAACTTTTTGTGTTCGAGAACATAAATCGCCAATTCCGAGCATATGAGTTGCATATATCGATGTGATTATCTAGACCAGCTTTTGATGTAGAAATCAAGGCGATATCGTCAGCAGTTGTTGGAGCAGTGCAGTTAACATGACCGACTAACAATCCTTCGTTCGTTGTACTGAGACGCGCTAGCAAGTCGTTGATAAATACAAGGTAGAAAAAAGGGGAAGTCACTTCCCCTTGTCTTGTTCCTTGCTGAATATCCACTGGTTTTGATAATGGAGACAATGGAGACAATGCGTAGCCTTTAAAGCCGAGTTCATTGAGTTTCACCAAGAGGCCTTGATGCCAGACTCGGTCAAAAGCTTTCTGACTATCAAGAAAGCACACATGTGCACGAGAGTTCATGTCAGCGGCGTAGCTTATTGACTCCTGCAGAATAAATGATGTCATCACACAGCTAACGTTTTTTCTGAAATCCGTGTTGAAGTGCGTTAGGGAAATCCTCAAGACACTTATCACCTAGAAATCTGTTTAGGAGGATGCTCTCGAATGTTTTGTATATCACCGGCAAAAGAGTTATTGCTCTGTAGCTATCCGGGATATGCTTGGGCTTCGGTGAACCTTTATATAAGGGAACGATTATTCCAATTTTTAGTGCTGGTGGTATCCACTCTAACGCCAAGATACCATTGAAAAGACGAAGGAGCAATGTCGAGAGCAGTTCACTTCCATGAACTAGATGTTCGTTGACCACATGATCGATGCCACCAGACTTTTTTCCGTTTGAGACCATGCAGCACCGAGTTTGACTCGTCGGAACCGATCTTCTCACAGAGCATGACACAGTTGTAGTCAAGTAAAGATGCAAGTCGCATGTGTATGGGCTGTTCGAAATAAAGGTCATGGTGCTCGTCTGGTTTGTAGAGAGACTCGAAATACGACCTCCATGCTGAAAGAATGTCAGTTTGGTCACGGAAAAATACATCATTGAAGTTCATCATATTTGTAAGACCATTTGCTTGTGACGACGCAGAGTCTGAACTCAATGATTTCCAGAAACGCACTTGGTCGTGGGTTACATAAAACTCAAGATCTTCGCACGCTTTCTGCTCACTTGCGCGGGAAGGAAGTGGAACGTATGCATTGTCTGGATCGTCGTTTCGCGTCCTTGTATAGGACATACGAAGGCGCATCGCATGTGCTTGGTCTATTATATTCGATCCATCTAGATCGCAGTCGTTTTACGTCTCTGTGTAGATCTCTTAACTTGTCATTCCAAAATGGTTTAGCTGACATGTGGTTAGATTTCCTTGGCGTTGAAGCGAAGGAAGCATACATTATCGCATTGACGATTTCGGAATACAACAATTCCTATCTAATGGTAAAATACCAGATGGAATGTCATCGCACCACTTTTGAGAACGTCAGAGCACTCATTCTCCAATCCCCCACCACCGCAATGGGTAGTTCATGGGTTAATCGCGTGATATTTAAAGAGCGTTCGTATCCGCAGTGTCGTTGGTAAAGAGCGTGTATGTGTCCAGACATGAGCGTGTTGTGTCTGTGTACAGACATGAGCGTGTTGTGTGATTCTGTGTTCCTGGGAATGGGGGAGATTTTCATCGGGTCAGTTTTTCCGCCCGAGGTGACCTTCACATTGAAACGGGTACCCACAAATGATCTAATATATATTTTGGGATTTCTGTCTGTTTGTTTGTCTGTTAGCTATGGCCGGGAAAACTGCTGGACGGATTTCGACGAAATTTGATACCTACAGGTAATTTTGTCCGGGGAGTGTTTTGGACGGGTCAAATAGTGACTCCGACCTGACCTTGACTTTCAAAATTGTCAATTCAAGGTCAAAGCCCGGACGAAGTCGGGTCACCTGCTAGTCGAGATCTAATATATAGTTTGGGACTTCTGTTTGTTTGTCTATTAGCTATGGCCGGGAAAACTGCCGGACGGATTTCGACGAAATTTGATACCTAAGGATAATTTTGTCCGGGGAGTGTTTTGGACGGGTCAAATCGTGACCCCGACCTGACATTGACCTTCAAAATGGTCAATTCAAGGTCAAATCGGGTAAAACTGATTTCGCTAGGTGTGCTTTTGTCCGGGGAGTGTTTTGGACGGGTCAAATCGTGACTCAGACCTGACCTTGATCTTCAAAATGGTCAATTCAAGGTCAAAGCCCGGACGAAGTCGGATCACCTGCTAGTTGCATATATTATGTTGAGTATAAAAGGAGACGTATAAAATAGTCCGACGTAGTGTACAGTACCCCTTTAATTGCATTCGATATTTAGCTGTGAACAATGGCTGTGCCACTCTTGAAGATTTTATTGCGGGAATACAATGCATAATATAACATTGCTAAATGTCTCATTTTGAAGGTATACTAAATGTCGTATTGCGAAGTATCGGGTGTGTATTTAATCCGATTAGTATGTTTTTGGTCCGCATTTAGAGGCTTTCTGGTGTGATGAATGAGAATCGTTCAGTGATAAGCCGTAGTTGTTGTAATAAGTTGAAGGATTATAGTTGTTTTAACGGAATTCTGAGATGGTGCATTCATGAAACCTTGAATGAATTATGAATAATTAGTCTCCAATAATCGGGAGCCATGGACTCGCTCAACCATTTAGTTGTTTTTATAACAGGTGGTAAATGAAACCTTGTCGGGAATTATTGAGTCTCGAGATTGTAAACTGTTCAGTGGTCAGCCGCCGTAAATTGGTTTCTTTCAGTAAATTCTTCTCTTTTTTTATAAATAATATGTGCATCGAGAACCAGTATTTTGTTTATGGCCTGAGAAGATGGCTAAATAAATATTCTGTGATTACATAATATTGAGCCCAAGGAGGGATTTGCTAGTTCACAAGACAGGAGAAAATTTCTCGTTCAATGGCTGTTTAATTATCTTCATTAATCAGCCGAAATAATAATACTGTGAAGGTGGGGCACCAAAAACAAAAACGCCCCATACAAACATACAAGTCAAACAAAAGTAACAAATGTAACCAAACAGCATAACACATGATGATAACAAAAACAAACCACACTGGGCGGGAGGGAGGGTCAATAAACAACTACTGATGCCGAGATGTGTATGAATTACTAATATAATATTTTAGACTACATAACTTTTGAATAAACTTCCCAAGTTCAGAAAGAGATTTTACTGGTTTTCTGATGGCGACTGATAAGGAAGACGCTCACGTGACCAAAAGTATAAATTACATTACGTACAGTCGCTACCGGAACTAATTGCAGGCATAATCAGGTAACCGATCGCCAGATCTTATCAAACATAAACATGGTTATATACATGTATAACCTGCTATTTTTGCGCACTTGCATGGACTAAATGTGATTTAAAACGCACTCGGTGTTTGCGTACTTGAACCATGTAATGAAGATCGACACTTTTGGCTTGATTATTATTCAGGGGGAGGGTGGGGTGCACTTCGACATTTCAAGGTGGACACCCCTGCCAACGGTGAGCATCTAGTCGCGTCCCTGACTGAGACTTGTGGATGCAACTGAAATGCCCTAGTCGCATAGTATCAAGTTCTATATGTGGCCCACGGAATCACACAAAATGTGTGAAATTGGTGTTTCAAAAATAATTTCATTTGAATATGATAAGCATCACTCTTGCAACCTTGAAATACCACAATGGACGATCACTGTACCGAGGGAAACAAATTGTTGGGTGTGTGGGGTGTCATGTTTATAGATATAGAGTTATGTATCTTGTTCGGAGATAGAGTTATGTATCTTGTATTTGAGCTGAGAATAATCACGCTGTATTTTATACGTACTTTATACAATCAATCTAATCAGTCCTGAGGGTCATAAACACATCATTTGGCGACGAGGATTACCAACGAATCCGTACATAGATTCAATTAATGCACAATACCATCAATAGACATTAAAAACGTCATGGCAGAATTACCTATGTTCCCTAATTTCGATGTACTGGAAGAGTCTTCCATAGCAACACGATGGCCCAAATATATCGATCGGTTCGACAATTTTATGGTAGCATGCAATATAGACAATAATGCTAGAAAGAAGGCGCTGTTGCTCCATTATTCAGGCTCTGCTGTGTATGACATATTTGAAACTATCAAAGATGAACCAGTCCCGCAGCCGCCGCAGGGGATGGTCAACAGTCTGCACAAGGAACTGTGCAGCCAAATGTATATGAGACATGTGTTCAAAAACTCAATACGTACTTCAATACGAAGAAAAATTTGACATATGAACGATATCAATTCCGCCAGTGTCGACATAAGTCTGGGGAGTCAATGGATTGCATTCAACACGCGACTACAACAAATGGCCAAGACATGTGAATTTCCCAATGTTGATGAAGAAATCAAGTCTCAAATAATCTTTGCTACCGAGTCATCGAAAATACGTCGGCAGGCATTGCGACAAGACATAACATTACAACAAATTATTATTCTTGCTCGTACAATGGAGGTTTCGGAGGTACAGGCTTCGGACATTGAAAAGACACGTACATCGTAGATAAATTCACATCAAGTGCATTCTAACGTGGAGGAAATTGACACTGACCATATTCATAAAATAAATTATCAGCACAAGCCACGTCATTTCAATAAACGCAAACACGTCAAAACTCAAACATCAACAAACCTCGGCTGTCATGCTATTTTTTGGTGGATCGTACCCACATAGAAATGGACCCTGTCCTGCAAAAGGGAAGACATGTGGATTTTGCGGATGGGAAAACCATTTTTAACGAGTATGTAACAGAAAAAAGACTGCAGAGGCGGATAAAGGTCAAGAACGTCGAAAACAATCAACACAAAATTCTATATGCAGCTGCAGTAGGTGGCTAGGAAGATTCCGATTCTGATGAATATGTGTTTACAGCGAATTTGAATCCGAGGGAAGGCTCCGAAGGTGATAGTAGGCCGCATACAACCATAACATTAGCTGAGACATCTATCAACGTGTTGGTGGATTCTGCCGCATCAGTTAACATTATGTCATCAGAAACTTTTGAATCTTTAAAAGAAACTCCAAAACTTGAACATGTTCAGTCGTCAGATCATAAAATCTTTGCGTACAATTCCAATGAACCATTGCCTATTGAAGGAAAATTCACTACACTTGTATCTGTGCAAGAGGCATCATGTGTCGCAACATTATACGTGCTTGATGGGAAATGCGAGTCATTGCTATGTTTCAGAAGATGTCAAAATTTGTGTCTTCTCCATGTTGTGTATCATGTGACCAACAACGATTACAACGATTCATGAACAAGTATTCTTCACCAATACAAACATCTGTTTTCTAGAATTGGAAAACTGAAAGATTATGAGGTCAAATTGCACATCGATCCGAACATTTCACCAGTTGCACAACCACCACGTCGCATCCAGATAAAATCAGACTTTGTGTGGACATGAGATGCGCTAACAATGCCATAATCCGAGAGCGTCATATATATCCAACTATCGATGATATATTATCACAAGTGAATGGCTCAACAGTGTTTTCGAAGGCAGATCTGAACCGTGGTTTTAATCAACTCCTCCTTCACACAGATAGCCGTTACATTACGACTTTTGCCACACACACAGGGTTATACCGATATAAACGATTAAATTTCGGGAACAGCTCGGGTCCAGAGAAATTCAATCAGCTTATCAGGGACACAATTTCTGGCATTCCGAACGTAATAAACTTAGCTGATGATATTTTAATTCATGCGAAAACGGAGCGCGAACATGATGAGGTACTTCAGCGTCTCGATGATACTAATCTCACCTTAAATCGGGACAAATGTGATTTCAAGAAGTCGGAGATAAAAATAATTTTCTCAGAGGAGGGAATAAGAATGGATCCAGAAAAAATAAATTCAATCTCAAATATTCCAGAGCCGCAATCAGTTGCTGAATTACGTTCTTATCTTGGAATGGTAACATATGCTTCACGGTATATACCAAACTTTGCTAGACTTAGTGAGCCGCTACGGAAGTTAACACATAAAAATACCAAATTTGTTTGGGAATCACTACAAGATCAAGCATTCGTGGCAATTCAAAAGTGTTTAACAGATGATAATTGTTTAGCATACTTCAATGCTGATGCCGAAACGGAGCTTATAGTGGATGGATCACTGAATGGACTTGGCTCGATCTTGATCCAGAAATCTGGATTTCAGAAATCAAAATTGCGTATGCAAGTAAAATTCTGACGCCGACTGAAAAGCGATACAGTCAACTAGAAATTGAAGCTTTAGCGATTACATGGGGTCTTCAACATTTTCGACTTTACATTCTCGGCAAGCATTGCACAGTGGTTACCGATCATCAGCCCCTGAGAACTATATTCAATAGTACGAGATCATGTATGTCACCTAGGGTGGAGCGTTGGTGCTTGAGTACGATTTCACGGTGGTGTATCGACCGGGAAAATCTAATCCGGCTGACTTTGTCTCTAGATATTCCTCCGAAATCATATCTAATACTCCGCCAATCGCATCAACTTGGACAGGATGTGCTGATGAATATATTTCATATCTCACAATGGAAGCTGTACCTAAAGCAATGACTTTTACCGAAATAAAAATTGCATCGAAGGAGGACCCAACGATTCAGGAGGTGATAAGACTTATTCATGGTAATTTATGGTCTGAGGTTAACAGTGCTACATACAATCCCGAGAATGTCAATATATCTGATTTGCACGGGATCAGAAGTGTTGTGGACGAGATCGCTATTGTTGAAGAGTATGTACTACTTCGTGGAACACGACTCTTGATTCCAGAAAAATTACATCCAAAAGTTATCGCGATTGCCCATGAAGGACATCTTGGAATTGTTAAAACCAAACAATGTCTTCGAGAGAAAGTTTGGTTTCCCGCTATCGACAGGAAAGTGGAATCGGTCATTCAAAACTGTCTAGCATGTCAATATGTAGATGTAAAAACAAAATCGGAACCAATTCATATGAATGAACTTCCGGAAAATGTATGGGAGAGAGTATCGGAGGATTTCTGTGGACCGCTAGCTGGAGGGTACTTAATGGTTGTTGTGGATGAGTATTCGAGATATGTGCTTGTGGAGCCAGTTACATCAGTGTTATCTGCAGCTGTAATTCCGGTGCTTGATAAGCCGTTCACCATAATGGGAATTCCAAAAACTTTGAAAACAGACAATGGGAGCCCTTTCAAGTCAGAGAAATTTAAGGAGTTCTCTGAGTACCTGGGGTTTAAGCACCATTAAGCACCATAGGATAACACCAGTTTGGCCACAAGCCAACGGTATCGCAGAAAAGTTTATGTTTAACATTAAAAAGTATTGCAGACTGCAAGTGTGGAAGGCAAACCATTTCAGCAAGTTCTACATCAATATTTGAGAAACTATCTGGCAACACAACACTCAACAATTGAAGTTACACCATATTCACTGATATTCAACTACAGAGTTGGAACAAAACTCCCCACTGTTTCTAAACTGTTGGACGATAAGAATATTAGAGACACTGACACAGGGAACAAAGCTCCGCGAAACATAGAGACATTTACATCGGTGATGCAGTTTTGGTAAAACAAGGTGGTAAAGGGAAGCTGGTCACAAAATATAAACCGAAGCCATACAAAGTTGTGGAGATAGAGTTTCCACATATTACAGTGGAAAGTAAAGAGGGTTTGATTGATTGTTTATTTTGTACAATATTTACAAACATAACGCTGATAGTGAAATATACAGAAATAAACATGATTATATTGTACAGGAGCGGCATGGTCAGTTAGGCCGTCTTCCTGTCGCCCCTGTTTGGAAATGAAACTTAAATAGTAAAATGACGTGAAGTATAGTAACATCTAAATACATGAAAATATGGAGAGAAAAATATTCATGAATGGCGTATCCAAACCATTTACATGGTGTACATAGTATACTGGTATATGTACTGGTTTAACCAAGCACTGGGCAATATTACTCTATCATGAGTGCAGTGAGTATGACAGAAGTATTATACTTTTAGACTATATGACAAAATAAGAGCATTTTTTTAAAAGATCGCTATTCATTTTGTTCATATCCATCATTTCTGTTTATAAAGGACAAGATTAGATATTATCCAGCCAAAATGAAAGGTGAACATACCAGGCTTTTTACTAGGAATTAACAACGTTGGGGCTCATGTCGTGCATTTAGGCATAACTGCACAATCTCGACAAAAGGTATTATTGCATTTAATTTTAGACGAGTATTGCGACAGATAATTTTTTGTCAATAACGTTTTAAATCGGTTACGAAATTTTATGTTCTTGTAATTTTTTTCCAATCCATTCCATATGTCAGGGAATGTGTGTTTAGGTAACGTAGAACTAAATGCAGTTCTCGGAGTTGATGTTTTCAGACTACCAGCCTGTCGGGTATTAGCAGTTGTATAGTGAAATGTTTCATTGAATGATTTTGGAAGATTATCTCTTTTCCAGTCAAAAACGAACGTTGCTGCTTGTAGCTTATATAAGTCTTGAAATTTAAGAATTTTCTCATTCAGATAAATTGGTTCTGTATGGCTCCTGTATGATTTGTTGGATATAATTCTAATTGCACTTTTCTGTTGTTTAAAGATAGTGCCTCCTGTATCGGCATGGCCCCAAATTGTCAAACCATGGATGAGATGACTGTGGATCAAAGAGAAGTATAAAGTTATCAGGCAGTTTTTTGGTAGTATTCGCTGTACCTTATTTATGGAATATATTGCATTGGATATTTTTTTACGTACCATAGATATGTGATCTTTAAAGGTGAGATTCTCATCAATGATAATTCCAAGAAATTTTAGAGATTGTTCTGGTCTGGTATTACCTACTCGCGTTAATGGCTTGTTATTCAAATTTATTTTAAGATTATACCATTTGAAGTCATTATTGGTGGGATGTAATAACATGTATTTACTTTTTGATACGTTAATTGATAATTTATTACAACACCATTGATGATTTTTTAGAAGTTCTGAATTAACTTGTTTCTCAATTTGCCGAGGATCATGGCCGGAAGTATGGAGAGTCGTATCATCTGCAAATGACAGGATATTTAAATATGTGCTATTGGGCATATCATTGACATAAATAAGAAATAGAACGGGTCCTAATATATATCATTGAGGCACACCGCAGTTTATATCAAGCATGTTTGATTTATTATTTTCGATTTCAACATATTGCTTTCTCCCTTCTAGATAGCTTTTGAACCATTTTTTGTTATTCCTCTAATGCCGTAATGGTCAAGTTTTTGAAGCAGTATCGTGTGGCTAATCGTGTCGAATGCTTTGGACAGGTCGATAAAAATTGCTAAAGTAGAGTCTCTGGTCTTTTTGTTGTTATTTTCAGCAACATGATTTAACAGATGTAGTAAGGGATGGGTTGTCGAGTGGTTTTCCCTGAAACCAAATTGTTTGTTATGTATTATATCAAATTTTGTTAAGAAAGAATTTAAACGTTTATGCATAAGTTTTTCCATGATTTTTGAAAAAGCTGGCAAAATACTAATTGGTCTGTAGTTTTCAACATTTTCACGTGTACTATTTTTGTGTATGGGAACAACTCTAGAAATTTTCGTTTTCGTGGGCACTATTCCTTGTTCGAATGATAAGTTTATTATGTGTGTAAGTGCGTAAACAGTTTCGTTGATAGTACATTTCATCAACTTCATAGATATATTCGAAAAATCTACACAGCTTTTATTGGAAAATTTAGCACATGTTGATAACATTTCAGCTGTTGATGTTTCGGAGAGGAAGACATTTTTTTGGTTCTTTTCTGTCATATAGTCAAGGGGTTGAATGTTGTAAACTGTTTCTACCTTATCAGCAGTTTGTTGACCTATTGAAGCGAAGTATTCGTTAAATGATTGTGCAATTTCAGCTGGATCCAAGTATGTTTTATTTTGGAATTTGACATTTTTAGGAAGTTTATGTGGGGATGATGAAACTTTAAGAGCGTCTTTTAAGATTGCCCACGTTCGCCTCATATTATTCTTGCTTTCGCCAAGTTTTGATTTGTAGTAATCGTTTTTACTCTTCCTTTTCACTTGGTTGAATATTCTGCAAAAAGTTTGGTATTTGTCTGCATTTTCTTTAGTTGGATGAGAAAGTTTTTGTGTAAATAGTTTGTTTTTATTCAGGGAAGATTGCAATAAGCCGTTGGTCATCCAAGGTTCTCTTTTGATATTTTTTTTCCTTTGTTCGGGGTATATAAGTGGGAACGCTTGTTCATATGTGGCCACATATTGTTCTATAAAGTTATTGTAAGCTAGTTCTGCTGACGAGCAACTAAAAACCGAGTCAAATGATAGACGGCTCAAGATGTATTTGAATATGGTCGTGTTTTTTCATTTATCACCCTAACGGGTGCTAATGGTTGTCGCTGTGTGTTAATCTCTTTTTGAGTAAATTCATGTTCAATGTAAAATGTTGCAAAATGGTCAGAAACATCTGATAATATAATTCCGCAGTCGAATGTCCGTTTTGAGTTTGTTTGTATATGATCAATCAGGGTAGCTGAGAAATCAGTGACTCGGGTTGGCTTAGTGATCACAGGGAGATAGCACCGTTAAAATATGTTGTCTACAAATTCGTTGGTTTTTGAATGATTTTCGGAGTTCAGTAAATCTATATTGAAATCTCCAATTAAATAAGCTTTCGTGTGCGATTCATTAAGTTTTTCCATTATGCTATCAATATGGGATACGAAAGCATCAATATCTGCCATAGTAGCTGTGTTGGGTCTATATATTGACCCTATAACATATGAGTTTCTTTGATTGGGGTTTATTTCAATAAATATCGTTTCGATTACATGTGGAATAAATACTGATAAGTCAGGTCTATGCTGGAATGTTATGCCATTTTTTATAAATAGCCCAACCCCACCTCTTCCATCGTCGTTATCTGGACGCGTTGAATATTCAAATGGTTGGTAACCGGGTAAATTATATGATTCTTTTATCCTGAAGATCTCTGAAAGTGCGATTACATCGAAAGTATTATCATCATTTTGCATATCGCATAACAATTCTCTGAAGTTATCCCAATTAGCATTCAAGCTTCTGCAATTAAGGCCCATTAATGAAGTGCTTTTATTTGTTTTCGTTATTTTATCACGAAATTGTGAGGGTGCGTAATAGTTACAGGAATGGTTAATAAGCTCGTATGGGTTGATATTTGTGCCACAGTCATCTCCATCATTTGTGTTAGTAAAGTCAAATTTTTTATTTGCCTGGAGTTCACCGAGAGTTATTTCACCGATCATAGTATTCACTATTGAGATTGTTAGTGTCACATTTATAGCCCAAACGTCCGAAACTATTCCTTAATAGTGAGTACCAGTTTAAAAATTTGAACACAATTTGATATTTATGGTTTGGATACCCATTCACGCCTCTTTCTAATATATCTAATGTATACATAAATATAATATTATAGATGTCAGTAAGCTGGTGGGAAGCATTCCATTCATTTATTTGGTCCATTATATTCGAACAATTTCCCCATGTTGGGTCTAAGGTATAGTATAACATTATTCGACTGGAGTTACTACATCATATATATATGAGGAATCAGTCAAAGTGATTGAAATTAGAATTTTGGTAATTTATAAATGATGGGCTTTGTTCTGCGCTTGTAGTTATAGACAGTTAGATACATTATTTCGAATGTATATTGGCCGTTCAAATAAAAAAAAAATCAATCAATCAATAGTGGTTCATATACGAATGGCTATTTCTTCCCAGCTTAAAATTCAGTTATACAATTTAAATATATTATTTAAATATATTACCAATCGATATCAATACATGTATATGTAACAAAGAAAATATGTGTAATTTTGTATTATAAGATCAAAAATGCACTATATAGAGAGTAATCAATTGGTTCCGAGAACTACATCAAATAATTCACGAGAGGCGAAAGACGCCGGTAATAAACGAGTGCGCGTTCGCGCACGAGTTTCTCAACAGGCGTCCCCCGCCACGAGCGAACTACCAAACGCAATTCTCGGAACCAATTGATCACTTTATTTATTACACTTCTGCATCAATTTAGTTCGCCAAATATGATTAAAACACACGTAATTGTGTGGATATCCCATTGCATCATTGTGCTTTAGTATATTATACCAAAGAGGATTCATATCCTATATATATGAGACGACTGGGATATGGGAGAGGTCAGATTAAATCACGATAAATCGTTGTACATAATTATATGAATATACGTCATTTCATGATTCCATGATAAAGATACGCTCAATTTGACACACGATGACTGGGATACAGGCCTGATTTCGGTACAAATAGTTTTAGTTTACGGGCCATAACTCTTTAACAGGTTAAATGTTGACACACATTTTCTTGTGGACAACGAACGGATGGACGTAACCCGTTGGTATCTCGAGTGCCGTTTGAAATGTATTCATTTTACCACTTCATGCGTAATGATATATATCTTATATATGCTTGCTCTGAGGATATAATCACAAGTAGGATTATTTCAATAATTAAGCTTGTCATACGTGTAGCATGTATGGTTTACTCAGAATAATGACCATTATGTCTGGACTGCTGATTCGTCCAACTCACTCTTCGTGTTACGGAGTCTTATTGTGTTCAAGTTAAATGGGTCGCTGAACTAGATCACGTCAGATACTGTGTCAATTAGGGTAATGTTGCCCTCCGACTCCGATGAGGCGTCGAGTTTGTCAATTTGATATAAATGTCGAGGATTCCGTGCAGTTTGTGTGAATGGTCTGGCTGTATGGTTTTCGTCAGTGTGGATGGGATCTTTGTGGCTATACAACGTTAATAAAGGTGTTTCGGTTTGTTTTCCAACTTATGATTGACAAATGAAGGAGAATATCGTTATTGAGTTTAATTAGTGAATAGTGACATATGATGGAGCTGAAATGCAGTGGGAATGGTAAGATCATGCTTTATATGTTTATTAAATTATGTATATAGGGTCGCGAGTACTGAATATAGTTAGTAGTGGGGTGGGGTCACCAACATCTAGCTATTACAATTCTGATCATTGAAATCCCTCATCTGATTTGGCAGATAAATCTGAATTAGACCTATAAATAAATTTCAGTTTTAAGTTTGTTAGCCAATATGTGGGGGGGGGGGGGGTACTATGATATGTAAAAGCTGGATTAAGAGCAGTTCAGTGGTAGATAATTACAATTTCAGAATTCACATGTGATACAGTATGTGGGGTGGGTAATTATGCGGTGAAGACCATTAATTAATTTCATAAATTTCAATAAACAATTGTTTGCCATTATGTGAAAGAGTAATTGAAACTTCAGTTTGTATAGATCAGGTTATGAAAATAAAAGTCCCCCATCTGACTTCACATGTAAATTTTCATCATTGATTTAATGATAGACTATTCTATGGTGTGGTGGGGGGGGGGGTAACTGTGATATATAGTATACTAGCAGGTTAGCCCGCCACCGGCGGCTTGTCCGAAACATGACATTTTTATATATTTTTTTTTAATTTTTAGCTCCACGCGTTTCAATAAGAAAAATTTGTACCCGGTAGCTCCACCAGTTTCCGAGATCTGGTCTGCGCAAGAAAATTTGTACCCGGCGCAAGATACATTCACATTTCAAGTCAATAGCTCCACCCGTTTCCGAGATCTCGTCTGCACATGCGCTGCACGGGCGTCGCACGGGATCGGCGACCCGATAACATTTGTACCCGGCGCAAGATACATTCACATAGCAAATTTCAAGTCGGTAGCTCCACCCGTTTCCGAGATCTCGTCTGCGCATGCGCTGCACGGGCGTCGCACGGACTCGCCAATACGACAACGACCACCGCCTGGTCAAACTACACACACCTACCAAGTTTCGTCCGGATCGGTCGAGAATCGTAGATTTGTATGAAGTACAACACACACACAAACATAAATATATAAGGGAGATATGTAAATTAGATAGATTGTATTAAAATATATAGGAGAGATATGTAAATGATCTACACACCATTACTGGTGTTTGTCAAAGTTTAGTGGGGTATATCAATACTCATTCACGATCATATCATTGAGGTCCGGAGGGTGTGGGCTATCTCTCGAATACAAGGAGTTCTCAAAATATATAGAAGAGAAGATGTGGTTGGTAGCTATGTGATGTAATGTTCACATAGTTAAGTTCACAATTGTCAATTAACTATGAGTATACATGTGGTGAACCAATTTTATTAATTAAATCCATGATTGCTTGATTTGACAGCCAGATCTGAATTATAAATGAAGTTTAGTTTTGAATGTAATGGCCTATGTGTTGGTCGACAAGCAGATCCAAATTATAAATGAAATTCAGTTTTCAATGTAATGTCCAATATATAGGTGGGGGTGATTATAAATGTAATAGCCGAGTTAAAATTGACTCAATGATACAAAAAAGTAAGTTCAGAATGCATAAAATGAGATGTAGTAAGTGGGGTGAGCTTATGTAATGAACCCCTTCACAGGTAAATATAAATTATTAATTTAGTGATAGACTATTTTAGAGCGTGGTGGTGGTGGTTGTGTGGGGGGGGGGGGTACAACGGCTGTATAAAGAGCAATTTAATGATATATAATTACAATTTTCTAATGATGTGTAATTATGGGATAAAGTTCCTTGATTAGTTTCATAAATGCTAATGAATATGTGGCATTATGTGTAACATTAATTCCTAATTCAGTTTTACAGGTCAGGATATTGTAATGAATACAAAGATGCCTCATCTGATTGGTCAGGTCAATTTGCATTATAAATTTGATGACATACAATTTTAAGGTGTGTTGTTGGGAGGGGGTAGCTATGAAATATATTTGGTTATGAAGTTTCCTCGACTGACTTGACAGGCAAATCTGGTCTATCAGTAATATTCACTTTTAAATGTAATTGCCAATTTGTGACCACAAATGAAAAGTGAATCAGTGATAGAAACATTTCAAAGTTTTCAAAATCCAAATTATAAATGAAATTCAGTTTTAAATGTACACTTTGAAATGAAAATAAATAAAATTCATCTTGCATATATGATATATAGTATTTGGGGTGGATGGTTGTGTGATGTAATGTACACATAGTCAAGTTCGTAATTGTCAATTAACAATCAAGTGCCATTATGTGCAACAGTAATTCAAAATTCAGCTTTTACAATTCTGGATATGATAATCTCTCATCTGACTTGACAGGTAAATCTGACTTATAAGTAACATTGAGTTTTAAGTATAATAGCAAATATGTGGATTTACATATGTAATGAAACCACCTTATTGGTTTTAGTAATGTAAATTCAACAGCCAAATGTCTTTAATTGATAATAAGGCAACTTGTAACTCAGTTTACTTTTACATAATTTAGAATTCAGATTTAACTTCAAATTCATTTTTAAATATAATGGCCAATATGTAAGGGAGTAATTATACAATGTAATAGCTGAATTAAGATTAACTCAATGCTAGCAAAAAATTAAGTTGAGAATTTTTTTATTTATTTATTTTTTTTATTTTTAAATTTAGATGTCTTTATTAATTCCTTAGATATATATAGATAGTTGAGAATGTATGTGCTATATATAGTATGTGGGCTGAATTTGTGTAGTGAAATCACCTAATTGGTAACAACAATGCCAAGACAACAGCCAAATTGGAGGGAGATTCAGTGATAATAGACTATGGAGATTATACATGTGATGAATCTTGTAAATTAACTCCATTTTCCTCAACTGACTTGACATGCAAATCCGATATATCAATACAGTTCACTTTTAAATGTAATTGCCTATTTGTGACCACAAATTAAGAGTAAATCAATGATAGAAAAATTTCAAACTTTTCAAAAATCCAAATTATAAATGAAATTCGGTTTTAAATGTAAAAGCCTGCAATAATACTTTATAATTCAGTTTTACTAATTTATGTCATGAATATTATTCCATGTGATTCAGATGCAATTCAGTGTCATGATGGGCAAAGGAACAATTAGGACTCTTCCAAAGGCAACTATTTAATTTTTCCATTGTGAATCATGGCTTCACAAGTGAATCCGAATTGAGAGGCAATTCAATGATATGCTATTCACAATTCAGGTTTACATCTGATGGCCAATTTATGGGGGATTTATGGATTGAGACCACATTATTTTGATTATGTTTTCCAATCAATATGTATGTGTCTTGATGCGGCTACAACACTTTTAAAATATAGTGTGTTTGTCATGAAAATTCTTCATGTGACATCACAAGTGAATCTGAATTAGAAGCTGCTTGTGATAATCATGGTTTTATAATAAGATCACCTAATTGGTTTCCTTTAAGTATAATTGTTGGGGTAACAATAATATTAGAATTTAGTTCTAGACAAGTACATTGATCGGCAATACAATACTCAGTTTTTCATCATTCACAAACATATTATATCTGACTATAGCTTATTATATTTAATATTTTATATTAAGCCTGTGTTATGAATACATGTTATCTATAGTAAGACAAATACATTATTGGCAATATAATACTCAATTTTTTATCATCCACATATATATATTGCTACTTATATGAATATAACAGTGTAATTAGTAACCATACACAATAACCATACTGAATAGATAATGACATTATCATGCAGTATAAGTTCGACATCACAAGTGAATATGAATTAGAAGCTGCTTGTGATAATCATGGTTTTATAATAAGATCACCTAATTGGTTTCCTTTAAGTATAATTCTTGGGGTAACAATAATTCAGAATTTAGTTCCTGCTGACAAGAATAAAAAGTATATAAATTCACTTAATCCTTTTTGTTGTTAGTTGTGATATAATAAAGAGTAACAATTAAGTCACTTAATTAATTATTAATTTCTGTTAGTTGAATGCTTTTTTGGGTTTCAATGTTGTTGACCATTTGAGGGGAGTTATATATTTTACTATGACTATTAGCTTGATCTTTTATATTTTGACTATGATAAATTGGATTCAACATTTTATATTAAGAGTATTATTTGAATACTTATTATTTATAGCTAGACAAGTACATTGATTGGCAATGCAATACTCAGTTTTTCATCATTCACAAACATATTATATCTGACTATAGCTTATTACATTTAATATTTTATATTAAGCCTGTTTTATGGATACATGTTATTTATAGTAATACAGATACATTGATTGGCAATATATTACTCAATTTTTTATCATCCACATATATATATTGCTACTATAAGAATATAACAGTTTAATTAGTAGCCATACACATTAATCATACTGAATAGATAATGACATTATCATGCAGTATAAGTTCGACATTTAAATGTCTGCAGCAGATTTGATTACTTTGTTCTGCTGGCTGCCACTGTACTTGACAAATATTTTGCCATTGTGGCTCCATGATTCCTCTATCCCATCAGATTCCTTGGCATCTTTTATCAGTTTATTGTTAGTGTCTGTTAAATCTTCATTGATGACTATTTTTTGCCCTTTTAGTAGTCGTCTGTGTTGTATTACAAGATTTTTTATTCTTCTTGTAGTGAATTGACAAATGATGCCCCTTGGAGTATTCTGTCCATCTGAGTGTACTCCTAATCTGTGAGCAATACTTATGTCAGTTTTAATTAAACTTAGGTTAAGTTTGTTCTGCAGCATTGACACAACTTTATCTTCACACTCATCAGCTGTTTCGCCCTTTTTGTCATTACCAATGCCATATATTCTGATACTATCTTTTCTGGTCTGCTGTTCAAGTTGATTCAATTTCCCATTCAGTTGTTTATTTTCTTCTGCCAGTTTATATATAGTTTCATCTTTTTTCTTGGAATCTGCTTGTAATTTACCAATTTTCGTGTCCATGCTATCCATTCTCATCTCTACATCGAATATCTTTCCTGTAAATTCTTCTTTTGCACATTTAACTTTGTTATCATAGTCATTCTTCAAGATGTCCAAAGTCTTCTCAAGGTCTACAGTCTTCACCAAAGGCTTCAGTGTCTCATTTATACTGTTTCGTGCCAAGTCGACCATGTATAGCGTGTTGTTATTTGGAGACTTGGATTTGACAATATATAGGTTACTTACAATTGTTGTGGTAGTTATGAAAAGTTGTTCATTATTTTAATGTTCTATTAAAATGTACTGCTATACGATTAAAATGATTAACTGGAAGATCATTGGTTTTGTCCAGCAACGAATATTAGCAGACGTTTCACTTCCGCATTGAGTTTTTTTTCTCACTTCCGTGTTTACTTTTCCAAATCATACTTTCTGATGATCAATATACTAGTGACAGGCTTTTATAGAGAATTAACTCCTCCAGGTTGTGGTGAAAAGTCATATTGGACCCGACACTGGCGTGTCTCGTCCAATATGACTTTTCACCACAACCTGGACTCGTACAAGAAAAACACATACTGTACACAGGGATGTGGCTAGAGGGGGGTGTGTGGGGGTGTCTCACCCCCAGAAGAGAGCTATATTTTCAATAGTTGGAAATTCCTAATTTCAGGTAAAAACAATTTATTGGGGGAATTTATTGTTTTTCGACCAATATTTGCATATGTTCCTATTTTTGGTCAAAATTTTTGACAGAAATGGTATTCAGTTGGAAATTTTCCAACCTTAAGGAGGTGACAGGTTGGAAATTTCCAACACTTGGAAAGCTTGTGTCCTGGTCCCTCCCCCGTGGCCAGTCAAAAACTTCTAGTTAATTTAAGAAAACAATATTGTCATACAATTGGTCAACATTGTCATTGGAATTGTCATCAGTTGGAAATTTTCCAACAGTAGGAAGGCTTGAGGCTAGTCTAGATGTTAGGATTTTGCGATTTTCTTGTTCAGATTTCAAACTTTTTTGCACACCCCATCCACATGGCCAATACAAAACTGCTAATTAGTTTAGCAAAACAATATTTTACTACATTTGGTCAAACTTGTAGACATAAATGGTCATCAGTTGAAGAATTTTTCAACCTGAGGGGGAGCATGAGGTTTGAAATTTCCAACACTAGGAAAGCTTCAGTTGAGGCCAGTCTAGATGCTAGAATTTGCGATTTTCTTGTATAGTTTTCAAATTTTCTCACACCTGGTCTGTTGTCGGTAGCTGTGTGCATTTGTCTGGAATTAGATCAAAAGTTGTGTTGTGCGATTCCGACTCAAGGGGGGGGGGGGTGCAAATGGAATTATGCAAAAAGTTGTGTTGGTATGATTCCGACTCAAGGGAGGGGGTGCAGTTGGAAATTCCCAAGGTGGACACCCCCCAGCGGAGACCCTCTCGCCACATCCCTGACTGTACACAACATTGTATAATGACATTTTTATTATCCATCTGTATGTTTATCCAAATTTTGGAAATAAAACTTTTGTGGTTATTTTTGGTATTTGTCGGCACTTAATTCTCTATAAAAGCCTGTACCGTATATTGATCATCAGAACGCATGATTTGGAAAAGTAAACACGGAAGTGAGAAAAAACTCAATGCGGAAGTGAAACGTCTGCTAAAATACATCAATGTTGTGCGCGCATCACAATTTCACCGATTCATTTCGCGATAGAGTTAATTCGTGACGTCACGGAGTCCCAATAAAAAAGTGATTTTGTACAGTCGGGAGTCCAATATGACTTTCGGGAGTCCTCACGAAAAAAAATATCCATCAGTGTTGCGCGCGCATCACAATTTCACCGATTCATTTCGCGATAGAGTTAATTCGTGACGTCACGGAGTCCCAATAAAAAAGTGATATTGTACAGTCGGGAGTCCAATATGACTTTCGGGAGTCCAATATGACTATCACGTGGCGACATTTGCCCAATCGGAAATAGTGTTAGTTAAGGAATGGATAATAATAAAAATGTCATTATACAATGTTTTGTACAGTATGAGTTTTTCTTGTACTCGTCCAGGTTGTGGTGAAAAGTCGTATTACTTCACCACAACCTGGACTCGTACAAGAAAAACATATACTGTACACAAACATTGTATAATAACTTTATATTTTATTCGTTTTAACGACACGCCGCTGTGCTAATTGTTTTATTTTTCTGACATATGCCTTATTTTGTTCACAGGGGGCCAGATGTGAGTACCGTTACCAGAACACGGTAGCGTCGAGTGAGCGACACTGAATGAACACGCTGTTCCCTGGGCGACATATCATTCACATGGAGTCGAACACAACTAATGTGACAATAACTGATCAATCATATGTAGACAACGTCTATCTCAAACTGACCACATTGATGCTCGGACTTATTGCTATTGGGACGAACTGTGCAGCATTCGTATCAAACGTGAAGAATAAGCTACTGCCACTACAGCTAAAATGGTTTCTCAACAGCATGTCCCTTTCCGATGGGCTAATTGGGGTTGTGGCTCTTTCGCTCTGCGTTTCCCATTCAAATTGGATTCTCTATCATGGAATATGCTGGAACCAGTTACTTCTTGCATCCATTGGTGGACTGCTGCATATTTCGACAGCACATATTGTGATCGTATCTGTGGACAGAGCCCTTGCTCTGTATTTCAATATACACTACCAACAACTGATCACAAGGGTACGTCTCTTTACGGTTTCTTCAGGCGCTTGGATCTTTGGAGTTGGTTTCATGATATTACTCAACTTCCGTTTTCTCGAAGAAATAGTTGTGAAAAACGTTGAATTCTGTACTATTCGAGCAATGTATCTATCAAGCGCTGTCTGGGTGAGTGTCTATGTTATGGTCAGCTTCCTGGTGGTGTCTGTTTGCAATTTATATGTCCTCCGCGTCACAAAGGAACACTCCAGAAAAATTACGAGAAGAGTCGGAGAAAAAAACACCAGAACGAACGCATGTACACACAATTCCAACCCAGAAATTATAATAATGGTCTATTCTCTGCTGTGGGTTATTTTCGCTGTTCCATATTCAATAACTGCTGTAATTGCGCAGAACATGGGAAGGAGTCACGTCATTGGTCGCATAAATGCTATATGTGGCGTTTTAAAACTATTTAACAGCGTTGTTAATCCGATGGTGTACGTAATGAGACTTCGTTCAACAAGAGACCAGCTTCGCCGGTTATGCCGATGCCTCTTTTCGCCACAGCGGGTTCATCCACATCCATTGGAAGATGCCAATTATTAGTATTATGCCACGAGGTACGTTATACAGTATATTCGTACAGTATAACGTATATGTATAATGTATGTGTCAAATGTGTTCTATATTGTCAAATCGTATCAAATGTTCAATAAAATACATAAGGATGACAATTATCTGCGGGGACATGTCCCTATTCCGAATGTTCGCTATTCCGAAGATTCACTATTACGAAGGTTCACTATTCCGACGGTTCTCTATTCCGCAGGTTCGCTATTCCGAAGGTTTTTGTTATTTTAAAGGTTAATTCTATATTCTAAAGTATTGAGATGGTTCTTTGTCACGAAGCCTATTTTTATGAAGGAAACAACTTAAAACATTGAAACAATAAATGTGATTTTTTTTTTCTCGCGGGGTTCCTTCAGATTTAATGTCATTACGTATGGCGTTATTTCCCAATACATATTCACGTCACGCAGCCCACACAATTGCTATGTTTCCATACGATTTAATGTTATATCTCAATAATCTTAGAGGCAAGAATACGCCAGCTAAAGGCGGATTATAACCGTGGGACTGTAACGCTTCGTGAATACTGGAGCGCTATAACATGCTGATAGCAGTATATCACTGAATAGACGGGTATGAGATGAACCTAACTGCAATTGTGACTTTGTATTGACTTTAAAGGCCCACCTAATTTTCGAGTCACCAATTATTTTTTTATAGTCTTGCTATACAGTTTTAATAACAATATATGCCATAAAATATGATTAAAATACTATAATTCATCACCATTTGAAATGGCTGTGTCTCAGAAGATGCCCATAGGGAAATAGAAAACAGCTGAAATCATAAAAAGATTCCCCACGTTATGGCTCCAAGAATGCAACAGAATTCAAACTAAAAATGTATTTTCAATGGAAGGGGAATAACACTATCTTTAAAATATAGAGTTATTACCACTTCATTGAAAATAATACACAAAACCAGATGAAACTGAAGCACAAAAACACGTCGGTAACTCAACAAAAACAACATGTTCACAGTGTATTACATCGGATAAGTTGATAATACAATGTTAGGGAGCTTCCTATTTCAAATGGTTTACATACTGGCATATATTTTATATATGTGATCTGGGGGTTCGAAAAAATTAAATGAGCCTTTAATGTTGATGTTTCTTTCAAATACAGATTGCCAGTTCGGACAGACTGTAGCTCTTACATGTAGTTTATGCAGTCATCGTGTTTTCAACTTTCCATAATATGACAATTTTGGAATTAGAATGGGGTGTATAAATGTACGAAATGTGAATACTAGCGTAATAGTATTTTTCATTCCTCGTGTGGTTTTTGTGGGGGTGCAAATTTTGATTCATTTCTGGTTAAATACGTCCAGAAGAGAAAACCTTCGGAATAGCGAACCTTCGGAATAGCGAACCTTCGAAATAACGAACCTTCGGAATAGGGAACCGTCGGAATAATGATCGTTCGGAATAGCGAACCTTCGGAATAATGAACCTTCGGAATAGAGAACCATACCCAATATCTGCATACATATATATATTACTGATTTTACAGTACTTTCATTTGTCATCGGGGGAATGCCACTGTTAATGCTAATCTCTTTCGATATGTGCGACCAAAGAGGTCATGTTGTTTTGCTCGTGATTTAATATGCAATAAAAACTATATTGAAATTACCGTAGGTGATCTTTAGTGATCAATGATTCTAGCTTTGTGTTCATTGCCTTTATTTCTGTAAATATTCTGTCCAATTGATTGTCATTAGTTTTGTTTTTCTCTGAGCCGAAATTTATAATATACTGTTTCGTGCCAGTAGCGTCACTTGACATTTTCAGTTTTTTTGGAGGAACAGTAAGAACTTTTTTTGGTTTATTATGACCTTTTGCCTGTTCTGATGCCATGCTTTCATCTGCACTAGATGTCGAACTCATTGGAGTTGAACGTTTGTCTGCCATGCTAGTCTGGTGTTGTATATTTTTTGAGTCACGATAAGTCGACAATAGGTGACAAAAATCACACCGGCGGAAACACGTTAATGTTCGTTGTTACCTGGCACTTTAACACACAATTATGTTCACGATGACTGTTAAATCTTCAGTAGTTTGGTATCTTCACACGAGTATGACACAGGACCAATTATGACATAGCAAAAGTGTAATTAAAACTTTCCACCAACAAACGCTGCCTTACTTCAAGTCGCCATTTTGTATTTTGTATATATAGTTGGTACCACTGTAATAAGCCAGATACATGTGTTTTGAGTGATACAACTATAAAAGAATCAGCAATGTAACTCGTTATATCTCTTGTAATAATATCGATGCAAAAATTCTGATCTGAATATGTCATAGTAGAAGGAACACAACTTGATAACCATGTCTGAGATAAACTTATCATCTCTCCTAATATTGATCACTTTGAAGTCAATAAATGTGTATATGATAATATCACATTCCGTCCTCCCCGTACACAACAACTGACCCTGGACCTGGTAGAAATATTTATCGGAAATTTTCAAAGATAATTTCTTATTAACATTTTTAATGTAGTTAACTGTTTCTGGCGATATCATGCTGTTCCGTGCAGAAAAGGGGCATTTAACTTCAACAACTTTTGAGGCAATAACTATTCCATCTGGACTGCTGGCTAAAAATGGATGGCTCTTACATATAAAAGTGCCACATTCCGAAACAGAACATCCTTCACGTTTTTCATATTTGGAGATCGCTGTCGATTCATATTTCTGTCCATGAATTATTGGGGCTGCGCGAATGTAACCGGTTCCTGAAATAATCGCCCGAAAACTATGTAATAATGCACTCATGTATTCTTCGTGTGAAATTTTTTGTTATTATATGTCATATTTGATTATCTTGATGTCATACTATCTGTAATATCCTTTTCGGTAATGTTCCTGTATATATATATATCCACATATCGATGAACAGAATAAACTGAATCTGAATCTGGAATAGGTCGATACATATATTAACTACCTTTCTATGGTCATTATGTAACCTAAAAAAAAGATGTATTGAAAATGCAACTATGAACGTGGTGTTTGGGTCCCAAACAAAAACAGCCATTCGCACGACAGATGGACCAGAAAAGATTGTTTCCTCATTCTATTCCTGATATGGTAGCAATAAAGAGCGTTTATCTTATTTCGGGATAAAAATAAATGTTATACAATTTTACTCAACATTCTCTCTTTTTCATTTAACTTCGTCAAATAATTTAAATTGGGAATATTTTACAAATGGAAATAATATTATTCAGTACATGTATGTTGGAAAAAACTACATGTACTTACCGGTCAACTAGTTCATGTTTACGACCAGACAGTTTTCCATTTCTCTTTCGCAGTTCTTCCTTCAGTTGTTTGAGTGTATAATCGTCGTATTTTGGAGCAGATTCTGCCATAGTGAATAGATGTATGTACATGGTATTTGTGTTGTTTCCGGCCGCAGGCCGGGTAGGGTGGTCGGAACGCATTGTGCAATTCCCTTCACCCTTTCTTGATATCTTCGATGAAAATCGATTGTTGAGGCTGTTGATGTTGTTCAGATGCGGAGGCTGACCGCAGGCAAAGTGAGGTTGGGATGTTTAGCTTTTGCTGGTTGCTTTTAGCTTTTTTCTTTTCTTGTTTTTACTTTTCGGTGGATATAATTCACATGATCTAAGGCTGACATTGCTTTTATTCTAGTCTCTTCTGCTTTCTTCCTTTCTACTTCTGAGTCGGCGATTAATTTAGCAGTTTATTTTCTGTGGTTTTCAATCCATAGGCTGGTGGCATCTGTTGCTTGTTCGGAGGCCGGTGGTGTAGGATTGGCAGTTGAAGGCTCCGGCTCAATGTATTCCGGAGTCTTCGGGGTGAAGTCCATGTCTGACCGTGGAGGCGATGGTGGTGGTGATTCCATCTCCTGGACAGACTGGGTCGGGATCTCGACTGCATGGGAGGAGCTGGCTGGTGTAATGTCCGTCGCCTTCTTCTCTTTCCATGCGGCTAGTCTCTCGGCATCTCTTTTTTTTCTTGATGGTGATTTCTTCTTCTTCTTTATCTTTTGTCGAATTTTCATGATTCATGGTTTCCATTTTATAGTTCTCTATGCGATAAATTCGTGTTAGCATATTCTGTCCTCAGGCTTAGTAAACACAGAAACCTTTTCGCCATGAATTCGACTTTGTCAGTTCCCGGGGCAATCTACCGCCTGTCGAGTGAGTTTCCTACTGTAATATACCGCCTATTGTTTCACCGGCTCATATTTCGTGTTTAATGATCGCCATTTCCGCTATATCCTTGGACAATAAATAACCTTTTATATAATAACACACACAACTCCCACAACGGGGTGATGTTTTCGCACGTAAACTCGCTGACACAACACTGTCAACACCATGGGTATTAGTCTAGAATAGTTCCATACTGACGAAAATTTGGTTTGTTCTAAATTCTATTTCTTGAATAATTCTTTCTGGTGGGCATGCATAAACAGTGCCAATGCAATCTATTTTGATATATTATTAATCCTGAAACCGATCGGATCGATGTATCAATATCTAAAATCCCAAATCTAAAATCCAAACGCATGGTTACCACCGTCGGTGGGGGTCTAGAGGATGTATAGGACATTTTATTTTTCATTTTGGCCACTTATACAGTAGATGTATTTGTGTACTCCCGTGTGCATTTTTAGAAGACAAATTGCGACTATATATGCTGCATGATATCAGTGGCATCAGAAAATAATTGTTAGACACATGTGGGTTGCGGCTATACCCCGGCATCTCGGCCGCGATACAAGATTGTCACCTGAACAGGGCCAATATGTTATTTCTAGGGAAAATATGCGATTCCGGTTTAACAAGGGGAGGGGTTATTGTAGATGCGCCCAAGATACCATCGCTAAACCACGAAAAGCCACCATCCACCCAAGATTGGTTCTGGACTGTGCAGGACAATGAGACAACCATGTCATTTCTCAGCCCCTTCCCTTTGGGCAATTTCGGTCAAAGGAGACTAAGTTGGCCCAACGCAAGTTATTTTTCTCGATACACCCACAAAGCCTAACCATTCAACCAGAGATGGTCACCACCCTAGCCGTCAAACATGGCATCAAAGTCTTAGTCTGTATATTGGTTTTAGCTACGCAATTTACATGTGTCCATAATGGTCAATATATCTGGAACTGAGCCAGTAGCTATATATGCGACAATTCGTTACTAAAATCCGGAGCGGTAACTGGTGTGACTCTGGCAGGTGAACGAGTTTCCGAAGATCATCTTTGTTGTCATTGTGTCCATGGTCCATACCCCAGTTTCACCTCCTCTGGGTGGCATGCCCGGGGTGAGGGTGGGGGTGTTTCTAAGGGGTATTTGGGGCGAGCCAACCACCCATTCCGTCAAATTGCCCGATTAAATCCCCAATGTGACAATCAATAACTCTTATATTAATCAATAACTCTTATATTTATAGTCGAATGTGCCTTCAATCCTCATTCCTCAATTCGCAAAAATGGCTCTTTCAGTCTATTTGACTTTGTCCTATAATTCGATGTACCAGCGATGGCAACCGGGCGTAAACACCATAAATGTTATTAATACAACAATATGTATTCAACAGTTATCACATCACGATAATAAGCAACAGAACTGTTGTTTTATTACGGCGCAAATAGCGACGACAACTAACACACCTCATTACTAGATCAGCTGGCGAACATGGTGTCAGCGACGCGACAAAGTCAGAGAGTTATATATTTAAAAAATAAAATTTAGTCATCAATTGTGAGCCCAGAAAATAAGAATTTAATTTGGCCAAAAAACATTTGGCCAATTTTTTTTAATTTGGCCACTAAAAATTTCATTTGGCCACTTTTTTGGCCAGAAGATTTTTCGGTCCAGCGCGAACACTGGACTGGAAGCGATCCCAGCTGCAAGGCAGAGTTCGGTCCCCCTCGAAACGCACGCTCCGCCAGCGAACCAATCACTGCTATGTGTTCTGCAGTGCGGGATATAGCAAAGGGACGCAACTGTTGAGATTGATGCATGACCGAAATGGTTACAAGCAACTAATTACATAGAGTTACGATTCTTATATAGTCATATAGTCTTAATAGAAACAAATAACGGGTCTTCAGAATAACGGACCGTCGTCATAACTTGCAGTTATTGTCGTTTCGATGGTCCGCTATTCCGAAAGATTTTTTATTTTGTCCAATAATTTTAAGTGGAACTATATTCCGCCGATAGTATACAGCAGTATTTTATTATGTCTACATATAGGCGATTTATAAATCTTTCCAGTCACACGGATTGTGTGCGTAAAGACGTTAAAGTGCACTTTCGGAATAGCGGACTTCGTAATAGCGGACTTTCGTAATAGCGGACCTTCGGAATAATAACGGTCACCATTCCGACGACGGTCGTCGACTGGTGGTACGAATGTTTATGGGGCCATGTCGCTATTCTGAAGGTTCTTACTCCTTATGGTGGCTACTATTCTCCATGAACCCCGTCACCCCCGCATATCAATACCCTATACAGCGAACAACAAACAAATCAGTGTGGGATACACTGTGTAGGAGCTGTTACATCGGAAATCGTTCTATCGCCGGTTTGTGATGGTTCTTGGCTGATTTGTGACGGTTCCTGATGATCGAAATTATACATTTTCACGACTTTTTGACAGTTAAAACGCAATTTTGAGGCATCTTGGTGATAATTCGATTAGTTATTTTCAATCCCATCACAATCTGTGGCACTAATGAGCGTGTTAATAACGACACTTTCATTGTGCGAGTCATAACAACGACACAAACCGCGAAATTTGATAATTGATTGGGTTCTCTCCTGATCGAGTCGGTTCTCTTCCCATTTAATCGTTCTATACGGGTAAAACTATGGCTAATATTTGCCATGGTACATGGTTCAAACTGCCAATTTTGTGAAAGTATACAAAGATAAACACAACAAACTATGCATTAAGTTGAAATTTGCACCACTTGTCATTAATTTCGATGAATTACACTGCCTTTCTTTGATTATTCAAGAACCTGTGTTACGCCTATCAAAATTCACAAAATCGCCAGCTTGTTTGAAAAATAACGCGTTTTGCATGAGTCAATAGCCGGTTAACAATAGTGATATTTCATAGCGCTGGGCGTCGGAAAGCGTGAGCGTAGAGGGATATATAGAGTTATCTGTCTTGTATTTTATCTATTATATATTTTGGAACTTCTGTCTGTATGTATGTATTTGTGATACTGCTCGACCGATCCGACTCAAAGTTGGTGTGTATGCCTACTTTGATCCGGGGAACAATATGGGTAGGTCCAATTTCACGTGCGACCGTGTCCTTGACCTTGACCTCGCTCAAATACGCTCATATAGGCATGTTTCTGGACCTCGACCGCTCCCACTCAAATTTGGTAGCTGGGTCTACTTTGATCACGGGAACAATATGGGAAGGTCCAATTTCACTTGCGACCGTGTCCTTGACATTGACATCACCCGTATACGCTCATATAGGCATGTTTCTGGACCTCGACCGATCCGATTCAAATTTGGTATAATATATAGGCCTACTTTGATCCCGGGAACAATATGGGTGGGTCCAATATCACGTGCGACCGTGTCCTTGACCTTGACCATATTCGCTCATATAGGCATGTTTCCTGACCGATCGAACAATAGTTTGTCCAGGCGGAGGCGATCACAAATAAATCCCTAAATAGCCCGGACGAAGAGGGGGCACATCGGCTAGTGTTACTCAACAAAAAGTCAAAAATAAGGCGTTAAAAGTTCGTTGACACCCATACAATGTTCTGATTACGCAGTTTATGAAGTTTATGTCGGGCATCCGCTTGCTGGATGCTGATTATCTAGGTTAAATTCCTAGAATTCTAGAATATGCAGCTATTAAAGCATATACAAGCACGATAACCTTTCACTCAATCATATTTTAGATTGACTAGGGATCTCTGATTTTTAATAGAAGATATAAAAAAGCAAAGAATCCTACAGCTACAAATATTATTATATGGATGTTAAACCTTTGGTTACTAAATGCGCTGTAATGAGAATTGACTTGAATCCTATTGATTAATTTGTAGGAATGCTTAGCTATTAAGTTCAACAAGCAGTAACATATAAAAAAGAGCAAAGAATCATGCAGTTACAAATATTATTATATGGATGTTAATCCTTCGGTGACTAAATGTGCTGTAATGAGCAGCTACTTGAATCCTATTGATTCATTTGTAGGAATGCTCAGCTATTAAATTCAACATGCAGTAACAGATTGTTTGAATTATTAGCTAAACATTCATACAAACGAATCATTAGAAATCAGTGTTATGGGTGTCTGAACCTGGTTATTATAAGGCACATTATTATTCCTCGCTGATAACGTGTCAATTGAGCAGGGACGTGGGCTGGAGGGTCTCCAATGTTGGGGCGTCCACCTTGGAATTTCCAACCGCACCACCCCCTTGAAACAGACCAAACTCATGCACAAGGCCTGGGCTTTGGTTTTTCCCAACTGCATGACACATTATAGCTCTAGATTGTATGCCGTTCTGAAGCGAATTGATCAGTAGTCTTTGATTGGCCACCATGCAAACCGGGGGAGAAACTCAGGATACATGGGCCCAGTGAGAAAATGTGGATATCTGAACCTGAAAATTGCAAAAATCATCTAGACTGGCCTCAAGATTCCCAAGTGTTGGAAGTTTCCAACCTGTCGCCCCACCCCCATGCGCAAGTTTGGAAATGTTCCCAACAGATGCAGAGAGAGGTGATTTATTTTGCAAAAGAGCATACATTATTTAATACAAAGCATATTAATTAAATGGAATTAGATTCTTTGTCCATTAAACCAGTTTCTTGCCAATTTGGGGGGTGGGGTAAATGTGATATAGAAAACTAGATCACACCTGCTCCCAACTTCCTGTCCACCCATCATGAGTTTTGATCAACTCTAAAGAAGAGGTGTCCATTTGTATAAGTCAAATATGGTTGATTACATGTTTAAAGTGTAGGAAAGTATGCAAATGTTGGTCTAAAAACGACAAATTCCCCGCTATTAAATTGTTGTCAAATAAAACTAAAAGAACAATTTCAACATATTCTTGGTGTTAAATTTTAAACCAATCTATTGTAAGATAAGAAATTTGTAACTGTTGAACATTTTGACAAAAGTTGGGGATAGACACCAATTAAGCACCCCCTCCCCGTGTCCCCCACCAGCCCAATCACGTCATAACCTATCAATGATTCAGTTGAACGTGATTTCATAAGTTATAAAACATGTGTAGATGTCCCTCAGGCACAATTCAGAGGAGGAAATATGATGGCGCTGGCATTGAAATATTGTCACACCTGGATCTTTCAATAATGCCCAGATTAAGTAAATGAATATAACATCTCATATTCTCATGAGAGTAGATTTATATTACCATTGGTCATTTATATAGGCGGGCATGATTATTATACTATACTCATCGGGACTTTCAATATTTTATTTCTGCCTATTAATGTCACTTAATCTCCTGTATTAGGTATTTATTGTGTTATTTCTTAATATACCTGTTCTATTATGCAAATTACATAAGCAACAGTCATTATCTGGTTTAAAATGTCAGATACACAAGACGATTTTCGGACCAAAGTACAGAAATCGTTCGAATAAATATCATGTACAGAACCGTCACAGCCATGATTGGTTTGAACTAGAACCGTAACACGCACCCGTGTTGATTACGAGGCCACAGCTCCCAATTATCAACCCCTATCGGGATACTTTCTCAGCTATTTTACAGAAGAATAACACGGGTATACTTTATAGTCAGTGTTTGTCATCAGAATGCGTTTCATATTTTATACGCCACGAAAAACAAAGAAATTGCGTCCACGTGGCTTGATTTTCAGTGATAACATGTTGATATTTATGCGTTAACTCGCTAATACCGAGTAAATTGTGGTATAGAGTTCAGGTTTCGATAACACGGCACTTCTGCAGCCTCTGTTCATTCAGGAAAGTATAATATATTCAAGATATCTATAATTATGTGTGATTTTGTCACAAAATGATTATTTTCAATCATCAGGAACCGTAACAAATCAGGCAAGAACCATCACAATACCGGCGATAGAACGACTTCCGATGTAACAGTTCCTACACAGTGATGGGATACTGGCGATGCGGCCTTTAATGGTTCGATGTGTACTATAACTTAGAACTTCACAATATCCATTTTCTTGCTCCATCTCTCTCAACTTGTATCATGCATGCACATACAGGATGTTCGTGCCATGAAGCACAGAACGGCCGCTTTACGGCTTCACCAGGCAAAACATTATGCCCAATATTCGATTTATACCGGTCAACAGTGACCCATATCTCGGCACAGAACGCCAGATGGCACAGAACGCCACATGGCACAGAACGCCAGACGGCACATAACGTCATTACGACACATAACGCCATAACGGTACAGAACGCCAATCACAATTTTATCTCCAGAATAACGCTGCCAGTCCACACCGAACACTAAGCATCCATCCGTGCAGAAATTATGAATGCCTGTTACATCCTTCAAATGACTGCTTAACAGACGCTGAACGGATAACATACAGGCCGATATATTTTTTTCCAGGAATTACTTGCGCACATGACGGCATTCCTCGAACATATTCATCGATTATCTACTAACGAATACATTTATTTAACCATGCACTGAATTTCCATGTGTACACACCGAATCATCCAGGGATACCACACATGATGGATCCTGCAAACACTTCCATCCTAGGTGGAACAATCGGTTCTGTTGCACTGGAACCGAAGAACTTCCAATCCACGAAGGCTCTCTTAACCCTTTACCCAACAAACCGGCCAAAACCGGCCAAATAAAGCTTCAACAGCCTAAAATATCTTCGGTCTGTCTCAATAAAACCATACAAATATGGATATCATTGGAACCGGCTCCTTGACCACATTGTGATAGTTACAGTTATGCCCTGTGCCAATGCATTCTCTTATATATGCGAGTCGACCATAGGTCGCCTCGCATATATAAGAGAATGCATTGGCCTAAAAAAATCTTTTTTTAACACTTTTTACCATTTTTTCTTACATTCTTTAACAATTTTATAATTTTTAATGTGTTAAGCCAATGCATTCTCTTATATATGCGAGGCGACCTATGGTTGACTCGCATATATAAGAGAATGCATTGGCACAGGGCCCTTCTGTTGGGTAAAGGGTTAATCCTCCATCATTTCAAAGTAGGGCACGAATAGCCGGAAACACGCAGATCTCTCCGCTGTTTACAATCATCAGTCAATATGGACCTGAAGTCTGAAAATAAACGAATCATATTAGTGAATTCACATTCTGAACTCAACCGCCATCTATATATAGATATATAACAGTCTTCACAAATTTTAATATATCTTATTCTAAAAAAATTAAATAAATATGGCGTCCGAACACCGTGGCCAATCTGCCCCAAGAGACCGAATGACCACGCTGGTCATCCGTGTAACGAGGACCCGGATAAGTAACGACGGACGCGACTAGTCCCTCGTGCTTTCCACGAGCGATGACTTCAGGTAGGTACACACATATCGTTATTATAATACCTTGTCGGTTTCAGAAGACGATTTTGTTCTATTATTATCGTTAACAATAGTTGGTTCTCCAATTATAACTTGTTATGTCATGCTGGATTAGATATTTTAGCATCATTTGTGACACTAAACTATGAGGTTTCGATTTTATCGAAGAAAATATGTTCAAATATACTAATGAAAATTCAGAAATACGAAACCTCCTCTCTAATATATGTTGTCATGCCGGATGATGTGTGTACCGTTCACATATATAACATACCGTAGAAATTTCAGGATTGCTATAGATGCAAGTAAGATGGACTTTTATTCGCGTTTCCAGCAACTTTGGTAGTAACGAGAACCCGTTGAATTTGCTGTGGGAAAGTAACTGGATGCGAACATTTGTAACGACGGACTCGTTTTTTTTTCCTCAGAAATATTTACCTTCACACGATATGTCATGGGCATATATGGTCATGTTTGAAAAAACAATAAAGGTAAAATATTTAGGATATGTCCAATTAATAATCAGATTTTATTTTTGCACAAAATATTTGGAAATATACTATAACACACCGGGGCGTGTCCTTATCGTCTCCTTTGGGGCGGATGATGCATGTCGATCTGGATGTTTCCAACTGTACCCCCTTGAAACAAACCAAACACTCCTAAAAGTTCTAAAAATTACATTTGCACCCCATACATTAACAATAGCCATGAATGAGACGGCGCGTCTTGTTATTTATAAATTCCTATTTTTCATTTGCAGGCGGAGAAATATTAGTGCCTATTGAAGGCGAATTCCTGGAAGTCGATGACAGGGGTGTAGGACGTTTCGGCACCTGGACCTGGTTTTCTGGAACCTGTTTTTCTGGACGTTTCGGCACCTGAATTTTCTGCACTTGGTTGTTTCGGCCCAGGTTTTTGGACGGTTCGGCCTTTCTAGAGGCCAACGCCCATGGATTCTCTCAGATCGACGTCCACTGCACCGAGACAAGCAGACGAGATGATTGCTATTCAGTGCTCCGAGCCACAGACAACCGATGTACCATCGAACATCAGACTCGATCGATTTGTCTTAAACTTCGATCGAGGCTGGAATGTGGCAGACCATTCGACAGCGTTTTCCGGGGTACCCGATTCAAGGTTGTGCTTTCCACCGGTCATGCATAAGCCGTGTTCAAGATGATTGACAATAATTATTCAAAGAATACAAAAAAAACAGAGAAGAAAACTCATTTATTCGCTCTGACAGATACTGTTTTCAAATAAACGCTCTTTATTTATACCATATCAGGAATAGACTAACATGGAACGCTCTTTTCCTGAAAGCTTCTGTCGGCTTGTATATCCACACCTGGAGACATTGCTACATGCATGTTCATAACATGTTGTGCTAACAGTGCTATTCCGTTCAGTATTCGTTCCTTGTATGACTTGTGGACTTTATACGTTCACCATCGTTACCATTCATTCCACCCAGTGTTTGTTTTGTTTCCATGTTACATATTTTATCACATTTTATTGAAATAAAGAATAAAAAAACAATTTAGTCTTTAATTTCCGTTGGTTCGAAAATTAGCAGGTGCCGAAACGTCCAAAGTGTCGAAAAATAAGGTGCCGAAACGTCCAGATGCCGAACGGCAACCTCAGGTGCCGAAACAGCCAGCATTCGATGACAGCCTAGCTTCCCGGTGACACCGCCTTCTTGTGCTGGTAACCAACAGTTCCACGACTGTGGAAGAAATATATAAACCTGCAATCATTACGGCAACATTCACTTTCTCATATAAAAGACAAGCCAATGTCGTGTATAACTATCTTGTCATAAACGTTTCCGGTCGAGTGACGAATTCAGGGCTCACAGATCTGGCCACCACCATAATGTTCTCTACGATAAGTGTGTGATACAGATCCTCTGTCGTCAGGGTTGTCTAAAATGAACCGAGACCCCCTACACCCAGACATCAATCTCAGAAATTTGCCACGAAAAAGGCGATATCCAGAATTTAAGTGATGTATCCGGATATCTCATCTGAGATGCATTGGAGCACTGGAACCAACGGACAACGTCAAGTAGAAGGTTGTATGCTACGCTGTTCGTTGGAAATGTTCCCCATGCTATTAGTTGACAAAAAACTTTAAAGATTTTTGTGTGTCCACAATCAGTCAGTCGGCGATATAATGTTTGTATTACGTTATCAAGCTGCATACGGAAGGTGTCGAAATCCAGTGACTCTGGTTGTTTATCAGGGCTGGTGTTGTTGCCAGTGTTGATGTTAGTGATGTCGGCACTGTCCGAGTTGCAGCTGCTGCAGTGTGAATGACGTTGTCGATGTTGTTGTTGCTGTTTGTGCTGCTATTATTGGTGGTCTTAGGGTAGTAGATGTTGTTTATTTCATACTGATGGTCCTGTTTGTTCGTTGTAATTTTTCTTTTCTTTATGGCATTTTTATGTCGGTGAATGATGTTATTGTCGCTGGATAATATTATTTGTTTGCTGTTGTCCGATGGAATTATTCCTGGGTGGCTTATGTTTTTATATACAAACTTTTTTTCCTGTTTTATTGTTGAGATTGAGTTCCGTGTTCGGGTGTGATGTGGTGGCATGGTCAACCGTGTCAGCCAAAGTGGTAAATGTCAGTTTGCAGTTGTAACATCGGAATGGGGTAGCTGCTATCTCGTCCATTCCTGTAGAATAAGAGAATTCAAGCGTTAGACTGTATTTCATTTGCGACCCCTTGGAATTTTCCATCTAATATCACAAATCTCACACTGGTTATAATAAATCGATAACTTAACAAGTCTTATATGGTTTGGACATTCTATAAGGCCTGAAATGTTCAACAACAAATTTACTGTTTCAGTATCACAACATGCCTGCTGGCATGGGTTAGTGATCTCCACACACGTTTAATTTGCATCAGGGTCCCGTATTAGCTTGAGTGATAATATCTCGCCGATGGCTAGGGTCCGAAATCCACCCAGCCACGTGTCTATCGATAGAAAACATTCATATACACTCTTAGTTGTGCAACGAGAAACCGAATAATGGTGAGAGGAAGCACACAAGTCTCCTGACAACGTTTCGTCTGTTTAAAATTTGCTGCGAAACAGATGGTTAACAATGCGGCAAATAATGGTAAAACACATAAACATGTGATTGCTTATACATTCAAAACATTCATGTTTCTAAATACATTGTTTGTCGGAATATTCGCGTCCGCGGTTACTCAATGTGATTTCTAAAGCGCGTCCAACGTTACGGGATAACGGGTCCTCGTTATTCGTTGATAATGCTAAATATTGGAATTGCTGGAAACTGGTTGCTTGGCGGTGGTTGTGTTGCTTATATTTCAATGACAGGGATCCCGGCAATACCTGAACGTCATGAATTGTTCAGATTTGCACGTGATAACATTATATATTGGGTCAATTTGCGTGCAATTTCAGGATTTTGCAATAACTTTCCTCTTTATACATTAATTGTGGACACGCTGACATCAATTTAGCACGCACCGATTTAGACTAATATTGTCCCAAAACACTACGCACACTAACACATAGGTAGATTAATTTAAAAGGCATTTACTCACCGTTTTTCTTGACCAGCCCGAGACAATTTCTTCACATGGAAGTCGCGTCCGTCGTTACTTATCCGGGTCCTCGTTACACGGATGACCAGCGTGATGACGTGACACATTCCTATTTATACCCCCGACACTTCGGGACTTTCCGTAGTGCTCCATACACACTTTGACCATTCAGCTGCCAGACTATTTGTTATGCTGATCCTAGCTTGGTAGTGCCAGGGGAAATCACTCTACTAATTTGTATTTGGTGTATTGTAACATATAGTGGTCACTGGAAAGACAAGAAAGTCGCCCAAACGATATTAAATTGCGTCCATTTATATACCCACGTCAAAATAAATAAATTTGATTCGAAACATGTCTGTGTTCTTACGTTATTAACCCTTTTCTGTGACCACCCATAGCTGAATTTGCCAAAAAATACCTTGACTTAAATGTCAATTTTTTTTTTCATTTTAGCTGAATTTTGGCAAAGTAAACAGTGACGATGTACATACAGGTTGGCGATCTGATAGCTTGTAGATACCACTTCCAGAAAATATGCCATACGATTCGCTATGCTAATTGGGCGCACTTAGGTTTCACATTGGGCGCATCTACACAATTTTCGAAAAAAATCGACAGAAAACCAAAATTGTCCCTTCACAAGAATATATTTATTGGCGGAAATCTGTGCGCGTTGGATAGTCGAACCATTTCTGCAAACTTCCAGTGTGGGCTTTTTTGTCAACATGTCATCTAACAGGGGGCAATTCAACTTAGTTTGACCCGAATCTGGTCCTTTGCATCATATTTTAGGGTATGGTCCATACTGACGTCACGCTTCACTCTCATGTCGTGCCCAAACCCGACAAATCTGCCATGGCGTTCATCTAGATTGTCGGGCGCCAACAGATATGGTCTCACATTCATTAAAGGGACATCATTGGGCCCAAAAATAGGTCGAAAATGGGAATTTTCGGTTCTACAACGAGAAGCAGAAATGGCATCAGAGGGGTTAATTTGTAATTTTATTGGACGGCTCCGGCGGTAAATCACCTGTCGTGTCGCGTGCTTTACGTTTCCAATTTGTTTCATGGGCATAATGAGCACGGGACTTGTTTCAGAGCAGAAATCTGAAAAACGACCATTTTTCACTATAGGTTACAATACACCAAATGATTTACATAGGCCTCAGTGTTAACAAATCCCGCTGGCCTGTATTCGCAGGAAAGCTTCGACCCTGCACGAGTATTTAAAATTAAAGAACGTCCTTTTAGACACACGGAAATGTGCCCAAAAGTACTTGTAAACGTGGTGGATCACACTGCAGCTTGACAAACGTTACACTACCCTTAAAATTGAGGAAAAAATGACATCGAAAAAAACACAAACACCTCCCATAAATTATTCGCCATTTGCACAGCCATAACCGTTCACCATGTGGCTATATTGATGCTGATCCTAGCTTGGGGGTCCCAGGGGAAATCACTCTACTAATTTGTATTTGGTGTATTGTAACGATAATATACCACAATATACAGTAATACATGTATACTTATTCCATATAAAGACATTGCATAACAGTTACAGACCCAATGGTTGAGAAACACATAATAATTATGATAATTGATCGTCACCATAACAGTCTTTGGCTCGATCGCTTCTCCAAAGGCCATGCCGTTTGAATAATCTGTCTGGAACACCATTATTCGCGGCTGATGTTGCTCCACCAGCACGCAAACTATGCAAACCATAATCACAAATGTTAACGAAAAAAGGAGCAAATGCTTCTTTGAATATTTCTAGTGTCCGAGTATAAGACAAATGTGTGTTTCCTGAACGTAAAACGTAACCGTTACTTGAATTGGTAATCTGTCGAAACACAAAATCGTTCGAATTCGCCGATATTCCTGCCATTTCCCAATATTTTTCAAAAGTTTTCACTGAGCAGGTATCACCACCAGTACGGGAAATAAAAACCCATTGCCCGTTTCGGTATATGTCAGTTTTTGAACTTTCAATGAAAATTTGTATATACAAATGTCTTAACTCAATATCTGATCGCCTGATATTAATAAGTTCCTTGCTGCGCAAAAATCCAGCGAATCCTATTAGCGACATGCACAAAGTTCGTTGAGATAACAAATTACAATCCATTTTGGTTGCCAATTCAAGTTTTTGAAGTAAATAACTGTTGTCTGTTTTTCTTTTTTACTGGCTGACTCAATCTTCGTTTTGCTCCCTCTGGAACATTTTTCACTAAAGAATCTTCAGTCGGGCTTTTCTGTCCCAATAAATCGTGAATGTACTTAACTCCATAAAACGCCGCAATTACAGGCGCTGAACTCTTTTCAATCACAGATGACAAATAGAGTGAAAATTGGAACGGTCTGGCTGGAAATACTTCATCAATTTTAGTTTGAACTGCCCATTCTCTCCAACGAATGAAATTTGATATATATTTTTGTCATGTTGAAATTGCTCGAGAAACTTGAAGTATGCATGTCAATTTTGGAAGCAGCTGATGTAAACACAGCGGAAAACTTTGGATATCTTCTTTATAATATTCCAATATAAAATCTATAAAATATAATAATAACATAATCAGGCTCAGCGTGCGTCTATTCTAAGTGCTAACATATCAAAATTGAGATTTTGTTCACCATACAAACCACCAGCCAATCTACTTGGAATATAAAATTCCTTACTTTTCGGTAACCACATTATTTCTTTCACAAATGTATTCCACTTACCACCTTCACAAAGAAAAGTCCAAAATGGTCCCGACACCCACATTGGCACGACCAAAGTGCCACAGACTTTGTCGTCGAACATTTTGACGATCACCCTTGATAGTAGGTGTATAAGTGGAACAATCCAATTTATATCGTGAGACCAACATGAACAAAATGCATCTATAGCATAAACAACCTGGATTCCAATATTAAGAACAGAATTTGTCAACTTTAGCGTTGTGGTACGATGCAAACAAATCGCATGAATAAGGTCCCCATTTGGAATTCAAAGTTCTGAAAATATCATGACAAATTTCCCAATCATCAACATCCTCGTCACGGTTAATTGTACGAGGTATCCACTCTGGTTCTATGTACATGTTATGCAACCAACAGAACTGGTGAATGTCAACAGCCAATGTTTGCAGATAAATTTTCATGCTCCCTTTTTGGAGAATTGCAACACCACTTTGACTATCTGAATACCACTTCACTCGCGTACCTGTGTAAATTCGATAATCTCTGCAACACCATTTTCAGCGCATTAAGTTCACGCCAAGTCTAGCTTTTACCTTGCTCGTCATCGTTCCAAACACCATTCACTTCAGACCCTCTCTCTTGATCACAATAACCACTATAACCGATTCCGCTTGCATCAGTGAACACAGATTTATAAACAAATTTATCCAAAACTGTTTTTCGATTTCATGTTTTCAATGTTTTGAATCCAAAATTGCAATTGGTCAATACTTTGTTCTGATAGAAATACACATGCGTCCCAATTATCGACCTTCGAAATATCAATACTCAAACTTTTTGTCATGAATAACTATATTGGACCGAGCACCAGTTTCATCGCAATAATCTGTCCAGCAACAGCAGCCACTTTTCGTACATAACAGGCTCGAAAATCTAAATCACCCCGTATGCTGGAAATCAGTTTTTCCGCTTTTCTATCCGGCACAGAAAGAATCATGTCAGTTGTATCGATATGGAAACCCAAATAATCAATTTTTTGCGTTGGAATCCAAGTGGATTTTTCCACCTTTGGTACGAAACCACTCGCAATCAAATCGGTTTTTACAATGCGAGCTTCAAAATCATCTTTACTGGTGACCAAAAGTCCATCATCCAAAACCATCATAATTTTTAAACCACAGCCTTGCCACTTTTAGATTAGAGGTCTTGTGACTTTCGTAAATACGAACGGAGCTGAAGATGCCAAAACATTGTAAACATAGAAAGTCTTTGTTCCACTTTCATCTGTCCACGAAAATCCAAAATATTTTGTGTCAAATTCATTCAAAGAAATGAAATGATATGCGGAATGAAGATCAAAAGTTAAGAGATAATCACCTTGTTTTATGAACGAAAGAGCAATTTCCCAATGGTCATATCTTACCGATTGTTTAGCTATGTAGGTGTTAACTGCGCTCATGTCCAAAATCAACCTCTTTTCCCATTCGTCTGCACGGAAACAGTTAGCGGATTGACAATGTGAGGTTGTGTCTCAACTAATCCTTTCCGTTCCAGTTCTCGAATCTCGCTTTGAACAAAATTGGGATTTTTGATTGCCGACTGATTATTAGATTGAATCATCCGCGGTGGAATGTCAACAAAAAAAATCAAACATATGACATAAACATAATATACATGTAGAAATATATAGATTTATGAAGAGGATTGGACAACAAGAAAAATGCTTTTTTAAAGTCCTCGCCTCGTTTTAAAGTCCTCTCCTCATTTGAAAATCAACATTCCACTTTCTTCCGATATTTGAACGAAATGCAACTCGGCCCAAATTTCTGTTCGTATCTATCCACATAGGTCCTGAATTCCACTCAATGTTTTATTTAAAGGTACCGATTCCAACAACAACCCAATCCATATAAATAAAAATTGACAGCCGCTTAATAGGATTGTGCATTTTAACTGCTATTCAATCTGCACACCAAAAGAAAAAAAGGTGCAGTATCCCTTAATATCACATTCCTCATTTAATAATCTCCAAACTGTATATCTAGTTTCAATCGTATGCACATCACACCGCCCCCACCATTTGCCAATTGTACATTCTTCTTTGCTGCTGCCATATTGCCACTGCTGAATTTTGTTTAAAAGTTATAGAAAAAATGTACATCCCTCTTTGCTGCTGCCATATTGCAACTGCTGAATTTTCTTTAAAAGTTATAGAAAAAATAGCCCACCACCACAGTCATCTCTTGTAGTTTTTTTTTTTGCTATCATCGGTCCACACATATATCGAGCACACGTCCGTATCTAATCTACCTCTTCGTTAAACCGATTATAACCCATGGTGTAATCGGTGCATCGATCTCAGTCGTAACGTCGCTAATGAATCCATGTGTCAAACGTCAACCGAAATTGCAGGACAGATGTGACCGAGCTCAATTGTTTTATGCTAAATAGTTCATGGGTAATCTGATGATCTAATTATGTATTTGACCAGGAAACCGTCCAGCAATATTGAGCTGAGAACAATCAATTGCCGCCCATGCAATAAGGCATGCCGACTTGATTGTCCGCATTGTGTCGCTAATGAGGCAGTGAGAAATACTAAATTTTTACGCCACGCTAAACCGAAGCCGTTAGCAATGGCCTTTGTCTCAGCATTAGAGGTGTCGATGGTTGCTAAATACTTGACACTGATAGAGATATCGTCGATATTAATATCCACACCGGCGGCTACGATGTACCGACTATTTGCATAAAGTAAACCGACTACACGGTGTCAAAAACAGTATCGCGATATGACTAAATACCGAAATATCGTGAAGCCCTACAAATGGGACACGATAACCATTTCGAATAACATTGAGCACGAAATCTGAATCACCAATACTTTCCCAATAAGAATAACGATCTCGCAAGCGACCTTTAACCAATATTTTAGCGTTCCCTTTTTCGTATTGCAAATAATCAGTGGTATAAACAACTTTCTGTGCTATCATACTTAACTTTTAACACAGCCGACACCTCACTTCCCGCTTGACCCAGCGATTCTCATTCTCCAGTGTGAATAACTCCCATAGATGAAGCAGCCTGGTTTGGTGTGTTTACTCCGAAATTCTCCAGCAGAACCTTTGGAAAATGGTGTGGGAGTAGAAGTAGAGCTAGAACTAAGCATACTATGATTATCATACACAGAAATCGGCTCAGACGTGTGGCACTCGTTGATACTCTTCTGCGTTTAGCTTTATATTTGTAAGCAGCTGCATTGGACGCACGAGCGATCTTCTTTTGGTCGTCAGAATCACAAATCCCTTAACCCTTTACCCAACAGAAGGGCCCTGTGCCAATGCATTCTCTTATATATGCGAGTCGACCATAGGTCGCCTCGCATATATAAGAGAATGCATTGGTTTTTTTAGGCCAATGCATTCTCTTATATATGCGAGGCGACATATGGTCGACTCGCATATATAAGAGAATGCATTGGCACAGGGCATAGCTGTAACTATCACAATGTGGTCAAGGAGCCGGTTCCAATGATATCCATATTTGTATGGTTCTATTGAGACAGACCGAAGATATTTTAGGCTGTTGAAGCTTTATTTGGCCGGTTTTGGCCGTTTTGTTGGGTAAAGGGTTAAAGGAAACCAAAGTCACGAAAACTTCAGCACAAATATTCACAATCATACGACATGGTCAACAAATCATACGACATGGTCAACAAATCATACGACATGGTCAACAAATCAAACGACATGGTCAACAAATCATACGACATGGTCAACAAATCATACGACATGGTCAATAAATCATACGACATGGTCGACAAATCATACGACATGGTCGACAAATCATACGACATGGTCGACAAATCATACGACATGGTCAACAAATCATACGACATGGTCAACAAATCATACGACATGGTCACCAAATCATACGACATGGTCAACAAATCATACGACATGGTCAACAAATCATACGACATGGTCAACAAATCATACGACATGGTCAACAAATCATACGACATGGTCAACAAATCATACGACATGGTCGACAAATCATACGACTTGGTCAACAAATCATACGACATGGTCGACAAATCATACGACATGGTCAACAAATCATACGACATGGTCAACAAATCATACGACATGGTCGACAAATCATACGACATGGTCAACAAATCATACGACATGGTCGACAAATCATACGACATGGTCAACAAATCATACGACATGGTCGACAAATCATACGACATGGTCAACAAATCATACGACATGGTCAACAAATAATACGACATGGTCAACAAATCATACGACATGGTCGACAAATCATACGACATGGTCAACAAATCATACGACATGGTCAACAAATCATACGACATGGTCGACAAATCATACGACATGGTCGACAAATCATACGACATGGTCAACAAATCATACGACATGGTCGACAAATCATACGACATGGTCAACAAATCATACGACATGGTCGACAAATCATACGACATGGTCAACAAATCACACGACATGGTCGACAAATCATACGACATGGTCAACAAATCATACGACATGGTCGACAAATCATACGACATGGTCGACAAATCATACGACATGGTCAACAAATCATACGACATGGTCAACAAATCATACGAGATGGTCAACAAATCATACGACATGGTCAACAAATCATACGACATGGCCAACAAATCATACGACATGGTCAACAAATCATACGACATGGTCAACAAATCATACGACATGGTCAACAAATCATACGACATGGTCAACAAATCATACGACATGGTCAACAAATCATACGACATGGTCAACAAATCATACGACATGGTCAACAAATCATACGACATGGTCGACAAATCATACGACATGGTCGACAAATCATACGAGATGGTCGACAAATCATACGACATGGTCGACAAATCATACGACATGGTCGACAAATCATACGACATGGTCAACAAATCATACGACACATGGTCAACAAATCATACGACATGGTCACCAAATCATACGACATGGTCAACAAATCATACGACATGGTCAACAAATCATACGACATGGTCAACAAATCATACGACATGGTCAACAAATCATACGACATGGTCAACAAATCATACGACATGGTCAACAAATCATACGACATGGTCGACAAATCATACGACATGGTCAACAAATCATACGACATGGTCAACAAATAATACGACATGGTCAACAAATCATACGACATGGTCAACAAATCATACGACATGGTCAACAAATCATACGACATGGTCGACAAATCATACGACATGGTCGACAAATCATACGACATGGTCAACAAATCATACGACATGGTCGACAAATCATACGACATGGTCAACAAATCATACGACATGGTCAACAAATCATACGACATGGTCGACAAATCATACGACATGAGCTAATCTGTGACTGATTATCTTGATTTCCCACGAAAACTTAATCCGTTACAGCAACTGTATATAGGAGTCGATCTTACGCTATATTGGGGGTTTTCTCGAGTTTCATTTCCATGGAGAATTTAAGTGTGTGCCCTCTGATATGGACAATTATTAGGTTAAGTTGACGTTACTGTATTGTGTAACAGTTGTTGATAAGGTTTAGAGGGTTTTTAGTCCCATTATGGGCGCATATAGGGCACCACAGATCAAAATTCCACATCCATACGTTTGGTCATCGTATACAGACCCCCTCCAAGCCGAAAAAACAAACTGAGTGTTGATATGTTCAGGTCGGAAATTTCGGAATTCTTGGGATCTTTGGCTATTTCTAAAGGACCTTTTATCGTACTGGGTGATTTTAATTTCCATATCGAGAATAAGACGGACAGAGATGCGATAAATTTCTCGAATATCTTGAAATCAATGGAACTTGTTCAACTGGTAACTGACCCTACACACAAATGTAAGCACACACTAGACCTTCTGATCACCCGCGAGTGTGACTCCAGGATTGTTTATGACATTGAAGTATTTGACATAGCTCTTTCTGACCATTTCCTGGTAAAGTTCAACATTAGGCTCCGTAGACCAAAACCGGAGAGGAAGACAGTGACTTTCCGTAAATATCGCAGCATCGATCCTTGCGATTTTTCGAACGCCATTATGTCCTCGTCTCTGTGGAGAACCCGCGATCTTTCAGTCGACGCGCTGGTTAGAAACTTCAATTCTGTGGCCCAGGAGTTGGTTGACAGTTTTTCACCTTTGCAAACTAAAACCATGGTGAACCGTAAATCATCTCCATGGTTTAATGACGACCTCCGAGCAGAGAAAGTGCGTCGTAGAAATCTCGAATTGCAATGGCGTTCCTCAAAACTTGAGATTCACAGGTAGTTGTTCGTGACACAACGAAATCGTGTCAATAAACTTATCATCGAGGCCAAGCGGCAATATTTTGCTGACCTCGTGAGCGATAACTCAAAACCGCCTAAAGTTCTATCTGATGTTATTGATAAACTACTTCACAAAAACAAGTCCTCGCCACTCCCTCAGTATACGTCATCGGTCGATCTTGCCAATATATTTGCGTAGTTGATGTAAACATATTGTATTCCAATCAAAAAATAACATGTTTAAACATTTGACAAATATTTTACAGTAAGACAGAATAATATATATAATCGGATGATTGGAAAGGGGATTAAAAAACAAGCCCAATGGCTTTTATTAAGTTTGCTCCCCTTTTGTTTCGCGCCCACTCTTCATTAGGTGTAGAGGGGGGTCGGACGGGGAGGAATGAAACTATCATAATTATAGTATAATGTTGGTGTCGTGAGAAGCAAGGAGAGCGATTGTGAAGGAGAAAGACATAGAGCGGACGTGAGAGAGATAAAGGGGATTATATGCTGGGAGAGGGGGTGGTTGTGAGGAGTGTTCAATAAATTAGTTGAGTTGTTACGTAATAGTAATAATAATGATGCTCGTCTATACTATTCTTCGTGTGTCAGGCGCCATGTGAGGGGGTCAAGCGCAGTTATTAATATGTTGCATTGGTCAATCATGTATAGTGAGGAATATCATGCTGCCGCAAAACTCGACCAGAGTCCAAAGTAATTCGCTGTCCGTACAGGTGATAGAATCATGGAAATCTTTTTGTTCTCATGATATATGTCTGAACTGCATTAAATATTTGTTTGTTTTCGCGAAGGCTAAGCTCCCTTGATCCCCGCAATAGAGTGTTTTCAGATAGGGCAATATTGGGTAGGGAGTCATATAGTTCTCGTCTGTGCTCTTGGTAGAAAGTACATTCAAAGAGATAGTGGTAAGTTGTCTCTCAAGTTCCCCACATAAACAGAAGGGGGAAATTTTTACATGATTATCTGTCAGGTCACCACTCAGGTGGCTACAATTCAGTCTTAACCGGGTATGAAGGATATGAGATTTACGGCATTTACTATGATAAAAATGGCCTGGTGGACGCATATTATCACGGCTGAGTTCCTTTTTGAATTCTTCAATTGTACTGCTGCCCTTTGTAGATTCCGGCAGTTTGTTCCATTCAGTAGTTGCCGCTGGTAAAAACGAATCCATGTAATAGTCATAGTTAATATTCGAGGGTAGTCTTATATGTTAAAATCTGAAGTTATACCTGGAATTATTGCCTGGATTGGTCCTACATAGTTTCTTAAGATTGATGGGGCAGTTCCGCGTATCATTTTAAAAAATTGGCAGAGTTTGTGTTTTCTACGACGTGAGGAGAGGAGTTCCCAGCCAGTTTCTGATAAAAGAAGCGCGTCACTCGTACTGATGGTTGCACCTGTTACTATTCGGGCCATTTCATGCTGAACCTTTTCAATGTCATCACTAAGATAATCAGGGCAGTTATCCCAAACAGGGGAGGCATATTCCAGTATTGGTCGGATAAATGTATAATGTATTTTTTCAAGCGTTACTCTGCTTAGCCTGTATCTGGGTTTACGTACTAGATTTACTCGACTCCATGCTTTGTCAAGCATAGATCTGATGTGGATACCACATGAGCCCATGTTGTCGAAAGTAAGTCCCAGATGTTTATGGCTGTCAACCTCAACAATTGTCGCGGTTCCCATGGTCAAATGTGGATGATATACTGGTGTTTCTTTCCTGGAGATTAAGAGAGATTCCGTTTTCAGAGGATTGAATTTTACAAGCCATTCTGATGCCCAACACATGAGAGTTTCGAGGTCATCGTTGATTAGTTTTGCGGCCATGGTGGGGTCTTCGATAGTAAGAAATAGAGAAGTGTCATCAGCAAATAGACGAATTTTGCACCGTATATTTTCGGTTATATCATTAATATAAATTAAAAACAGAAGTGGGCCTAATACTGAGCCTTGCGGCACACCTTCTGTTACATCTTGTAGTTCCGAACGTGTACCAGATATGACAACCTGTTGTTGTCTACATTCTAGATACAAGTTATACAAGTTTCCTCTTATACCAATTTTTGTCAGTTTGTTCAAGAGGCCACGGTGACAGACTTTATCGAATGCTTTACTTATGTCACAGAATATATATACACCGGACCTCTTTTCCGTCGTCTAATGATCGACATATATTGTCATATATTTCGGTAAGTTTAAAAACTGTTGAATCGTTGCGCATGAAACCAGCTTGGTAAAATGATAGGAGTTTGTTTTCATCAAGAAATTCCCATAGATATTTATTAATACATTTTTCATAGACCTTTGAGACGCAGCTTAGTAGAGAAATTGGTCGGTAATTTGATATAAGACTGGGATCACCACTCTTAAATATAGGTGTACCGTGTAACATGTGAACGCTTCCACTGGTGTGGGTAGTAACTGTTTTCGGTAAATGTTCTAAAATAGAATTCAAGAGGTTCACAGAGCGAGGAGCCACAACTTTTCAAAACTCTTGGACTTATTCCGTCGGGCCCACTTGACTTATTCCGCCGGGCCACTTGACTTAGATATTTTAAGACTTTTTAACGCTTTGTAAATGTCAGGGGCTGTGATTTTTATATCGCTTAACCCTTTACCCAACAGAAGGGCCCTGTGCCAATGCATTCTCTTATATATGCGAGTCGACCATAGGTCGCCTCGCATATATAAGAGAATGCATTGGCTTAACACATTAAAAATTATAAAATTGTTAAAGAATGTAAGAAAAAAATGGTAAAAAGTGTTAAAAAAAAGATTTTTTTAGGCCAATGCATTCTCTTATATATGCGAGGCGACCTATGGTCGACTCGCATATATAAGAGAATGCATTGGCACAGGGCATAACTGTAACTATCACAATGTGGTCAAGGAGCCGGTTCCAATGATATCCATATTTGTATGGTTCTATTGAGACAGACCGAAGATATTTTAGGCTGTTGAAGCTTTATTTGGCCGGTTTTGGCCGGTTTGTTGGGTAAAGGGTTAATGTGGATATGGAGTTATCCGGTTCAAGGACTGGTAGGCGTTTCCCGATGTCATCAACTGATGAAATTTTACAAAAATACGAATTGAAAGCATTTGCTTTTTCAGTTGGTGAGATCAGGAAGTCGCCGTTGGTGTTCAAGGTGGTATTGATCTATCACTGGTAGCAAATACTATTTTTTGGAGGGTTTTCCACCAAGAAGACTTGTCATGTGATGGGATATCCAATGTGTTCTCATTCTTGGTGTCATAATCACGTTTGCTTTTTCTAATAGCCGTATGCCGTTTATTTTACCATTACCGTTGTGTACATAGTTTTCATTGAAATCTCGACCTATTGTGACATTCAGGTCGCTATCGCGCGCAAGAGAAATGTTATCATTAATTTTTGTCCACATGCTTGCTGGGGAGTTGGGAGGGCGATAAAAACATCCTACAAGACAACGTTTTGTGTTAATTGTAACCTCTATCCAGATATTTTCTACTTCGTCACTGTCAAGTTCATCGCGTATTTTGAATGGTATAGTGTCACGAACGTAAATACACACACCCCCTCCTGTTCTGCCATCTATTCTGTCTTTGCGGGCAGGATCATGGTAGCCAGGAAGATGGATTTCTGAATCCGGGATAGAATGATCGAGCCATGATTCGGTTAATAGACATATGTCGTACTCCCCACTTGATGTTTCGGCCGCAAGTATATCTACTTTATTTCTGATACTCTGTGAATTCAGTACAAGTACCGAGTGATTGTGTTGTTCGGTTGAGGGGCCTGGGTTAGTCTCCACGTCTCCTGCCAGGACCAAAAGAGCCTTTGCTAAAGATACCGCTAATATTGTTAGAACTGTCACGCATGTGAAGAGGAATACAGTTGTGTGTGACATCGCAAATTTAGTGTTCAGCTTCGTCTTTTTATCATCGGAATTTGGAGAATTAGATAGTTTCTTGCCTGCCAAGATATGTTTGAGAGCGCAGAATTGTTCCATCGGGAAGAAAATGAAAACCAACAGTGTCAATGTTAAGGCAGTTATAAGATCCAGTCCACGTAAGCGTAACATGATATAAAACAAGCATGTTTTTGATTGTTTCACACAGAGACGCCCCCTCCCTGACAGCCTGACAGCAAGATTGTGAAATGCACCGATTCTTGCCCTATGTAACATTATATCACCCATTATCAAAAGTCATATCAAAATCCTGAGAGCAGTTCTGTTTTGTGCATCCTCGGTGCACAGTAACAAACATATTAATAGAGCATACTCTGGGAACACATATAAATGTATACATATCAGTGGTGTGTTTTAAATTTGTTTTCAACCCAGTCTGCTTGCCAGGTAGGTGTGAGTAGGTAGGAGAAAGAGAACAGAGTAGAACAGAAGGGCAGTTGAGTATAGTGAATGAGAGTATGATATAGTGAGTGACAATAGAATGTATACCAATCGTGGTTGTGCAGGCCGATGGGTTTTTTGAGGAAGTTTGCGAAGTTCTTTGTAAACAAAATCGAGAACATCCGATGCAATATGGTTAGTAACAATGAAACACTCAGCTGGGAATCTCTTCAAACGAGTGGTTCATCAAGGGGACTGAAAAAGCTGACGTGTTTCAAGCAACTCACATCTGATCAGCTGTCAGACATTATATCGAAATCTCCATCAAAACAGTGCCCTCTCGACATTATACCAACAAAGTTATTGTCAGTTATTGGTAGTTGTCAGTTCATTGCGAAAACAAAAACTTGACAGGGCCGGTCATATATTTTTACATTGGGGTAGGGGCAAATTTTTCGAAAAAAAATATTCTTAACGAAAGTAGTCTATTAAGGTATGCGCATTCCATGAGTGAAGTTGATCATAAAGCAAAACGAAATTTTGAAATCCGATTAGAAACACCAGAGAAATTCCTGGAAATTCGCATTTTTGCGCTGATCTGCTAACGACCGCAACTCCTCTGAAAGTATCCGACATTAAAAGCCTTATCACACGCTGGTGTGACCGGAATAAAGAGCGCAAGTGGTGCGCCAAAATCTGCCAGGTTCGGTTCAGTATTGTGGGTTTGGGGAGGGGGTGGTCCCAGGTCCCAATTTTGTTTGGTCTCAGAATCAGATAAAACTTGGAATATAACATCTACCATACAAGCTGATTAGGAAACTGAAAACAGATCGTTAATCCGTTGGAAAATGTCGGAGATTTGGTCCCTCAAAGTTTAAAATTGGGCACATATGCTTGTCAATTTCAAAATGTTATTCGTCTCTGAATCAGATGAAATCCATACCATTGCATCTCTGAGAGCAGCAGATCACAAAACTGGAAACAGTTTTAAAATCCGTTGGTAAATAACGAAGTTACGGGCCCTCAAATTTCGCATTTTGAGCCCAGGTTGACAATGTGCTTATCCCGTCACACAGTTTCGAGGCAGGGGAGGGGTCACTCCCATACACTTCAGATGAAAATACAAAAGCCAGGATAACATATGGTCACACAACTGAACATTTTGTATTACTAAACTGCGATTCTTTCATCTCAATATTTGCTCTATTATTATACTTCCATGGTGTAACCAAGGAAGTATATTGTTTTTCTATTGGGGCCGTTTTCCGTTTTATTGAAAATACTCAGAAACTAATTGGAGGAGGACCGTGAAATCTCTAGGGAACGTAGGCATCTAAGGGATACTGAAAATGAAGGTATCACGATGTCGCCAGAACGCTTCGCCACGGAATGAAATTAAAAAAAAAATTATTTTTCACTATTATTATTATTATTAAAATACTCCACACTTTTATAATCACAATATTTCGGAAAGTATGAGCAGTAGAAAACTAAAAGTTGGTAAGTATGTTGGGGCAAATGAGTTTTATGCCTTAGTCGCATAACGAATATTGTCCGCGCTTTCTTCGCAGAGTTATCTCCCCTTATACGAAAACATGTCATTTTATTATCTAGGAAATTATAAGGAGCAGAGCATCGAAAATTGGACCGTATGCACAACTCGATATGCCCTACAAACCAACGGCATCAAAACTTGTGTCCGAGCTTTTCCTGAGGAGTTACCGCCCATAAATAGGCAAACCTCAAATTGGTTGTACTCAGCTGTTCTTTTGTATAATTGTAGATAACCGAATTCGGTTTTCGCAGTCCTCTTGGTAGTTGTCAGTTCATTGCGAAAACAAAAACTTGACAGGGCTGGTCATATATTTTTATATTGGGGTAGGGGCAAATTTTTCGAAAAAAAAATTTCTTAACGAAAGTAGTCTATTAAGGTATGCGCATTCCATGAGTGAAGTTGATCATAAAGCAAAACGAAATTTTGAAATCCGATTAGAAACACCAGAGTTGTTGGTCCTGGAAATTCGCATTTTTGCGCTGATCTGCTAACGACCGCAACTCCTCTGAAAGTATCCGACATTAAAAGCCGTATAACACGCTGGTGTGACCGGAATAAAGAGCGCAAGTGGTGCGCCAAAATCTGCCAGGTTCGGTTCAGTATTGTGGGTTTGGGGAGGGGGTGGTCCCAGGTCCCAATTTTGTTTGGTCTCAGAATCAGAAACTTGGAATATAACATCTACCATACAAGCTGATTAGGAAACTGAAAACAGATCGTTAATCCGTTGGAAAATGTCGGAGATTTGGTCCCTCAAAGTTTAAAATTGGGCACATATGCTTGTCAATTTCAAAATGTTATTCGTCTCTGAATCAGATGAAATCCATACCATTGCATCTCTGAGAGCAGCAGATCACAAAACTGGCAACAGTTTTAAAATCCGTTGGTAAATAACGAAGTTACGGGCCCTCAAATTTCGCATTTTGAGCCCAGGTTGACAATGTGCTTATCCCGTCACACAGTTTCGAGGCAGGGGAGGGGTCACTCCCATACACTTCAGATGAAAATACAAAAGCCAGGATAACATATGGTCACACAACTGAACATTTTGTATTACAAACTGCGATTCTTTCATCTCAATATTTGCTCTATTTTTATGCGAGCCAGGATACATTTAACACGATCGCGATTTTACGTAAAACGCCGTCACGGGGGAATTATTGGCAGCGGCTATTCGCCATCAGATGGCAAACTGCGATTCTACCGATATGCGCTATTTGCCATCCGATGGTATTTTAAAGAGGAAAAAACATATCATATCATCACAATACGGCCATATAATAAGAAATCGCTCAATTTTGAAGAAGTTTCGTATAATTAGAGTATTTAGTGGCACAAGCTGTCGCCATGTGCCCACATGATCACGATTCCTTCCCGCCTATACCGAAAATTGGCAGCTATGTTTTAACAGAAATTCGGGAACAAAAATTGTAGGCTCCCATCGAGAGGTCACCCTGAGGATACATATGAAGTTTGGTGATGATCGGATGAGGGATGTGGCCTTTTATATTTAGGGTGTGCCAACGGATTTAGTGATGCAAAAAGTTAAATCCAATATGGCTGCCAGCCGCCATGTTTTTCAACGAAAATCATTAAATTTCAATAGCTACCATCTAGATGTGATGCTAAACATGCCTGTAAATTTTCAAAACATTTCGCCAATAATTGTGGGTTGCATGGTGTGCCGGTGCATTCAAATGCGAAATCAAATATGACCGCTGGCGACCCATGCTTTTGAGCATAATGAGGGGATAATTTCATTAGGCTTGCAGAAAGTTGAAATGTCTAAGTAATACTAGATGTCAAAATGAAGAGATATATATGGGGAATCGAAATGTGTGCCCTCTGCTATGGACAATTATTAGGTTAAGTTGACGTTACTGTATTGTGTAACATTTGTTGATAAGGTTTAGTGGGTTTTTGGTTCCAGTGTGGGTACACAGAGGGTACAACAGGTCGTTTATGTTTTCTTGGGGGTTTTCGTTTCGCTTCACTACACTCAACTTGGGCTTTGGATACTGATATATCCTCCCCAATAAAGCCTGACAGGCATTTCACTCTAAACCACCGCGGTGAAACCCGGTGTAAAATGCTTAACTACAATAGCCTGCCAGGCCTCTCATGTTTTCAATCGCTGTGGTAGACAAGACACTTAACAGACATTCTAGTATCATATGCAATCTTAACTCATTTCTGCATCGTCTGTATAACGGGTCTACACAGTGCCTACATAGTTGATTGTCAGGTGGAGCGAACAATGAACATTCCCCATGAAGCCAAACGTATATTTGTGTTTTATGTGTATATTTTATATAATCAAAATAAATATAGAAATCGTAATATGGTTGGTCTGTCTTAAATTGATAGTAATGAAATATATCTTATTGCATTGCTATAGTTTTATACAGACCAACAATACTCGAGACATGACGCGCGATCACGACAGGGCATGAGTTAATCTGCTAGAACATGTTCCCACACAGAGCCAGGCCATGTGGTGTTATTTAAGGTCGACGCCGCTTATCATGGCACCTCTCAGATTCCAGAGCAGACGGTGTTACAGTAAAACCGAGTGGTATTCGTGTGGAATCATTTATACAGATTACTTCTCAAAGATAGGCTGTTCAGACAAGCTTTTGTTAATACCGTCAGTGCCGTAGACTTGTCCGTCCATCCACCCCACCTCCGCGGTGCGATGTACATATGTACAACGGTTTGGTTTTACAGTTAATAGATATTATAACTGTATTTTGTATGAAGAATCACACACACCAACTTAAAAATAAAAATATTACATCTAGCTCGTGTCCAGACGTGATCTTGTGCTCATAGTCTCCAAAACATAACCTGCCAATATATTATAAATTTATGTTGTACTCTGTTTCAGCTTAGTATTCTATGTACATGCTTATTATTGACCATATATCTATAGTTTCACACCTCTTATAATTTTCTACTAGTGCGATAGAGAAATTGGGAATGTTCAGTTTGCGAATAATTTAGCTTTAAGCAGCTCGGTTTACGACTAGTTTACACTAAATTAAATTTACTGGCTTACTTTTTTGCTCAGCTGATAAATATTCACGTTTAATTTTAAGTCTAGTCAGCTTCTCCTTATGTCGGTCGTGGAATCTTGCGGTCATGCTGTCACCATTCGTGCAGGTTATCACCATCGCATATGCGTTCTCAACATTTTTTCTCATGGTTATCACCTGTGCCCAATTACAGTCTTCCAAAACGCTCTGACAGACCGGGCACCATGGGTTAATTCGGTCACAGTTGTTAACCATATACTTGTGGACGTCTATGCTTTGGTGACACCCGCGCCCGCCACCTGTGCATTTGCGCGATAGCCTTGTTATGAACGCAATGCCTCACACACTCCTCATCGAGCACGTATCTTCATTGACGTCGTTGTACCTACCAGTTCAATCATACTGGTACACGTGAACGCTTTTGCTGCCTTTATCAGAGAATACGTTGTACCTACTAGAGTCACCGATTCCTAGTACACGTGAACTGTTCTCCGGGAGGCATCTGCAGGTAGCTCGATACTGCCATGTGTGTGGTTCATTGCTCCTAAGGTGTGTAACCATTTGCACTCGTGCGCGACTCTTATCTGGCGTGTAGCCGTTTGAATACGATAGCACAGCTGCGTATCACGCGTGAAAGCCTTCTCATCCAAGGTCTGGCCGGTAACCATATGGTAATGGTACAAGACTGTCTATCATTGACATCTCTACCATTCGCGTATGCGCGAAAGCTCCTTGGATCTACTCGATATGCATGATTGTCTGGTTCCACGCTTGGTTGGCTTTGGATACTGATATATCCTCCCCAATAAAGCCTGACAGGCATTTCACTCTAAACCACCGCGGTGAAACCCGGTGTAAAATGCTTAACTACAATAGCCTGCCAGGCCTCTCATGTTTTCAATCGCTGTGGTAGACAAGACACTTAACAGACATTCTAGTATCATATGCAATCTTAACTCATTTCTGCATCGTCTGTATAACGGGTCTACACAGTGCCTACATAGTTGATTGTCAGGTGGAGCGAACAATGAACATTCCCCATGAAGCCAAACGTATATTTGTGTTTTATTAGTATATTTTATATAATCAAAATAAATATAGAAATCGTAATATGGTTGGTCTGTCTTAAACAGGTCGTTTATGGCTATACTGGCTACCAGTAAAACGCAGTCACGGCGAATTCTTTAGACGTTGTGACACCAAATTACGAGTGAACACATCAAATGTCTATCAGCCACCTGACGGAATTGACTTATCCAGGAAATCCCCCACGAAAATGCCGATTAATTCGATTCAAATGAAAACTAAATCCGAGAAAATCCCCAATGTCACAAAAAAACACTCCTTATGGTAGCTATACAATCACACGGGGTGATCACAAATCTCTTAACCCTTTACCCAACAGAACGGCCCTGTGCCAATGCATTCTCTTATATATGCGAGTCGACCATAGGTCGCCTCGCATATATAAGAGAATGCATTGGCTTAACACATTAAAAATTATAAAATTGTTAAAGAATGTAAGAAAAAATGGTAAAAAAAAGATTTTTTTTAGGCCAATTTAATGCATTCTCTTATATATGCGAGGCGACCTATGGTCGACTCGCATATATAAGAGAATGCATTTGGCACAGGGCATAATTGTAACTATCACAATGTGGTCAAGGAGCCGGTTCCAATGATATCCATATTTGTATGGTTCTATTGAGACAGACCGAAGATATTTTAGGCTGTTGCAGCTTTATTTGGCCGGTTTTGGCGGTTTGTTGGGTAAAGGGTTAATGGAAACCATGCAGTCACCAAAACTTTATCACAAATATTCACAATTACGACACGGTGGACAAACCTCACGATTTGCGCTAATCTTTGAGTGAGTATTTCGATATAGGAGTCAATCTTATGCTATAACCCTTTACCCAACAGAACGGCCCTGTGCCAATGCATTCTCTTATATATGCGAGTCGACCATAGGTCGCCTCGCATATATAAGAGAATGTATTGGCTTAACACATTACAAATTATAAAATTGTTAAAGAATGTAAGAAAAAATGGTAAAAAAAAAGATTTTTTTTAGGCCAATGCATTCTCTTATATATGCGAGGCGACATATGGTCGACTCGCATATATAAGAGAATGCATTGGCACAGGGCACTATCACAATGTGGTCAAGGAGCCGGTTCCAATGATATCCATATTTGTATGGTGTTATTGAGACAGACCGAAGATATTTTAGGCTGTTGAAGCTTTATTTGGCCGGTTTTGGCCGGTTTGTTGGGTAAAGGGTTAATGGGGATTTTGTCGGGTTTCATTTCAATGGGGAATCGAAATGTGTGCTCTCTATTGCGGACAGTTATTAAGTTAAATTGACCCTACTGTATTGTGTAACCTTGTTTTTGCAGTTTTTGAAAAAGTTTAGTGGGGTTTTGTCCCTCCCATTGTGGGCGCACATAGGGCATTAAAGTTCATTCATTTCTAAACTGGTTACCATATATGCGAGCCAGGATTCAGCAAATCTGATCGCGAATTTACGTAAAACGACGTCAAAGCGAATTCTTTAGACGTTGTGACACCAAATTGCGTGAACACCCCTATGCCTATCACCCAGTTGACGGAATTGACTTATCCAGGAAATCCCCCACGAAAAAGGCTGATTATTTCGATTCCCCACCAAATCTAAATCCGCGAAAATCCCGAATGTCACAAAAACAAACCCCCTTGTGGTAGCTGGCTAAACAATCAAACAGGGCGATCACAAATCTCTTAATGGAAACCAAAGTCACAAACACTTTTTCACAAATATTCACAATTACGACACGGTCGACAAACCTCACGATGTGAGCTAATTTGTGACTGATTATTTCGAGTCCTCACGAAAACAAAATCCGAGCCAGCTTTTCTGTATAGTAGTCAATCTTACGCTATATTGGGTATTGTGTCGGGTTTCATTCTATGGGGAATCTGTGTACCCTGTAATATGTAATATTATAGGTAAGTCACGGAAACATTGTTTATCCATCAGTAATCAGCTCGACCTATTTGATACATACGTGACACCCATTCTCCTTTATGGCTGTGAGGTATGGGGGTTCGATAATAATGACATACTCGAGAGCGTACAAAGAAAATTCATAAAACATATTCTTGGACTGAGACCGTCGACCCCAAATTTTATGATATATGGTGAAAGTGGCAAACTACCACTTGAAATAATGATTAAAGTCAGAATGGTTAAATATTGGTGCAAGGTTGTCAATAGTGGCGCTGATCGATTTCCCAAAGTTCTACTGAAATTGGCACAATCCATATCTGACGACCCCAATTTTCAAGATAGCAGTTTCCCCTGGCTAAACCGAATACAGGGGTTACTAGATGATTTTAATCAACCACACATTTGGTGCTCAGGACGTGTAACCGACGTTAACCAATTAGTCTCATACGTGAAATGCGGTCTAATAGCAGAATTCAGAGATACATGGGAGAGAGATATCCACAATAGCAGTCGGGGTAGAATTTACCGAATATTTAAACACAGTATATCCTTTGAAAGTTATCTCGACATCCTGAATCACACCAATAGAAGTTTATTGTGTAAATTCCGTACGAGTAACCATAAACTACCAATCGAGACAGGGCGGTGGAAAGGCTCTGATCGCCGTGACCGGATTTGCCCATTATGTGACTCTGGGGAAGTAGGAGACGAATTCCGCTACCTTTTTAGCTGCACAGATCTAACAATTCATCGGAATCGCTTGTTATTCCAACTCATGGGAAGACCAACAAATACCATAGTGATGAGCGAACTCATGAATGAACAAAATCCGAAGGGTCTCCGCAAATTATGCGATTTCATCAAGTTAGTAAACCGCAAAATTTCTGACATTCAGTGAATAAGCACTCAAGTTAACTTAGATTTATTTCAGAGTTGTTGTTGCTGCTGTTGTTGATATTATTATTACTATTAGTAGGGTTCTTTATGATACTATCGTTTGTGCTAATCAAATCACCGATTAAGATCCCAAGCATAAGGACTTATGGATAAATGATTTGAAGTTAATATATATAGACTCGTGGCAGTATACAAGAAGATATATACATAATTATGTTAAATTATTTATACACATCTGCGGATGCATGTTTGTTTATATTGAATGTATTTGACGTTATAACACTTATATATAGTGACGAAAATTGTTCACCGGAAGTCCACATGCTATTGTATATAATGTACATATTGTAAATGTGTTTTCTCCATACCATTATTATAAGGTGATGAGAATAAAGAATTGACAATGTATGAAGAGGTGATGGGTGAAGGGTGAGAGAGAGAGTGTTGCTTGTGGGGGTATTTGGTGCGGGCCACCAACCCATGCGTCAAATTGTCCCAAATCCTTACCGTTCTCGAAAATGTTCATAACCCATATTCACCCCTCGGGTTGGCACCCGCAGGGTGTGAGGGCGTGGTGGGTTGATTGTTTCTATGGGGTATCTGCTGTTCCAAAAAGGTAGCAATTTGTGATTCACTTGGTTATAAACAAATGTTACTTAATGGAATATCCCTGAAACTATACCAATGTAATAATAAATCTAAATTTAGATAAAGGGAATGTAATGCTGCCCTCACGTCCCACTTACTGTTTCTTACTGAATTTGTGCATATCACAAATAATTATGTCCAGCACTGACAACAAGATGCAATACATGAGTATAAAATACCATACATCTTTTCAGTGGCAAAGACGAAATTTATTGAAATGCAAATATTTTAATCCCTGGAAATTCTAATACAAAATATTGAAATCCCTGAAGTTAGGAAAAAAAACTTTCATCTCTGAAATTTGGCCGCCATCTTGGCAGTCATTTTGAGTCAAAGTGACAATTTTGGATCCATTGAAATGGAATATTCATAAGTAAAGATATACGTTCTGTAAAATCATATTTTTGAGGGATCGGAAGGGCCTTGGACCCACATAATGACATATTGCATTGCTCCAATGAACAGTTAACAGTGAAAAGTACAAAATAAAGTCGCAATTCTCAACCAGTTCCAAACAGCAGAAGCTGATCTAGAAAATATTAGTAAAAAAAAAAATAGTCACATTGGCCACTTCCGGTGGCCATTTTTGGTGGCCATCTTGGACCTGAAAGATCCATTTTGCCCTCATCATGGTGGCACAGCTTCACAACAATATATACATTTGTATACATTTGTCAAGAATTTCTCTCTATTATTTACATCAAACTAACTTAACCCTTTGCCCAACAGAAGGGCCCTGTGCCAATGCATTCTCTTATACATGCGAGTCGACCATAGGTCGCCTCGCATACATAAGAGAATGCATTGGCTTAATACATTAAAAATTATAAAATTGTTAAAGAATGTAAGAAAAAATGGTAAAAAGTGTTAAAAAAGTGTTTTTTTAGGCCAATGCATTCTCTTATATATGCGAGGCGACCTATGGTCGACTCGCATATATAAGAGAATGCATTGGCACAGGGCATAACTGTAACTATCACAATGTGGTCAAGGAGCCGGTTCCAATGATATCCATATTTGTATGGTTCTATTGAGACAGACCGAAGATATTTTAGGCTGTTGAAGCTTTATTTGGCCGGTTTTGGCCGTTTTGTTGGGTAAAAGGTTAAAGGTTGAGGGTCATAACAAGGAAGAAAATGAGTGGGGTGAAATTAAGTCCTGTGGTGTAGGGGTACCATGTCAGCTTTCGGAGTATTATATTTGTATTGTCATTGCCATCGCGTGACCGTTTGACCTCTGGTGACGATGAGGTGAAAATCCAATCACAATGACATCGCTTATTTGGGACAATGTTTCCCCCACCCTATCATAATCAGGGGGGTTCCGGGAACGTATGCCGGGGTGGGTGGTTGGTCGATGGGACCAACAAACAATTTTTTCCTGCAAGTCTTTTTGACTGTTTTTGCAATGAGTTTGGCTTCAAACACATTAGAATGTCAATATTAACATAAATGAAAAATTTCATGGTGATCAGACAAACAGTATAGCCTGTAGCCCAAGCTAATGGATTGAATTTTGAAATCCAAGATGGCCGCTGGGGTGGGTGGGTCACAACAAGGGTCGAAAAGACAAAAATCAGCATACGTGCCTGAACAAACTTTCCGACCCCCCCCCCCCCCCCCCCCCCGTCATAATCGGGAAAAACTGGTATCTGAGTAAGGTAAATATTTGCTGTTAACATCATTTACCCTGAACAATACACATTATGGTGGTACATGAAAATACAAAAGAAATTCAGTTATGGGGGTGCACGAAGTGTTCCACCAGTCCATGGACTATTGTGATCACTATTGAATTAGGGGCGTGTCTGTCGTAACGATATGGGAAAAGCGGAAGCAATATCGAGTGTATGTAAATATATTGTAATGTCTTGTTAGTTGTTCAGAAAATTTTCGTTTCCGAAGGATCACTTGTTTTCGTCTGCGTGGAACATTAAGAGTGTTTCTTGTTAGTCAATATCTGAAATGATAACATTAAGAGAGTGGGTCTCATTTCTGACGTCTGTTGCGAAAAATCTAAGATGCATGGAACAGTACTATGGCCATGGCTAGGTTTTTTTTACCAAAGTAAGTCTATCAAAATATGTTGACAGTTACTTGTAATTATCGACATGTCTTGATCCCTCCTTCTAAATGCGTGTATTATGTATTCGTGTGGTTATTCGAATGAACCTCGCACGTTTAAGTAGAATAGTAACATTCAAAAAAAAAAATTCATATTTTCATGAGCACTCGTTGTGACCTTATTTGTTAGCAGGGGGCCACATGGGAGTGCTGCATTTTAAAAAAGTTAGAAAAAACAAAAACAAAGAACGACAATGAGTGAAGCAGTTGTTCCTGTGCGACCTGTCATCTGCACCGACCTGTGTCGACCACAACTAATGTGACACCAAATGATCAATCATATGATCGGATGAACCGAACGACTGTACCTGCTAATAGATGATAAATTATATTACCTTTCCGTTAACTATTGGAACTGTGCATGGACGTAAATGAGACCATATACATCGCTGAACTGTGTGTGACGCGTCAGTAGCGAAATAGATCTGCCTTCTCCCACTTAGGAGATTAGTTGCTGTCAGTGTTCAACAGTTCGGTGTCATGGGGACAAACATGGTCAATTGTGGTATGTATACTTCTCCATTATAATACATGCCGACACTTACATATATACTTTCAGAGGTCCACATAATATTCGAGGACCCAATTATTTCTTTTCCGAGATGTCAATATATGAATTTTATATGAGATGTGGCATGAGGTATAATGATAAAAAATACATTCAACCATGCAGGATGCCATCTGTAGTTTAGAAGTATAAACTGATATAAAATCCTACTGTTTACTTCTCAAATAGCTTTTGACACAATCAGTAAATAGTGGCTGACACTTCAAATACCTTAAAAATAAAATAATAGTATATCGAAAACCCGATTTTTTGTAGGCCCATGCAAAGTACACCTGACCTTAATAGTGACCCTGAACAACACAGAAAATAAATCAATCACCCGGTTCTCGAGCGACAGATATTTATCCAATTTCTATTCAATTTCAATTGCTATTTGTCCAATGATATAGTCTATACTTCGAGAACGTCAATTGATACACTTGTTTTCTTAACGACATCACAATAGTTTTCGGTCACAGTCCGAAACGAAAACGAAGCGATCGTTGTGTATTTTCCCCGATTGCTGTCGAACCAATATTTACAATATTTAAAATACAGTTTCAATATGGTTAAATTGACTAATTATATTATATATGGTAAATCCAGAACGTCAATTAATGAAAGCTGCAAACCTTACATATTACACACCATCGATCACATTAGCTGTCTAATAAACGAAATTTAAAGTTCTTCTGAAGACAAAATATTAATTTATTTGTTCTTTAACACCATTGTTGTTGCTAAAGAAAGCCCATTTTCGAACAATAATATGTCAAGGTAATATCTAGTATCGCTGCTTCGTCTTGTTTTTAAGTTGAACAGTTGCTGCTAAAATTGTCTGAACACAATGTGTGCCTTTAAATATTTATTACGCCACAAGGTGGTGTAAGTTGTTTTACAGATTTTTAGTCGAGTTTTTTTTCAAAACTCGACTTATAGTTTGATGAGGGACGGTGGGCGGGCGGGCGGGCGGCGGGCGGGCGGCGGACGGGTTAGAGTTATGGCCCTTAATTAGTCATTTTTCACGAATTTTCAGCTCGTTAGCGCGATAACTTCAACAAACGTTATCCGATTTGATTGAAATTTGGTATATAGGTGTCTCCCAAAAATATTTCGGATGAGTTTGAAAACCGGCCTGGTCCGATAAAAGTTGATAGAGTTATGGCCCTTAATTAGTCATTTTTCACGAATTTTCAGCTCGTTAGCGCGATAACTTCAACAAACGTCATCCGATTCAACTAAAATTTGGTATATAAGTGTCTTCCAATAATATCCTGGACAAGTTCGAAAACCAGCCTGCCCCAATAAAATTTGATAGAGTTATGGCCCTTAATTAGTCATTTTTCGTGAATTTTTAGCTCGATAGCGCGATAACTTCAACAAACGTCCTCCGATTTGTTTAAAATTTGGAATAGACATAATTGCCAAGAATATTTCGGACGAGTTCGAAAACCAGCCTGGCCCGATAAAATTTGATGGAGTTATGGCCCTTAATTTGTCATTTTTCGATTTTACCTATTAATTAGTCTACCGATACTGATGCACACCAATTGGCGGTAGCCACCGGCGGTAAGCCACCGAAAACGAGACACAGCATCTCTGATGCCACCTCTTGTGATATTCTGTGGTCGACTGGGCGAAGGCATTGTGGAAGAATTTTTTTTTGTACCTTACTCAATCGTACCGATAGAATCACGTAGGTGCTGAAATTGTAAAGTTAACGCCACCGGTGTATAATATGTTCTTGAAAATATGACTCAATCGTACCGATAGGGTCAGGACAGGCTGAAATTGTAAACTTAAAGTCACCGGTGTAATAATATGTTCTTGAAAATATAAATAATCGGATAGCCTGAAAATAATGTATAACCCATTGGGAGCCCCTGGTGTAGTGAAGTGAATTATGGGTAATTTTAATTGGAGTGCGGATGCCTGTTCTGTTGGAGTAACCGCGATCTTTTATTTTCTGTTCATCAAATCAAAATTGTATCGTATACACAATGTGTTTGTACCGATGGATGTATCGCGACTCGACTCGTTTTCGTGGTCATATAGGCCCTATATAACATATGATCACGAAAACGAGCAAAGTCGCGATATCTGATAGAATTCCAGGAATCGTACATTCACTTTCAATAGTATAGATTCTCTTAATCTGCCGAGGAATTCCCAAAAATTGTACTTTCATTTTCAATAGGATTTTACGAATTTCCACTTTCACTTTTCACTTTTACCACGCAAAGCGACCTTAGTTGACACAGATATATGACACACTGGCTGAGTCCATGACAAATAGTTTATATGTAGCATTGCTTCTTTCATTTAATTAAAGCTCACCTCGTTAAAACGCATGTCAATCGTATTTGTTTACAAATTGCATTGGGTGCGACGATTTGCAGTAGGTCCCTATTTGCGGAGTTCACTTTGCGGAAGTCCCCGAATTCGCGGAGGTCCCCTAAAATTGGCGATATATGTAGATTTTAATGAGGGAACGGGTGCGTATATGTCAATTGATACGTATTTTAAACAAATAACGAAACGATCATCATAATAGAGGTCTGTTCTATCAATTATATATGCGCCGAGTTCACTTGGTGCAAATCAAACGGCGATAAATATTCTCGTGTGCCAGAAGGACTCCTTAAAGTTGTGAATAAGATGAATATTTATTAGATGTTATTTAACAAGTCAATCAAATAATATTATTCATTAGTTAGCGCCTATATTAGCGCTAACTAATGAATAATATTTTATATTATAATTTATATTTATGGCTAATAATATGATCTTGGTGGCGTTACCATTTCTGACTATGGTTTTCTTGTAATTACATGTCACAAGTAATCTTGAGAGTAGGCCAGGGCATGGAAGAGTTACGCTCTGCCGTGTCCTGAATTGAGAGAATGATTGCGTGCATGTATTTTGTCTCTTCCTCCTTTGTTATTCTTTGTTCTCAATAAAAAGAATAAAAAGTTTATAAAAAACAAAATTGTATTACATTGCAACATAGCTTGAATATTTGTCGTTGAAACAAGCATTCTGATTGGCCGATAGCTGCTACATTTATTTTTCGATGCATCAGTGATCGGCGGGCAAATTTTGAATGGAGCACGTTGTATTGACAACGCGCGTAAAATACGTCACCGCGCTGCCGGGATTCAACCGGAAGGTTGTTTTCTATAAATACGTTTCACGGGAAGTTGTTCTGATGATTTTACGAGTAACCCCATGAAAGGTATTCAGAGATTTTTATCACCGAAAAAAAAATCTCATATCAAAGCATGTAATGTCAATAAAAAAAAAGTGCTTTTCGTGCAGTTTCTTTAAACAAAACTGGTGGATTTAATTACAATGCAAATAAACGTACCCTGTTTCGCTGGATATTAGGGGATTTGAGTACGAACAAGTTTGTGAACGAGTCGGCTGGCCGGCGAGTACACAAACTGTTTTCATGCTCGAAGCTCCGAATTTTCAACTTAACCAACTGTTAACTGGAGTGTGGATTCAGATGTGGTCTTTCTTTGGCATATTTCATTGGTGCTTACTGTCCATTGTCTTAAGCGGACATGCCACATTCGAGCTTCCAAATGTTGTCTATGTAATTTAGAATGAGGTATAAGATTGGCTAACAAATACACGACATATTGATATACCGGATTCTTATGCGCTGAAAATACTTTCCATGCATGGTCGCAGCCATTTTCCACCCGTTTTCAATGTTTCGCACAGAAGTGAAACAACGACTTTTAAGTCCACCATATCATTCGATGCCGTGCACATGGCTGTTGTTTGTTTGGGACCCAAACACCGTGTTAAAAGTTTTATTTTTTATGACTTATGTGATAAAAATAAAATTTCCCAGTTCCTTCTCCAGCCACCGTACTTATGCGTCTTTCCGGGACATATAATACCCATAGAAAGGTATAGTATTTATCGACCTATTTCGATACAGGGAAGAATTAAAAAGTCAATATTATTAGATGTATTTTTGATCGCAAACCGCCATGTGTCATTAATATAGTGACGGCGAACAAATAATTTACACCGGGAATTTGCGTCAGCCTTCATTGATTTTAGATAGATTCCGCTTCTGACGTTTGTAGTGAGTGTTGCGATTTTGCTTGTGTATACCCTTGATAACTGCATACTTCGTTTATAAATCCGTGTGCATCACGTGAATAAGACTAGACGCCAACGAGGTAACTTGCAAGAGATGTTGTAATACAATTTACAATAGAAAATATTATTATCCATCCCTTAACTAACACCATTTCCGATTGGGCAAAAGCCGCCACGTGATAGTCCTGGAAAAAGTCATATTGGACTCCCGAAAGTCATATTGGACTCCCGACTGTACAATATGACTTTTCATATTGGACTCCGTGACGTCACGAATTAACTCTATTGCCAAATGAATTGGTGAAATTGTGATGCGCGCGCAACATTGATGTATTTTAGCAGACGTTTCACTTCCGCATTGAGTTTTTTCTCACTTCCGTGTTTACTTTTCCAAATCATGCGTTCTGATGATCAATATACGGTACAGGCTTTTATAGAGAATTAAGTGCCGACAAATACCAAAAATAACCACAAAAGTTTTATTTCCAAAATTTGGATAAACATACAGATGGATAATAAAAATGTCATTATACAATGTTGTGTACAGTCAGGGATGTGGCTAGAGGGTCTCCGCTGGGGAGGCGGGGTGTCCACCTTGGGAATTTCCAACTGCACCCCCCCCCCCCTTGAGTCGGAATCATACCAACACAACTTTTTGCATAATTCCATTTGCACCCCCCCCCCTTGAGTCGGAATCATACCAACACAACTTTTGATCTAATTCCAGACAAATGCACACAGCTACCGACAACAGACCAGGAAACACCGGGCCGACCATGGTTGTTCGGCCCGGTGTGAGAAAATTTGAAAACTATACAAGAAAATCGCAAATTCTAGCATCTTGACTGGCCTCAACTGAAGCTTTCCTAGTGTTGGAAATTTCAAACCTCATGCTCCCCCTCAGGTTGAAAAATTCTTCAACTGATGACCATTTATGTCTACAAGTTTGACCAAATGTAGTAAAATATTGTTTTGCTAAACTAATTAGCAGTTTTGTATTGGCCATGTGGATGGGGCAATGACACACCGGGCCGACCACGGTTCGGCCCGGTGTGCAAAAAAGTTTGAAATCTGAACAAGAAAATCGCAAAATCCTAACATCTAGACTAGCCTCAAGCCTTCCTACTGTTGGAAAAATTTCCAACTGATGACAATTCCAATGACAATGTTGACCAATTGTATGACAATATTGTTTTCTTAAATTAACTAGAAGTTTTTGACTGGCCACGGGGGAGGGACCAGGACACAAGCTTTCCAAGTGTTGGAAATTTCCAACCTGTCACCTCCTTAAGGTTGGAAAATTTCCAACTGAATACCATTTCTGTCAAAAATTTTGACAAAAAATAGGAACATATGCAAATATTGGTCGAAAAACAATAAATTCCCCCCAATAAATTGTTTTTACCTGAAATTAGGAATTTCCAACTATTGAAAATATAGCTCTCTTCTGGGGGTGAGACACCCCCACACACCCCCCTCTAGCCACATCCCTGTGTACAGTATGTGTTTTTCTTGTACGAGTCCAGGTTGTGGTGAAAAGTCATATTGGACGAGACACGCCAGTGTCGGGTCCAATATGACTTTTCACCACAACCTGGAGGAGTTAATTCTCTATAAAAGCCTGTCACTAGTATATTGATCATCAGAATGTATGATTTGGAAAAGTAAACACGGAAGTGAGAAAAAAAACTCAATGCGGAAGTGAAACGTCTGCTAAAATCCATCAGTGTTGCGCGCGCATCACAATTTCACCGATTCATTTCGCGATAGAGTTAATTCGTGACGTCACGGAGTCCCAATAAAAAAGTGATATTGTACAGTCGGGAGTCCAATATGACTTTCGGGAGTCCAATATGACTATCACGTGGCGACATTTGCCCAATCGGAAATAGTGTTAGTTAAGGAATGGATAATAATAAAAATGTCATTATACAATGTTTTGTACAGTATGAGTTTTTCTTGTACTCGTCCATGTTGTGGTGAAAAGTCGTATTACTTCACCACAACCTGGACTCGTACAAGAAAAACATATACTGTACACAAACATTGTATAATAACGTTATATTTTATTCGTTTTAACGACACGCCGCTGTGCTAATTGTTTTATTTTTCTGACATATGCCTTATTTTGTTCACAGGGGGCCAGATGTGAGTACCGTTATCAGAACATGGTAGCGTCGAGTGAGCGACACTGAATGAACACGCTGTTCCCTGGGCGACATATCATTCACATGGAGTCGAACACAACTAATGTGACAATAACTGATCAATCATATGTAGACAACGTCTATCTCAAACTGACCACATTGATGCTCGGACTTATTGCTATTGGGACGAACTGTGCAGCATTCGTATCAAACGTGAAGAATAAGCTACTGCCACTACAGCTAAAATGGTTTCTCAACAGCATGTCCCTTTCCGATGGGCTAATTGGGGTTGTGGCTCTTTCGCTCTGCGTTTCCCATTCAAATTGGATTCTCTATCATGGAATATGTTGGAACCAGTTACTTCTTGCATCCATTGGTGGACTGCTGCATATTTCGACAGCACATATTGTGATCGTATCTGTGGACAGAGCCCTTGCTCTGTATTTCAATATACACTACCAACAACTGATCACAAGGGTACGTCTCTTTATGGTTTCTTCAGGCGCTTGGATCTTTGGAGTTGGTTTCATGATATTACTCAACTTCCGTTTTCTCGAAGAAATATTTGTGAAAAACGTTGAATTGTGTACTATTCGAGCAATGTATCTATCAAGCGCTGTCTGGGTGAGTGTCTATGTTATGGTCAGCTTCCTGGTTGTGTCGGTTTGCAATGTATATGTCCTCCGCGTCACAAAGGAACACTCCAGAAAAATTACGAGAAGAGTCGGAGAAAAAAACACCAGAACGAACGCATGTGCACACAATTCCAACCCAGAAATTACAATCATGGTCTATTCTCTGCTGTGGGTTATTTTCGCTGTTCCATATTCAATAACTGCCGTAATTGCGCAGAACATGGGAAGGAGTCACGTCATTGGTCGCATAAATGCTATATGTGGCGTTTTAAAACTATTTAACAGCGTTGTTAATCCGATGGTGTACGTAATGAGACTTCGTTCAACAAGAGACCAGCTTCGCCGGTTATGCCGATGCCTCTTTTCGCCACATCGGGTTCATCCACATACATTGGAAGATGACAATTATTAGTATTATGCCACGAGGTACGTTATACAGTATATTCGTACAGTATAACGTATATGTATAATGTATGTGTCAAATGTGTTCTATATTGTCAAATCGTATCAAATGTTCAATAAAATACATAAGGATGACAATTATCTGTGGGGACATGTCCCTATTCCGAATGTTCGCTATTCCGAAGATTCACTATTACGAAGGTTCACTATTCCGACGGTTCTCTATTCCGCAGGTTCGCTATTCCGAAGATTTTTGTTATTTTAAAGGTTAATTCTATATTCTAAAGTATTGAGATGGTTCTTTGTCACGAAGCCTATTTTTATGAAGGAAACAACTTAAAACATTGAAACAATAAATGTGATTTTTTTTTCTCGCGGGGTTCCTTCAGATTTAATGTCATTACGTATGGCGTTATTTCTCAATACATATTCACGTCACGCAGCCCACACAATTGCTATGTTTCCATACGATTTAATGTTATATCTCAATAATCTTAGAGGCAAGAATACGCCAGCTAAAGGCGGATTATAACCGTGGGACTGTAACTACATGATATACGTAGACGAATTGATAAAATTGTTATCAGAGTCACCATATGGTCTTACTATACTCGGCGTCAACTGTACTTGTCCTACACACGCAGATGACATGGTATTGCTCTCATTGAGTAGTACGGGGTTGTCGGATTTATGTAATATTTGTGAAAAATACAGTAACAAATGGCGGTACAGATATAACTCCAATAAATGTTCGGTTCTGGTTTTAAACGAATCCAAAAATGAATTTTCTAATCGAGCAAAAAATTGGACTTTGTGTGCAAATCGGGTGGAAGAATGCACAGAAACTACTCATCTTGGCATACCCATCGACAAATATGATTTCAATACTGCTTTCGTTGAACGCATTTGTGACAAACTAAGAAGTGCACTCATGATGCTAGCAAACGCAGGAGTTTATCCCGGTGGAATAACGCCACAGAGTTGCACGATGTTATATTCATCAGTAGTCTTATCTAAAAGTCTTTATGGTTCTGAATTACTATGGGATCTCAATAGAAATTGTGTTGATCGACTTGAGAAAACTCATCGATTCTGCATAAAATATTACCAGGGTTTACATAGACGAACATCAACAAATATAGCATGCGGTTTGGTCGGTATGTCGCCAATAAATGCAATAATTGAAAAACGTAAAATGTCATTTTTTGGTTCCTTGTGCAACTTAAAATCCAACAAAACCGGTAAACAATTATTTTTCACGAGATTACATCAATATCTGACGGGCCTCGTTAAATTTTCAGGGAATTTCATGGCCGATATCATTTTTATCTTTGACAAATATAAGTTGACAGGGGAACTGGAAGCGTTTATTCGTCATAGATCCTTTTTAAATCCGACAACATGGAAGCGAAAAGTCAGACAACGTTGGTCGGAAATAAACGATGCAGAATGGACACAAAACATATTAAGCGATAATAGACTTATTCGGTTCCATGACATACATTCCAGTCGTCATATGTCCCAATTATGGCAAAATTGTCGAAAATTCCCCCCAAAAAAAGAGTCATATTTAATTGTTGCGCGACTGTTGTCTATATTACAAACCGAAGAAGCAAATTGCTCACTCTGTCGATAAAAATACACAGATATAGTGTCCCATGCATTAGTGGAATGCTCCTCGTTACATCGTGATAGGGATCTTATCGAATATGAACTACTAAATGAATTTCACGTGGACGTTTATCTAAAATTTGACTCACTCGATACTGAATCTAAAACACGCATATTTCTATCTAGATGTAATGATCTCGTACATGAATCCGCAGAAGTTGAAATTTATCTAATCGACTTTTTTGTGAGGAAATGTGCTTATCTGTGGAAATTATATGTTGACCGAACAGCAGCTGAGAATGTTTAAGTGTAAGTGTATACGCGTCAACAGTATAAAACTTTCGCAAATATACATGGCATATACAATATGAGCAGCGCTGACATGAGAGGAATATATCGTAATATCAGCCACAACAACAACAACAACAAAAATTAAATAATGTCAGCCGCAAAAGTCAATTGAATTTTATGCTACCTATGCCTTTATCGATATCTTGCATATTTATGTTACTATAATGATTGTATGCTGAATGTTTATGGATACTTGTCATGTTGTATAATTATGTAAAATATGATAACAATTCAATGTGTTGTGTGTAAATGTTGAGACGACAGTCTCTATTATTGTTATATATTTTGATATCTTCGGAAACGGAGGAAATAAAGATATATATATAACATGCTGATAGCAGTATATCACTGAATAGACGGGTATGAGCGGAACCTAACTGCAATTGTGACTTTGTATTGACTTTAAAGGCCCACCTAATTTTCGAGTCACCAATTATTTTTTTATAGTCTTGCTATACAGTTTTAATAACAATATATGCCATAAAATATGATTAAAATACTATAATTCATCACCATTTGAAATGGCTGTGTCTCAGAAGATGCCCATAGGGAAATAGAAAACAGCTGAAATCATAAAAAGATTCCCCACGTTATGGCTCCAAGAATGCAACAGAATTCAAACTAAAAATGTATTTTCAATGGAAGGGGAATAACACTATCTTTAAAATATAGAGTTATTACCACTTCATTGAAAATAATACACAAAACCAGATGAAACTGAAGCACAAAAACACGTCGGTAACTCAACAAAAACAACATGTTCACAGTGTATTACATCGGATAAGTTGATAATACAATGTTAGGGAGCTTCCAATTTCAAATGGTTTACATACTGGCATATATTTTATATATGTGATCTGGGGGTTCGAAAAAAGTAAATGAGCCTTTAATGTTGATGTTTCTTTCAAATACAGATTGCCAGTTCGGACAGACTGTAGCTCTTACATGTAGTTTATGCAGTCATCGTGTTTTCAACTTTCCATAATATGACAATTTTGGAATTAGAATGGGGTGTATAAATGTACGAAATGTGAATACTAGCGTAATAGTATTTTTCATTCCTCGTGTGGTTTTTGTGGGGGTGCAAATTTTGATTCATTTCTGGTTAAATACGTCCAGAAGAGAAAACCTTCGGAATAGCGAACCTTCGGAATAGCGAACCTTCGAAATAACGAACCTTCGGAATAGGGAACCGTCGGAATAATGATCGTTCGGAATAGCGAACCTTCGGAATAATGAACCTTCGGAATAGAGAACCATACCCAATATCTGCATACATATATATATTACTGATTTTACAGTACTTTCATTTGTCATCGGGGGAATGCCACTGTTAATGCTAATCTCTTTCGATATGTGCGACCAAAGAGGTCATGTTGTTTTGCTCGTGATTTAATATGCAATAAAAACTATATTGAAATTACCGTAGTATTTACCATAGTTTTACCATCCAAAATTAAATACGGTATATTAATTTTACCATGGTTATCACCATGCCTTCATGGTAATTACCATGGGTGCACAGTAATTATATGCATCGTAATTACCATGGTATGATGGTGATTACCAAAATTTTACTACCCATGTTATTTAACTATGGTTTATTTCACTATGGTCATTACCAAGATGATTATCATAGTTTCACCACCTAAAACGCCATTGTGACTTTAGTGATAAAACTGTGGTAGTCATCATGGAATTACCATAGTGAAATAAACAATAGTTAATGTATATCAGCGTTTTGTGTGGTGTAACTACGTGTATGGTAATCACAATAGTGAAATAAACCCCATAGTTAATTTACAACGGTGTTTTGGTAATCACCATGGTAATATATACAGTAAAAATTAACCGAAATTAAGCAAATGGAGAAAACGACAATGCTTATTTAGTTGATTTTTTATTTTATTTAAGTAATAATTCATGTTTCGATTAAGGTGATGCAGTTATTATAACGAACCAAAGCCGGACGCTTTGGGTCGTATATAGGCTATATCTGATTTTGTGACGTCACCAATTATTAAGTAATACCATAGACTAAAAATAGGATAGACGTCGCACTCATGGTTATCAAACTGTAACGCTATTGGACGTCGCCATTGCGTTGGCCCTCACGCGTTAAGGTAGTTCAGAAAACTAGGGGAGATAATTTTACGTTATATTTACATCGAGTTCGCGTAGGTTGTCGAGAGATATCCGTAATAAATGTACTTTATACTAACTTTGTAACATTATGCATTTTAGGTGACATCAACCGAATGCCAAAGAATGCGATTTTGTTCAAGATAGGTTTTCCTGAAATAGAAAGTGCCCGTAATTCGATGTTGTTTACGCCGGCATATTGAAAAACTAACAAACTGTCTTGTGATATCTTGTGAATTTTGCGTTGATGTTTATTTACTCCGATTTCTTACCTCATTCCATATTTTATTGAACATCCCATACATTAACATAATATAAGTAATAATACACAAGCTGTAATAACATAAACATATGATGGGAGTACAATGGGGATCGGAGCACAAGTTATTTCAACTTAGAAAACGCTCCTCTCCCCTAATATAAAGACACGAACATAAATTTAATACGGATTGTTGAATTTTCCTACAAAAGTAAATCTTTGTTTATATACACATCAGGCTGGTTCAGGAAATAGGGTAGGGTAATTGAATCATCGTACAGAGTATGCAGGTAATAAATTTGGTTATATATAATCATTTGGTGGTCTACTATTCCAATCGATATTCTCATTACAAAAATACGATTTCTTACGTGTAGTGTGGATTTCGTTCTGTAATTTTCTCGATCAGCTAGTGCAAGTATTGGAGGGATCTGATTTCTTACGTGTAGTTGGGATTTAGTTATGTAATTTTCCTCGATCAGCTGGTGCAAATATTGGAGGGATATTGCTTCACAGAATGCAGAGTGATGTTTCTTATAAACGTACACATATACGTTGCTGCTAATCAATAGATATATATATGTCAGGTCCTCCCCATTTGAATCACTATCCCGATTCAACCGGGGTCCGGGAACTTTTTAACTTTTATATATATTATATATTACAATTTCATTCTGGAAACAGACATGCCAGACATATCATGTCTATTTATATAAACTAATAATCATCTAGTAGTTATTTGAGTTCCATGATCCATTTGTATATATATATTTGGGTCACAGTAGGAGGGTTTCATCTAATAAGTTCAACAAACAGACCTGTGTTTGTGGTCTTATTATATGAATTAACCTACACATGAATGTAAAGGGTATCTCTATCCACTATGATATTAAAATACAAATAAACGAAGAATAGTTAATTGTATAGGCTATTTTGAAACTGAGCGATATAATCCATGCATATAGTAATAAAATAGTTAATGATTATGGTACAATTTGTAAAATATACTAGTAGGATAACATACTTATAGTCCATTTACATTAGAGAATTACAGTTACTGAAGCTGAATGTGACCTTGAAATGCTATTGGGAGCTAGAGGATACTTTTTCAGACTGGAGGGGACAGTCCCGGGGACACACAATGTGCATATGAACATGGGGGTTGCCTTAGTGTGGATAAGTACAATGTGATAGAGAGACAATGTTTGTAATTTAATTAATTTAATGATGAACTTATAAATATTAATCATTTGTGGCTCTCCTTGATAGTCAATGAGACATCAGCTAGTTTTTAATCCAGGATTTTCGCACAAGTATAGTTCAATTCCTTCTTTATCTTGAACACATCATTGCATTGTGGCAATTTGTGCATCTCATTCTGTCTCTCTGGATTATTTTCGGCTCACGCATGTTGCACACGTAACTTTCTGACCCACCAATGTTATGAAGGCGTTGCCATTATCTGCCCACTTCCTGAAATGATATAGAATTTGAAGCATTTAATTTTAATTTATAAATAATTTACAGGTTACTGGTATAAAATATTTTATATTGGGATATTTCCCATGCAGTACAGTACCACATCACTCACCAGTGCCTACATTGGCAACCCATGTAATATTCAATTGTTCACACCTCTTTGTGATGGCAGTAATAAATTATCTTACAAAAATAATACTAGTGCTATAAATTATAATATAATAATAAATAAGGCTAATGTTATTATATTTCAACACAGCTGACCAGTGTGTGTATAAATTATAATTAATGCCCACTCAAGTCTCAATGTCATTTATTAACATTATGCATTATGAATGTGATTATATCATCTATTAATGATCAAAATACTACATGAAAAATATGCTATCAACAAATGTTATCTATTACATAAAGGGGGCATGAAACAATTCAAACTATGAATAGTATGATCACTACAATTAGAATCTAGCCTAGGAGTAGGACATCTAAACTGCCCAATTTGTGAATTGTTTTGACTATTCATTTCTAAATTATTTATTTATTACTGTAGAGTGTAGTACACCTGATCACACCTGGCAGTGGCATGGAAATTCTTGACATCTGACAGCTGTCATTGAAATATTTCTTCCATAAAACAAGTTTGGATCGGTACCCCATATACATGATATTCAAATTACAAATGCAACCAGGATTGGTCAGATCTATTAAATTAATTTAATTTTGAAAGTCCTTATAACATAACTTCATCCAGGTGAAAATTACAAAAATAGAATGCAGAATGTCGTGTTGTTTACTAGTACTACAAAAATTGCATCAAACGGCATAAAAACTCACCTTTCTTACTCCCCAACGGACACCCTTTGAAACGTGAGATTCTGATAATTCATGACAGTTGGTGCATAATTAATTCAGCTGCAATAGACGCCAGATTTTCCTCTTTTTATTGCGATGAGAAAGCACTGTTTTGATTAGAAGAATCAGAGTTGAACTACCTTTAGCAATGGCGGACAGAATCTGAGTGCGTTACCGATTGGCCGATCAAATGACGTTGAGTGACGTATCTATCCTTCCTTCATCTATGGTAATACGACGCTGGAATTTTGATTTTTGGAAAGCACGAATGTCGCACATAGGATCGGTGGGCCAAAAACATTATTGTCGTAATCGGCTGGCAAGAGGCCAACACAAATCAGTCGATGTATAACATTATCCTATTTATATAAACGTCATAAATTCATTTATTTGTTTTTATTTATAAGGGAAAGTAGGTCCATAATGCATTTCTAACGGGTATACTCCGGTAATCTACTGGATCAAATCATAAATAAACTAAAACAACCACAACACAACTCTATATACCTGTATCTCAAAGATTTATTTTCAAACTGGTACACAGCAGTGGATCAATAATGCATGGTTCTGTAGAGACTAGACCGTGCGAAAGGAAATAAGATAATATTTAATTTGGATTTGATTGTGATCATAAGTCTGCATACTTACATGCATCTGATAATCCATATATATCCTATTTTCTTGAATAGAATGAAAACACATACTTATGAACAAAGCAGAAGACACGTTCAGTTCCACGCGAATTCGGTCAATGGTGAAAGTTACACTATGACGTGTGTCGACTATGGTAGAAATTAACATGACGACATGTTCTGATTGGAAATGAACATCCTCCCCCAGCACGCCAAGTAATATAGGCCTAATATTAGTTTCAGTTCCATGCACTCTCGACAACATATATAACTATTTATAATTACCCCAACAAACATAAGTCTGCATGTGAATATTATTTGGTGGGAATCTGTAAAGTGATTTTGACAAGAATGTTTTTAAACGCTACATGCAGAATTTACACCCGGCCTATGTGATTGTTTTAGCTTTGGTTCGTTAACTACGCTTGCGTATGATCATATTATAACCGAACAGTTTGAAGACAATTTCCATAGCGCGCATATAGCGCCGTGTCAAAGAAAATTTCTCTTCAAACGTTTCGGTTATAAATCATAACATTAATCGAAACAAGAGTTATTTATTATAATTAATCCGTCATTCGCAGGAGAACCGCTGTCAGTAGAAGTTAGAATTAATCCTTTACCCAACAGAACGGCCCTGTGTCAATGCATTATCTTATATATGCGAGTCGACCATAGGTCGCCTCGCATATATAAGAGAATGCATTGGCTTAACATATTAAAAATTATAAAATTGTTAAAGAATGTAAGAAAAATGGTAAAAAGTGTTTAAAAAAGATTTTTTTTTAGGCCAATGCATTCTCTTATATATGCGAGGCGACCTATGGTCGACTCGCATATATAAGAGAATGCATTGGCACAGGGCATAACAGTAACCATCACAATGTGGTCAATGAACCGGTTCCAATGATATCCATATTTGTATGGTGTTATTGAGACAGACCGAAGATATTTTAAGCTGTTGAAGCTTTATTTGGGAGTTTTTGGCCGGTTTGTTGGGTAAAGGGTTCAAACGAAAGATACACTCTGAGATCGTTTCCGAACAGAAAAACGGATGAAGTTGAAAATGAATCGCTGTCAATCAGACCACACAGTATTGATTACTCGTATAGCCTCATCAAATCGGGTCCGTGAAGTTGGATCGAAGTTCGAAGTTCGAAATTCGGTGGAGATTCTGGTGAAGTTAGATTGAAGTTCGAAGTTCGAAATTCGGTGGAGATTCGACCCCCACTTTTGTTTGCCTCAAATGCATTGTTGTGTTCCAATTCGTACTCCCCTGCTCGAATTTTGGGTCAAAAGTGATTTTTTTTACTTTTTCTGAGAAACTGCTGGACTTGGAAAATTTAGCCACGGCGCTGGACTTAGAAAATTTCGCCTTCAATATCAAGGTGCCGAAAGGAAGTGGAATTGTTTATCGCTGGATTGAGCTGAAATTTGGTATGTTTGATACTTTCCATAAGAGAATCAAGCAAACTAACGCTCAGCTTCGAGAAATTACTCGATCTATAGGTTTGAATTTCAATCTGGGCGAATTTCGATCTGGATTGAAGTTCGAAATTCAGATTGAAATTCGACCCCCACATGTTTTTGTCTCAAGTTCATTGTTGTGTTCCAATTCGTACTCCCCTGCTCGAATTTTGGGTCAAAAGTGATTTTTTTTACTTTTTCTGAGATACTGCTGGACTTGGAAAATTTAGCCACGGCGCTGGACTTAGAAAATTTCGCCTTCAATATCAAGGTGCCGAAGGGAAGTGGAATTGTTTATGGCTGGATTGAGCTGAAATTTGGTATGTTTGATACTTTCCATAAGAGAATCAAGCAAACTAACGCTCAGCTTGAGAAATTACTCGATCTATAGGTTTGAATTTCAATCTGGGCGAATTTCGATCTAGATTGAAGTTCGAAATTCAGATTGAAATTCGACCCCCACATGTTTTTGTCTCAAGTTCATTGTTGTGTTCCAATTCGTACTCCCCTGCTCGAATTTTGGGTCAAAAGTGATTTTTTTTACTTTTTCTGAGATACTGCTGGACTTGGAAAATTTCGCCACGGCGCTGGACTTAGAAAATTTCGCCTTCAATATTAAGGTGCCGAAGGGAAGTGGCATTGTTTATGGCTGGATTGAGCTGAAATTTGGTATGTTTGATACTTTCCATAAGAGAATCAAGCAAACTAACGCTCAGCTTCGAGAAATTACTCGATCTATAGGTTTGAATTTAAATCTGAATTTCAATCTGGGCGAATTTCGATCTGGATTGAAGTTCGAAATTCAGATTGAAATTCGACCCCCACATGTTTTTGTCTCAAGTTCATTGTTGTGTTCCAATTCGTACTCCCCTGCTCGAATTTTGGGTCAAAAGTGATTTTTTTTTACTTTTTCTGAGATACTGCTGGACTTGGAAAATTTCGCCACGACGCTGGACTTAGAAAATTTCGCCTTCAATATTAAGGTGCCGAAGGGAAGTGGCATTGTTTATGGCTGGATTGAGCTGAAATTTGGTATGTTTGATACTTGCCATAAGAGAATCAAGCAAACTAACGCTCAGCTTCGAGAAATTACTCGATCTATATGTTTGAATTTCAATCTGAGCGTTCGAAATTCGGTGGACATTCAAGCAGCGTAAATTCCGTTACTTATTCCTTATTCACAAAATTTGGGAAAATGTGGCAAATGACCATGGCAACGTCTTAAGTAAGGCGAGACGAAATTTTGTGTGAAAAAGAATCCGGGAAAAAAGTTCAAAAATGTCTCCAAAATAGGCAAAGTCCGAAAATAAACGGAAATAGTCCGAAACAAGTGCTGAGTCATAAATGGTCACCTCGGCCAAAAATGTTGGGCCAAATTTGTTTTGGGTCGAGTCCGAAAAAGTGGGTCGAATTTCAGTTTTTGCTCTGCTCGGTCGGGTAAATTTCGGAAAAAGTGGCAAACTGTCCCGTATTAAAAATTGGCCACCTGGGCCGAACTTTTTGAGCCGAAAATATTTTGGGTCGAGTCTGAAAAAGTGGGTCAAATAGAAATTCCCGCTCTGCTCGGCTAGGAAAATGTGGCAAATGACCATGGCAACGTCTTAAGTAAGGCGAGACGAAATTTCGTGTTAAAACAAATCCGGGAAAAAAGTTCAAATATGCATCGAAAATAGGCAAAATTTGGGAAAATGTGGCAAATGACCATGGCAGCGTCTTAAGTAAGGCGAGACGAAATTTCGTGTGAAAAATAATCCGGGAAAAATGTTCAAAAATGCCTCCAAAATAGGCAAAGTCCGAAAATAAACGAAAATAGTCCGAAACAAGTGCGGGGTCATAAATGGCCACCTCGGCCAAAATTTTTGGGTCAACATAATTTTGGGTCGAGTCCTAAAAAGTGGGTCGAATTTAAGTTTTCGCACTGCTCGGTCGGGTCAATTTCGGAAAATGTGGCAAACTGTCCCATATTAAAAAATGGCCACCTGGGCCGAACTTTTTGAGCCGAAAATATTTTGGGTCGAGTCAGAAAAAGTGGGTCAAATAGAAATTCCCGCTCTGCTCGGTTAGGAAAATTTGGGAAAATGTGGCAAATGACCATGGCAACGTCTTAAGTAAGGCGAACAAATTTTGCGTTGAGTTAAAAAAAGTGGGTCGAATTTCAGTTTTCGCTCTGCTCGGTCGGGTCAATTTCGGAAAATGTGGCAAACTGTCCCATATTAAAAAATGGCCACCTGGGCTGAACTTTTTGGGCCGAAATTTTTTGGGTCGAGTCCGAGAAAGTGGGTCAAATAGAAATTCCCGCTCTGCTCGGTCAGGACAATTTGGGAAAATGTGGCAAATGACCATGGTAACGTGTTAAGTAAGGCGAGACGAAATTTCCTGTGGCTGTCCTTGATCCCCTCAGCAAATTAAATGAACTCCATATTGGTCAATCCAGTTCAAGAACATCTCCAAGATAGGCCGGGCACAGTGCAGACCTAGTCCCAGATGATGACACGTGGGATGAACTTCTACCCCATGCGATCGGGCGTCCAGTCATTTTGACCGCTCCATCGGAAGAAGATGTGGTATGTCTGGGCTTTGACCCCTCGGATCCGCATTTCATTGGCGATGCGATGGGTCGGGGTAAACACGAGGGGGCCTCTTACCCCGAAGAGCTCGATCGCTCCTGTAGTCTTGCCACTGCCCCCGCCACCATTAAAGTAGCTCAGCTGGTGCCGGGTCAGTGAGTCATTGTAGCTGGGCGCCGTTGATTCGACCATCGGTGTGGCTTGGCTACAATATTCTGGCTTGGAGAGGTATACGCGTGTTCCTGCGGCATGTACAACTGCTCCCCCTTATCACGCCACTGAGCGGGCCCACCGGTAAGCGGAATGGATCCACAGTCAAGCAGTTAACACACAATTTCTCACCACAGTCACATAGTTGGGGCGACGTACGCCTTGACACCGTCAAGCTTCTGCACCGCGGTCTTCTGGGCGTAAATGCTATCAGTGGCCACCCGGAAAGCTTCATCGGGTTCACATCTTGCCAGCATAGCAAGGAGGTTGGTGTGGCCAGCATTGAGGCCCTCAAGTGGGTGTACTGGTGCTGCGAGCCATCGTCGTATGTGAGAATGTGGCCCAGGGGACACTGTTGGGGGCGCCAACCAGAGTGCCACTTTGGGGGTGTCCCTTACCAACAAGTTAAGCTTTCCCTGGTCGACCACAAGCCTCCGTGTCAGTCTTTTGCCGTCGCCATTGCTGTCCTGGATGAACTTGCCTATGATGCTGCAGCCTTCATCACGATCTTCAGGGAGCCAGACCTCGGTTCGTTGCTCAAAGGTGATGATGGCCTCATCGACCTTCAGGCTCTTCAGGAGATCTGACTCAACCAGACAGGCGAGCAGGTGTGTGGGGGCACAGTCCTGATATGCGAAATGCTTTCCGAACCAGGCGGGGATGACGGGATGGCAGTTAGGGGCGAACTCCCATTCCTATACCTCGGCGAAACCGGTGCCGATATCTTGGGGAGGGGGCGTTGATTGGGACCGGGTCATGCGGTGGGTGGGGTGCCCGAATCTGTCAAAATATGGCTTGGCCTCGCCATGGCCTTGAAAGCTGGCCGGTTTACCAGGCTTTCATGTCAATGCTGGCGACGTCTCTTATATCGCAGCCCGTCGCGTTCCAGATGCCTCCATGACCATGCTCGACACATGCGTTCTGGGTGTCATCTCCGAGATTAGCCGGGTCGGTTTCCAGCCGTTGTGCTCTTTTGTCATGATACTGGCTGTGTGGTTCACACCGACGGCTCGGTCTGCGAGGGACTCATCGGCCAATTCAGCAAGGCTTCCTGGAGGTTTTTGTCAGTCTCCAGTGTCCTGTGTGTGCGGCCGTCTTGGAGCACAATCTGGTCCATACTGGGCTCTGTCTTGCACCCCCTAACAGACAGACTGCAATCGGCTCGTCCTGGGTTGCGTTTCGAATGGCCTCCCAGATATCGCCTTCATAGAAGTGAACCTTCCTGGAGCATGGGAATTGGGGGTCTTTTGACCAGGCGTGGCTGTTGTGGCAGATGAGCTCTACTTTACCTCTGATCCCGTTGCCCCTAAGCTGGTATTTCCAGTTGGTGTAGATGTCCTCATCGGCTATATCTCGGAGTATGATCGCACGCTTCAGTATCTTCTCGAGAACGGCGACATCCTCGACCGCGGCCTGTTTGATGAACTCGCTCCTCTCACTTCTGAATTTTCTTTCTCCTCGTGGGCGTGAGTCCCTGCCCTCTCAGCGCACCTTCAACGTGTTCCTCCACTGGGCAACACAGTTGATGTCACCGTCCTTCATTGGTGCTAGGTTTGCAGGATCGGGGATAGATACCATAGACGACCGCAGTGACAGGGTAGGCATTCTCATAGTATGGGCGGTCAATACCCGTCTGGCGTCAGCACACCGGGCTTGTGGCATGAATGATCTCAACGACGCCTTGTCCCTTCTTCCTCTCGGCTCTGACCGGGTCGAACTTGTCTGCAACCACCAGTTGCCGTCATCATGCTGCCTCAAGAACTTAACTTTGAGGGTGTACTCTCGTTCGGGAAGCTCTCTGACGACTTGTGCTGCTCTCTTATCTGCCATACGACCGTCGAATCTGTTGAGTCGACACCCTCTACCCTCCATGTGGAGAGGACTGCGGATGCGCCGTCGACTTCAAACTCGTTTTTGGCATCGTGCATCATGTCAACCCACGGTTCGTCGGCCGGGTTCCTCACCGAGGAAGGGACCTGGACATCCAGGTCAAATTGTCCCCTCTCCCTCATTTATCTGAAGTCCGATTCTCTGAGGACCCCAGGGCCTTTTCGCATAATGCTCCGCACGACATTCCATCGCCACTTCCTTTCGCCAATGTGCCTCAACGGTTCTTTTCTCCTGATTGGGTTCCTTTGCAGTCTATCCTCAATGGTTTCGCACGCCGTGACCTCGGCGTCGATCAGTTTAAGATTGCGGTGTCTCTGACCGCGCCTGTGTGTGTTGTCCACATCCTCACGAATGGCTGGGAACCGGCCTGTCTTCGTGGCCCGCCGCAGACGTGAAACAAACTCTCCAGCACGGACGTCGGCAATCGCCTTAACTAGATCAGGCTTTCGAAGAGAGGAATACTCCCTCAAGCCGATATCTTTGGCTTGGGCTCGAAGCTTGCGTATAATAGACATGTCCTGGATAGGTATATTCATTGTAACCACATCTCTAATTGAAAACGTCAATGGCCGCCAACCGAGCAAATCCCTTTTCTTTTCTGTAACCACACCTCAAGCAGAGTGATATTTGGTTCGTTGCACCCTTACCGCAAACACGGCACGGCTTTGTGCATGATCCTTTTCGCAATCGGGCCAGATGAACTTTACAGTACTCACCCAGACAGCGTAGGGCACAGAGCTCAGCTCTGTAGAGTTCAAGGTAAGCCACCGGCATGAATGTTGACCCTTCATATTACTTCAGGAAGTTCAGGTATACCCATAACAACGGGTATATCTAAAAGGAGAATACGGGCCGGTGAGGGTAGTGGGCTTTCCATGACTCTCCCTGCTTGCATTGTCCCAATTATTTGAGTACGTGGAGGTCTATATGCTTGATACCGGGGAGCTGGGGCTGGGAGCTTTTTGTGGGTGAATTGGTTGGTGCATTCACCCCCTGCTGGGAACAGGGGCAGAGAGTTGTTTTGGTTGAATGAGCTGGTGCATTCACCCCTGCTGTGGACAGGGGCTGGGAGGCTCAGTTGAGCCCGTTTGTGGCCCGAATCAGTTGGTGCATTCACCCCCTGCTGCTCCTTTGTACAGTATAAGATGATAGTTGTGAACCGAAACCACTGCATCATAGGTGATGAATCGTCCGATAGAGGGTGATGATGCAGCATACCATATAATTAGTTTGAAAGTCGTGACTTGAACGGTGGTTTGGTTGAATTCGGAGAATTTTAATTAATAAAGTGTTGGTTTAAGTAAATGTTCATCTTTATTTCATCGCTGTAGTATAATACTGTATAGCCATCATATTCGTCTGTTCGTATCTGGTGTCCATAAATATCAAAACGACTATGGTTGCCATTTTGGCCACCTCTTGTGGCAACCGCACGGGCTAGAGGGTGCGGTTTTCGGTTTTTATAGTATAGTTTGGGGCGGACCACCCTACCGCACCGTTTATTTGGTCAGAATCGGTTCATAAATACCAAAAGGGCTATGGTTGCCAATTTGGCCCCCTCCTGTGGCAACCGCACGGGCTAGAGCGGTGCGGTTTTCGGTTTTTATATTTTATTTTTGGGGTGGGTCACCCTACCGCACCGTTTATTTGGTCAAAATATGTTTCCGAATAAGGAATAAGGAACTGGGAATAAGTAACCGATGTCACCGTAGTGACAGTTTTAAATGGTCAGATCTTATACAACAGAATAGACACGAACTTATGTATATATACTATATACCAAATGAGAAGCCAGTAAAACACCGTTTACAGTTCCGTTCCGAAATTATGATACCAAACTTAGCGACTAAGAGGTGGCAAGACTCTAAATGTTTCGGCGGGTATTTGGCGCGGGTCATCCATCCATGCTGTCAAATTGGCCGAAATCCTTACCGTTGGTCCATACCACATTTTCACCTCCTCACGGTGGTACCATCTGGGGTGATGGTGGGGTAGAGATGTATCTAGTGGGTATTTAAGACAGGCCACCCACCCACCCATGCCGTCAAATTGGCCGAAATCCTCAGTGTTCTCGAAAATTGTCCATATCCCATATTCAGCCCATAGGCCCACTTTTTCGGACTTGGCCCGAACATTTTTGGCCGAGGGGGCAGGGGGGGGTCTGGGGAAAAAATGCACATATAGGGCCCAAAAACTTTTTTTCCGACCCCGAGGGACCCACCACCCCATTTGTGCAAAAAAAAATTCAGAGGTTTTTTTAGCCGTTCTTCAATAACTGTGCTAACTGCCTTCCAAACCCATTCCTCTATCCTTTTTTGGTGCAAACTCTTGTTGTGTACCATTAAGACTCGAGCAATAACATGCTTAATTGGTAAACACAGATCAGAAAAACGAAAAATAAACTGTATTTCCAGGTATTTTCAGTATCTAACAACAATAATAAAGCATTGTGCAGGTACACTATATGTCTCAAATCACCCTAGACCCCGTTATAGCCTTAATATATCGAGTGTGTTGTGTCTGACTGAGAACACTGGCCAGTGTAAATAGTGGTAAACAGGTCAGGGGTTCCACAATTATTTGTACATGACCAAAGAACTCTTTAGTCTTATCCACCGGGGTGGGATGGGGGAGGGGAATTGTTTTTGGTTAGGTATACACATAGATATATGGTTATTATACCCCCCCCCCCCGATATTAGTCGGCGGGTATATAGTTGACGTCTCGAGCCGTCCGAGCGTCCGTCCGTACACACATTTTGCATTATAACTCAAGAGACGGTTGTCATATTTTTATACCCTATGGCATGGTGACGGACCAGAAATGGGGAACGAATATGCATAATATCACGGGTTGTGACATGACTGCTTTTGACTAACCATATCAGTAAAGGAAAATAGAATGTGTGGACCTAAATATTATCAAATGTTCAAGAACTGTTGAGTTTTAGTGGAGCTTCAGTTGCTATGGATTTTAAATATTTGTATGTACATTTGTGCACTAGAGTTTGCAGTCTAGTCTCAGTCAGAGTTTATTCTTGATTTATTTTACTTTTAGTTTGAACTTTGAAGACATTGAAGAATGTCATTTCTCAATGCATCTGAATGCATCACATTATTTCAGTTCATCTATTTGTAAGTGATAACAGTATATATATTAGTAATTTAGTTTAGTCTTGTTGAGCAGTAAAGCAGAAGTTCGGAAATTCAATGAGAATAGCGTCACCTTCAGTAACGGTCATTCATCATAACCAATTCAGTTTTATTTGGATAATTGTTGCAAATTAACATTCAAGATCAGAAATAACCAGAAGGAATGAATTTGACTACATGCCAGAACAAGACAGTATTTCAGACATTAGAAATTTATGAGATACCCTTTTCAATTTCATGTTATGCAACAATCAGGTTAATGGTATCAAGTCATCATTGAGTATTCACCATGTAGTATCCAATTTGTGATACAGTATTTTTGTTTTATTACTTTTATTCAGGAAATATATTAATTTTGTTACTAAATATTTCTTCCGTTGATCGTAAGTTTCCTGAACGCTATTACGGTGGTCCACTGTGAAGTGAGCCGGGATCTTGTGAAATACAGAATGTTGCTAAATCTGAGGCTAAAGAGTCACTATAGCTGCCCTATATCAATAAGCATGGTACTAACATTCTTACAAACAACATTACATGGTCAGTACTTGTAAATTGTTTTTTAAAAATCAATTTTTGAAAAAATTTACAAGCACGATTTTTTTCGGCCTCTGGACCAATCACCCAACCACCCCGGCCCTATATACGGAATGTTTTTGCAGACCCCCCCCCCCTGGATGTGGCCATTTATGACCACGCACTTGTTTCGGACTATATCCGTTTATTTTCGGACTTTTTTTCACTCGAAATTTCGTCTCGCCTTACTAAAGACGTTGCCATGGTAGTTTGTCACATTTCCCCAAATTTTCCTGACCGAGCAGAGCGGGAATTTCTATTTGACCCACTTATTCGGACTCGACCCAAAAACTTTTCGGCCCAAAAAGTTCGGCCCAGGTGACCATGTGTTAATATGTGACAGTTTGCCACATTTTCAGAAATTTTCCCGACAGAGCAGAGCGAAAACTGAAATTCGGCCAACTTTTTAGGACTCGGCCCAAAAATAATTCGGCCCAAATTTTTTGGCCGATGTGGCCATTAATGACCCAGCACTTCTTTCGGCCAATTTCCGTTTATTTTCGGACTTTCCCTAATTTCGAGACATTTTTTAACTTTTTTCCCGGATTTTTTATCACAGGAAATTTCGTCTCGCCTTAAGACGTTGCCATGGTCATTTGCAACATTTCCCCAAATTTTTTTAATAAGGAATAAGTAACGAAATTCACACTGCTGGAGATTCAACCCCTAATTTTTATGGATAACCACAGCAGCCACGGGGCTATCCTTGTGGATTCTTCTTGTGCACAACTAGTCCATCTAGAAATCACAAATCAAGTCACAAGTCCAGCGCCGTGGCAAAAGTCCAGCAGTATCTCAGAAAAAGTGAAAAAAAATCACTTTTGACCCAAAATTCGAACAGGGGAGCACGAATTGGAACACAACAATGAACTTGAGGCAAAACAAAAATTAGAGGTTGAATCTCCACCGAATTTCGAACTTCGAACGAATCTCCACTGAAGGTTCAAACGCTCAGATTGAAATTCAAACCTATAAATCGAGTGATTTCTCGAAGCTGAGCGTTAGTTTTCTGGATTCTCTACCGGAAAGTATCAAAAATGCCAAGTTTCAGCTCGATCGAACCATAAACAGTGCCACTTCCCTCCGACACCACCCCTATCATAATATTGAAGGCGAAATGTTTAAGACAAAAAAAAGTGCGGGTCGAATTTCAATCTTAATTTCGAACGAATCTCCACTGAATCTCCACCGAATTTCGAACGCTCAGATTGAAATTCAAACATATAGATCGAGTAATTTCTCGAAGCTGAGCGTTAGTTTGCTTGATTCTCTTATGGAAAGTATCAAACATACCAAATTTCAGCTCAATCCAGCCATAAACAATGCCAATTCCCTTCGGCACCTTAATATTGAAGGCGAAATTTTCTAAGTCCAGTGCCGTGGCTAAATTTTCCAAGTCCAGCAGTATCTCAGAAAAAGGTGAGAAAAAATCACTTTTGACCCAAAATTCGAGCAGGGGAACACGAATTGGAACACAACAATGCATTTGAGGCAAACAAAAGTGGGGGTCGAATTTCAATCTGAATTTCGAACTTCAATCCAGATCGAAATTCGCCCAGATTGAAATTCAGATTGAAATTCAAACCTATAGATCGAGTAATTTCTCGAAGCTGCATGAGCGTTAGTTTGCTTTATTCTCTTATGGAAAGTATCAAACATACCAAATTTCAGCTCAATCCAGCCATAAACAATGCCACTTCCCTTCGGCACCTTAATATTGAAGGCCAGCGCCGTGGCTAAATTTTCCAAGTCCAGCAGCATCTCAGAAAAAGTGAAAAAAATCACTTTTGACCCAAAATTCGAGCAGGGGAGCACGAATTGGAACACACCAATGCATTTGAGGCAAACAAAAGTGGGGGTCGAATCTCCACCGAATTTCGAACTTCAATCTAACTTCACGCGAATCTCCACCGAATTTCGAACTTCGATCCAACTTCACGGACCCCATCAAATCATCGTTTTGATTGGTTATTGGAAAGTTATCACGCAATTGCATTTCATGTGTTTTGGTACATTGTACATATCGCTTATTGTAAGTTTCATTATGAATGCTAGGACGAGTCTTGTTTATTTGCTGAAATTTAGAACAGCCAATCACAGACTACTGGTGGAGCAATGCAGATGGAATAAAAGTAGGCCTACATGTAAAGACACGAAATGCCCGTTATGTGGCGAAAATGTCTGTGATGAATACCATTTTGTTATTTTGTGTACAGAACTTAACGACCTACGAGAAACCTATATCCCGAAGTATTACTGGGAAAATCATAACAGAAATAAATTATACAGATCGCTGTCAGTGCTTAATATAAGTATATTGAAAGGAGTGAGCATTCTCTTAATATTAGCGTTTATAAAGTTACCTTGATGCAAGTATTACATTATATTATATATAATGTAAATATTATATGAGTTATACCATTTAAGAAAAAATATTCTTGAATGTATTAGCATTATTTTTATTACACGCATGTTCCTAGAAGTACGTTCCATACGCATCTCGTTGACGTAAAATGACGTACATGACGTTCGCCTCAACCATGAAACTTGAAATATTCAAATAAAAGAATCGTCACAGATGAATGCACGGATTCTAGGACGCGAAGATTGTAATAAACACATAACGACATGATGTGTAAATGGGTTAACCCATTTACACATCGTGTCGTTCTGTGTATGTATTTATTATTAATATCATATAATATGATGGACTCAATTATTGATGTACATGTAGTTATGTATTGTTTGTATATATGTATATAAGTTGTACAGCATGTTGCAACTTAGATGTTGATTTTGCTAATAAACAATTCAATTCAATTTGCAATTCAGTTTATTTCTCGTTGTACTTATGTAACCAGGGTTGGCAACTTGGCAGTATACAGTTATTGGCAGTGTAGTCCTACCGGGAGGAATTCTGATGCAAAATCGAAATCTCCTTTTTAGTCGTTTCAAATATCGAATATTTTTCATCCACGTTTTTATAACTTGGTGCTTGCTGTCGATTTCCGGGTTAATGAACCTTTCCAGAGAGGCCAGGTTGACAGGCTGTTTCAAAATATTTATTTACCAAAAATAATACGGTGACGGGATTGGTGGACATGTGCTAGCCACTTAGATGGACCTCCTCTCCCGAAGACAACACTAAATACAACTTTACAATAGCAGCATGGTATATAACAGTGCATATATGGGCTTTTAAAAAAAAGAGGATATTTCTGTCCCGGACATTTTTTTCTACAATAATGGTGTAAATTGTTCATTACATTAGTAATTATTTATGTACCACAATGTCCCTGACTCATGACATGTAGCCATCTGACAAATGGAAATCATTTTCCTAGCTCTAAGGCTTATTATATGGTGGAAAATAGCGAAAATCTCATGTCTCTATTTTAAAAATTTTAGTAAAAACCATTGCCTTTTGACAGATAATGAATTGTTTTAATGATTCAAACGTTTTTGCATTGTATGTCCACCCACCGAGCCCAAAAAGATGAAAATGAAGTAAAGCTGTGCTGTAAACGGTAATGGTGGGCTCAGAATCGATGTCCCACGATATCGTATCCCTACTGTTACCACACAGATAAACCACATAATACAATATGAATGGCCTTATGGAACAAGGAAGTACAACAGGGAACTGGTTCCAATAAGTAATCGCCAAGGCGGGAAAAAGATATTATGCAGTGGATAGTCATGTTTTTTTAGTTCTAGTTGATGGAAAACGATACAAATGTGAGTATATTTGTAACCAATCCCATCTGTTACCATAGATACGGCTGCCATAAGTATGTTACATATCCACTTTAAAAAAAAACATATACATATAGTCCAAGTCTTCTCGTACTAAAACCAGCTAAGATATTGGGATGGAGATGCTGGTATTTAGTCCGAGATCGTCCGGTATGCTCTCTTATTACACGACTTAAGCGTTAGTGACCCGCTCAAATAAAACCACAATTATATGAAATAAAATATTACAATTGCAACAATAAACGGATATTTTCCGCAGAAGACATGCTATTTGATCTGAAACCCACATCAGTTGTGAATTGAAAGCGGTAATTTAATGCGAAAAGAGACATTTACCGCAATGTTTACAAATTTTTTAAAGTATGCGATCTCAGTTGACCTCGCGAACTGTGTTCGGCATTTTCCGTTGAAAATATTCCGTAGATTTTGGACTAACAACGCAAATTACGATGAATTCTCCATTGTAATCGTAATTATGTGCGTCAATAAATAAAAAAATAAATAGATTAATTAAACATTGGAGATATAAATGTAATACATTAAATAAATTACGGGAATTACAACCCTCTCAAAGTTTAAAACAGTGTAAACACAACGAGCATTAGAATAAATAATATGCCTTATATGGTGCCATATTTGGTGGACTTCCGCGAAATTAAGATATATACTAAGCGAACAGGGCAATATACTGCTCTTGTTAAGCACACAAAAAATCAAAGTTTGAAAAGTCCGACTAAAACGGAAGAACTATATTTCGAAACTGTGTGATTCGGTTCTCTGATTATTTTATCAACACAAAAGTCAAAATGCACATCACACGCATGGCAAGTCAGACATAAGAGTTCTAATTTGCTCCAAGTTTGACAAGTTGCTTGCGAAAATTGTCAACAAAACTACCGTTCTGATCCTCCATTATGTCATTAAGTTTTTAGTGCGGGAATTGTTTTCAAAGCACATAGGAAACTGGACTTTGGGGCGATCGGTTTTCGCCATTTTGTTCGGAAAACCCCGCGCTATATATAGAAACGGAATACCCAGCGGATTATGCCGAAGTTATTCGGACCTCTTCGGCGTTCAGTTAAAACGTAAACAAACAGAGAAACAAAGCGATGTTTGTGGCAATCAACCGGAATATTCTATGTGTAATTTAACATTAAAGTTAGATTATTATACACCATTATGACCATAAGATGGCACCCTTTCCGATGTATATAGCATCACGTATTGATTTGCTAGGTTAATCGAGTAAAATACACCACAAATTCCCGCCACAGTTCCTGGGCGTAAGTCGTGTTATAAGAAGCTTATGCAGGCGAGCTTGGACTAAATCCAGCATCTCGCCATACCAATATCTTAGCTGGTCTAGTACGAGAAGACTTGGACTAATATACATATATAAGAAAGTAAACAACAAAAGTTGTGTGTTAGTGCTATAGTCCCCCCCCCCCTGTAATCCAAGTCTATGTTATCAGTTATTTGTTCATATAAATATAGTAGTAATAAAGAGAAACTCAGGCCATTGAGCAATAACCTTAACGGACGGGGTCGACCTTCGTTGTAGATTATAATTTAGAATTAACATTTATCAGATTGTTATCATTTCCTCTAGAATATACTTATAGTACAGCATGCTATATGATATGAATGCGATATTATTCACAAAACACGCTTTGTGTCAGAAAAAAACGCAGGTCGAGTGTTGTTTAGTTTCTCGTAAAAAGCGCAGTGAATTGTTTATAAACAGGGTCACGAAATTGCGTATTTCATTATTTAGATTCGCGCGCATTATTTAGATTCGCGCGCATTATACAAATGTACGTCCGTTGCAAAACGCCTATTTTGGTGCGTCTACAACTTACAACTCACAGTACTATCACAGTAAATTCCTTATTCCATATTATATAGGAACAAATACTAACTGGATTGGAAAATGTTCATCTCTTTGCAAAAACAATTCTAGTAATATACACGTTTTCTGTCTGATCATTTCCCAATCATGAAGTAACGTGGATTAGCTAGATTTTGAACTGACAGCGGGTAGAATGGGTCGATTGGAATATGTAATAATATCCCCAGAAATGACCGTATTTGCTCATTATTCCGTAGTGACACTATTGCCGATTAACTTCTATTTGATAGACTGCCCATATTTTAAATCAGAACGAGATAACGTATTCCCTATTTACAGTAGAAGCGATTACAGACTTCATACATTGAAATTACTATTGAGCACATCCAGACTGTTTACTATGAGGAAAACATGCAAGTTTATCAAAATTAGTACGTCAACTGCCTGTACTCCAGGGCAGTAAACAAAGATACACATTAGCAACGACAGTTGCTGCATCGTGTATATTTATCGTTTACGCCTAATAAATCACTTATTGATATTAAGTATATCACTTTATGTTTTCAACATCCACATGTTTCAACATCCACCATACTTGTGTTTTTAAAAATATTTGTCAAACTATATCCCATGTGCCGATGCTGTTATGGCTACGTTCATATACGCTGGCAAGTTTGCACGGTATGTTTTTGCGGCCATTTCGTCATAGAAAACCACATGGTGCCAGAATATGAACGGAACCGTGCACATAACATGCATCTTTACCAAAGTGAAAGACACGAGAAGTAACATTTATCTAATTCCACTTGTAACAGTGCTACTGTCATTTGCCTTCAACTACCTGTATGATTTATTCTTGCGAGATAATTGCATGATATTTACAGGCAAATTCCGGTAGCATCGTTAATGTCTATTGGAACTACAGAGATTTTACTTCGCACGTAATTAGCTGTGGCACAGATGCACTTTATGTGCTTGTTTCCGTTCATATTATGGCACCATATCGTTTTCTACAGCAAAATGCCTGCAAACCATATATACCGTGCAAACTTGCTGAGTTAGCTATATCAAGAATAAGTTGCATTGATAAAACATGAATACTCAGTTGCTTAAAGGGGTACTGTACGCCATTTTCATTAAATTTCCGGTGACAACAACGATCTAATATCGATAATATATAGAAACATAAGTAATTTGAGTCGAAGATGTATTCTGTAAACGCTCAGGTTAATAGGCTATCTTAAAATTTAATAATTTAAAAGTTAACAATTTGATATAAATTGAATTTATGACTGGAGCCATAAAATGGCGTCAATTAAATTACGAATTACCGTAATCAAAAACAGTAATTGAGGGATACTGGATTTTTAAACCGATCGCACACACGATCGCTTAAAATATTATGATGATACGGGGAGAACACTCAAGCCACTCACTGACTAGCGACGATACAATAACTTAAATGATTATATGGGACTAGTATGCATATAATATAACTTTTATTTGATTCATTTGGTTGAAAACTTTACAAAAATTACTCGACAACGACAATTTGTATTTTTGCATTCCGGTAAATTTGTCATCCGTAACATGACTTCGTACTCAACAGACTTTCAAATAATGGAAAAATTGTTACCTTATTCTCCGACTCGGAGACTATAGAAACCAACAACAACATTTGGCGTACAGTACCCCTTTAACAGCCTCCGCTCACGGTATAATGGTGGGAATTTGTTTTATGTATACATGTATTCATTACGCCTTCTCTTTGTACCACCTGATGTGGTGGCTAAAAGAATGAATAAACTATTAGTCGATTAAAATAAAAATAAAAGTTATTTGAATGCGATTGTTGATGGCGCCAATAATTTTATCTTCGCCTTCCACAGCGAAACTGAGTGATTGTTTATAAAAAAAATGTTCTGAACGTCTTTTTTAACGTTTTTTTTACATAACAAAGCGTACAGACGTGACAATAATATGAAATGTACGCGATAGTTATGATTGGTTTAAGAACATATCTGTCCGTCTATCATATAATATTCTTTCTGTTATGGCGGTTTTAGCGGATGTGACTTGTAAAGTATTCCGGGCATTGATAGCTTGTGATTAAATTATTGTAAATTGTTGGTTCAGATAGTATTTAAGAAGTCCACGGAAGCACATTCCGGCGGAACTGCTAACTTTGGCGGTTGGTTTAAACATATTTATTGTAACAGAAGTTACAATGGATTGGGGCACAAGTTATAATAACTTAAGGTGGCCCCTCTCCCGACAATATTTACACAGATGTCTAAACAAGATGAATAACCGATATAATGTAATGTAATATTAAGAATGTTGATGATGATGATGTCTGGTGTTTGGTGGATTGTGATGACCGGTCCCGAGATCCGAGATATCATGCCATTGCATGCCGTGAGTAGTTAAGACTGTTTTTCGTTAAGTGAAACGTTTGCTTTCTGAAATATATTTTTGAACAATGTAAAAGAGTAGTTGGTTATCGATGCTGTGGAATATTTGGGGCGCCTCTGAGGAAATGGTTTACGTCTACTATTTTGAAAGCATACTCATCTAGTCTGTCATATAATTTAGTTCTTTGTGGTCGAAATAATGGACATTCTAAAAATTGGTGTATTAAAGGCATCCTCGATCTATGTGCCACAATTAAACATTCGGCTTTCAGCTATAAAGTTATCAAGCATTTAAGCGAAGTTCACTACAACCTTTGTGAATTTTCTTCCCGACTCCCAGTTTGAACATAAGGAGGTGGTTTGAGGGTCAAATCTATAAAACTAAGATTGACCTTAAATTATGTTAGGTTAAACGAATCGTTGGAAGCTTATTCCATGATTTCATTTCAATAGGTTAAACGCATCGTTGGAAGCTTATCCCATGAGTGCAGGGGTGTGGCTAGAGGGGGGGGGGTGTGGGGGGGGGTGTCTCACCCCCAACTTTGGTCAAAATTTTCAACAGTTGGAAATTTCATTTCACACCATGGGTTGAAAATGTTCTTGTCGTTTGATTTTCAAACAATTTATTGGGGGGGAATTAATTGTTTTTGGACCAATATTTCCATATTTTCCTATTTTTTGTCAAAATTTTGGACTGAAATGGTCATCAGTTGGAAATTTTCCAACCTTAGGGGGGGTGACAGGTTGGAAATTTCCAACACTTGGAAAGCTTGTGTCCTGGTCCTCCCCCGTGGCTAGTCAAAACTGCTACTAAATTTAAGAAAACAATATTGTCATACATTTGGTCAACATTGTCATTGGAATTGTCATCATTTGGAAATTTTCCAACCTAAGTGGGGGGGGGGGGGGGGGGTGTCAGGTTTGAAATTTCCAACTCTAAGAAGACTTGAGGCTAGTCTAGATGCTATGATTTTCGAACACCGGGCCGAACCATGGTCGTCCCGGTGTGTCACTGTCCCTCCCCCGTGACCAATACAAAACTGCTAATTAGTTTAACAAAACAATAGTTTAGTACATTCGGTCAAACTTGTGGACTGAAATGATCATCAGTTGGAGAATTTCCAACCTAAGAGGGAGTATGAGGTTTGAAATTTCCAACACTAGAGAAGCTTCAGTTGAGGCCAGTCTAGCTAATGCTAGGATTTGCGATTTTCTTGTATAGTTTTCCAAATTTTCTCACACCGGGCTAAACAAACATGGACGGACACAATGTCCTGGTGTCTTACCCGTAGCCGTGTGCATTTGTCTGGAGTAGGCTACTAGATGTTAGGATTTATGCAATTCTCAGGTTAAAGTATCTGAATTTTCTTATACCGGGCATATAGAACAACATAGTTTATGAATACATATAGGATATTAGGCCTGAGGACTGATGTGCAAGGGGGTGCAAATGGAATTATGCAAAACTTGTGTTTGGACAGTGATTCTGATTCAAGGGGGGTGCAAATGGAATTATGCAAGTTGTGTTGGTGTGATTCCGACTCAAGGGGGGGGGGTGCAGTTGGAATTTCCCAATGTGGACACCCCCCCCCCCCAACGGAGACCCTCTAGCCACATCCCTGCATGAGTGTGTCATAAATGGTAGGAAAGATTTTTTTTTAATGTTCTGTCTGACAGAAGTAATAATAGAAGTTTCCAGCATTCCGCTTTGATTATCTCGAGATATTGCCAGACGAGGAGGTAAGATACTCGATAAGTAGTTGGGTGCAAGGTTGTTAGTAATGTAAACATATATGTAATGTAACTGATGGTGTTCGCGTCTATTACTGAGCGTGGGCCAGCCCATTTCAAGGAGTAGGTCTTTATCGGATACCGATTGGTTGAGTCCTGTTACGATTCTGGCAGCTTCTTTGTGACGTCTTTCAAGTTTATCAGTCAAGTATTTTGGTGCGTTCGCCCAGACAATATCAGAATAATCCATTGTAAGCAGAATATAAGTATTGTAGATTTTTTTCTAGCGCCTTCCTATTGATACTGTATTTATAAATTTTCGGAGTTTGGATAATCTTCCTGATACTCATCGAGTCGTCGACAGATATTTTCAATGTGATCATTCCAATTCGAATTTGCCGAGGTGTCTATGCTATTTAATGAAGGATATTTCTTCTTTTTGGAAAAAGAGTTTTGAGGCCTGGTCTTTGTTAGTTAGGGAACTCGACATAGCTTTGGTATTTGCTGGGTTTTCTGGCCAGTTGTTGGCCCATTGTGATACGATTTTGTGATAATTGATGAGTTGTCTATCTAAGGATTGTAGGTCATAATGAGAAGCAGTGAGGAAGGTGTCGTTTACACAAATAAGAAAGCCCCATGATCTCCCATCGGGGCACCCCGGATGGTATAATTTCAAATTTAGAGTAAGCATTGTTTACCAAGACTCTTTGTCGTCTATATACTAACTAATCTTGAAACCAGTTCAGAAGCTTTCCCGGAATCCCATATTTATATATTAGCCCCCTACGCCAGACCCTTTCGAATGCTTCGATATATCAAAGAATATGGAACACGTGTACAGATCTGTATCTAGGTTCTGGCATAGGTGGTGATATATATCAATTAGTTGATAAACTGTGCTGTGACCGGCCATGAAGTCGGATTGATGCTCGTAAATTATTTTCATTAAAGGTACCCCATCCGTAAAGAGGGTCCCCATCTCAACAGATTCCAACAACAACAATCCGATCAGAGGGTCCTATATTACTATTTCTTTGGCTTTGGGGGTAAAATATATTTGATTCGAGTCGAGGAACCCATCAAACAAAGCTCAGAGTTATTAGATATTGATTTTTGAAATTTGTTAATTTCTCGAGATGAGTACTAATAATTGCCGTCAATTTTGAAACCTGCTCGAGATGATTACACCAAAACTCTATTCAAACAGACAAGGATGGATAACTCTAAAATCAAGTGGTAATAATCACGCAATTTTGACTACGTATTGGGCCAGAAAGAATTCCCGATAATCAAAAATAATAGATTTCTAAAATCGATATCTAACAAATCTGAGCTTTGATGGGTGACTTCCTCGACTCGAATCAAATATTTTTGACCCCCGAAGCCATTGAAATAGTAATTGAGATGAGTTTTATCGGATTGAGTACCTTTAAACAACTGAGAGTCAACAGAATCGGGCAAACCATCTGTTACAGACCACGCCATGTATACTGACGTCGCGGGCAAACCATCTGTTACAGACCACGCCATGTATACCGACGTCGCGCAAACCATCTGTTACAGACCACGCCATGTATACCGACGTCGCGCAAACCATCTGTTACAGACCACGCCATGTATACTGACGTCGCGCAAACCATCTGTTACAGACCACGCCATGTATACCGACGTCGCGCAACCCATCTGTTACAGACCACGCCATGTATACCGACGTCGCGAGCAAACCATTTGTTACAGACCACGCCATGTATACTGACGTCGCGGGCAAACCATCTGTTACAGACCACGCCATGTATACTGACGTCGCGGTCAAACCATCTGTTACAGACCACGCCATGTATACTGACGTCGCGGGCAAACCATCTGTTACAGACCACGCCATGTATACTGACGTCGCGTGCAAACCATCTGTTACAGACCACGCCCATGTATACTGACGTCGCGCAAACCATCTGTTACAGACCACGCCATGTATACTGACGTCGCGTGCAAACCATCTGTTACAGACCACGCCCATGTATACTGACGTCGCGTGCAAACCATCTGTTACAGACCACGCCCATGTATACTGACGTCGCGCAAACCATCTGTTACAAACCACGCCATGTATACCGACGTCGCGCAACCCATCTGTTACAGACCACGCCATGTATACCGACGTCGCGAGCAAACCATCTGTTACAGACCACGCCATGTATACTGACGTCGCTGGCAAACCATCTGTTACAGACCACGCCATGTATACTGACGTCGCGGTCAAACCATCTGTTACAGACCACGCCATGTATACCGACGTCGCGAGCAAACCATCTGTTACAGACCACGCCATGTATACTGACGTCGCTGGCAAACCATCTGTTACAGACCACGCCATGTATACTGACGTCGCGGTCAAACCATCTGTTACAGACCGCGCCATGTATACTGACGTCGCGGGCAAACCATCTGTTACAGACCACGCCATGTATACTGACGTCGCGTGCAAACCATCTGTTACAGACCACGCCCATTTATACTGACGTCGCGCAAACCATCTGTTACAGACCACGCCATGTATACCGACGTCGCGCAAACCATCTGTTACAGACCACGCCATGTATACCGACGTCGCGCAAACCATCTGTTACAGACCACGCCATGTATACTGACGTCGCGCAAACCATCTGTTACAGACCACGCCATGTATACTGACGTCGCGCAAACCATCTGTTACAGACCACGCCATGTATACCGACGTTGCGCAAACCATCTGTTACAGACCACGCCATGTATACCGACGTCGCGCAAACCATCTGTTACAGACCACGCCCATGTATACTGACGTCGCGCAAACCATCTGTTACAGACCACGCCATGTATACCGACGTCGCGCAAACCATCTGTTACAGACCACGCCATGTATACTGACGTCGCGGTCAAACCATCTGTTACAGACCACGCCATGTATACCGACGTCGCGAGCAAACCATCTGTTACAGACCACGCCATGTATACTGACGTCGCTGGCAAACCATCTGTTACAGACCACGCCATGTATACTGACGTCGCGGTCAAACCATCTGTTACAGACCGCGCCATGTATACTGACGTCGCGGGCAAACCATCTGTTACAGACCACGCCATGTATACTGACGTCGCGTGCAAACCATCTGTTACAGACCACGCCCATGTATACTGACGTCGCGCAAACCATCTGTTACAGACCACGCCATGTATACCGACGTCGCGCAAACCATCTGTTACAGACCACGCCATGTATACCGACGTCGCGCAAACCATCTGTTACAGACCACGCCATGTATACTGACGTCGCGCAAACCATCTGTTACAGACCACGCCATGTATACTGACGTCGCGCAAACCATATGTTACAGGCCACGCCATGTATACCGACGTCGCGCAAACCATCTGTTACAGACCACGCCATGTATACCGACGTCGCGCAAACCATCTGTTACAGACCACGCCCATGTATACTGACGTCGCGCAAACCATCTGTTACAGACCACGCCATGTATACCGACGTCGCGCAAACCATCTGTTACAGACCACGCCCATGTATACTGACGTCGCGCAAACCATCTGTTACAGACCACGCCATGTATACCGACGTCGCGCAAACCATCTGTTACAGACCACGCCATGTATACTGACGTCGCGCAAACCATCTGTTACAGACCACGCCCATGTATACTGATGTCGCGCAAACCATCTGTTACAGACCACGCCATGTATACCGACGTCGCGCAAGCCATCTGTTACAGACCACGCCCATGTATACTGACGTCGCGCAAACCATCTGTTACAGACCACGCCATGTATACCGACGTCGCGCAAACCATCTGTTACAGACCACGCCCATGTATACTGACGTCGCGCAAACCATCTGTTACAGACCACGCCATGTATACCGACGTCGCGCAAACCATATGTTACAGACCACGCCCATGTATACTGACGTCGCGCAAACCATCTGTTACAGACCACGCCATGTATACCGACGTCGCGCAAACCATATGTTACAGACCACGCCCATGTATACTGACGTCGCGCAAACCATCTGTTACAGACCACGCCATGTATACCGACGTCGCGCAAACCATCTGTTACAGACCACGCCCATGTATACTGACGTCGCGCAAACCATCTGTTACAGACCACGCCATGTATACCGACGTCGCGCAAACCATCTGTTACAGACCACGCCCATGTATACTGACGTCGCGCAAACCATCTGTTACAGACCACGCCATGTATACCGACGTCGCGCAAACCATCTGTTACAGACCACGCCATGTATACCGACGTCGCGCAAACCATCTGTTACAGACCACGCCCATGTATACTGACGTCGCGCAAACCATCTGTTACAGACCACGCCATGTATACCGACGTCGCGCAAACCATCTGTTACAGACCACGCCCATGTATACTGACGTCGCGCAAACCATCTGTTACATACCACGCCATGTATACCGACGTCGCGCAAACCATCTGTTACAGACCACGCCATGTATACCGACGTCGCGCAAACCATCTGTTACAGACCACGCCATGTATACCGACGTCGCGCAAACCATCTGTTACAGACCACGCCCATGTATACTGACGTCGCGCAAACCATCTGTTATAGACCACGCCATGTATACCGACGTCGCGCAAACCATCTGTTACAGACCACGCCCATGTATACTGACGTCGCGCAAACCATCTGTTACATACCACGCCATGTATACCGACGTCGCGCAAACCATCTGTTACAGACCACGCCATGTATACCGACGTCGCGCAAACCATCTGTTACAGACCACGCCATGTATACCGACGTCGCGCAAACCATCTGTTACAGACCACGCCCATGTATACTGACGTCGCGCAAACCATCTGTTATAGACCACGCCATGTATACCGACGTCGCGCAAACCATCTGTTACAGACCACGCCCATGTATACTGACGTCGCGCAAACCATCTGTTACATACCACGCCATGTATACCGACGTCGCGCAAACCATCTGTTACAGACCACGCCATGTATACCGACGTCGCGCAAACCATCTGTTACAGACCACGCCATGTATACTGACGTCGCGCAAACCATCTGTTACAGACCACGCCATGTATACTGACGTCGCGGGCAAACCATCTGTTACAGACCACGCCATGTATACTGACGTCGCGCAAACCATCTGTTACAGACCACGCCATGTATACTGACGTCGCGCAAACCATCTGTTACAGACCACGCCATGTATACCGACGTCGTGAGCAAACCATCTGTTACAGACCACGCCATGTATACCGACGTCGCGAGCAAACCATCTGTTGCAGACCACGCCATGTATACTGACGTCGCGGGCAAACCATATGTTACAGACCACGCCATGTATACTGACGTCGCGCAAACCATCTGTTACAGACCACGCCATGTATACCGACGTCGCGCAAACTATCTGTTACAGACCACGCCATGTATACCGACGTCGCGAGCAAACCATCTGTCGCAGACCACGCCATGTATACCGACGTCGCGAGCAAACCATCTGTTACCGACCACGCTATGTATACTGACTGTTAAAGTCCACGCCATGTATACTGACGTCGCGCAAACCATCTGTTACAGACCACGCCATGTATACTGACGTCGCGAGCTATTATGTGATGGATTATGTACAATTTTGGTGACGTAATTTGTGCGGCAGAATAGCCTTTCCCTAAAATTATAACGGAAAATATGTAAATTTATTCTGGCACGCAAATGCTAAATTCTCTAAATCTAACTCATTAGTCATGAAAAGGGCGAATAAATGAAACAAATTGTTCATTTTTAATTTTTTTTTTCACCTAACGGTACCACCACCAATCTCATATTGTGCATATATTGTCATTTTTAATACATTATTTGTCTCAAAGTGAGAACAGTATTCAAATGACGTTATCCACCAACATGGCTTTCATTGGCCGCCAGTTTCTATCTTCATAGGATAACATATTCTACTCAGTTTATACGGAATATCGTTACCTGATCATAACTATTAGGTTGCGATATGTCGTATATAAACGCCCGACAAACCGTGATATGCCGTATATATACATGATATCCTATACGTAGCTAATGTTCTCACACGATCCTTCATTAGCCAAAATATTTGATGTGCTATAACTTGGACATTTATCAACCGATTTACAAAATTCTTTCATGATGATCATCAGTACGTACATGACAGTAAAAATTATTGGAATCGGTGACAAGAAAAACAATTGACAAATTATACACCGAGCCTGTATTCCCAGGTCAAACAATTGTGTTCGGATCTCGGTGAAAATTTCCTCGATTCGGTTACGTGAACCGAATCCACCCACTTGGCTTGTTATAGGAGAAGATCTGTCAACAAACTTAAAAAAAAAACATTGTAAGAGGCATAATTCTGGAGTACAAGTTAGGACATTAACCTAAATTAACCTAAAGTTCGAGTCGCTGTAACTTTGCAAGGGGCATACACATACCAAATTTCAGTGCTTTATCTTTTAAACTTTCTAAGAGGGTTACAAAATATATTAAGAAGAAGAAGCATAAATAATAATGAAAGATAAATATAAAAAATTGAATAACAATATACTTCCATATTAAAATATGGAAGTATACTTATCCCAAACAGTTTACAATTAATACAAATACAGATCCAAATTAGGACCATACATGCAGGGTATAATTTTTCTGTAAATGTAAGAAATATACGGATATGTTTATTTGAACCCCGTGTCAGAGATAAAGATCAGCCTGTTCTCCCAAAATCCCGCACATTATCTGCTTATAACAGAACTTGTTTTAGGTAGATATGGTGGGTGGCCCGCCCCAAATACCACCTAGAAACACCCGACCCCCACCCATCACCCCCGGGGGGTGTCATCCCGAGGGGGTGAAAATGGGGTATGGACCATTTTCGAGAACGGTATGGATTTCGACCGATTTGACGGCATGGGTAGGTGGCCGCCCCAAATACCACCTAGAAACACCCCCACCTCCCACCCATCACCCCCGTGGGGTGCCACCCCGAGGGGGTGAAAATGGGGTATGGACCATTTTCGAGAACGGTAAGGATTTCGACCGATTTGACGGCATGGGTGGGTGGCCCGCCCCAAATACCACCTAGAAACACCCCGACCCCCACCCATCACCCCCGGGTGGTGCGACCCCGAGGGGGTGAAAATGGGGTATGGACCATTTTCGAGAACGGTATGGATTTCGACCGATTTGACGGCATGGGTGGGTGGCCCGCCCCAAATACCACCTAGAAACACCCCGACCCCCACCCATCACCCCCGGGGGGTGCCACCCCGAGGGGGTGAAATGGGGTATGGACCATTTTCGAGAACGGTAAGGATTTCGACCGATTTGACGGCATGGGTGGGTGGCCCACCCCAAATACCACCTAGAAACACCCCGACCCCCCACCCATCACCCCGGGGGTGCCACCCGAGGGGGTGAAAATGGGGTATGGACCATTTTCGAGAACGGTAAGGATTTCGACCGATTTGACGGCATGGGTGGGTGGCCCGCCCCAAATACCACATAGAAACACCCCGACCCCCACCCATCACCCCCGGGGGGTGCCACCCCGAGGGGGTGAAAATGGGGTATGGACCATTTTCGAGAACGGTAAGGATTTCGACCGATTTGACGGCATGGGTGGGTGGCCCGCCCCAAATACCACCTAGAAACACCCCGACCCACACCCATCACCCCCAGGTGGTGCCACCCCGAGGGGGTGAAAATGGGGTATGGACCATTTTCGAGAACGGTAAGGATTTCGACCGATTTGACGGCATGGGATGTGCTATAACTTGGACATTTATCAACCGATTTACAAAATTCTTTCATGATGATCATCAGTACGTACATGACAGTAAAAATTATTGGAATCGGTGACAAGAAAAACAATTGACAAATTATACACCGAGCCTGTATTCCCAGGTCAAACAATTGTGTTCGGATCTGGGTGAAAATTTCCTCGATTCGGTTACGTGAACCGAATCCACCCACTTGGCTTGTTATAGGAGAAGATCTGTCAACAAACTTTAAAAAAAAACATTGTAAGAGGCATAATTCTGGAGTACAAGTTAGGACATTAACCTAAATTAACCTAAAGTTCGAGTCGCTGTAACTTTGCAAGGGGCATACACATACCAAATTTCAGTGCTTTATCTTTTAAACTTTCTAAGAGGGTTACAAAATATATTAAGAAGAAGAAGCATAAATAATAATGAAAGATAAATATAAAAAATTGAATAACAATATACTTCCATATTAAAATATGGAAGTATACTTATCCCAAACAGTTTACAATTAATACAAATACAGATCCAAATTAGGACCATACATGCAGGGTATAATTTTTCTGTAAATGTAAGAAATATACGGATATGTTTATTTGAACCCCGTGTCAGAGATAAAGATCAGCCTGTTCTCCCAAAATCCCGCACATTATCTGCTTATAATAGAACTTGTTTTAGGTAGATATGGTGGGTGGCCCGCCCCAAATACCACCTAGAAACACCCGACCCCCACCCATCACCCCCGGGGGTGTCATCCCGAGGGGGTGAAAATGGGGTATGGACCATTTTCGAGAACGGTATGGATTTCGACCGATTTGACGGCATGGGTGGGTGGCCGCCCCAAATACCACCTAGAAACACCCCCACCTCCCACCCATCACCCCCGTGGGGTGCCACCCCGAGGGGGTGAAAATGGGGTATGGACCATTTTCGAGAACGGTAAGAATTTCGACCGATTTGACGGCATGGGTGGGTGGCCCGCCCCAAATACCACCTAGAAACACCCCGACCCCCACCCATCACCCCCGGGTGGTGCGACCCCGAGGGGGTGAAAATGGGGTATGGACCATTTTCGAGAACGGTAAGGATTTCGACCGATTTGACGGCATGGGTGGGTGGCCCGCCCCAAATACCACCTAGAAACACCCCGACCCCCACCCATCACCCCCGGGGGGTGCCACCCCGAGGGGGTGAAATGGGGTATGGACCATTTTCGAGAACGGTAAGGATTTCGACCGATTTGACGGCATGGGTGGGTGGCCCGCCCCAAATACCACCTAGAAACACCCCGACCCCCCACCCATCACCCCGGGGGTGCCACCCGAGGGTGGCCCGCCCCAAATACCACATAGAAACACCCCGACCCCCACCCATCACCCCCGGGGGGTGCCACCCCGAGGGGGTAAAAATGGGGTATGGACCATTTTCGAGAACGGTAAGGATTTCGACCGATTTGACGGCATGGGTGGGTGGCCCGCCCCAAATACCACCTAGAAACACCCCGACCCACACCCATCACCCCAGGTGGTGCCACCCCGAGGGGGTGAAAATGGGGTATGGACCATTTTCGAGAACGGTAAGGATTTCGACAGATTTGACGGCATGGGTGGGTGGCCCGCCCAAATACCACCTAGAAACACCCCGAACCCCACCATCACCCCCGGATGGTGCCACCCCGAGGGGGTGATAATGGGGTATGGACCATTTTCGAGAACGGAAAGAATTTCGACCGATTTGACGGCATGGGTGGGTGGTATGGACCATTTTCGAGAACGGTAAGGATTTCGACCGATTTGACGGCATGGGTGGGTGGCCCGCCCCAAATACCACCTAGAAACACCCCGACCCACACCCATCACCCCCAGGTGGTGCCACCCCGAGGGGGTGAAAATGGGGTATGGACCAATTTCAAGAACGGTAAGGATTTCGACCGATTTGACGGCATGGGTGGGTGGCCCGCCCCAAATACCACCTAGAAACACCCCGACCCCCCACCCATCACCCCCGGGGGTGCTACCCCGAGGGGGTGAAAATGGGGTATGGACCATTTTCGAGGACGGTAAGGATTTCGACCGATTTGACGGCATGGGTGGGTGGCCGCCCCAAATACCACCTAGAAACACCCCGACCCCCCACCCATCACCCCCGGGGGTGCCACCCCGAGGGGGCGAAAATGGGGTATGGACCATTTTCGAGAACGGTAAGGATTTCGACCGATTTGACGGCATGGGTGGGTGGCCGCCCCAAATACCACCTAGAAACACCCGACCCCCACCCATCACCCCCGGGGGTGCCACCCCGAGGGGGTGAAAATGGGGTATGGAGAATTTTCGAGAACGGTAAGGATTTCGACCGATTTGACGGCATGGGTGGGTGGCCCGCCCCAAATACCACATAGAAACACCCCGAACCCCACCCATCACCCTCCGGATGGTGCCACCCCGAGGGGGTGAAAATGGGGTATGGACCATTTTCGAGAACGGTAAGGATTTCGACCGATTTGACGGCATGGGTGGGTGGCCCGCCCCAAATACCACCTAGAAACACCCCGACCCCCACCATCACCCCCAGGTGGTGCCACCCCGAGGGGGTGAAAATGGGGTATGGACCATTTTCGAGAACGGTAAGGATTTCGACCGATTTGACGGCATGGGTGGGTGGCCCGCCCCAAATACCACATAGAAACACCCCGACCCCCCACCCATCACCCCCGGGGGTGCCACCCCGAGGGGGTGAAAATGGGGTATGGACCATTTTCGAGAACGGTAAGGATTTCGACCGATTTGACGGCATGGGTGGGTGGCCGCCCCAAATATTACCTAGAAACACCCCGACCCCCCACCCATCACCCCCGGGGGGTGCCACCCCGAGGTGGTGAAAATGGGGTATGGACCATTTTCGAGAACGGTAAGGATTTCGACCGATTTGACGGCATGGGTGGGTGGCCCGCCCCAAATACCACCTAGAAACACCCCGACCCCCCACCCATCACCCCCGTGGGTGCCACCCCGATGGGGTGAAAATGGGGTATGGACCATTTTCGAGAACGGTAAGGATTTCGACCGATTTGACTGCATGGGTGGGTGGCCCGCCCCAAATACCACCTAGAAACACCCCAACCCCCGACCATCACCACCGGGGGAGCCACCCCGAGGGGGTGAAAATGGGGTATGGACCATTTTCGAGAACGGTAAGGATTTCGACCGATTTGACGGCATGGGTGGGTGGCCCGCCCCAAATACCACATAGAAACACCCCGACCCCCACCCATCACCCCGGGGGGTGCCACCCGAGGGGTGAAAATGGGGTATGGACCATTTTCGAGAACGGTAAGGATTTCGACCGATTTGACGGCATGGGTGGGTGGCCCGCCCAAAATACCACCTAGAAACACCCGACCCCCACCCATCACCCCCGGGGGGTGCCACCCCGAGGGGGTGAAAATGGGGTATGGACCATTTTCGAGAACGGTAAGGATTTCGACCGATTTGACGGCATGGGTGGGTGGCCCGCCCCAAATACCACCTAGAAACACCCCGAACCCCACCCATCACCCTCCGGATGGTGCCACCCCGAGGGGGTGAAAATGGGGTATGGACCATTTTCGAGAACGGTAAGGATTTCGACCGATTTGACGGCATGGGTGGGTGGCCCGCCCCAAATACCACCTAGAAACACCCCGACCCCCACCATCACCCCCAGGTGGTGCCACCCCGAAGGGGTGAAAATGGGGTATGGACCATTTTCGAGAACGGTAAGGATTTCGACCGATTTGACGGCATGGGTGGGTGGCCCGCCCCAAATACCACATAGAAACACCCCGACCCCCCACCCATCACCCCCGGGGGTGCCACCCCGAGGGGGTGAAAATGGGGTATGGACCATTTTCGAGAACGGTAAGGATTTCGACCGATTTGACGGCATGGGTGGGTGGCCGCCCCAAATACCACCTAGAAACACCCCGACCCCCCACCCATCACCCCCGGGGGGTGCCACCCCGAGGTGGTGAAAATGGGGTATGGACCATTTTCGAGAACTGTAAGGATTTCGACCGATTTGACGGCATGGGTGGGTGGCCCGCCCCAAATACCACCTAGAAACACCCCGACCCCCCACCCATCACCCCCGTGGGTGCCACCCCGATGGGGTGAAAATGGGGTATGGACCATTTTCGAGACCGGTAAGGATTTCGACCGATTTGACTGCATGGGTGGGTGGCCCGCCCCAAATACTACCTAGAAACACCCCAACCCCCGACCCATCACCACCGGGGGAGCCACCCCGAGGGGGTGAAAATGGGGTATGGACCATTTTCGAGAACGGTAAGGATTTCGACCGATTTGACGGCATGGGTGGGTGGCCGCCCCAAATACCACCTAGAAACACACGACCCCCACCCATCACCCCCGGGGGGTGCCACCCCGAGGTGGTGAAAATGGGGTATGGACCATTTTCGAGAACGATAAGGATTTCGACCGATTTGACGGCATGGTGGTTGGCTCGCCCCAAATACCACCTAGAAACACCCCGACCCTCCACCCATCACCCCGGGGGGTGAAAATGGGGTATGGACCATTTTCGAGAACGGTAAGGATTTCGACCGATTTGACGGCATGGGTGGGTGGCCCGCCCCAAATACCACATAGAAACACCCCAACCCCCACCCATCACCCCGGGGGGTGCCACCCGAGGGGTGAAAATGGGGTATGGACCATTTTCGAGAACGGTAAGGATTTCGACCGATTTGACGGCATGGGTGGGTGGCCCGCCCAAAATACCACCTAGAAACACCCCGACCCCCCACCCATCACCCCCGGGTGGTGCCACCCCGAGGGGGTGAAAATGGGGTATCGACCATTTTCGAGAACGGTGAGGATTTCGACCGATTTGACGGCATGGGTGGGTGGCCCGCCCCAAATACCACCTAGAAACACCCCGACCCCCCCACCCATCACCCCGGGGGGTGCCACCCCGAGGGGGTGAAAATGAGGTATGGACCATTTTCGAGTACGGTAAGGATTTCGACCGATTTGACGACATGGGTGGGTGGCCCGCCCCAAATACCACCTAGAAACACCCCGACCCCCCACCCATCACCTCCGGGGGTGCCACCCCGAGGGGTGAAAATGGGGTATGGACCATTTTCGAGACCGGTAAGGATTTCGACCGATTTGACGGCATGGGTGGGTGGCCCGCCCCAAATACCACCTAGAAACACCCCGACCCCCACCCATCACCCCCGGTGGGTGCCACCCCGAGGGGGTGAAAATGGGGTATGGACCATTTTCGAGACCGGTAAGGATTTCGACCGATTTGACGGCATGGGTGGGTGGCCGCCCCAAATACCACATAGAAACACCCGACCCCCCACCCATCACCCCCGGGGGGTGCCATCCGAGGTGGTGAAAATGGGGTATGGACCATTTTCGAGAACGGTAAGGATTTCGACCGATTTGACGGCATGGGTGGGTGGCCCGCCCCGAATACCACCTAGAAACACCCCGACCCCCACCCATCACCCCCGGGGGTGCCACCCCCAGGGGGTGAAAATGGGGTATGGACCATTTTCGAGAACGGTAAGGATTTCCACCGATTTGACGGCATGGGTGGGTGGCCCGACCCAAATACCACATAGAAACACTCCAACCCCCCGTTTAATTAGTCTGAAAAAACTGCCAGATCACATGATAACCCACTTCACGACACAGTAGTTGCAAGTTTTAGTTGAATCGCTAAATATCATATATAGCACACTCGTATGGACGATGGCCGGTCTATGTCCTATTATGCTTTGCCAGACTCCGTATATGACTGAATTCTTTCTGATACACGTCACACTCGTATGGACGATCGCCGGTGTTCGTCCTCTTATGCATTGTCAGACTCCATATATGACTGAATTCTTTATGACACACGTCACGCTCGTGTGGTCGATCGCCGGTGTTCGTCCTCTTATACATTGCCAGACTCCACGTATGACTGAATTCATTATGATACACGTCACGCTCGTATGGTCGATCGCCGGTGTTCGTCCTCTTATGCATTGCCAGACTCCACATATAACTGAATTCCTTATGATACACGTCACGCTCGTATGGTCGATCGCCGGTGTTCGTCCTCATATTCTTTGCAAGACTCCATACATAACTGAATTCCTTCTGATACACATCCCACTCGTATAGTCGATCGCCGGTGTTCGTCCTCTTATGCATTGTCAGACTCCATATATAACTGAATTCCTTCTGATACACGTCACACTCGTATGGACGATCGCCAGTGTTCGTCCTCTTATGCTTCGAAAGACTCCATACATAACTGAATGCCTTCTGATACACGTCACACTCGTATGGACGATCGCCGGTGTTCGTCCTCTTATGCATTGTCAGACTACATATATGACTAAATTCCTTGTCATACACGTCACTCTCGTGTGGACGATCGGCAGTGTTCGTCCTCTTATGCATTGTCAGACTCCATATATGACTGAATTCCTTATGATACACGTCACGCTCGTATGGTCGATCGCCGGTGTTCGTCCTCATATGCTTTGCAAGACTCCATAACTAACTGAATTCCATCTGATACACATCACACTCGTATGGGCGATCACCGGTGTTCGTTCTCTTATGCATTGTCTGACTCCATATATGACTGAATTCCTTATGATACACGTCACGCTCGTATGGTCGATCTCCGGTTTTCGTCCTCTTATGCATTGCCAGACTTCATATATGTTTATAAGTCTTAATAATTCTCCTTAGTAAATGCAGCCAAAACATACTCCAAAACTTGTTATTGAGAAAATTGACCGTTGCATATTCATTCATATCCATTTATATCCACACAACTGAAACTTATTTGTTTATTCACTGGAATCCATATCAATATTTAAATCCAATTTATATATTAATCTAATCTGAAAATTATAGTGAAATATTTAAATTCTTTATGTAGCCATTATTGGTTGTATTTTGTCATTCAGGGGTGCCGGGTAGAATGCCATCACAGGCCACGGCACTCCACACAATACACATATAAATTCACTTATATTATAATGTATTAATGTATAATGTATTGTGAAATAAAATATTATCCTAAAAATATATGCCTGAATTCTTTCTCATATGCTTTGCCAGACTCCATATATAACTTAATTCCTTCTGATACAGGTCACACTCGATCGTCCATACGAGTGTGACGTGTATCAGAAAGAATTCAGTCATATACGGAGTCTGGCAAAGCATAATAGGACATAGACCGGCCATCGTCCATACGAGTGTGTTATATATGATATTTAGCGATTCAACTAAAACTTGCAACTACTGTGTCATGAAGTGGGTTATCATGTGATCTGGCAGTTTTTTTCAGACTAATTAAACGGGGGGTCGGGGTGTTTCTAGGTGGTATTTGGGGCGGGCCACCCACCCATGTCGTCAAATCGGTGGAAATCCTTACCGTTCTCGAAGATGGTCCATACCCCATTTTCACCCCCTCGGGGTGGCACCCCCCGGGGGTGATGGGTGGGGGGGGGTCGGGGTGTTTCTAGGTGGTATTTGGGGCGGGCCACCCACCCATGCCGTCAAATCGGTCGAAATCCTTACCGTACTCGAAAATGGTCCACACCCCATTTTCACCCCCTCGGGGTGGCACCCCCGGGGGTGATGGGTCGGGGTGTTTCTAGGTGGTATTTGGGGCGGGCCACCCACCCATGCCGTCAAATCGGTCGAAATCCTTACCGGTCTCGAAAATGGTCCATACCCCATTTTCACCCCCTCGGGTGGAACCCCCCCCCCCCGGGGGTGATGGGTGGGGGGTCGGGGTGTTTCTAGGTGGTATTTGGGGCGGGCCACCCACCCATGCCGTCAAATCGGTCGAAATCCTTACCGTACTCGAAAATGGTCCACACCCCATTTTCACCCCCTCGGGGTGGCACCCCCGGGGGTGATGGGTCGGGGTGTTTCTAGGTGGTATTTGGGGCGGGCCACCCACCCATGCCGTCAAATCGGTCGAAATCCTTACCGTTCTCGAAAATGGTCCATACCCCATTTTCACCCCCTCGGGTGGAACCCCCCCCCCCGGGGTGATGGGTGGGGGGTCGGTGTGTTTCTAGGTGGTATTTGGGGCGGGCCACCCACCCATGCCGTCAAATCGGTCGAAATCCTTACCGTTCTCGAAAATGGTCCATACCCCATTTTCACCCCCTCGAGTTGGCACCCCCCGGGGGTAATGGGTGGTGGGTCGGGGTGTTTCTAGGTGGTATTTGGGGCGGGCCACCCACCCATGCCGTCAAATCGGTCGAAATCCTTACCGTTCTCGAAAATGGTCTATACCCCATTTTCACCCCCCCCCCCCCCCGGGGGTGATGGGTGTGGGGTCGGGGTGTTTCTATGGTAGTATTTGGGGCGGGCCACCCACCCATGCCGTCAAATCGGTCGAAATCCTTACCGTTCTCGAAAATGGTCCATACCCCATTTTCACCCCCCTCGGGGTGGCACCCCCGGGGGTGATGGGTGGGTGGTCGGGGTGTTTCTAGGTGGTATTTGGGGCGGGCCACCCACCCATGCCGTCAAATCGGTCGAAATCCTTACCGTTCTCGAAAATGGTCCATACCCCATTTTCACCCCCTCGGGGTGGCACCCCCCGGGGGTGATGGGTTGGGGTCGGGGTGTTTCTAGGTGGTATTTGGGGCGGGCCACCCACCCATGCCGTCAAATCGGTCGAAATCCTTACCGTTCTCGAAAATGGTCCATACCCCATTTTCGCCCCCTCGGGGTGCCACCCCCCGGGGGTGATGGTGGGGGGTCGGGGTGTTTCTAGGTGGTATTTGGGGCGGGCCACCCACCCATGCCGTCAAATCGGTCGAAATTCTTACCGTTCTCGAAAATGGTCCAAACCCCATTTTCACCCCCCTCGGGTGGCACCCCCCCCCCCGGGTGATGGGTGGGAGGTCGGGTGTTTCTAGGTGGTATTTAGGGCCGGCCACCCACCCATGCCGTCAAATCGGTCGAAATCCTTACCGTTCTTGAAAATGGTCCATACCCCATTTTCACCCCCTCGGGGTGCCACCCCCCGGGGGTGATGGGTGGGGGGTCGGGGTGTTTCTAGGTGGTATTTGGGGCGGGCCACCCACCCATGCCGTCAAATCGGTCGAAATCCTTACCGTTCTCGAAAATGGTCCATACCCCATGTTCACCCCCTCGGGGTGGCACCCCCGGGGTGATGGTGGGGGGTCGGGGTGTTTCTAGGTGGTATTTGGGGCGGGCCACTCACCCATGCCGTCAAATCGGTCGAAAGCGACATTTTTGAAAATAAGGAATAGGGAATAAGTTCCAATTGTCATGTCTGTATTTCATTCAATGCAAACGTATGCTTGCAATTTTCATGCATTTCGATGGATCATCGGACCAACTTTTCAGGAATATATAAGATCGCCCTTGTTCCATTTGAATATGGGCCATCCAGCGACAACTCATCCAGCATCAATGGACAGAGAGTCCAATGGCGATGAGGTGTTGAATAGAGAATCAGTTGAAGTAGTTGCAGAAATTGAATTGGTATAGCGGTTGAACCAGTTGAAGCGGATGAAACAGATTTAGAAGTTGAGCCAGTTTCGGTCACTGCAGGCAGGTTGCGGGAGGAAATAACTGGTTATAAGCTGCTAAATATCCTACATACACAAAATGAAATATGTCTATATATTTAAATAAACAGAAAATCATTGAATTTTATGCTCGGAGTGGGTAATTAACTACATTTGCGCTCTTTTATCAAATTTGACCCCCGCATATATACATTTGTGATTTGGTTATGAGCCTGTATCAGTAGGTTATGGTTATGAGCCTGGTTGTTGGGTGGTTATGGTTATGAGTCTGGTTGTCGAATAAGCCCAAGGTTGGTGATTTTGAGTTTGTTTTTCAGAATAGGTTATGAGTCTGGTTGTAAAATTAGATTAGGGATATGAGCCAGGATGTCTGATTAGGTCATGGTTATGAGCTTTGTTGTCGGACTCCGTTGGGAAAAACAATTTGTTCTTTTTTCTCAAACCTTTCACAATAGAAGCACATTTTCTGACAATTTTATCGGTCAGCATCCATTCAAACTTCACAATGTACCAATTTAATTATATATGTAACAATATTTCAAAAAATATTACATGACAAACTCTATTTAAATGATTAAACTAAACAAGCAATACGGTGTCGTCGCCAAAGCCCATATCTGGGCTTCCAGCACTCTGACGTAGGTTCAAATATGGGTTTCCAGCACTGGACCAGTTAAAAAGAATTAAAGATTAAACATATCTAAATGAAGATATTGATCACTTCATCCTCCAAGAAGAAATGGAACAGAAAAAAGACAGAGAAACAAAGATATGGCATGTTGCCGAACGCTCAGAAAATAAAGAAGCAAGAAAATGTCACCTTTAAAAAGAAGAAAAAGAAGGAAGATAATTGTTACGCTGAATCAACAACCAGCTCAGTGCCGATGGACAACAACATCCCATGGACAACAACATCCCATGTATTTATGGACTGTCTAGATTACCGGGAGGAAGTGAAAGATGTAGATAATGTAGAGGAGGTAGAGAATATAGAGGAGGTAGGATATTAAAGAATGTAGAAGAGGTCGAGGTCGTTGATGAACTAGTGGATGCTGATGAAAGTCGGGAAAATGTGACAAACACCAGCAGTGAGGATTCTCATTGGATGACAATCAACAATCACATCCTCACAAATGGAGAGAGAGAAATCCTTCTGTCATCTGACCAATGGATCAACGACAACATATTGCCTGTTTGTAAAGCCATGCTGAAATCAAAATTCCTAATATTCATCGCAATGGAGATCAATTTGTGGAAATTTTGAACACAGATGACTACTGGGTTTGTGCCTCCACTTTGGAAACTCGGGGGAAAGGAATAATAAAGATATACGATATTATGAATACACAACACCCAATTATACGGAGAAGCTAGCCAAATTAATTATTAAAAGTTCGGACACCATTACTTTATAAATAGAAGATGTGCACAGGGAAATTAACATTTCAACTTCTGCATTATTTTCTGTGGCGTATGTAACGCACTTATGTCACAAGCAAACCCCGAAAGGATTAGTTTATAAAAGTTCAATCTTCAGAAACCACCTAGCAGCCTGTTTTCAACAAGGGATTATCACATTTCCGGTTCTCAAAGACAGGGTGTCAACCCCAACACACATACCGTTGCTTTCCGTGTATACTGCAATTGCAGGATGCCATACAATGAAGCGGAGTCAGACATAATTGAATGCAGACTGTGCAGAGATTGGTTTCACAGAACATGTCCAACCATCTGCCAAATGGGTCTGCAAGTATTGCTTTTAACCCTTCAATGCCTGGAGCTTCCTGAAAGTTTACGAAAATCATGTGCCAATGCATTCTCTTATATGTGCGAGTCTCGCATTGGGAGACTCCATATGTGAGACTCGCATATATAAGAGAATCCGCTGGCACAGTATATTTAATGCTGCACCGTCGCAGCTACCGCCATGACAGTGTTAATGTATCTCTACTATAGCGACTCATAATCTTCAGCAGCATTTACATGTTATTCACAAGCCTGGAAATAGTGAGTCTGACATTTTCAGAATAAGGTCCCCGTGAGGGTGAATTTAGTGATGCTACCACGCGCAGTGTGATAGCTTTACCAAGTTCACCTTCTGTGGACCTCATTCTTATTCTGCCTCATCTTCTGGGAGGTATCTTATAGTTTCAAATTAACATTGCTTTTATTTGTTTTCCCTTCTATTCGGGCTCTATATCCCTAATGTGCAGAAGATAAGATGCATAATCGAGGTGACAAATTGGGTGAATATCACAAACTTTGAACATCAGGGGAACTTCAATCTTATCCTAGTTTTCCCATCGCAGTTGGGGCCTAAGCAGAATGAGGTTCCCATACCGTGAATATGGTGGTAATAGCCCGCTGTGCAGGGTAGCATTTACCAAGTTCGCCCTCTAGGGACCTCATTCTGCAAATGTCAGGCATGCTATTTCCAGACATGGTTATTCATAATTTATAGTCTCAGACAAAAACAAGAGATGGACTGTTGTCCGGTGTATAATCACTTAATGTGACATGCCGCCTAGTGTGGGCATACATATAACCGTGACTTGTTAAAGATCCCTAGAAGGATCGAACGCTCGTGTATTGTTAACATTATAATTGCACAATAATATATCTCATGAGTCTAAAAAGGTGTTATTTTGCAGTTAATTTATACCCTGGATTTACTATTACCTATAACATATGAATGATATACTCAGACAGACAGACAGACATACTCAAAACAGAAGTTTCAGATAAACAAAGATGAATAACCTCAGAACGGAAAACCCGAATAAAACGATTGAACACCCCTCTGAATGTACTCATATTAGTGAACATCCATAAAAAATTTCATTGAGATCCGAGCACTACTGTTATGACATGAACAGACATCGGACAGACATACAGCCGGGCGCACGGACTTGTGCGAAACAGTAAACACACCTTTTCTCAAAAAGTGGGTAAAATTATACCCAGATAGCAACAGTTGCATAAAGCATGGACGTGGCTGTCTTCCTCCTGGCTTCAAGGATCTCTATTCTTTCCAGTTCTAACCTGGAAGACAACAGAGAGAAACAAAAATAATGAAATATAAAACAGTGCAAAAAATAACAGAGTGAATTTGATACCCAAACAAAATGATTGAACATGCCATTGAATCTCCTCATATTGGTAAGATCCATTCCAAATTTCATTGAGATCCGATTGACAAAAGAGCCAACATTAAAGGCACGGGCGGCGTTAGTTGCAGAAATATTCATATTTGTTCAAATCGCCATCAACAGACGGAATATTAAAATATATATAGTTTTGTTCAAATGCCAAACATAATCAGCGCGTAAATAGTATATTGTCGTCAAGGCGTCCGAAGGTGTACGTAAACAAGAGCCTGCTCGTGTTACAGAAGTGTTGCTTCTGTTTACACAGCGCAATTATATTGGTTAATCACACACAAATGGTATAAACGCTCTTTATTATTTCCATATCAGGAAAACAGTAACAAATAACGCTCTTTATGTTTACAATATCCGGATCTAAACAAAAACCAGGTTCTGTAACGTTTTAGAATCAAATGATAAAAATATGTATGTAACACAACTATACCGATGAAAATAAAAATAATAATTTAGGCCGGGATAAGATGTTGGGTTGGTTATATGGACTCGGAGAAAAAGGGGTTCGTACCGATGAACTGACATAAATTAGTGGAGCGATGTTGCCATGTAATGCATCGCGACTGTACTAAAGCAGCAATGATATAAAATTGGGGGGGGGGGGGGGTCGGAAATTATTTCTATCTCTATAGATGGCACCAGAATTATATAGAAAGGAATAGCAATTGATAGACGTATACGGTATACTATAGTAATACCATAGACATATAAGTACAAGTATCACGCAATAAAATATTTCGTAACGTGACTATAGCGATGAAAAAAATAAATAAATTGGACTGGGATTAGAGATTGGGTTGGTTATATGTGGATAATTGGATATGGAATTCATACCGATGAAATGATACAAATTAGTGGAGCGATAAAGACCAATGTTGACACTTAGTCAGGCTACGCGGGGGAAATAGGGGTTGATACGATAGACCGAAATAAATTTGTCGAGTGATAATGACCAATGTTGACGTATAAAGTAACGCGACTGTACTGTTGCACAATTATCATGTAGAACCGGTCAAATATGAACTCTGGTGCCCAATATGGAACAGCTCAGAAAACATTTGAAGGGCCCTAAAATTTATTTAACATGGGATCTGCCATACAAATCGATTTATGTTGATAAATCTCTTATTTTCAAAATTTTAAGCTGAGACTTGGTGTGTCTGAGTGGGATACGTATATATTCCTAAAATGATAGGATACAGCACATAATTATGTTTTAGGTGGAAGAAATGAATTTTTTTCGATGATAAAATTTAACATGGGATTTGCAATTAAATTTAAAATCGATTTATGTCGATAAAACTGTCATTTTTTCTAAATTTTAAGTTGAGAATTCGTGTGTCTGTGTGTAATACTTATATATTCTTAAAATGACAGAGTCCAGCGCGTAATTATGTTTTAGATGCAAGAAATTGAATTTGTTTTCGATAACAAATTTACAGCGTGTACGGCCGTACTACGGGTTTATCGAGTACGCTATTTTATAAACAAACTTTTGTCAATAGCCGTTTTGGTCAAACTAAACCTTTTTCGACCGGGAAAGCAGATCCGAATAGTAGCTAAGATGTATTTAGATATAATTATCAAAAGAATTTGACCGATTAGGGTGCATTTTAAAAGAATCGAGTGGAGAAATCTTGGTGACATTTTCATAAAACACGCCGATAATTCCAGAAGATAAAAGATGGCGGTTATCACAATAGAACAGGCATAATATTACCCAGAATTCACCTCACTACACCAGGGGGCTTACCCATAATTCAACTCACTATACCAGGGGGGCTCCCAATGGGTTATATATTATTTTCAGGCTATCAGATTATTTATATTTTCAACAACATATTATTACACCGGTGACTTTAAGATTACAATTTCAGACTGTCCTGACTATCGATACGATTGAGTCATATTTTCAAAAACATATTATACACCGGTGGCGTTAACTTTACAATTTCAGCATCTACGTGATTCTATCGGTACGATTTGAGTAAGGTACAAAAAAAAAAATCTTCGCCCACTCGACCACAGAATTGGATACTACCACTGAATATGAAAAACAGCCACACTAGAAACACCAAATGGTGGCGTAATAATGGTAAAAATAAGAGGACATTATGCATGCAGTGCAACATTTGATTTGGAAACATTTTCCAATACCGCACTTAAATTCTTGAAAACGATTGCAATATTTATTTTCGATTTGCTATACATGTACGTAGGCCTTTATTCAGTCTGAGTAAACTCATACCTAAATATTCATTTCAAATATAGAGTCGACGTTCACCCAGACTGGCCTTTATTATGATACCTTACTCGTATTTAAATTCGCGCAGTATTATTTTTCGCTCAGTTTTAAATTCGCGCACTTTGAATTCGCGCACCGTGCTGCGCGAATTCAAAACTGACAAACATATTTTCGTGAAATACTTGCATCTGGTGACAGTACATGTCTATAATAAAGACCAAACCTGACGAACATTGACATTGCAACTGCATTAAAATTTTGTTGAGAAGATGGGTTGTTATATGGTCCAAACAATAATTATAATATTGAAATGCAGGATTCTTGACATCATTGAAATGATCTCGAAAGAATTACAACCACAACCGCGTTGGGTTGTTGACATCGTGTATTTCAAATAGTTGTGTTGACATACATGTATTTAACTAGGGTTATATGACAACGGTGTCACTCCAGTGTTGTGGAAATGGAGACGTGGTTTCATGTCCATATTGTATACAACAATGTTCTATTCTCATTTGTAAATGATGTGCCTCAATACTTATGAAATTGTAGAAATGTGAGTTTTAAGAGCATGTACTACCTGAATTGAATTGTCATGGAATATGTATATTTGTTGCAAGCATTACACCATCGAAGATGTTACTATGCATGATTACATATGAATAGTGGTCTTGTGATTACATATGCCTGCATGTAAATATAATTGTCTATTCGGTCCAACCTTCCGTAATGTAAGTAACTCATATACATGTAGAGCCCTCACAGTTTCCATGTTGTTTGGTATAAACTCAGGAGTCGTACTATTTTTCGCTCAATCTTAAAGGTACTCAATCCGTAAAGAGGGTCCCCATCTCAACAGACTCCAACAACAACAATCCGATCAGAGGGTCCTATATTACTATTTCTTTGGCTTTGGGGGTAAAAAATATTTGATTCGAGTCGAGGAACCCATCAAACAAAGCTCATAGTTATTAGATATTGATTTTTGAAATTTGTTAATTTCTCTAGATGAGTACTAATAATTGCCGTCAATTTTGAAACCTGCTCGAGATGATTACACCAAAACTCTATTCAAACAGACAAGGATGGATAACTCTAAAATCAAGTGGTAATAATCACGCAATTTTGACTACGTACTGGGCCAGAAAGAATTCCCGATAATGAAAAATAATAGATTTCTAAAATCGATATCTAACAAATCTGAGTTTTGATGGGTGACTTCCTCGACTCGAATCAAATATTTGTTACCCCCGAAGCCATTGAAATAGTAATTGAGATGAGTTTTATCGGATTGAGTACCTTCAACTCTTTCGCTGCCAAACGCGCATAAATGCGAACTTCGAAGACGCTGCCAATCGCGCATTTTTGCGAATTTGGTATGTAGTGTAATGTATAGGATATAACTCTATTCTTTCGGGCATGTTTGACAGTGTACAATGTATTTATATGTAGTACTGTTGCGCGCGAACAATTTAAAGTGACAATGTCCTCAAGGTCATGCTATTTCTGACGTTATGGGAGTACAGTCAGAGCCGGAATATTGCGTCATTGTTGTTGGCACGTGGTTATCAGTCGAAAATGGCTGCTCACAAAAGACTCAGGACTGAAGAAGTTATTGTTATTACCTCTATACTCTAATGGTCGAGGGGCGACTGCGGCGCATAAGATACTTATACCTATTATTTAGGTGGGCAGTAGCCTCTATAGGGGCGCCTGCGGCGCATAAGATACTACTAGTATGGGTGGCGGGATGGGGTGGTGGGTGGGTAACTAACCTCTATACTCTAATGATCGAGGGGGCGCCTATAGGGCGCATAATATACTTATACCTATTATTTATGTGGACAGTAGCTTCTATATGGGCGCCTGCGGCGCATACGATACTATGAGATAGGGTGGCGAGATAGGGTGGCGGGTGGGTAACTAACATATATACTCACGCTGGTCATCCGTGTATCAAGGACCCGGGTACGTAACAAAGGACGCGACTAATCCCTCATGCTGTCCACGAGCGATGAGTTCAGGTAGGTACACACAGATCGTTATTATAATACCTTGTCGGGTTCAGCAGACGAATATGTTGTATTATTATCATTAACAATAGTTGGTTCTCCAATTACAACTTGTTATGTCATGCTGGATTCGATATTTTAGCATCATTAGTGACCATAAACTGTGAGGTTTCGATTTATCGACGAAAATATGTTCAAATAACTAATGAAAATTCATAAATACGAAACCTCCTCCATAATATATGTTGTTGTGCCGGATGATATGTGTACCTTTCACATATATAAAATACCGTAGAAATTTCAGGATTGCTATAGATGCAAGTAAAATGAACTTTTATTCGCGTTTCCAGCAACTCTGGTAGTAACGAGGACCCGTTGAATTTTCTGGGGGAAAGTAACTGGACGCGAAAATTTGTAACGAAGGACGCGTTTTTTTTTCCTAAAAAAATATTTACCTTCCCATGATGTCATGGGCATATATGGTTATGTTTGAAAAACAATCAAGCTAAAATATTCAAATATGTCCAAATAATAGTTCGATTTGTTTTTTTGCACAACATAATGGGAAATATACTGTAACACACCGGGGAGTGTCCATATCGTCTCCGTTGGGGCGGTTGATGCATGTCGACCTGGATTTTTCCAACTGTATCCCCTTGAACCAAGCCAAACACTCCTAAAAGTTTCCAAAATAACAGTTGCACCCCAATATATTAACTGTAGCCACGAGTGAGAAGACACGTCTTGTTATTTATAAATTCCTATTTTTCATTTGCAGACGGAGAAATATTAGTGCCTATTGAAGGTGAATTCGTTGAAGTCGATGGCAGCCAAGATTCCCAAGCGATCCCGCCTTCTGGTGCTGGGAACCAGTGCAACGAATGTGGCAAGAAGTATAAAAAATTGCAATCATTACGGCAGCATTCATTATCTCACATAACAGACAACATGCTATAAGTTGGCAAAAAACTAAAAATATTTCTGTGTGTCCACACTCAGTCAGTCGGCGATAAAATGTTGGCAATACTTTATTAAGCTGCACACGGAAGGTGTCGAAATCCAGTGACTCTGGTTCTTTATCAAGGCTGGTGTTGTTGTCACTGTTGGTGTCAGTGATGTCGGCACTGTCCGAGTTGCAGCTGTTGCAGTGTGCATGACGAATGGTGTTGTCGATGTTGCTGTGTGTGCTATCATTGGTGGTGTCATGGTTGTAGATGTTATTCATTTCATACTGATGTTCCTGTTTGTTCGTTGTAATTTTTCTTTTCTTTATGGCATTTTTATGTCGCAGAATGATGTTGTTGTCGCTGGATACTATGATTTCTTTACTGTTGTCCGATGGTATTATTCCTGGGTGGCTTATTATTTGATATCCAAGCTTTCCTGTTGTGTTGTTCAGATTTAGCTTCAAGTAATTTAGTTCCGTGCTCGGGTGTGATGTGGTGGCATAGTCAACCGTGTCAGCCAAGGTGGTGAATGGTAGTTTGCAGGTGTAACATCGGAATGGGGTAGGTGTTATCTCGTCCATTCCTGTAGAATAAGAGAATGCAAGCGTTAGACTGTATTTAATGTGCGACCCCTTGGAATTTTCCTTCTAATATGTAAAAACTCACACTGGTTCTAATAAATGGATAACTTAACAAGTCTTATATAGTTTGGACATTTTATAAGGCATGAAATGTTAAACAATAAATTTACTGTTTCAGTATCACAACATGCCTACTGGCAAGTGACAGTGATCTCCATACACGTGTAATTTGCACCATGGTCCCATATCAGCTTGAGTTATATTATCTCGCCGATGGCAAGTGTCCGAAATCCACCCAACCACGTGCCTATCGATAGCAAACATGTATACACTCTTAGTTGTGCAAAGAAAAACAGAGTAATGGCGAGAGGAAGCACAAAAGTCTCCTGACAACGTTTCGCCTGTTTAAAATTTGCTGTGAAACAGATGGTTAACAATGCGACAAATAATGGTAAAACACATAAACATGTGATTTCTTATACATTCAAAACATTAATGTTTCTAAATAATTGTTTGTCGGAATATTCGCATCCGCCGTTACTCAATGTGATATCTGATGCGCGTCCAACGTTACATGATAACGGGTCCTCGTTACTCGTTGATAATGTTAAATATTCGATTTGCTAGATACTGGTTGCTTGGCGGTGGTTCTGTTGCTTATATTTCAATGACAGGGGTCCCGGCGGTTCCTCAGCGTCATGAATTGTTCAGATTTGCACGTTATAACATCATTGTTTTGGTCAATTTGCGTGCTATTTCTGGATTTTCCAACAACTTTCCTCTTTATATAATAATTGTGGACACGTTTACATCAATTTAGCACCCACCGATTTAGACTAATATAGTACCAAAACACTACGCACACTGAAACATAGGTAGATTATTTTTAAAGGCATTTACTCACCGATTTCGTTGACCAGCCCGCGAAATTTTCTTCATACGGAACTCGCGTCCTTTGTTACGTACCCGGGTCCTCGTTACACGGATGACCAGCGTGATACTCTAATGATCGAGGGGCGCGAGTGGAGCGAACAAGCCAGATTTGATTTGGCTTAATTAGTTCCTCGTCAGCTAGAGCGTCTACACGAGTGAGTTGTGCGGTCGCGACCCAGGTTGTAACTGCCCTCGTGGAGACGCCAGACTGAGGTGGTTTTGGATTAGGCTCAGGACGGATTATGGAGCTAATCCCTGAAGCCGCGTTGGCCGCTATACAGAAAAGCCAGTTAGTTGACGCTGTTAGTTGGTCTCTCCAAGCTGTTGGGCTCTCTGGTTCTCTGTATAGAATTCCGGACAGAAGAAACTGGTACCCAGAAGTCTTCTGCTGCGAACAGGAACGACGCCAAGACCCGCTGTAACATGAAGAAGGGGCCTCCCAAAAGAAAGACACCCTCACAGAAGAGAAGGGACGCTGCCAGACGGGCTAAATGGAAGAAGCAGAAGGGGGGTGACTGTAGATCGGCCAGTCGCCCCTCCCCGTGTGGCTCAGCCGTCCAAAGTCATAGCCGGCGGGTCGAAGTTGTCTGAGAGACGCCCAGACGACTCGACCTGCATGGAGACTGACGACATAGCACCAACTAGCAGGGATTCCGTGGATCTGCCGGAGGTCCCTGCTGTCGTCGTCGAAGCTTGCGGAGACAGGGACGTGGATACCACCCCAGATGTTCCTGCCGCCAGCTTTGACGTGGAACTGGACAGCTTTACACCTCGGACACCGGATTACCAAAACATCCCGGTGTCCCCCAGCTCCACCAGCACCAACAACAACAACAACAGCAGTGGCAGGCCTACCTATTTCGAACCGGGTGCCGGCTTAGACATGAATGATCCAATCATCATTGAAAGTCTGAGATTGATTAGAGAATCAGAAGAAAACCATGAAAGACATCTCGCCGAGATGGCCGCCATTGACTCAACCTCTCCAACACCAGCAACATCTACAGAAACATCTGAATATAGAACAAAAAAGAAGGCCAAGAAAACCAAAAAACAAAAATATAGATCATTTCCATTTCACCTTCACCAATTCATGCTTATTATATGTATTATTACCATAACATGTATTTCATTAAAATCAACAGTGGGTTGTAGGAAAGGGGTGCCGCCCCTTTCAAATCTTCCCGGGTCAAATCCCAAACCCCCCATAGTAGTAGTAGTAGCGCCTGCGGCGCATAAGATACTTATACCTATTATTTATAATACACCTTTACTGGTTTTGAACAACCCTTGTCTATTATATAATTTTCCAGTGATGATAACAGGCAACTAAATTAATTATGCTGGTGAGTTGACCATGCGTACGCCCGCGTGACCCATATAATTCACATAAATCATCGTAAAACCCAATTTTTCTGAAATTCAAGATGGCCGTCAAGATCACGTGACTTATAAGGGCGGAGCAGGGTCATATGTCCCCCTGCAGGTATACATATACATATGGGTATGGTTATATATATATATATATATATATATATCTATATTCGGAATTGTACCTATCAGGGAATATTCAAGCAACAAAAGCACGAACTCAACAAAGTGCGCCATTGTATCCCATTTTGCTACAAATAGGTGGCAACTTGCATAAATCCAAAATGGACGCCAAGGTCACGTGACCTATTTTATGTCCAAAGTGGGTTCATATAGGTTACTCCCGTGTTCCCAACTGTTGGACATCGTATAATTGGGTTGAAAATTAGAAAACAAACAACACACCATTCATAGCCACACAAACTGTACATATACCGGCAAATAGCCACTAATCCAAGATGGCCGCCAATGTCACGTGACCTTGGTGGGCGTGTCCACGGCGGCATTCGACAGGGTATACCTATGTCTATATACATGTGAAGTTTCAACTAATTATATTAGAAACTGCTTGAGATATAATGTATTACCCATATATACCTGAAATACATGGATATATGTACAAGATGCGTGGCACTGGGGGCTACGTATGTGGTGGTGGGTGGTAGCGAAAGAGTTAATTGGTGTGCGAAAAAATAGTACTGGGCGAATTTAAATACGAGTAAGGTAGTTGAAGTAACAATTCTTGTTTTATTATGGCACGTGATTTATTTTTACAGCGTTTATCTATAGTAGTATAGACGAGAAAGGTTGTGGATAAAACAAATAACACGCACGAAGTTAGCAGTACACGTGTTAATATCAATGAACTATATTTAGTGACATATATCATATGAAATATACCAGGGGATTTCCCCATCGACATCATTGAGAATCGATATTTGGCGGGAAAATATAGATGTCAAGGAAATTTGCTAACAAATCTTCCGCTATTCTCCATTATTTTATTGAGCATATGATGCACATATGGATGACAAAAGGTTTGCCTATGAACTGTTCTATTTTGATATTGTTTGCTTTGATGTTCTAGTCGCGAAAATATCTAGTATTCTCAGACTGGCGGAAATACCACTTAACTTATAAAACGTGTATCCAATTTTCGATGTAAACAAACCAGGTCTGGAAAGTGATCAGGTCGGACACAGGTTCAAAACGAGTTAAATAGTCAGTTTGCTCTGATAGCTCGTTCTATAATAAAAGTATAAACAAATCATAACATTTACCTTTTACTTTTAGGTGATGAACATATGTTTTTGAGTTGGATATTAGATCATGATTGGACTGAGTTTTCATGCTTGAATCGATGAATATGCAAAGCCACAGGATTTGGGGAGCGGGTCGATTCGGTCCAGGGCTCTTTCGGTCTTCGACTTTTCGGTCCAGCGGCACCTCGAAACAGTGCGCAGAACTACGCGGAAGTGCGCGGTACAAATGAAACAGTTATTATGCACATGGGCAGGTGGGCCGGGGGTTGATTTAATACATGAACTATAGTAGTAGACAGTCTTCAGTTGCGAATTTGTAAGGTTATTTTAACGTTTTAACGTGTATTTGAGAGATAGAGTGAGTGGTAGAATCTACCGCGCACTGTTTCGAGTAAAGCTTACTGCGCAATATCTTCCGCGCATTGTTTCACGAAAAGCATACTCGTGGTTTCGGATTAGGGACCACACTTAGCCTACATGTCTTAATTAGTAATAGGTCTAGTATAGCGGTAGACTGATTAGAGGTGACAGCTTACTACATGTCACTGTAGAAAATGTGTGAAGTTAAAATGTTGAAACAACACAACCATCATGCAGTGATTATTGAGTGATTAAATCTGCAGGATACAGCCTAAGTATGAAGTCGACTCTGACAATTTCATCATACCCAAATGAATATACATCAAGTGTTCATATATATAGCCTAGAAAAAATTGTGTTCCAAATGCAGAATCAAATTAAATCCACTGAAAACGCAACTAAAGGTACCGGTACTCAATCCGATCAGAGTGTCCCCATCTCAACAGATTCCAACAACAACAAAATTTTATCAAAGGTCACTTTAGTTATTAGCAACATTTTGTTCGATGGAATTTAGTATCGAGAGTATATTTTCGGCAAACTTCTGGGACAGCAAGTATTCCCGATAATGAAAAATAATAGATTTCTAAAATCGATATCTAATAAATCTGAGCTTTGATGGGTGGCTTCCTCGACTCGAATCAAATATTTTTGGCCCCTGAAGCCATTGAAATAGTAATTGAGAGGAGTTTTATCGGATTGAGTACCTTTAATCGTATTTGGGAATAAACGTAATTACTCCAAATAAACTCTCTCTTTTTGACACACCCATCACGCAATCTAACGAAGCCCGGGGAAGCCACTTTCCTGGTATTCACTCTAGACTCACGCCTTAAATTTAAAAAGCACCAAAATCGTTGATCGATTGTTTTCCACGTCGAACGGAATTTTAACAATAAATAATAAATTTGGAAACATATGAGGAAATCGAAACTTTTTTTGTATAAATAGGTTTATTGCAAATAAAATATGCAAAGATCCAGACAATAGGTCCGAAGACCTATATAAGTCTGACTCAACAAAATATAAATTAAAAAAAATATTCACGTGATTAACAAAAAAAAATATAAAAAAATAATTAAGTGCATATGGTGATAATGTACAGTTGATTCAGGAGTCCTTGGGTGGTAAGAAGCTACATATTCAATAATTTTCTAAATTTTAATCGATTTGAGGCTATGTGCATCGGTTTGGGTAATTGGCCAAATAGATCTTTTAGACACCAGAAAAAGCATATAGGATTACGCTTTATATAATAGTATCTAGCGCAGTAAACTTTTCTCGAAACAGTGCGCGGTAGATTCTACCACTCACTCTCTCTAATAAAACGTTAAAATGATCGTGCAAATTCGTAACTGAAGACCTTCTACTACTATATTTCATTAATATACATGTTTTAAATCAACTCCCCGTGCATAATAACTGTTTTGTTTGTACCGCGCAGTTCCGCGCACTTCTGCGCAGTTCCGCGCACTGTTTCGAGGTACCCCGGTCCAGGGCTCTTTCGGCCGGGCTTGTTCGGCCCCTATTCAATTCGGGTAATTAGGTAGTGTGGGTGTTAATTGGACGGCATGTTAATTGCCTTTGATTTGGGACCGGTCTTTTGATGACAATGGAGATTTATGTTTGCAATTTACGTTTTATTCGCAACAATAGTAATGGGTATACACACATATTAATTAACACTGCAACAAATTCGAACAATAACGTGAATATATGATGAAAGATATGAACATTTATTGATTAAAAACAAGTTAAAACAGTAAATATATACAGTTTACATGATAAAACATCTGGTTATTTAATGATTAAAAACAAGATAAAACATGGAAAAATCAGTCAATACATTATTTATTTATAAAGATTAAAACATTGCGTAGGTCTTCTTCTTTCTTCTTCTTCTTTGCGTAGGTCTTCTTCTTTATTCTACTTCTTTATTTCTTGGATTGGCCATTCTTGTAGATCGCGTTCACATCCTTCAGGAATTCGGTTGTCTTGATGGTGCCGTCTTTGTATGATACCCATATCGCCACAAGGTCTCTGTCAAGAAAGACATTCTGCTCCCCTTCATGTTAAGCCGCCTGTGCCAAGCTGTGAAGAAGACGAAATTTCATTAAATTTGTTTGTACTTTTGTAGTTCAATAAAAATATGGTGAAGAAGACGAAATTTCATTAAATTTGTTTGTACTTTTGTAGTTCAATAAAAATATGGTGAAGAAGAAGAAATTTTTGGTTTATATAAATTGATAATAATACTCTTGTTGTGATTGCATGAACAAGTTTCAACTCACCAACTGAGTGATTCTCAACTCAGATCAATCACCGTTTTATCTTGTCCAAACAAACATGCCAGAAGCCGTTCTGAGTGTAAAAAGGTAGATACAATCTATATAGTAACATATATCTACAACTTTATTATCATCTTTCTCACAGACAAATCACAGGTAAGAATATTAAATCAAATCATAAGATCAATATATATAATATAAACTAGAGCAATGCTACCCTTTTATACACTTTAATCAAAATATTAAACGCTTTATTATAATAATAAAATAACATACAAAAGAAAAATATATATAAACATCCAAATATCCTACTGATAAAAACATTTTTAGGTGAGACTGTTCGGCCCAAACCATGGGCCGAACAAGCCCGGCTGAAACAGCCCTGACCGAATCGACCCCGACCCCAGGATTTGCTGATCTCCATTGTATTTCAATTAACCAAAAAATAAAAATAAAAATTGCACAAAAAGCAATTTTTATCAGCATTACATGCCATGATGTGAGATCTGTCAGGTACATTACCTCCCACCATGAGATGTCGCTCGTAAGCTGACTTCCGGTATTCTAAAAAAGGCAATCCCACCGTGGACCTGGAGCAGGTTGTTTGATTCTTTTGAATCACATGCTTATCGATCTTTTGATATGTGTTTGGATTTCATGCTAAAAAGATAGGTGAATAGGGAAGTCGGTAGCCGAGAGGTAGCGTACTGGTCTCTCGTGCTAGCGAACCGGGGATCGCAACCTGGTCAGGGTATTCTGACAAAAATCAGACCTCGGTCAGATACCAAGTTTGTCTAAAAAGTCTCATTCGAGATCACTGAATAAAGATCCGAATGCAAAATGCCGACTTCCCCCCATTACAACACTTGTCCAGGTATGTTGTCGTGGGTGCAGTACGCTGTCCGTTTGGGCGCGGACATTAATGGGTGATCCGTGTACAGGCCTTCTAAACAGTGATTATTGTGTGATATTATATAGTTTTGAATTAATTAGTTCACTTACCCTGTCTGTCTGTCTGTAGTTGTTACGTCCTAGTGACCAAGGCTGGCTTTTACATGACGGGATCGAGTAGATCCATAATTTTTCCAGGAAGTTTTTTTGCCGAACCTGTGACTTCTTCGCCACGGTAGGGATCTTTAACGTGCGCACATTGTTGCACATGGGACAGCCATTAGCGTCGGCTCCCGATCCGACGGTGTGCCAAGTGTAGTGTCATCCCTGGTCATGACATTACGAGAGGAGCAGAGGTACGAAGTTAGTCCAGTACGCATTTTTTCAAATTTTGTCTGAGACTCTTTGGCTTCTGGAATCTTTCTCAGATCACTGATCGTGTCATCGATGATTGATTTGTGATGCCCATGGTACTGGGAATGCAGATGGTGACACAAAGTCCGACCGATATTTGTCGGATTTGAACCCTCGACCGTGTCGAAGGTGTAGCTCAGAGGTCGGCCTACAAACCAACTGAGCTATCCGCTCCTCCTAATATATGAGACAGGTATGCATCAAGAATTTTGGTCGAAATTTTGTCATATCGATCAAGAAAATAAGTTAGTCAATTTTATCATACAATATACCATTAAACTGCTGGGTTTTTACAGCAACTGGTGCCTCTATTTTGAAGAAACGTATGCCGTTGGCAGAATCGATGTATCTCACCTGTATCATGTCTATTATTTAACAAATTTCACTTATTCTTTTTAGCCATGTTCTATTCCCAACGACCCATAATATAATCACTTGATAAATGAATTGGAAATTGAAACGGTCGCTCAAAAGAAGTCCGCCGGAGACTGTTGAAGTCAGACGTAGACTAGCGGCGTAAACAAATAAATATTATGCTGGATTTCCAATATCCAGTCGTCGACATACACATCTGCTTTCCTTTAGCTGCAGATGTTTATTTCTTGTGTCATTAATAACAAAGAACTAATTTTGTTTTACACCTACGGGACTTTGCTGGTATTCGTCAGCCTTCGCCGGTCTTCCTTTAGTGAGACCCAACATTGGTGACATCATTCCTGGCTACTGAAGGGACCCCGTCGAAGCCATCTTATTCAAAATAATGGTCGAAATATACTGTCTAAAATGATTAAAAATCATGGCGGCTATAAATATTACTAATTTGGCCATGGGGGATAATTATCCGATTGTATTATTTCTGGTGACACCGGTCCTCATTGACATGAGTGTTGACACCGTAATGACACAATGTTTTGGAAGCAACAGATGAATTAATTTCCTTATTTCCAATACTTTTTGTCGTTTTATCATGGGGTAGGTGAAACTACATATTGGACAATTTTAATTCGAACTGTAATGTGGACATGTTGTCGTTGTTTGTTTAAATAATGATTTGTGTACATTGGTGAACAAATCAGCTGATCGTGACCGTTATTTAAAACATTTTTTTTCGCACACGAGGCAGTCTTCAGCTGCTTTGTCTAACTGGGAATGATGAATCTTGGTAGGTTTAGTAAACAAGTACACTCCTGAGCAGGTTGATCAATTAACCACTGAAAGAATGATTCAATAAAAAAGGACAATTAATGCATTCATTCAAGGGTGCATGTAGTGAGGGGGTGACTGGTCAGGGGGGTACCCAGGGAGGGATGGAATTGGGGGTTAAAAGTAGGTAGGGGATTATTAAGCTCATCGTTAAAATTTGAAAGTACCTGTTCAAGGTTGACAGGATACCTCGAAAACTTGAAATATCAACAAAACTAAGTACCCGCCCCGGTATATATTATATGTCTGAAGAGCAACCCTGAAATACATTGATTCTGGTTTGGTTATATCAGCTTAAATTAGAGGGTTCATAAAATGCTGTTTGGGTGTCAAAATTGTGTCTTATTGGCACTTGTGTTCTACTTCTAAAATGCATGATGAATGATACACATGTATCATCTAATAATTCCATTGGACAGCTGCACAGGTACTAGTACTCTCGGGCTCCAAATAAAAGTGCAGGCCCCAATAATAGTGCAGGGGGGAATTCCATTGAAAGTTAATAAAAGTGCAGACCCAAATAATAGTTCAGGGGAAACTCTGAGCAAAACATCAACTGTTAAACATATTATTTTTACAGTTCGTGTACCGGTAGGTCAAGTACATGTATAGGAATCAACATAGTATGGTATGTGTCATGTGGTGTTTTATTCAGTATTTAAATGTTCACATGTGTGTCATATACTTGAAAATGTACATGCATAATGATATAAACTCATCATTTTGGTATCAGAGTCATATAGAAATCTTGAGTTTGTGCCGATTTCAATTTTCATAGCCTCAAAATTACTAAACGTGCAGACCCAAATAAGGACTGTGCAGGGGGGAAATTTCCCAAGAAAATAATAAACGTGCATGCATGTTTATTTGGAGCCCAAGAGTAATGCCCTCTGAGACCATCATTACCATTATCTTCTAGGGGCCACCCAATTATAACCAAAATCTGAGTGTGAGTGTTTAACCCTTTCACTGCCAAGTCTGATTTTTGTATCAACCCATATTTCCTTGATCAAGAGCTCTTTCCATAATGTATCACATTATTATAATCAATAAATTTGAAAAATGATCAAGGAAATATGGGTTGATACAAAAATCGGACTTGGCACTGAAAGGGTTAATGAAACTTGATCATTCAAGGATGAACTTTTAATATTTATAGCCTTATTTTAAAATAATGAGGATATGAACATACAATGTACTTGTACATATATCCAATCACCGTAATTTCTTGCATTTGCAATGGAGTCGAATTGTTAAAATGTTCAAATATTTACCCAATAACCACTGAATTTTGGATAGAATACAAAACACATTGATACACTGGTTTTCAAGCATATCTTTATTTAAAAGAACAGAAGAACGAGTGAGAGCTTTCTGATGAATGGCAACAAGCCATATTTCCGACTAAATCCTGAAAAGTTACCCATAATTCTGCTGTGGTGAAGGAGTTGATTATTTAGGGCATTACTGTATGTCGACTTACCTTCAGTTGAATTTGCAACCACTTCCTAATATGTAAAGCAATGTCTTAACCAGGGAGATAGTTGTTTAGACATCTGATAATTTTATGTCATGTTAAATGTTTCTTGCTTTTGTGAAGAATCTGTTGCAAATTTCACTTTGCCTGACTAGGGGGTGGGTTACTATATTAATCATGTGGTGGGTGTCGAACCTAGGACGCATCGTCAGAGGTCTGTATCATTCACAGAACTCAATCATAACATGTGAAACCCTATATAGCCAGCAATTTATTATACAATCTTTGCAATTATTATTTAGTTTTCATTTGTTTTCGTCACTAGTTGTTTACTCATACATGTCCATTTTTGACAAGTGGTGTCGAATATTTTATTATGATTTAATAGTATATAACTTATCATGGAGAAAAACACAATTCCACCCATTCCATTGCAGCATTTTGTGCTCTATATCATGGGTTCGACTTTCGAGCATTTCTCAAGATTTGAATTTCTCATATCTTAAAACTGAAAATATTTCAAAGACAAATTTTCTAAATTAGACCAATTCTAAGTTGTGAAACTCAAGAAAATTGTTATGTTCATGTTCTAATTACTAGAATATGCTAAATATTGCCCAAAAACGAAAAAGCATGTTATGTTGCTACTCCTGTTCCAGTTAGTTATGTATGCACTGTACCCTATTTTGATTAATCATCAACACAGCGGTATTAAAACCAACACCATTTTACACTGTCCACATTATATTCTTCTCGGTATATTGGCAGTTCAATAACATTGTGACAGGTACGACTGATATTAACCAATCAAATGTTCTCACACAAACGCTCTATCTCCGTTTGAATACAATGTCTCTGTTGGGACATTGTGTCTATCGAAGCATATGGATTAATGATATGATGTTTTCAATTCTTTATTTAGCTTCGTCCACGTTTACTTGTCAGGTGCATTCAATGCATGTGACAATCAGATGGCGGGGACGGTTCAAATTTTACTTACCGGTACTGTAGTCTATAGCACAAAGTGAGGTCCTGTACATGTGTTATCTCCCCTCTCGCACATGTGTGGGGATAAAACCCAAACTGGTGTTCCATGCCTCTGCAAATACTTCCGAGTTATTTTTACTAGCTCTTACAAACACTGGTGACCTTACACACCAACCTTGGTTAAAGTCAAAATAAAAAAATTCACCAATGTTATTTAAAGTCGACTTTTAAGATAAAATGAACGAGCTAAAAGCTAATTAGAGGGTTCAAAATAGTTTTGACAGTCGAAAAAGTAGCCAACCAATGGGCAATGATGTGCTATGAATACTAATTGTGCCGCCAGGTGCCGCATATCTTTTTATGTGACGTGTAACTGTTTTCCGTTATACAGGAGGCGGTTATAACACCGCACCAATATTGAATTAAAATGAAAGCTGAAAACAAACTGGAAATTCAATTCACAATTTTATCAGATTTAGAGAATTACAGTCCAAAAAGTATCTAACCATGCAATATATAAAGAAAGGATAGATGCCATGCTGACCTGTACATTCTTCTTTGAACGTTTCACTAAATCCGTTTGAGAGAACAATATAATAGGGAATACATACCTGTTTTCCAAAAAGAATGACAAGAATTGCACACATTGCATGTGCTTCACAGTGTTTCACACATAATTTGTAACAATTGATATTATTTGCTACTTCATAACTGATTGTGTGAGTGAACATGATTACTTATTGTCACTTTCACTTCTAGATTTCAATTCATGTTCGATCAGAGGACCAATGTCACAACTATTGAGCATTTAGTATTAGACTTGTACATACCGGTACTTTGGTTCATAAGATTTGCGCAGATGAAAAATACTTTCACCAATTAAAAGTTGTGCGGGCGACATGTTATGCAAGCAAGCCTGCAAATAGCGTGTCTGTCATTTGCAGAATGATGTCCCCAGAGGGTGAATTTAGTGACGCTATCCCGCATCGCGAGCTAGCATCACCAAATCCCCCCTCTGGGGACCTCATTCTGTTTAGGCTTCATCTTCTGGGAAGTATATATAGTATCATATTAAGATTGTTTTAGTTACATTTCCCTTCTAGGAAGTTTCTATATCCCCTAATTTGCAGAAGAAAAAATTCATAATTGAGGTGCCCAATGGGTGAACATCACCAACTTCAACTGGGGAACTTCAATCTGATCCTAGGTCTGCCATATTAGTTGAGGGCCTAAGCAGAATGAGGTCCCCAGAGGGTGAATTTAGTGATGCTAGCCCGCTATGCGGGATAGCGTCACCAAATTCACCCTCTGGGGACCTCATTCTGCAAATGACAGACACGCTATTTGCAGGCTTGTATGCAAGTGATGAACCCGCCCATGCAAGATTTTCAGGCCTGATTTATGGTTCATTAATCTGATTGATCAGTAAATGGTATAATTCAACTGAAATATTTACCAGGCCTTAAAATCCATAAAAAATTTGCGAGAATCAAAACATAGCGTTCTACTGGCAATCAAGACTTTTTTTATGATTAACAAAATGAGAATCATGATTCTGATTCTCGTCAGATTTTAAGGCCTGTTTAGAGACCAATTGATTGAACATATGAACATACGGTGGTTCAGTATTTTTCTTTCTCTCGGAAGTCAACAACCCGTGCTAAAAATGGAATGCCTGCAAATAGGTAATGTGCTCGTGATACGCACCTGCAAATCCAGATTGTCTTATGCGCAGGGTTAGGAAATAGGAATTACTTATAGGAAGATTCATGTTTTAATAGGATCTATTATACAAAATATTCATGGTTTATATCAATGCACAAGTTATTTATTTATGATGTATAATTATTGCCACATTTATGCATTCACTAATATAGCAAAAATCAGCAGAGAATAACTCAGCAAATCTGGAATGAAATTTGGTATGTAGGTTTACTAGCACAAAATACAGGTCAAGTTCGATTTCTGGTTCCGCCTGCCAATTTTCACCTGAGTTACAGCATTTTTTGTTGGAATTTTTCCTCAATTTTCATTTCCGGATGATAACTTTAGTAAGTCTGAACTGAAAATGAAATGAAATTTGGTATGTGAGTTTACTAGCCAAAAATACAGGTCAAGTTAAAATTTGGGTTCCTCCTGCTAACTTTTGCTGGAGTTATGGTCCTTGTTGACGAAGAATTTGCCAATTATTTTGGTTTAAGGATGATAACTTTAGTTTCTGTTGTCTGACTGTTTTCAAATTTTGTACATACATTACTACCGGTATGTAACATTAGCCAGACGAAATTACAGTTGAAGTTCGAATTTCGATTAGGTCCACCCTTTTTTGCTGGAGTTATGGTCCTTGTCAACTTAAAATTTGCTGATCTTTTGGTTTCTGGGTTATAACTTTAATTTTAGTTATCTGATTGTTTTCAAATTTGGTATATGGATTACTCATATGAATATACAGGTCTAGTTCGCATTTGGGATCCGATCGCCCATTTTAGCTGGAGTTATGGTTAGAGGTGTCACGATTATTGATTTTGATAATCTATAATCGGTCATCAATAATCGACTATAATCAATTAATCATACCTAATATTAATAACATCAGTGAAAGTATTCCGTAATATGGCCTATTGGCTGGGTGCTGGTTAACTGCACTGTCGCTGGTTGTTTGAGGCATCGGCTGACGTAATATTTACGTTAATAAAGTGCATCATAAACCAATGTTAATGAATAATGAGCACAATGTATTGAATACCAGCACAGTTCTCGGCGATGTTATGGTTATAATATTTGTGAGTTCATTAGAACGAATGTAGCGATTAATTTCAGTGTTATGAATAGCCAAATAATATAAAAGTAGGAATGTACGATGGATCGCCGGCGGTTCCTAAACAAAGGAATCAAATGTTACGGAAACTATAAGTTTCATCAAACTTCCAGAGCGTGGTTAACAATCACAAAGGTGTGCCCCACCCGCAAATTGCAGGACTCAGAACAAGCTAAGTATTTGATAATAGTCAGTTTCATTCAGCATTCACCACACGATATGCGATAGCCTTTACTAGTAACTTCTAAGTATACTTATGCAAACAAAGTACACTCAAAATTACATTGCGGAGAACATCGCTGATTACAATGCCGTATATATTGGTTCCCTGGTTTTGGTCAATCAACTTCCCATTGATCCAATCAGATTCAAGGGCGGGTTCATTTAGTTCATTGAACACAGTGACAGTCGGCACATTTCAAAGACATAGTACCAGCAGCCATCTTTCAAGTATAAATATACAACGACGACGCCATGTGTTCAAATCTGCAGTGCCGCCAATTTGTAGAATATACAACGACTCGACGAGAAACCATGTCGCATCATCAATTGAACTGCCGACCGTTTGCAACATATATTAGTAGTACTTATGTTATAGGAATCTCTTTGGTACGCGATCAAAGAATGTTAACCCCTCCGTTGTAGATTAAACGGTGTAAAACAAATACGGTATTCAATAATACCCGGCATTTTCCGACGTCCGAAATAAATAATGCAGATTAATCGACGATGGAAATGGTAATCGATTATCGGCTTTATCAACGGTTCATCGATTATACGATTAATCGTGGCACCCCTAGTTATGGTCCTTGCTGACTTAGAAATTGATTATTATTTTGGTTCCTGGGTGATAACTTTGTTTATAGTTTTCTGTTTGTTTTCAAATTTGGCATATGGATTACTCGTTATGGCCCTTTTTAGCTCACCTGAGACGAAGTCTCCGGTGTAGCTATAGTCATCACTCTTCGTCCGTCGTCCGTCCGTCCATCCGTCCGTCCGGCCGTCCATCCGTCAACAATTCTTTGAACATCTTCTGAAGTTCCATTGGACCGAATTGGTTCATATTTGGTGTGGATGTTTCCTAGGTGACTCTCATTCAGATTTGTTCAAATGAGGTCACTGGGTCAAATAGTTGCGAAAGCAGGGCCACAACTCTATTCCTTGATAGTAATTCTTAGAACGACTTCTTTTCCAGAACCATAAGGCCTAATGGGTTCATATTTGGTGTGGATGTTCCCAGGTGACTCACATTCAGATTTGTTCAAATGAGGTCACCAGGTTGATTAGTTGAGAAACCAGGGCCATAACTCTTTCCCTCCATAGTAATTCTTTTAAACATCTTCTTCTCGAATACCATCAGGCCAAATGGGTTCATATTTGGTATGAAGGATCATTGGTTGACTGGGGTTCAGATTTGTTCAAATGAGGTCACTGGGTCAAATGTGGGTGGGGCCAGGGACATAACTCAGAAAAAAAAATTCAGATTAAACTCTTTAACCAAAAAAGAAAAGAATAGAAAAGAAATGATATATTAAAAAATAAAAGAATATTTTAAAAAACTGTGGAATTGTTTTTTTTTATTAGAATATTTAAAAAATTAAAAAAAAAATTGTATTTAACTCCATGGTCAATTATATATATATATTGTTTAACATTTTTTGAAAATTTAAAAACTAATGCCATTACATTTCTGTAGGTTGTGGCCCCTGGCCCTTCACTCAAGTGCACTGCTTCTGCCACCCTGGCCTGGTCTCAAAAATAAAATTTACTCAAATTCTTGACAGAATCATTAATAAGAAGCATTTACTTTGGCTGTAACAGTATATATGCTGGGTATGCCGACAATCATGTCAATCTTGATATGTTTATAAACATTCCTGCAGATTTGCTAGATGTCATTAATTCCCAATCTCTCATGTATTGTTCATATCAGGACTAATGTCATTTGCAGAATGAGGTCCCCAGAGGGTGAATTTAGTGATGCTATTCCACAGCGGCCTAGCATCACCAAATTCAACCTCTGGGGACCTCATTGTGCAAATGACAGACACACTTTCACACTATTTCAAGGCTTGATTGTATAATACATTGTGTTGCTTGAGGCCAGGCGTGCACAATGTAGGAACAGACACGCTTTTTGTGATGCTATCCCACACAGCGGGCTAGCATCACCAAATTCACCTTCTGGAGACCTCATTCTGCTTAGGTCTCATCTTCTGGGAAGTATCTACAGTATCAAATTTACATTGTTGTTAGTTAAATTTCCCTTCTAGGAAGTTTCTATATCCCCTAACTGGCAGAAGATAAAATTCATAAATGAGGTGCCCAATGGGTGAATATCACCAACTTCAACTGGGGAACTTAAATCTTATCCTTATCAGATTTGTGAAAATGGGATCACAAAGTCAAATAAGGGCAGAGCCAGAGACTTAATTATTTCACTGCATAGTAATTCTTAAAATATGTTTTGCAAGAACTATTTGGCTTATATAGAATGGAATGTTCTTGCTTGACTGCAATTCAGATTTAAAAAAAAATGGGGTCACCTGGTCAAATAGGGGCCAAGCGAAGGACATTTTCCCTCTTAATATGCTTCCTTCACAAGGACCATCAGGTCTATTTTACTGATATTTATGATATGTATGAAGGGTTCTTTGGTGTCTGGGATTCTAATTTATTCAGATGGGGTCACCAGGTTAAATAGGGTGGGACCAGGGACATAACTATATGTCTCTATAATAATTCTTAAAATGTCTTCTCAAGAGAGTTTGGACTATTTAGCTTACATATAGTATGGAGGAATCGGGAGGATCCTTTAGTGACTGAGATTCAGATTTGTTACAATGAGGTCAACCTGTCAATAAATGGCAGGCTATGGGGAGTTAACACTTTTGTGTCTAATAAAATCATTGAAATACCAAATTCATAAAACATCTACCTTGGAACCACCTGACTGATTGGTCTGACATACATGTATTGTGTTTTGGGTCCATGGATAATTGGGCTTTAAAACATGTCTAAATGGTTTTAGAAAAAGGCGCTTGTGAGATTGGAAATTTCCAACAATTGAGAAAGTTTGAGATGTCGGTTGTGAAATTCCAACCTAAGTAGTGTACAGTTGGCAATTTCAAGGTGGATTTTCACCGATCTACATACTTACAGTCTCTCTAGCCACATATCCTGTTTAAATCTACTTCTTTTAAAGTGATTATGAAAAGTGCTGACTGTTTTGGTCTCCAGAGTCCCAGTCTTATCAGTCTTTGCAGTCTGGTGAGCGACCCCACAGTCATTGACTGTCTTGTTTGAAATTATCACTGGTATATTTTGCCACGCCCTAGTGATGCTCTTTTTATACAAATAGTCCTCATGTGAATAATATACCGGGATATCGCGGTGTTAGTTTCAAACTATCGCAATATTTTAAATTGGGAGTACTGTACAACACTACTAGTAGTTCTGGTTCATCATATCCCTTGGTATATGCAGCAAGGAAGGAAAACAAGTTTTAACCCTTTACCCAACAGAACGGCCCTGTGCCAATGCATTCTCTTATATATGCGAGTCGATCATAGGTCACCTCGCATATATAAGAGAATGCATTGGCTTAACACATTAAAAATTATAAAATTGTTAAAGAATGTAAGAAAAAATGGTAAAAAGTGTTAAAATTTTTTTTTTTTAGGCCAATGCATTCTCTTATATATGCGAGGCGACCCATGGTCGACTCGCATATATAAGAGAATGCATTGGCACAGGGCGTAACTGTAACTATCACAATGTGGTCAAGGAGCCGGTTCCAATGATATCCATATTTGTATGGTTCTATTGAGACAGACCGAAGATATTTTAGGCTGTTGAAGCTTTATTTGGCCGGTTTTGGCCGGTTTGTTGGGTAAAGGGTTAAACTGTCAATTCTTGGCAAATTCCCCCCTCAAATGTCCTTAGAAAGTAGCTTTACATATTTTTGCTAAATTATTTATTGATAAAATACCAATTATCAATAAATCAGAGTTGCATGGCTCCACAATAATATCAAACTAGTACCAGTGCATACAAGTATATAATTTGGTGACCTCTGTCTATGACATCATATTTCACATGGTTGCAGTCATTAGACGTTCTAGTTTTTTGAAAATAAAACATCATTATAAATTTCCATGGCCATAAAGTCACAAAATCAGCCGGGACTGAGTAGGATTTTGACTGGCAGTTGTTGAACAAGAAATAATCATTGCAGTACACATAATAAATGCCAAATTCAAACTGACATTCATTCTTTAAGCAGTCATGTGCTTCTCTTTGGTCATGTGATTGTCTCGGCAGGCTAAGTAAATATTGTGTTTCTCCTACAGGATGCATCAAGAATTGCAGCAGATAAAGAAGTCCCTTAAGAAATGGGAGTCAAGTTTCTTCTCGGAGAACGGACGGAAGCCAGGAAAGGTGCGCGCGTAATGTTTTAATCATGTGACTGACCTATATTGGAGGCCAAATTCACATTTATTAATAAATGCATTGAAACACCATTGAATTGTTTGGAAGCATAATTGAATTTCTTACTGATTAATAAGTTAAAGTGTTGTAAAAAGTATTTAATTGCATAAACCTTATATCCCAATTGGCACCACACATCTTAATTCTTATAATTAATTACTTGTTGCGAAATCATTGACATTCGTTTAAAGTGATGTGAAACACTCCAGTAGGGAAATTGAGAATAATCTTGCTCAAAGTAGTTATTTTTTACAAATATTAACTACATTGACAACACACACTGTCATTCTTATATATGAATTAGTGCGATGACACTCGATGACTAAATCATTTGGGTTAGTTTATCGCCCTTAGTTGCATCCCGAATCGAGATGTAAATATTTACAATTGAGTCTTGTTCAGACAATGTTTTCTATGGAGTGGGACTGTCAATTTCTTTGAATTTTTTGGCGATGTTAGTAGAATGCTACATTCCCCACTGGTTGGCAAAGAAACTGAGTGCTAACTTATAAATTTCATGCACCCGAACAAGTCCATAATATGTAGTCTTTAATGGTGAAAAATGTGCGTAGTGCAGACTTCTGAAATGGTATGATCTGTGTAATGGTATGGTTGGAATTTTTTGTAATATTCGTTGAATGTTATATTATTTGAATGGGAAAAGTGCCTTGGTACTCATTAGTAGTTTGATTTACAGAAATAAGCGCACAATTTGCCTTTTATTTCATGGAGACATGGAATCTTTCATACATGTAGTAGAGAGCAAATACAATTTTGTTAGCTAAGAACTCCAGAGGCAGTTTATTTAGGTTAGCGAAAACATGATTATTTTTATGATATACCTACATATATTTTGAGCCAAGATTGTTGTTGCTCGTTCATACATGGTACCGGTAATTCTATTATTGCAGGATGACATAGATAATTCACCAGTGAACATTAAAGGTCAGTATTAGAATGGAGAGTAACGGTATGTTTGATTCATGCATTATTTTTGGCTTCTGAAATGGTATCAAACAACTCTTATGTTTGGAAAGAAATATGTAATAAACATATTATCTAACCTTTCATAAATTTCAAATGCATGGAACCATTAGGATGGTGCTGAGGTCACCAATTTTTCCAATCCCACAAAGATATCAGATCCAAGGATAAATCAGGCTAGCATCATCAAATTCACCCTCTGGGGACATCATTCTGCTTAGGCCTCAACTGCTATGGGAGACCTAGGACACAGTGCTACAGTTATTTTCTCAATTTAACAATTTTGAAATGTACAGGCGTCCTGGCACTACCTGGGATGTTTCTTCCAAAAAACAGGGGGGGGGGGTCCAAGCTTGAGCATTGCTGGAATCTGAATTTATGAGCTCTTTCACATAACATATCATAGCTGATTCATGACTAAATCACATTTACATGAAATCTGTTTCGGAAGAGTACATTCCCATCAAATTAGGATATTAACTTTATTGCATTCTAATCCATATAGTTCAGTTGAAGGGCTTGCCTTAGCGGAAAAATATAATTAAAAAAATGATAATTAATTTTCCTTAAAGGGCTACTCTTGAGTGCCTAATAAAAGTACAGGGTGGAATAATAGTACAGGTTGGAAAATGTCGCGTAACTGAATAATAGTACAGGGCGGAATAAACGTACAGACTGGAAATATTAGTACCATACATCCCAACAAAACGCACCGTCTGACTGGTTTACTGATGCCATGTGACAGAAATAGTTTCGATGGATAGCCAGATCTGTGAATCTACAGTGTGCTGATCACTGTCAACAATCAGAGTTCATTTATCTATGAATTACACAATTTAAGATTGGTGAATTATTTCTTTTTGGTTAATTTAATAAACGTACAGGACCAAATAACGATCGTACATGTGGGAATTTTACCTCGATTTTAATAATCGTACATGTATGTTTATTAGGCACTCAAGAGTACTGTACACTAAATCTGGTCATTTATGGGACCATCTCCTTTTATACTCAACAGAATATATGCAACAAATGAATGAATTTGAGCCATGGATTAGTGCAAAACACACTTGTGTGCTCTATGAATAATTCAAAGAACATCGTAATTATAATGAAAATGATTTTATGGCTGGAGTCATAAAATCATTTTCATTATAATTACTATGTTGTTTGCATCGTTCATAGAGCACACAAGTGTATTTTGCACTAATCCATGGCTTAAATTCATTCATTTGTTGCATATATTCTGTTGAGAATTAAAGGAGATGGTCCCATAAATGACCAGATTTATTGTACAGTACCCCTTTAAGGGAAGCCCAAAACTGAACTATCATAGATCCCTCCCATGGTGGTGCCATTCCCAACGCCGTGACTTGCAAATCTCATGATTGAGTCGGAGCACTGGAGTGGAGCACTTGATTTGTGCTGGGCGCATTCATGGGTGACTAATCCGAGCATGGAGTGATCGGAGTAGAACGGCAATAAATTTTAACCCTCCTGATTGACACAAGGCCGGAGATATAATCCATATAGTTCAGTTTCGGGCTTCCCTTAAGGAAAAATTAATTATATATTAAAAATATATATGTTTAGAGAATAGAAAATACTATTCATCTCTATTCTTTCAGCGGCATACAAGAAATATGCTACACTCAAGAAATCACTTGGGAATAAGGTTTGTTGATTTATTTATTTAGTATTATAATTGATAACACTGTCTTCACTAAATACAAATAAAAGCTGTTACGTTTGAAAGGACTGGAGCTTCCTGAAATTTTGCAAAAACCCTGTGCCAATGCATTCTCTTATATATGCGAGTCACCAATAGAGTGCCTCCATATAAAAGAGAATACACTGGCCTAACAATATTTACCTGATCTTGTAAGCCAGTGCATTCTCTTATATAAATGTGAGGCTCGTTATGGGAGACTCGCATATATAAGAGAATGCACTGGCACAGGGTCTTTAATGCTGCACCAGTGCAGCTCCCTTCATGAAAGGGTTAACATTTGAAAGGAGAAGTCATTTTTAGCTATTGACATGGGCTGGAGTCTGTGCGTCTGCGTGCGTCCATCAACAATATCCTTTAGTAGGTCACATCTGTCATCCGATTGTCACAAAACTTCATATGGATCTTCAGGGTGACCTCTAGATGGGAGCAATAAATTTTTTCCAAAATTTGTTAAAAAACATGGCCGGCAGCAGTCATCTTTGATTCCAAATTTGAATCCATTGGCACACCCTGCAGCCCGCATTTATTGGAGAATTGTTTTGAAAATTTACAGGCATGTTTAGGATCACCTGTAGATGGGAGCTATCAAATTTGAAAGATTTTTTATGAAAAACATAGCCTCTGGCAGCCATCTTGGATTTTTCTGTTTGCAATTTACAGGCATGTTGAGGATTACCTCTAGATAGGAGCTGTCAAATTTGAAGGATTTTCAATGATAAACATGGCTGCAAGCCTGCCACCACCCATCTTGGATGTTTCTCTTTGTATGACTATAAAATACTTTGGCATGGTCAACTGCCAACATTTTTCATCCAATTGATCCCAAACTTCATATGGCTCTTCATGGTTGACCTCTGGTATTACTAACTTAAAAAATTAAACTTTCTGCATTCCTTATCGCTCTATTGACTGTAATGTTTTAAATTATCCCCTCTCCAATTTGAGCTACATTGTCATTGACACTTCATTATTGACCCCCCCCCCCCCCCCAATTTCCCATTGTAGAATTACATAACTGATGAGTGTGTATACACATATATACATATTGTTGTGGCATGTATCTCCCTTGTCACAAGGATCTCCCACTTCAATATGCATGTTTATTTGTGTCTGCGTATTTAATAAAATTTATTAGGATTTCCACGCTGCTCTTTTCTTTGGGACTACTTGTCAATTGGGGATGCAAGAGTATCTTCCACAATATCACTTGGTCAATCTTGTTAAAGATACCTATCTTGATATATTACAGTAATTGACCACCAATAACGTGGTGTCACCAATACAGCGGTACTGATACCGCTTGTTAACGCGAACAAGTATGTGTGAGTAAATACCTCCCCTAAAAGAGTTCCATGAAAATCACCGCGGTATTCAACAAAATTAATGCGGTGCCCGCTAAAAGACCACGGTATCATTATCGCCCAATACCGTAACTCCACGCCATGACCGTCTCGATACCGCTACCGTTTATTACCGGTATCACCGCGGTCATGACCGGGGTATCACCCCGTTTTTCTGGTCAATTACTTTGAGAATAGCGGTATCTTGATATATTACAGTAATTTACTATTTCTTCAGATTTGGGGATTTGATTTGAGGAACCCACCCTTCAAAGACTTATTAGATTTCGATTTTTGAAATCTATTTATTTTATCCACCTCGAATTTATGTCAGCTTAGCAAAATTTCTACCTGAAATATATACGGACATGCGCAGACACCATGATGAGAGTTCGGGAGGTCATGCAAATTCGCAGCATAGCTGATATGATTTTCGGAATGACAAAAATTATTGCTAGATTATGGACAGTGCCTTGTTATGGATAGCATTGATTATATAGGTATACTTATTCCTGATTCAGTATTTATGTTATATTCATGAAAATAGACATGTTGTAATTCCATTCCGATCACACATGAAAGAGGATGTTTGTTTACATTTGTGATGATGCTTGCTATGGAATCACCATATATGGAATTCAAGGTGTAGAATATAAATAAATCAAAATATAATAACTCTGTGCATTGAAAGCTGGAATCCTTGACTCAAATCATATATTTTGCATACCCAAAGCCGAAGAAATAGGAATATAGAGGTGTTAAATCGGACAGGGCATCTTTAAATTAAAGCCCAAATATTGAAGAAAATGTCCCACTTCGGGTAGTTCGTTCACTGTCGCTTTCCTGCATGCCAATGTAATGGAGGCTGTATTTGTATCATGTTACTCGCAACAGAAATGTTTTTCAAGTAATATGTGGTTCTTTATTTATTATATGCTCAACTGACATCTCCTCAATGATCTTATCTGATGCTTTCTGAAGAATATTTTCTCAGTATTTCTCCTAATTTAAAAATAACGTCATTTATGCCATGTGACGCCATGTACCGTCAACATCCTCCATACTACACCTGTGTGGAATTGATATTGATTGAAAATAGGAAACAATCTGAGACAGAATGATTTTCAATAACAAGAGTATAATTAATACACATAATGACACAAGCAAGCCTTGAAATAGGGTGTCTGTCATTTGCAGAATGAGGTCCCCAGAGGGTGAATTTAGTGATGCTACCCCGCATAGCGGGCTAGCATTACCAAATTCACCCTCTGGGAACCTCATTCTGCTGAGGTGTAAGCAGAATGAGGTCCCCAGAGGGTGAATTTGGTGATGCTAGCCCACTATGTGGGGTAGCATCACTAAATTCACCCTCTGGGGACCTCATTCTGCAAATGACTGACACCCTATTTCAAGGCTTGGACACAAGTGTGTTAAAGGTACTCAATCCGATCAGAGGGTCCTATATTACTATTTATTTGGCTTTGGGGGTAAAAAATAATTGATTCGAGTCGAGGAACCTACCAATCAACGCACAGGGTGATCAATATCGATATTTGAAGTTTCGTTATTTCTATTCTTTCTGTCCCAGAACACAGTCAAAATTGCGTTATTATTACCACTTGATTTTAGAGTTATCCATCCTTGTCTGTGTGAATAGTGTTTTGGTGTACACATCTCGAGCAGATTACGAAATTAAGGGCAATTATTAGTACTCATCTCGAGAAAATAATAAATTTCAAAAATCAATATCTAATAACTCTGAGCTTTGTTTGATGGGTTCCTCGACTTGAATCAAATATTTTTTAACCCCAAAACCAAAGAAATAGTAATATAGGACCCTCTGATCGGATTGTTGTTGTTGGTATCTGTTGAGATGGGGACCCTCTGATCGGATTGAGTACCTTTAATGGATTTGTTGATATGACATGGGAGGATAGAACAAGATGCACATCCTTGAGGTCTACAATTTTGTGATTGCACAAGTGCCGTATCAACAAACCCATTAACACATATGTTGTTCTGTGTTTATTACACGCCAACCATCCTAGAATCCCTGAATAAAAATAAAGTCACATAGAGGGCTTGTTTTGTCATGAGTGATGATGCTTTTACTGGAACAAGCATGTGATAAAAACTGATTCTCAATGTATGCCATTTGTTTTCCAGGACTATAGCAGAGAGGAGTCTTTTTCGGTACAGAGGTTTAACACAGAACTCGAAGATAGTGTCCTCTATTATGACGAGGCTTCCCAACAAGCCAAGAATACTTTACTGGCTGGTCCAACAACATTCGCTGGTTTAATTCCAAAGGTGGATCAGAAACAGACTATGACTACATCATTCGCTGGTCTTATTCCTAAGGTGGATGAGAAACAGACAACAACTGAAACTAATCGCAAATCTAAAGAAGTTGTGTCTCCTACAGGGGCATCTGAGTTCTGCAAACCATCAGATAATGGAGATTTCTGGTCCGAATCATGTCTGAGAAAGAACCTTGTACAGAAAGACGACGAATCACAAAAGTCGGAAAAACCTGAACAAACATCACAGTATCTCTCTAAATTAGGGAGTAAACTCTTCGAGAATTCACAGAGAATCTCTTCAGGAAAGGTATTCTTAGTCAAGTTTGAGTTATTGCTATTGGTTGGCATCCATCGTTCACACCGACAGACCACATCCCTCATCTAATCGCCACCGAACCTCATATAGATTTGGGGTGACCTCTAGATGGGAGCCATCGATAATTTCTGAAATTCATTAAAAATCATGGCCGCCAACAGCCATCTTGGATTTCAAATATGAATCTATCGGCCCACACTGCAGCATGCATATATCTAAGAAATGTTTTGTGAATTTACAGGCATGATTAGGATCACCTCTAGACGAGAGCTGTCGAACGATTTTCGATTAAAACTTGGCTGCCAGCGGCCATCTTGTATTTTACTTTTTACATGAGTAAATCATTTGGCACACCATACAGACCACATTCGATCATCACCAAACTTTGTACGCATATTCAGGGTGATCTATAAATGGGAGCCATCGATTGTTTCTGAAATTCGTTGATAAATATGGTTGCCAGCAGCCATCTTGGATTTTATTCTTTGCATGACTAAATCCTTCTGCACATTTTACAGGCCACATTCCTCATCCGATCGTGTTCCATTGATGTGTTCCAAATTGTTTTTTAAAAACATGGCTATATACCAGTGGCCATCTTGGATTTACACTTTGCATGACTAAATCCATCGGCACAACCTACAGGCCACATCCCTCATCCGATCGTCACCAAACTTCATAAGGATATTCAGGGTGACCTAAAGTTGGGACGCAATGATATTTTCCGAATTTCGTTAAAAAACATGGCCATCTTGGATTTGACTCTTTTCATTACTAAAATCCTTTGGCACATTTTACATGCCACATCCCTCATCCAAACTTCATATGGTTCTTTGGTGTGACCTGTAGACGGAAGCTGTCCAATTCTTCCAAAAATTGTTAAAAAGCATGGCCCCCTGGAGCCATCTTGGAGTTCACATTTGAATCCATCGGCACACCCTGCAGCCCACATTTAGTGGAGAAATGTTTGAAATGAAATGAAATTTATTTACACAATACAATCCATTTACTGAAACTTTTTTACTTTCCTTCTATATCATTCTGCTCAGCATAAAATTATTAATGCCTCCCCAAGTTGAGCTATAGTGTCATTAACACATTCATTTACCAGAGTTACAGATCTCATTGGACGGGAGCAATATTTTTCTTCCATACAAAAATTAAGCTTTTCTCACTCTCTAAACTGAACATCAGTGGCAAATGCCCAGTGTTAAATCTGGTACTGATATGCTGACTCGTAGTTGCATACATACAGTGATAGACTTGAAATTTTCCTGTCAGCTTTATTGAGAATATGAGATGCTCAGATGCAGAAAAAAAATGGGAATTTTCCGGTTCCCTGATTTAGACCCCTGAAAATTCCCAGGTCCCGTTTTATAAAAAAAAAAAGGTAAAATATTTAACCCTACATGTGCCATTTGGCTTTGCACTTGTTAGACATGCTTATTTGTTTCAGAAACTAAGTCGCAAGCGGTCAGATATATTCTCCAGCAACAAAGATGGTTCATCTAGGGATTCTTTCTTCGTGAGCCGGCTATCTTTCGATAACAGTTTGTCAATGACGTCAGACGTTTTCAATGAGTCGATGACTAACGAATCATCACTCCCAAATCAACAACATGAAAACGGAATAATCTCAAAAGATAAAAATAGTGCTAGCAATATTTGTGACCGAAATGATGATCAATTGACCAATCGTAAACACGATGGCTTGACAGGAGATGCTTTAGAAAATAAACCAAAAAACATGTTTAACAGAGCTCTTAATATCTCTGTAAAGCCCAATGTTTCCGCTAAAGTAGAAGATTCGTCAGTAGCAGATCCTAAATTTAGGATGAAGTCTAAACTCTCATTCCTATCTGGTAACTCTTCCTTTTGCCAATCAGGACGTAGCTCAAATGCAGAGGCGGAAGCTGGTATTCCGTCGACAGCAGCTTGTATGAATGAAGCATTAGGATCTCCTGAACATAGTAATTTTAGTGATGATGATGATTTCATTGCTCCCACACCTACGAAGAAGAGCAGTAGTGTCTCGTTTGCTGGTAATCTTTCCTTTAGGAGCAGTTTGGATAATTCAATGAGCAGGAGAAAAGATAATTTTGACAACACACTGAATTCTTCTCGATTTAGTTGTGATACTAAGAGTGGGCCATTAGCGGAAAAGTCTCTCAACAAAAGAAATAGTGAACTGTTGGAGCAAAAAACTGAGACAAAAATACAACACACACCAGCGACAGAGAATCAATTAACTGACCAATCAGATACGGAGAAGCCAGGTGCTGACAAAAAGAATAGTTTTGAATTTGATTCTGGACCATCAGATGTTGATGAGGATGAGAAATCTAATAAAAAGAGAAAAAAAGTTCTCAAGAAAAACAAAACGGAAAATCAAGTCAAACGACAAAAAACTGCTGAAAGTGGAAATAGGGTTAGTATTAATTTATTGGATAGTGTCATCTGTTTAACCCTTTCTTTACTTAATGGATTTTCACATTCAGTTATAAAAGTATTCATTGGAATTGTCTATTATTCATTTGGAGGGGTGTTCAGATGATAGTATGACAAAGTTACAGAAGGATTCCTATTCTTTGGTGGGAAATGTTTAGATAATAAGTTCAACAAACGACAGGTCATTTGTTGAACTATTATCTAAACATTTCATAAGAGAACTAAATGTCAATGAGTAGTTAGTACAGAAAGGGTTTAATAAATTGAAAGTAGCTGATGCCACTCCCCATGGTGTGATAATATGCCTAATAATAAATAATATAAAGCAATACAAATTAATAAAATGCTTTCCAAATTTTTTGGCCTCGGAAATGGGAAATTTAATTTGCATGGCCTAACCAGTCATTTCTACTTATTGTCGTATTGGATGTAGTCAACCAATTAATTCATTATGTTATTTATATTTAAATTTAAAAGAATAGTTGAGAATCTCTTTCCACCAATATATCTGACATACGGTATCTGTAGCTTTATAAAAGTAAAACCTAAACTGCCTATCTGATAGAAAATGGAAATAATGCTTCTTTCTTCTCTGCATATACTTACAGGATGACGTGGGCTTTGCAAGCACCAGTTCCTCCAAGGGCACATCCAGGTTTGTATACTTACACAATATTGATTCATTTCCTCTTGCTACTTGTGTCTTGGTTTTCTTGAAATAAATAGGAATCACCCACATGGTTATTATATTAATATTTCAGCTCCCGTCTCCCCTCTCTAGAAATGCAAAGTGTGAGAACAGTATATTTTAGTTATCAGCTTATTAATATTATCTCAATTATATGCATCAATATTTTCAGCTTATTGACACTGCCTATTTTATTAACTCTATTTTGCCCAGTTTTATTATTAAAATAACATAATCCGATTTAATGCCCCTAAATTACTATTTCTTTGGCTTGGGGGGGGGGGGGGGGGTGGTAAAACATATTTGAATTGTGCTGAGGAACCCTCCCATCATAGCTCACAGTTGATAGATTTCGAGTTTTGAAATCTGTTATTTTTCACCACCTGGAATATTGGGTGGCCTGGCAAAAATTAGCTGACAATAGAGGTCACACAAGGTTGAGGCTCCATGCATGATCAGTGGCAACCCAAATTAATTTAGGAATAGATGTCGATGAAAAGTATCGCAATTAACAAGAATATGGTATGTTGTGATAGTTGACATGCGGATACATTATAATTATTTACGAATCGTTATCATGTTTTATCCATGCAAATAGACATGTTATATGGCACTATTCTGGTTACGCGTGGTAATGCTATGTGTTTACATTCGTGACAACACTTATTGGGGAATTCCAATTTGAATTAGGAATCACCATATATGGAAGTAGTAAACCACACTCGCTCACCTCCAAACTGCCAAAAAAAAAAACGTTATTGTAGGAATTTTACGACAAATATGATATCGTGCTTGGTATTGTTGTGAGTATTTATTGGTAATAAACTAATTTGGATAAATAAATCGGCTTTTGGTGAAACTCTGTTATTGTTGTTACTGGATGATTGAATTATGGAATCAGATTATGTATCTTTTAACCCTTTACCCAACAGAAGGGCCCTGTGCCAATGCATTCTCTTATATATGCGAGTCGACCATAGGTCGCCTCGCATATATAAGAGAATGCATTGGCTTAACACATTACAAATTATAAAATTGTTAAAGAATGTAAGAAAAAAATGGTAAAAAGGATTTTTTTAAGGCCAATGCATTCTCTTATATATGCGAGGCGACCTATGGTCGACTCGCATATATAAGAGAATGCATTGGCACAGGGCATAACTGTAACTATCACAATGTGGTCAAGGAGCCGGTTCCAATGATATCCATATTTGTATGGTTCTATTGAGACAGACCGAAGATATTTTAGGCTGTTGAAGCTTTATTTGGCCGGTTTTGGCCGTATTGTTGGGTAAAGGGTTAAATGGCTTTGTATTCTTAATTGTTGAATGGGTTATATGATTAAGTTAGAACATTAAATACCCCAGTATCAATGAACATATCCACAAGAGACAAGCTCACTGGTTTACTATTGCTGTGGGTATTAAGGGGTATTTACAACAGGTTATTAAATCATGTAGTTCACACCTATATTTAAAAAAAAAACAGTCAAAATCTTTCAAATATGTTTTTGTTTTTACTATTTTACTGGCCCGAAATGGTTAATATATTAGATAGACATCATAGGACAAGACCATTCTACTTATTTCGGGATTTGAATGAGTTTTAACACAATTTCTCTAGACTTACAACTTTTTATATAATGATTAGTTAAGGAATAATCTGTTTCCTAATGTAATTACGCAGTTTAACCCTTTACCCAACAAACCGGCCAAAACCGGCCAAATAAAGCTTCAACAGCCTAAAATATCTTCGGTCTGTCTCAATAGAACCATACAAATATGGATATCATTGGAACCGGCTCCTTGACCACATTGTGATAGTTACAGTTAGCCCTGTGCCAATGCATTCTCTTATATATGCGAGTCGACCATAGGTCGCCTCGCATATATAAGAGAATGCATTGGCCTGAAAAAAATCTTTTTTTAACACTTTTTACCATTTTTTTTTACATTCTTTAACAATTTTATAATTTTGAATGTGTTAAGCCAATGCATTCTCTTATGTATGCGAGGCGACCTATGGTCGACTCGCATATATAAGAGAATGCATTGGCACAGGGCCCTTCTGTTGGGTAAAGGGTTAAAGTCATTTGCCTAATCACAAACTTATAAATCGCTTTGCAATTTATAAAAGTTTGTGGTTAGGCAAAAGTCTTGAAATTGTAATTATATGATATTGGGAGCCTCACATTTATAAGAGAATGCACTGGCTACCACAGTCAAGGTTTATATTGTTAGGCCAATGTATTCTCTTATATATGGGATGCTCCCACCTCGCAGCCCTATGGGAGACTCGCATACATAAGAAAATGCATTGGCACAGGGTTTTCGCAAATTTTCAGGAAGCTCCAGTCATGGAAGTGTTAAGAGTTGTGAAGAATTATTTCATTGATTTATTTGTTCTTTCAGCAGGTCGAATAAGAAAATGAATGAGAACTTTATTAGGCTCAATATGAAAGTGAAGAAATACCAAAAGAAGGGTGGGACTATCAGTGGACCAGCTTACAAGCGCAAAATGTGGAAAGAAAAGATGAAGTCAAGGAGTAAATCTTACGGAGATAACTGCTTCAAATGTGGCCAGTCAGGACACTGGGCAAACAAATGCACAGGTTTGTTTAATGACTCTAATCTGGGGGAGACTTTGGTTTTAATATATGAATATGATTATTAATAAATTGGCTGCATATGTCATTGCAAAGCTAATCGAAATATATCATGTATCAACTTTAAAATTTAGATGCAAGTATAGATACTTTTTGCGAAATAAAGCATCTATTGTGACAGGTCCCAGGGCAATGATATATTACTGAATGTTTTTAGTTTGATATTTGTTCTGAATGAAAGCCACTGCATTGATTTGATTCCAACTAAAATCTGGATGTTGCAGAGCCCTATTTGAACTCCAATACCTTTCTCATCTATATTTTTAAATGAATGCTTATATTATGGCTTCTTGATGTATTGTTAAACAACTGTTTCCTGTTTTAAATTCTGCTCTACGGAGGGAACAAAACAATCTAATCTCTGTATGCAACTTCTTACCATGCAATTTTCCATTCAGCAGTATTGTAAATGAATTATGAATTATCGTATGATTGTATTGTAGTGTTGAAATGTTAGCGGTTTTCAGAAGTTGACTGGAAGTTGATTAGTCAAAACCCATCCTGCGGACATGATTGGCAATGGAACGTCTTTTAAAACGATAATGTAAAATCTGTTACTTTTAAGTTTCTGGCTGATTACTTCAAAAATATATCGTTAATGCCAATTTAATGGTATTTGTCACAAGAAATCCAGTCAAAAATAAAAATAATTGGCTCGATTTTAATGTATCTATTAAATCTATGTGAGTAAAGAGTAGAGCAGGTAAATATGTTGAAAAAACATGTTTGAAAAAAACATTCCAGGTTGATGCCTTATGTGACAACTACTTAATACATACATGTGAATTACAAGGTATTAGGCCTAATAACAACATTGAGTGTGGTTTGTTAAAAGGCGATGACATCAGTCGGCAGTGAACAGCTAATTAAACAAACAACATGCCAGTTAGTGCAGCAGCTCACAAGCATTGAGTCGGATTTTGTGATAAACTAGGACACCGCGCTTGATGAGCTCTCGATATAGCACTTACTATACCTATGCTAACACGCTACAAATGGTCAATACAGGGGGTAATAATAAGGGTACCGTTTTATTGAAGGTTGTTCGTCATATGAAGGGATTATTACATCTTATGTTGTTTATGGCGATCAGTAGGTCAAGTGGGGATTTGTTTTGACTGGCAAATTTCAACATCGACTTATTTAATAATCAGGTCGATGTTGATTAGTCAACTAATCATTTCAATTGTATTGTAATGATCAAATCATACACAGGTCAGAGATCAAAAGGTCAGAGTTCTAACATAGAAGACGCCATGCCGGATGATAATGCTATGACCAAAGTTGACGATAAGGACTATCCTACTTTACATGATGCATCAATGATGGCTCGTGGAAAGCGGCCCACAAATGCACCACAACATATCGAAGATGAAGAACTGGAAGTCGAGAAGTCAGTAGTTCGGCTTCCGCCCGAGCTTCCAACTGCACCTCTTCCTATGGAGCCCTTAATGAATGCCACAGAAGATGTGGGCAACACAGGTAATATGTATAAAGATGTGGGTAACACAGATAATATGTATAAAGATGTAGGCAACACAGGTAATATGTAAGAATATGTGGGCAACACAGGTAATAAGTATAAAGATGTGGGCAACACTTGTAAAATGTATAAAGATGTGAGCAACACAGGTAATATGTATAAAGATGTGAGCAATACAGGTAATATGTATAAAGATGTGGGAAACACAGGTAATATATAAGATGTGGGCAACAGAGGTAATATGTAAGAAGATGTGGGCAACACAGGTAATATGTAAGAAGATGTGGGCAACACAGGTAATATGTAAGAAGATGTGGGCAAGACAGGTAATATGTATAAAGATGTGGGCAACACAGGTAATATGTATAAAGATGTAAGCAACACAAGTAATATGTATAAAGATGTGGGAAACACAAGTAATATGTATAAAGATGTGGGCAACACAGGTAATATGTAAGAAGATGTGGGCAACACAGGTAATATGTATAAAGATGTAAGCAACACAAGTAATATGTATAAAGATGTGGGAAACACAAGTAATATGTATAAAGATGTGGGCAACACAGGTAATATGTAAGAAGATGTGGGCAACACAGGTAATATGTATAAAGATGTGGGCAACACAGGTAATATGTATAAAGATGCGTGTAAAACATGTAATATGTAAGAAGATGTGGGCAACACAAGTAATTATAAGTTGAGGTCTAAAGAATATATGCTGATTTAACTCTTTCTATACTAAATGGATTCTATCATTCAGTTATAAAATAACACATTGGAATGGTCTATTACTCATTTAGAGGGGAGTTCAAATAATAAAATCGTATGACATACAGAATAACAGATAATACAAGAACAAAATGATTCATATTGATTGGAGGGAAATGTTAAGATAATAAGTTCAACAAACGACTATATTATCCTTTATTATTATTACTGGTATTGATTCTACCTTCTTGGTAAAATTCCACCCAGGGTTCTCGGCTAATTTTTATGAATAACTTTTTTTATTCTTAGTCTTCTACGTGATAAACAAGTTTGGAAATGTTTTGCTTTGAATGTAGCCTTCTTCATGTTTGATTTGCAGATTAAGTGACATACAACCCTGAGTTTAGTGACTGTTATTTGCAGAATGATGTCCCCAGAGGGTGAATTTTGTGACGCTATCCCGCACAGCAGACTAACATCACCAAATTCATTCTTGGGACCTCATTCTACATGGTCTCATCTGCTGTGGGAGACATAGACTCAGATTGAAGTTCCCAAATGGTGAATATTGTGATGTACACCAATTGGGAACCTCGATTATGCAAATGTCGTCTGCCAATTTGGGGATATAGAAAACTAAACTAAAAAAGAAATAGAATCTAAGTTTCTACAGAAATTTATAATAAAGAAACTTTACAGAGAAGATGAGGCCTAAGCAGAATGAGGTCCCCAGAGGGTGAATTTACTGATAATAGCCCGCTATGTAGAATAGCGTCATAAATTCACCCTCTGGGGACCTCATTCTGCAAATGACAGACACAGACCTATTATTTAACACAACCCACCCTGATGTTGAACATTTATATGTTTGAGCTACAAAGTATGATCATCATTAACCCTTTACCCAACAGAAGGGCCCTGTGCCAATGCATTCTCTTATATATGCGAGTCGACCATAGGTCGCCTCGCATATATAAGAGAATGCATTGGCTTAACATATTAAAAATTATAAAATTGTTAAAGAATGTAAGAAAAAATGGTAAAAAGTGTTAAAAAAATATTTTTTTTAGGCCAATGTATGGTCGACTCGCATATATAAGAGAATGCATTGGCACAGGGCATAACTGTAACTATCACAATGTTGTCAAGGAGCCGGTTCCAATGATATCCATATTTGTATGGTTCTATTGAGACAGACCGAAGATATTTTAGGCTGTTGAAGCTTTATTTGGCCGGTTTGGTGGGTAAAGGGTTAACAGATTTCTTTGTCAACATTTGCTGATAAAAGAAGTGTCTGATCTTTATCCTGATGCTATTGTCGTGTTACTCATTTCAGTCCCTGATTCAGTGATGACTGCTTTAAGAAAATTTGGCTTCAAAGATTTCCGACCGGGTCAACAACGAGCAGTCATGAGGATTCTAGCTGGTAAGTTGATAACCCTTTCATCATAGGAGCTGCGCTGGTGCAGCATTAAAAATCATGTGCCAGTGCATTCTCTTATATATGCGAGTCTCCCATGGGAGCCTCGCATATATAAGAGAATGTGCAGGCTTACACGGTCAAGGAAAATACTGTTAGGGTGCCATTGTATTCTCTTATATATGTGAGGCTCCCTATGGGAGACTCGAATATATAAAAGAATGCATTGATACAGGGGTTTCACAAAATTTCAGGAAGCTCTTGTCATGAAAGGGTTAATGTTCTCAGAGAGAATAACCTGATTTATTATCATTATAATTTTAAATAGAAAGTCAAAATGGAGGGTATTTAATAAGCATACTAGTAGCCACACTTATCTCCAAATTTATGGACTGAATTATCCACCTGATACAGACCAATGTTACTCTGTAGTAATACAAAGCTATTAGTTAAAATTCCTCAGTGATATAGGGTATGTAGCATGCCACGCCAGCCGTTGAGGCATGCCACATGTTCTTTGACAAGCTAAAATCGTAACATTGCCACAGGGTAATAACTCTATAAAGAATGTATATTTACGAAATAACGGCGATTTGTATTAGAAATAACAACACCACAATAGATCAACTGGTGAAATATAAGTAAAATTCTTCTCTTGGGTGGGTGGGCTTGGGGATGTTTCGGGTACGCTCTTTAAAAAACTTCTCCAAATATGCCCGTTATTTCGTCAAAAACACTTCTTCAAATATCTCCGTTATTTAGTTAATAAAAATTATTTCTTATTTCATAATTCGAGCTATTTCGTCATTTCGATGCATTTTTTATTCCGCTGTATTTTCCTATTTCGCTTTTACGTGGTATTTCATATTTCGATAATTCGCTATATTTGACATATTATGGGATATTGGCATGCCTCAACGGCTGGCGTGGCATACCACATACCCTTTATCACTGAGGAATTTTAACTAATAGTTTTGTATTACTACAGAGTAACATTGGTCTGTATCAGGTGGAATTATCCCCATAATAGAATACGGATGTTGTTGATCTCTGGGATGCTAAATATAATTATGACAAATTAGTTTTTCGTATATTTACCATGTTTGCCATTTTCCACAAACTGGTTATATTACCTACTTTTAAAACTTATTTACATTGTTCAGCAATTGAAAGCCACAAGGCTGTCATCATTCCAGATATGTTTTGGACTTCTCGTGCAAAATCCACTTCACTCACCTGTGTGACTGACAACACCAATCAATGACGATTAATTTGATCCAATTTTATTCAAAAGGAGGTCTGAAAAATAGAAAAATAACTAACATTGTAGTCTGCGTTATAAGCAGGATTGCTGGTTTGATGATTTAATTATTATACAAAGCTGTGACAGTTCACAAAAAAGTGAGAAAATTGCATGCGTAATGTGATTTTCATTTTTATTGCACGTGTTTGAAAAGAGGAAAATAGCCAGATTCTCTCCCCCGAAATTTGTCATCGACGCTTGCAAGACAACGTTTAGAAATTACTACACAATAGCTTTTTTACTATTTCAAATATTTCTCAGTTCTGTTGTAGCTTATTCGCTCTGTCATGGTCTGCTTTTGGGTTGAAAATTTTAATGATAAAAAAGGTGAAATGTTGTTTTTGTGGGTAACCAAGTGGCATAACTTAGTGACAAATGGCTCGATCAAATCAAAGTTTGTTTACATCAACCATTTATGTCCAAAATTAAATGATTCATGGGGAATATGACAAGGATAATGGCTCAGCATAGAATGGTGTAGGGAACGCCCTCACAAGTCAACCAGTTTGCTGGAAATTGTGTATTGCTACCTAGATTTAGGCTTGAATATTATAGGTTGATATATTTTACAGGTCAGTCAACATTGGTGGTTTTGTCGACAGGGGGAGGTAAATCTCTGTGTTACCAGCTACCTGCTTACCTCTACGGCCAGCGTTCACACTCTATCACACTGGTTATATCACCACTAGTCTCCCTTATGGAGGACCAGGTTTGTTGACTTTATATTATTATAAAACACTGGTCATCATGTCAACAGGGGAAGGTAAATCTCTGTGTTACCCACTGCCTGCCTATCTGTACAATCAGCGATCACACTGTACAATGCTGGTTGTATCACCGCTAGTCGCATTTATGTGTTACCCACTGCCTGCCTATCTGTACAATCAGCGATCACACTGTACAATGCTGGTTGTATCGCCGCTAGTCGCATTTATGTGTTACCCACTGCCTGCCTATCTGTACAATCACCGATCACACTGTACAATGCTAGTTGTATCACCGCTAGTCTCCCTTATGGAGGACCAGGTTTGTTTGACTTTATATTATTATAAAACACTGGTCATCATGTCAACAGGGGAAGGTAAATTTCTGTGTTACCCACTGCCTGCCTATCTGTACAATCAGCGATCACACTGTACAATGCTAGTATCACCGCTAGTCGCATTTATGGAAGACCGGGTCTGTTTGACTTTAAATTATTATATTTACATAGCCCGTCTGTTACACTAAATCCTGTTCAGTGATTGGTCAACTGCCAATTGGGTCACATGTTTCATACCCCAATAACACAGACCGTAACATGAAGTCGACATCACAAATTGATGACCTAATCACTAAAAGCAGTCAGCTGAATAAATGGGCGTGCTTTTAAAAGTTAACCCTTTGGAGAGTATCTGTAACGTCATATACATGATGTCATGAGTAAATTTAACGTCAACGTCCTAGCAATAATTATTAACAAGTTTGGGTCAAAAGTGTCCAATAATTCGTTTTAATTTATGTGCATTTTTTGTTAACGTGTGTTAAGATAATCGATTGCACTTATACATTCGGGACATTATATTAATCAAAATAAGTCCTATACAAATCATTTATAAATCTTATGATTTATTGAAGTTATGTCTACATAAAATAACACTTCCTGAAACGACATATATGTCGTTCTACTCATCAACCGATAGACGACATATATGTCATTCTAGTTGCCAAAGGGTTAAGCCGAATTGCATCTGAAGCCAGTTATTTATATCGATCATGTAACCGCCAAAAAGCTATATAAATATAAAAAATGAATGTAGTGGGTGTGTGTGTTATTGGGGGATACTGCACGGTGGTTGTTGGGATCACATTCACACAATGTACTTCGAGGCTAATGTAAATCATCTGTAGTAAAATGTGCGCTCATGTCTAAATATTGAGATGATGCAATAGTATGTCATCTCAATAACATATGCAGAACAGATAACTTGTTTATCATTATATCCTTTCTTTCTTGTTTATTATACTTTTTTGAAGCTATGTTGCGATTGCCTTTTGAGTTTATGATAAATCATGTTGAGGAGAAATTGTAAAACATGGTTTTTTTCAAAATGGGAGAATAAGTTACGTGGAATTGCGTCGATATCAGGAAATGTATGGATAACTTTGTGAAACATTGATGTGAAACATTGATGTGAAACATTGATGTGAAACATTGATGAGAAACAAAATCGAACTGTATTTTCTCTCACTCTTAATACCCAGCTACTTTGTTCTACCTCGACCTTCTATTTCTCCAAATGGGCGTATTATACTATGTATAATACATAATGTAATATACCTGATCTATACCACAAGTCGAAATTTGTAATCTAGAATGACCATATCTCCCAATTTATGCACAACGAGCTCCGACGGGGAAATAGTTTGCTGCCTGCACCCGCCCACGATAACATACATTTGGATAGTGCTTATGACCCCGACGTAATCCATTTCCTAGTCAGTAAAGGCGCCCTGCTAATTTGCACACCAGGGTGTATCTTTCACATTGAATCAATCGTCCACTAATAGAGTTACTGTTCTTCTAGAAACAACAAATGCGTACGTGCCCAAAATATTGATACATGTAATTGCATCGACATTATATATTACATATTTATACTATGCTATGGACAGCACAAAACAGATATTTTATTATGCGTACATCAACGTTTATTTAATTTCAACTTACACGAGTCAAGGAGCATTGTTTTGTTGTCAGCCAGGGACCATTGTTTTCCAGAAAAACGTTTGTACATGTGCAGGGACCAGCCTAGACCATATTTTCAGGGCGAAATGACTTCGCCCTACTATAAAAATAAGGCGAAGTGGCCGTTCTATAGGGCGAAGTGAGTCTACAAAACTTAAATTGAACAGTACTACGACATGAGTCGCTATAGAACGAAAATAGGAGAGATGTAATATGTCTTTATGTTCACTTCATGACCCTAATAACTATTAATAATACCCAAACATAATTGTGAGAGGATAGCAGCATTTTATATCGTAATTGTGGGAGAATGACAAGATTTTATTTCATATTTTTCGGGTTTTTTAAAATGCCAACAATATTTATCAAACCGAAACGAAACGAAATCATGAACACTTTCACTGCGCTCTATTAGTAATCCCGTTTGAAAATTTAATATGCTTCACAAATTTCTTTAACCAAACTCCATAGAGGGAGTGATGAACTGACACATTGTGAGAGCTGTGAGTTGTAATCTTCATTGGAAGGTGTGATAATCACGGTAATCTAAAAATCACAACAACCAGATTAACACTTGAGGCCGGATGTTTTCACAGCTGCCAGTAATCAGACTCCGTTGTCAACATGCTTCCAGATTGGAGCAATACAGGTGCTAATTGTTTTACAACACCCTGATAGTGGAGTATTGTGTGCAATCACTGTTGACAGTTGTAAATTATCATAAATTATTTGGGGAATTTTGCCGATTTTCGTCAGTCAACTTTGGAATTTTCAGGGCGACTTGAATTTTGCCTGACTGCAAAAATAAGGCGAAGCGGACGGTGCTAGGGCAAAGAAGTCGCCCACGTCGCCCTCTCGGCTGGTCCCTGCATGTGTCATTTATTGAGATTTATCGGAATTGTTCATTTTTTGTATCAATGTAATTTCTCTTTGTATATTATAAAACTGTGTTTTAAGTCGGTTAACAGGCTCAGGATGGGACATTCATCATCTAATTGGTCTCGGTCAACGGCCTCGGCCATCTAATTTACAAATGTCCAGTAGCTCGTCCATTAACCATGACATAGTGTGTTTTGTGGATAAAATCGCATTCAGACTATCATCATACTATAATAGTATTTTATTCTTGAGGAAATTTTCATAATTTGGTAACTTTTATTTCTAAATTATAACCTATAACCAACAACGTCTGGGGCTTTAACCCTTTCATGACAGGGGCTGCATTGGTGCAGCATTAAAGATCCTGTGCCAGTGCATTCTCTTATATATGAGACTCTCCCATAGGAAGCCTCGCAAATATAAGATAATGCATGGCTTACAAGATCAAGGTAAATATTGTTAGGCCTATGCATCTCTTATATATGTCAGTCTCCCTATAGGAGACTCGCATACATAATAGAATGCATTGGCACTGGGTTTTCGCAAAATTTCAGAAAGCTCCAGTCATGGAAGGGTTAATAAATGCTAGAAGGCTGATGTTCAGGTTTTCATTGGAATGATCATTAATAACTTCTACTTGATAACAGTTCTCTTCACCCTGACTAATGAATTTGAAGGTGTGAGTAGCACGTCTCATGTTGGATCTTCTAGGCTCGTCAGATTTTTTAACTTCAGAATAGTGAAATTTTATAGCATCTCAAAACTGCTCTAAAATGACATTGCACATTCTACATCTATTCTAAACATTTAGAAAACCATTATAGTCAGTAACAACACCACTATAATCAGTAAATATAATTTAAATATGCTGTTGGGACTTATACAAACTGGTATATGAGAGAGAAATCACTTCTCCCTGGATAAATAATAGGGAGAAGTCGCCCTCTAGGCTGGTCCCTGGTCAAGCCTTGAAATAGGGTGTCTGTCATTTGCAGAATGAGGTCCCCAGAGGGTGAATTTAGTGATGCTAGCCTGCTATGCGGGGTAGCGTCACTAAATTCACCCTCTGGGGACCTCATTCTTCAAATGACAGACACACTATTTCAAGGCTTGTCCCCGGAGATGCATGACATAATTACAATGCCAAAGGCTATGTTATGAGAATTTCAAAAGTTTGTGAAGTTTTTGTCGTTCAGAAGAACTTGTGTTTTGGTGTTATATAACCGCACTCGAGTGGATGACGGAAGGATACCACTCGGTTCTCTGGGCAAGCCTTGAAATAGTGTGTCTGTCATTTGAAGAATGAGGTCCCCAGAGGGTGAATTCAGTGATGCTACCCCACATAGCGGGCTATCATCACCATATTCACCCTCTGGGGACCTCATTCTGCTTACACCTTGTCTCTGGGTCTCATGATATCCTTCTGCAATCCGCTCTCATGTGATAATCACTAAACGAAAACAACACATTGTGGCCAAGCCTTGAAATAATGTGTCTGTCATTTGCAGAATGAGGTCCCCAGAGGGTGAATTTAGTGATGCTACCCCGCATAGCGGGCTAGCATCACCAAATTCACCTCTGGGGACCTCATTCTGCTTACACCTGAGCAGAATGAGGTCCCCAGAGGGTGAATTTGGTGATGTTAGCCCGCTATGCGGGGTAGCATCACTAAATTCACCCTCTGGGGACCTCATTCTGCAAATGACAGACACATTATTTCAAGGCTTGATTGCGGCTCTATACATTTACAAGCCTGCAGATAGTGTGTCCATCATTTGCAGAATTAGGTCCCCAGAGGGTGAATTTAGTACACAGTGGGCTATCATCATCAAATTCACCCTCTGGGAACCTCATTCTGTTTAGGCCTCAACTGCTATGGGAGACCTAGGATCAGATTGAAGTTCCCCAGTTGAAGTTGGTGATGTTCACCCATTAGTCACCTGAGTTATGCATTTTATCTTCTGCAAATTATGGGATATAGAAACTTCCCAGAAGGGAAAAAGTAACTAAAAACAATGTTAATTTGAGACAATAGATGAGATGAGGCCTAAGCAGAATGAGATCCCCAGAGGGTGATTTGGTGATGCTAGCCTGCCATGCGGGATAGCATCACTAAAGTCACCCTCTGTGGACATCATTCTTCAAATGACAGACAAACTATTTTCAGACTTGTATGTTTATCACATTGATTTAGTTTACTGTTGTATTGTAGATAACTGGACTTCCACCCGATATCAACGGTGCTTGTCTCCATACGAACATGTCAGAATCACAGCGACAGAGCGTTATCTCTCGTGTCATCGATGGAGAGATCCACTTTTTGCTTGTATCGCCTGAGGCTGTAGCAGGAGGCGGACGCTCCCTCCTGGGAGTTGTTCCTTCTGGCAGCAAGTTTCCACCCATTGCTTTCGCATGTATCGACGAAGCCCATTGTTTGTCGGAGTGGTCTCACAATTTCCGGCCTTCTTATCTCAGACTGTGCAAGGTAACTCACTCTGAAGCCAGTAGATATTGTAATCCAGAAAAGAGGGGGTCATAGAAGTCATGTATTAACCCTATACCCAATGCACATATGGCCAACGTCATCCCCCCCGTCCAACACAACATCTGCCTAATTTTTGCTATGTGAATGCCTATAAAAAGTGTTTTGTAAAACAAACAGGTAACAATTTAATGACTGATAACAACAGGTGTGTTTTGATTATTTCCTACGTCAGAAGCCTTCACCTTCCCTATCGGTAATTGCAAAACTAAGTCAATGTACTGACCAATATTACGCATTGAATACAGTCTTAAAAATATGCATGTTTTGGAAAAAACAGAACGTATTTTTTCATTTCCGGATGATAACTTTTGGAAGTCTGAACTGAATGGAATGAAATTTGCTATGTTGGTTTACTAGCACAAAATACAGGTCAAGTTCGAATTTAGGTTCCGCCCGCCAATATTTGCCAGAGTTATGGTCCTTGTCAAGTTATAATTTGCCAATTATTTTGGTTTTCGGATGATAACTTTTCAAATTTTGTATGTAGGTTAGCCACATGAAAATACAGGTCAAGTTCGAATTTGGATTCGGTATGCCCATATTTGCTGAAGTTATGGTCCTTGTTAACTTAGAATTTGCCGATTATTTTGGTATCCGGTTGATAACTTTAGTTTTATATACCGTATACACCCGTCAGTAAGCCCAGGGGGCAAGTGCACGTTTTTGTCCAAAAAGTGGGTACTGGGCTTACTCACGGAGATCCCCCCGCACAAAATCTCAGTTAGCCTTGAGATGCTGGTATACCATCGTATTTTATACTGATACCAAGAGTAGATGCCTTATATAAAGAGAATGATGCATTTTATTAAGTTTATTAAGATAAAATCATATAATAATAACAAGATACAGATGTCGACAGGTAAAACAAAAAATACAATTTATACGTTGTAAACATGCGTATGGAACGGTTAATAGTGCACATAAATAGCACAAAGTTCAAACAACAAAGTTCAGAAGACGACAAGTCCATCGTCGTCGAAACCATCGAACTCCAGGTCGTCGTCAGAATCTTCCTCGAAGAAGATTCCTTTGATGGTGTCGTCATCGTCTTTTTCTTCAGTTGTCTCAATTCCCGTCTCCTTTATTCTCTCTCCCATGAGGTAGTCTTCTGATCCATCTGACGCTGTGCTGATCCCACATGAGAGGAATGAGTTGAAAATGACACGATCATCGATGCTCTCCCACGCGTCACTAACCCATGTAATGACATGCTGTCTTTGTGGCTGAATGTAGTTCCCTCTAGCATTCTTTTTTGCTGTCTGAAACCATGAAGTCCAAGATGCACGCAGATAGGTTTTAAAAACTTTATTAACGTGTGTATCCATAGGCTGGACAAGTGGCGTACAACCTGTAAATAACAGAAAAAAATTAATGAATTTTGCGGTAATCGACGAAACGTATTATGTACGTTCTGCAACAAGAACAGTAACTCTATAAATTCGAGATGGATTAATATTCGAATGGAAAAACTCATTATCTGATACTATTTTAAATGTAATGGTTCAAAAATGATTTAATATAAAGATTAGCTGCTCTGATATATATATTGCCTCATGTTAAAATGATATAATCCAAGATTAATTAACGGCAATTGAGCCACAAAGATTGTAAACGAATTAACACCAGAGAATGTGGCAACTTTTAAAAGTATATCATAGAAAGCAGGACTGCTCGTGGAAATTATTGGGCTCAATTTATATTTTCTTGGGATCAATTTGAAAACACAATAGTGTTGTGTATTGAGTTCACACCCAAATTTAGTTGGAGTAATGCTAATTAATCGAGCCTACCTCCGGGGACAGTAACGATGTCAGTGTCACGGCTTGCAAATTCGTTGAGGGTCTATGTTCTGCCATGTGGACGGTAACTGTCTAGAACAAGCAGTCTGCGTACATCGTCATTTTCACCCCACACTCGTTGGATCCAACGCTGTACTTCGATCGCAGTCATCCAACCATTGGGCGAATTGGAAACTTTCACGTTGTTTGGTATGTTGAGTTTGGATAGAATCTTAGCCGATAGTCCGTTGCGTTCTTTGAATATGATGTACGCTGGTAGTTTTGAACCATTAGCACGGGCGCACAATGCCACTGTGTAGCCTTTCTTTGCAGCACCGGTGTTACTGATGCGAACCGTCTTAGCCCCCTTCACGTTATTGGTTGACGTTGGTACCATGTCAAATCTCACCATCGTCTGGTCCATATTGGTCAGGTTGTGGTCGGTGTAGTCGTTCTTTCGTCGGAGAATCTTGATGGCAGTGTGGAATGCTTCGATCTTCTCTTTGTAGTCTTCTGGGAGATTTTGTGAGTCGTTGGTGCCCTTTCTGATGCCAACACTGTATCTCTTCTTCCATCGGTTCAGCCAGCCGTTTGATGCTTTGAACCCCTGTATTTTCATTTGCGATGCTATCTCTCTGGCCCTAGATTGCAGTGAAAAGTTTGACACAGGTCTGCCAATCGTCCGTTCCTCGCACAACCAATCGAAAACAGTCTCGTCAAGTTCGTAGGAGAGAGGTTCTTTGCCAATATTCATGGATTGTCGATTTTGGAATGATCTGGTATTTTTCATAGTCGCGATTCCACAAACGAACTTGCTTCCTATCAACGTTGAATTGTCTAGCGGTTTTTGAACAGTCTCTACCATTAGCACGATGCCACCCGGCAACTTTCATTTTAACTTCCAATGAGAATCTAGCACGAAGTTTAGACATGTTGAAAGCAGAATGTTTCAAATTGTTATGATTGATAACCTGGTGTATCACACTATATATGTCAGTTCTTGTAAAAACACACATACGAGTTGCAGGTAAAGAGATCTCACACTTCTGCAGAATCAAACGATCCTGTAAAAACACACAGTCATTACATAGCATCCCATTGGATTCACTTACATCTCATTGGGTTCACTCACCGAGAGGCGTGAAAAACGGGTGCGGCACCTTTTGATGTTATTTGTTTGATACTCCTTTGATATCTCCAACAACTAAGATGGGAATATTATGGGAATAATCTGTCTAACATATAGGCCTAAGATTTATAATATATAAATAATAAATAATAACAAAAGCAACATATATTTTTAATTTTGTTTTATTTTCATAACACAGTACAAATAAAACAAGTATCTGTCATTTGTGATCGTCGTTCATCTATTCAATGCACTGTACTGGAGAATCTTCTCGGCCACAGAATAGCAGAAAATGATTGTATTTACCTCCCAAATGCTGAAAATTGGGGGTGGGCTTATCCACGAGGACCCCCCCCCCCCCCCATGTTTGTTTGAGGGCAAAAAACCCAGACTGGGCTTACTCACGAGGATGGGCTTACTGACGGGTGTATACAGTAACTGATTATTTTCAAATTTCGTATATGGATTACTCATGAAAATACAGGTCAAGTTTGAATTTCCGTCCGCCTATTTTAAGCTGAGTTATGGTCCTTGTTGACTTATAATTTGACGTTTATTTTGGTTTCAGGGTGATAGCTTTAGTTATAGTTATCTGTTTGTTTTAAATGTTTGCATATGGATTTCTCATTATGGCCCTTTGTTGAAATTACCACAGGCTTATTTTGCCACACCCTAGCGATGCTCTTGTTTGCTATATGTGTAACTTTATTAATATTAAAGGAATATGATCCTGAAAAAAAATAGTATTTTCTTTCAATATACTGATAATATATATATAAAGTGTCAATTATGCGCATATAATCTAATATTCGGCCGATTAAAAAAAATTCCGAAGTTAGCTGAACATTTTGTGCGGTAGACAAAGTCACGTGATCATCGGCCCGATCACATGATTGTCACATGTCAACAGAAGCATAGTCACATGATCGATCACACGGTAACTCATTGACAACACATAGATACGCAACGATAGCATATAAAGTTTGCACGCGCAAAACGATCATACAATCGATTGCGGCTTTTGAAGTTTGTCCCTTTATGGGAGAACACTGCAAATGCAAAACTTCGCCGAAATACACGCAGTTCTCATAATTAAACGTCTTTATCGTGTTATTGTTATATGTATCGCGATGTGTTGTTATTATAAACCATGCCCGTATTTTACGTAGGACCAAGGCTACAACTGTTCTCGTAAAAGAAATCACAGAAGAAGACTTTGGTATATTAATAAGTATATTCCACCACGATGTATTAATAAATTATCGTATATTATTTCGGTTTTGCGCGCAGTTATCTATATAAACACGTGCTCGTGTTTCTCTTTTTTTTTGTTAGCGGAATAGTCCAAGTTATATTATATATTATATATTCATATAAAGATTGCATTATATGCGAAGACTTGCACAGTTAATAGACAATTATCATCTCCAATTTCCAGATGCCCTTAGTCGTGTGTCACAATAAAGAGAGTTTCGTTTTAATTTATCGTAACAAAAATAATTCGGTTGACTGCTGTCGGATTTAATAAATTATAATCAAGCCATTCATTAGCAATATGATATGATAAGTTCATTTTCATAGGCAATAGGGTGTATATATATATTTTGGTATATTGCTTCCCCCCCCAAAAAAAAAAAATCCTGCCGACTGCCACTGATGAAAATTCGCTGCGTCTGTGCATGGCAAGTGGCCTATAAAATTGAATTGAATACCCCGGTCATAAAACGTCCACGATGACAATGTTATTTTTAAAATCTTCAATTCTAATATATACGTCATTATATATAAACCTTAGCCCAAATTACACGATATACAAGCCTTAATTTCAATTGTTGACATGCTACATAAAGTTTTTCTATTAATACGCACGCTCTGTCGATTCTGTGCTTTTAACATCGCCACTTGCCACCGCGACAACCGGTGGGGGTATTATTTATTTATTTATCGGCTTATTAGCTCAACTTTACTTTAAAGTTTGAGCTATTGCCATGGCTTTGTCGTCCGTCGTCCTTGTGTGCGTGTGTACGTGATGCGTCAACAATACAGGCTACAGGTCGTACCTTTGATCGGATCATTATGAAATTTGTCATAGCTGTTGACATCAACATTTAGACCGGAATGGTTCATTTTGGGGTCATTCTGAAAAAAAACATGGCCGCTGGTGGCCATCTTGGATTTCAAAATTCAATCCATTAGCACGGGCTACAGGCTGTACTGTTCGTCTGATCATCATGAAATTTGTCATGGATGTTAATATTGACATGTAGATGGGAACGAGTAATTTTGGGGTCATTCGGCCAAAAAACGTGGCCGCCAGCAGCCATCTTGGATTTTACTCTTTGTATGACCAAATCCTTTAGCACGGGCTACAGGTCGTACCTTTAGTCTGATCATCATAAAATTTGTCATGGATGTTAATATTGACATGTAAATGGGAACGAGTCATTTTAGGGGTCATTCGGCCAAAAAACATGGCCACCAGCAGCCATCTTGGATTTTACTCTTTGTATGACTAAATCCTTTAGCACGGGCTACAGGTCGTACCTTTAGTCTGATCATCATGAAATTTGTCATGGCTGTTGAAATTGGAAATGTTGGAACAAATGGTGTTCAGTTGGCTCAACTTAACTTTGTAAGTCACTTCCTTCATGACATTGTTTTGAGTCCAGGTGACTGTAACAGGCACTGCAACCATTTACGCGGGAGGCAAATTGAATGCCAGTCTTCATATTATGATGAAGTATCCAGTCATTTTCTTTGATAAGTCTTTAGACCCTCTCACCATAACTTGTTCTACTATACAGTAATGCTCTAAATAATCGACTCCTTAACCACAGCAGAATTATGGGTAACTTTTCAGGATTTGGTCGGAATTATGGCTTGTTGCCATTCATCGGAAAGCTCTCAGTGAGATTTGTTTATTTGTCTTTCAGGTTCTGCGAGAGACATTTGGAGTGAAATGTTTTCTCGGGCTCACGGCCACAGCTACTCAGTCGACAGCTTTAGATGTTGCAAAGCATATTGGGATACATGACTATGACAATGCTATAATCCGTGGTTCACCAGTCCCCAAAAACCTTTGTCTGTCTGTATCTAGAGACGAAAACAAAGATGAGGTAATTTTTAAATTCAGAATTTTATAGAACCAACTTTAACTCTTCCATGACTGGTGCTTCCTGAAATGTTTCGAAAACCCTGTGCCAATGCATTCTCTTATATATGCGAGTCTCCCATAGGGAGCCTCGCATATATAAGAGAATGTATTGGCCTAACAATATTTACATTGACCTTGTAAGCCAGACTTTTGCCAGTGTTTTCTCTTAGGCCTAAAAATATTATACGTTTGTTTCTGCTAACGGACTGAAAAAAAATTGGGTAGGTAGGTACGTAGGCAAAACTTTTTTATTTTTGAACTTTTTATTTTTTCAGGATGCAATTCACTGTGTCATATTTAAGGAAATTTTAGACATTACAGGCCATATTATTGCTAATTTGCTTATCCCATAAAGATATAACAAAAACACAATCTCAGGGAGATATAACAAAGCTAAAATGGGACAATAACTTTCATTTTATTGTCAGATATATATATATATAATTATTGTGACGTTCACTTCCCGTATGGTCTTGCGACCACTGGGGTCAGACCGGAAGCAGTGCATTTGGCACAGATCGCCATTACTGTTTTATAGCATTTCCGTAACGCAGGTTTGACTTCTGTATCAAACTCCCCACTTTGGACACAGCAAGTGGCGTCGCCGAGACCACATGAATAATATGGAACTTCCACCGGGTCCGCACAGCCGATTCCTGGCCGGGCAATAATTTTACACTTGAGCGGGTGGTCTGGCGGACAGAATTGTGCACCACAAGTGTAGTCGTACACTTCGAGATGGTGGGATGGGGTGGTGGGCGGACACTTAATATATATATTATTATTATTGTGGGCCGTTGCAGACGCTCTACGGCGCATAAGATACTGTGGGTGGTGGGATGGGGCGGTGGGCGGGCGCTTATATATATTATTATTGTGGGCGGTTGCGGCGCATATTCCCGGGGCCGCAGGCGCATGTTAAAGACACTATGGTGGTGGGCGGGCGCTTATATATATTATTTTTGTGGGCTGTTGCAGACGTTCTACGGGCGCCTGCGGCGCATAAGATACTATGGGTGGTGGGATGGGGTGGTGGGTCGTCGCTTTATATATTACTAGCAGGTTAGCCCGCCACTGGCGTGGTTTGTTTCATGGCTTTATTCGAAAAAGCAATTGCAACAGCTTCCGAGACACGTGTGCTGCACCTAGGTGTAAAATTTCGTTGAAATCCCCGTCAAAGTCCGGTCTGGGTCACAATTTGACCCGTCCATGACACTTCCCGCACAAAAGTACCCATAGGTAGCAAGTTTGAGCTCAATCGGTTCGAGTCTATAAAGGACATGCACATATAGATCATTTGTGGGTACCCGTTTGAAGGTCAAGGTCACCTCGTGCGGAAAAACTGACCTGATAAAAATATCCCCCGTTCCTTGGAACCCCTAAGTACGAAATTAAGTACGAAATTTCGTCTCGAGACGGTCAATGGAGTCGTATTTATACTCGTCGTGTATATAGACGCTCTTTATCAACGACACTGCAGATACGAACGCTCTTTAAATATCAACGCGATTAACCCCACAGTGCCGTTTTTGTGACTGGGAGTTGAGAATGGGTGCTGGGAGCTTCTCCAAAACGCTGCGACGACCATTCCCGTGGCTTTTTACCCTTAGATAGGAAGTTTGGTCTCAATCGGTACAGCCGTTTTCGAGTCTATAGAGGACAAATATACACATATGTTTACGTAGTTCTCAAAATATATAGTAGACTAGCAGGTTAGCCCGCCACTGGCGGCATTCGTCCCATGGCTTTGTTCGAAAAAGCAATTGCAACAGGTTCCGAGACACTTGTGATGCATTTGTACCAAATTTCGTCAAAATCAGCAAGTTTTACCCGATTTGACCTTGAATTGACAATTTTGTAGGTCAAGGTCAGGTGGTGGTCATGATTTGACCCGTCCAAAACACTCCCCAGACAAAAGTACAGAAATCCGCCAGTTTTACCCAATTTGACCTTGAATTGACCAGTTTGAAGGTCAATGTCATATCGGGGTCACGATTTGACCCATCCGTGACACTTTCGGGACAAATGTACCCATAGGTAGCAAGTTTGGGCTCAATCGGTTGACCCGTCCCGAGTTGACCATTTTGCTTCCATAGAATTTTCAACAGTGTATCGAAAATAATAACCCTGGGGCCCAATATGAAGCAGCTTAGAAAACACAAAGAACAGCTGAGCCCCAAAATTTATTAACACATGATTTCGCATTTTAACATAGGATTTCCCATTAAAATCGATTTATGTCGATAAAACTCTTATTTTTCAAGATTTTAAGCTGAGACTTGGTGTGTATGTGTATAATACTTTACATATTCTTAAAAAGCACGTAATTATGTTTTTGATAAAAGAAATTAAATTTTTTCGATGCTAAATTTCGAGCGATAACGTTGCGTTGAATTGTAAACAAATGCTCTTTTATAGCGACGCGTCATATACAACGCTCATTAAATTATCACTTGATTAACCACCGCAGTGCCGTTTTTTTGTGACTGAGAGTGGAGAACGGGTGCTCTGAGCTTCTCCAAAACGCGACGCCGACGGTGTCCATGGAATTTTACCCTTAGATAGGAAGTTTGAGCTCAATCCGCGCAGCCGTTTTAGATTCTATGAAGTACCCACACACATATATATATACATATATACGGAAGTCTCAAAATATATAGGAGGTTATTGTGGGCGGTTGCAGACGTATTATGCCAATTTATGGCGACTGCGGCGCATACGACACTATGGGACGAAACGTCTAGAAGCCCTATCATACCATATTGGTTTATACTTTTGAGTTGAACGAATATATCCAAATCAAGTATCAGTATGAGTTCAAAAAAGTTCAGTAGCAAAACTGTGCAAACCTACCTTGAAGTTGAAGTTGAACTTGGATGTTTAGCCACTTTTGGAGGTGTGAAACAAATCTCTTTTTTTAAAAGGATTTTGAAAGCATCGACGTGGTCGAGTTTGACATCATTTGTAGATTGCGTGCTGCATGTAAACTCTATGAATTTACCTCTGAAATGTTCGACAAGCTGACGAACTACAACGTCCATTGGCGCGTCGAACAATTCCGCCTCGGAACTGAACCAACATTGCGCCATTACAGAGTCTGAATGATCTTTGTGGATATACTTAAATATGTGTTCTATGTTGTCTGTTAATCGGACATTTGTTTATCTCCTTTTGTTAATCGCCATGATGGCATTTGTGGCACGTCAGGCCAAGAAGAATGTGTTCCTCCTCGGCCATTTTGAATGATTTTGAACACGAGTTGTCTCCCACCAATTAGACTTCCGGTTTCCGGTTTGGTCTTAGTTACCGGGGTACGTTTAAATGCGGTATTACTAAATAACGAACACCGCTACGTTTGCTGTTTTAGAGATTTATACATTTAAAAAAAAAAAAGTTAAAAAAAAAAGTTTAGAGTCAGCGGTTTAAAATAGGGTCGGTCGGGTTAGTGGAAACAAACGTATAATTTTGTTAGGCCTTATATATGCAAGGCTCCCTATGGAATACTCGCATATATAGAGATATACAGAGAATGCACCGGCACAGGAGCTTTTAATACTGCACCAGAGCAGCTCCCGTCATGAAAGGGTTAAACGGACATGGCTTGTTCAATCTTCCTTATTATGTATAGATAATTGAAAGGAGAGACAAGATAGTCTGATAGATGCACAAAATATCAATCTAGGGGATAAATACTCGAAAAATATTTCAACATCATCGCAATTTTCCTTTCATTGAAGTGAGGCATACACAAGCTCCCTTTATTTTTGTCATATCAAAAAAGGCTAACAATGCAAGGACCAGCCTCGAGGTTTCAAATTGGGAGAAGTCACTTCACCCTGTTTGGTTATTAGGGAGAAGTGGACTGTAATCAGGGAGAAGTAGCAATGGCTGAAATTCAATTGAGACCCCAACATCACCCTACTATGATCCAATAAGTATCTTGCAATTTAAGAGCCCATTTATAAACCCATTGTAACAACACAATATATACTTTAGCAAATGTACTTTAAATATGCTGTTGGGACTTTTAATTACTGGTATATGAGAGAGAATTCACTTTTCCCTGCATCAAAAATAGGGAAAAGTGGCACATTTTAGGGAGAAAATGTCTACAAAGTCGCCCTCTAGGCTGGTCCCTGTAAGAAGGAAAGCTCTTTATTTTTGTCCATGCCAGATTATTCTAATTCTATGACTTGAATAAGCCTTTCTGTGGCATACAAAGTCCATATGGAAGCATTTCATGTATTTATCCATCTAGGAACTTTACTGGGCTGTAAAAAGTGAAAATATTTTCAGGCCATGTGGGCTTTAAAACCCTTTCTGTACTAAATGGATTCTCCCATTCAGTTATAAAAGTATACATTGGAATAGTCTATCAATCATTTGGAGGGGTGTCCATGAAAATGAGCAGACAGACATTCAAAAAATACAAGTGCGGAAGGATTCATATTCACTGGTGGGAAATGTTCAGATAATAAGTTCAATGTCATTTGTTGAAACTTATTATCTGAACATTTCATAAGGGGACTGCTCGTCAATTTCTATTTTTCTATTTAGTCTGGAAATGGATAACCCTTTGATAACTGGATACTCGATGATACTGGAAATTGTGGTAACCTTTAGCCTATTTAATAATAATTGATGAGTAGTTTTGTTTTTAATAAGTTAAAACTTAAAATATGCTGTTTGATGGAACTTATTATCTGAACATTTCCCTCTTTCTGCACTTTTATTATCTATTGTCTGCTTATTCTTCCTGAAAACCCTTCAGATGAATAATAATAGATCATTTCAATGTATATGTTTATAACTGAGTGGGAGAATCCATTAAGTATAAAATGAATTAAAGTTGCATCCCGGTTCCGGTTAACAAACTATGTCGATAATTATGTTATATACAGAGATTTATATAAACAGAATGACATATTCAAGTAATATTTGAAGTCGACTTGTCTCCAGCATGAAACAATAGAGACTATTCCTGATACAGTAATGCCCTAATTAATCGACTCCATAACCACAGCAGAATTATGGGTAACTTTACCCATAATTCTGCTGTGGTTAAGGGAGTCGATTACTTAGGGCATTACTGTATGGTAAACATTCGGTAGTTGCCTCCTTCCTTATTCATTCATCTTAGGGTCCTGCATATGGCATTGATTTTGTTCGATTTGGAATCTTTCATCATGGCATATGAATAGTGTAAGCATCCAATGTCTCCTCTGTTTTTGACTGCTCATTACAGGCGCTGGTGGAATTACTTCAGGGTGAGCGCTTCGGCAAATGTGACTCCATCATCATCTATTGTACACGGAGGGAACAGACAGACAGGGTCGCTGTCCTTCTAAGGACCATTCTCAAAACTGAACCATCTGCAACAGTTAGTAAAGGTACAGTAATGCCCTAATTAATTGACTCCATAACCACAGCTGAATTATGGGTAACTTTTCAGGATTTAGTTGCCATTCATCGGAAAGTTCTCCCCCTGTAAGTACAAGTCTGCAAATAGTGTGTCTGTCATTTACAGAATGAGGTCCCCAGAGGGTGTTTAGTGCTGCTATCCTGCCTGGTAGGCTTGCAATCACCAAATTCACCCTCTGGGAACATCATTCTGCTTAGGCCAAGGAGACCTGGGATCAGATTGAAGTTCGTGTCCCAGTTGAAGTTGGTTATGTTCACCCATTAGTCACCTTGATTATGCATTTTATCTTCTGCAAATTAGGGATATAGAAACTTCCCAGAAGGGAAAAAGTAACTAAAAACAATGTTAATTTGAGACCATAGATACTTCCCAGAAGATGAGACCCAAGCAGAATTTTGCCAGGCCATGGATCTTTTGCTCAAAGTTAAGATCTTTACTGTATACATAACACTTTGGATATATGTATTATACAGGATTGGGACAGCCATTAAGTCACCACCTGATACAACTGAATGCTGATTTGAACTCAAATGGAAATTATCCTGGGGATATTTATACCCCCATGACCAAAGGAAATGGTTGGAATACGGGACTATTTGCGTCCGGTTCTCCATCCGACCGTCTGATCAGATATATCAATCAAAGGTTGTCGGATCTTAATGAAATTTGGAATTGTTATTCAACACACGCTATTAGGACATTCAGAGGAGTGTTCAATCAGTTTGTTTGGGTTTCTGTTCTAGAATTATTATTCAACTTTGTTTATCTGGAAATGTTGATTTTTTTTGTCCGTCTGCCTTAGAATCTCAGCCATGGGTTATAGGATCTTGATGAAATTTGACATGGATGTTCAACATCATAAGGGTTGTCAACGAAGTGTTGTTCACATTCTCCGTTCTAGAGTTATTCATCTTTGTTTATCTGGAAATAAAAAAAAAAAAGATTCATTGATGCGATAAAAAATGGTCATGGTACTGTGAATTCTACTTAAGGTAAGCGCACCCTAGGCGGTATGCCACACGTGGGTATGCACTTTTACTTTGTCTCTCTTGTAGCCGGAGTGCAACTTAACCCTTCCATGACTGGAGCTTCCTGAAATTTTGCGAAAAACCTGCGCCAATGCATTCTCTTATATATGCGAGTCTCCCATATGGAGCCTCGCATATATAAGAGAATATATTGGCCTATAAATATTGAACTTGACCTTGTAAGCCAGTGCATTCTCTTATGTATGCGAGGCTCCCTATGGGAGACTCGCATATATAAGAGAATGCACGGGCACATGATCTTTAATGCTGCACCAGGCCACCAGCTGACATAATGAAAGGGTTAACAGACTGAGCTAATGCTTATTTTGTATGTCACTTTCTAACTGGACCACCCCACTATCTGCCACACCCTGTTATATGTCCTTTATTGGACCACCCCTCTATATGCCCCACCCTGTTATATGTCCTTTATTGGACCCACCCCTCTATCTGCCCCACCCTGTTATATGCCCTTTATTGGACCACCCCTCTATCTGTCCCACCCTGTTATATGTCCTTTATTGGACCACCCCTCTATCTGCCCCACCCTGTTATATGCCCTTTATTGGACCACCTCTCTATCTGCCCCACCCTGTTATATGTCCTTTATTGGACCACCTCCCTATCTGCCCCACCCTGCTATACGTCCTTTATTGGACCACCTCTCTATCTGCCCCACCCTGTTATATGTCCTTTATTGGATCACCCCTCTATCTGCCCCACCCTGTTATATGCCATTTATTGGACCACCTCTCTATCTGCCCCACCCTGTTATATGTCCTTTATTGGACCACCTCTCTATCTGCCCCACCCTGTTATATGTCCTTTATTGGACCACCCCTCTATCTGCCCCACCCTGTTATATGTCCTTTATTGGACCACCTCTCTATCTGCCCCACCCTGTTATATGTCCTTTATTGGACCACCTCTCTATCTGCCCCACCCTGTTATATGTCCTTTATTGGACCACCCCTCTATCTGCCCCACCCTGTTATATGCCATTTATTGGACCACCTCTCTATCTGCCCCACCCTGTTATATGTCCTTTATTGGACCACCTCTCTATCTGCCCCACCCTGTTATATGTCCTTTATTGGACCACCCCTCTATCTGCCCCACCCTGTTATATGCCATTTATTGGATCACCTCTCTATCTGCCCCACCCTGCTATATGTCCTTTATTGGACCACCCCTCTATCTGCCCCACCCTGTTATATGTCCTTTATTGGACCACCCCTCTATCTGCCCCACCCTGTTATATGCCCTTTATTGGATCACCTCCCTATCTGCCCCACCCTGTTATATGTCCTTTATTGGACCACCCCTCTATCTGCCCCACCCTGTTATATGTCCTTTATTGGACCACCTCTCTGCCCACCCTGTTATATGTCCTTTATTGGACCACCTCTCTATCTGCCCCACCCTGTTATATGTCCTTTATTGGATCACCCCTCTATCTGCTCCACCCTGTTATATGTCCTTTATTGGATCACCTCTCTATCTGCCCCACCCTGCTATATGTCCTTTATTGGACCACCTCTCTATCTGCCCCACCCTGTTATATGTCCTGTATTGGATCACCCCTCTATCTGCCCACCCTGTTATATGTCCTTTATTGGACCACCTCTCTATCTGCCACACCCTGCTATGTCCTTTATTGGACCACCCCTCGTTCTGCCCCACCCTGTTATATGTTCTTTATTGGACCATCCCTCTATCTGCGCCACCCTGTTATATGTCCTTTATTGGACCACCCCTCTATCTGCCCCACCCTGTTATATGTTCTTTATTGGACCATCCCCCTATCTGCCCCACCATGTTATATGTCCTTTATTGGACCACCCCCCCTATCTGCCCCACCATGTTATATGTCCTTTATTGGACCTTCTATCTGTGCCACTCTGTGATATGTCCTTTATTGGACCACCCCTCTATCTGCCATCCTGTGATATGTCCTTTATTGGACCACCCCTCTTATCTGCGCCACCCTATGATATGTCCTTCATTGGACCGCCCCTCTATCTGTGCCACCCCTTTGGTGTAATTATTACGCCACCATGTGGTGTTTCTAGTGTGGCTGTTTTTCATATTCAGTGGTAGTCTCCAATTCTGTGGTCGAGTGGGTGAAGATTTTTTTTTTGTACCTTACTCAAATCGTACCGATAGAATCACATAGATGCTGAAATTGTAAAGTTAACGCCACCGGTGTATAATATGTTTTTGAAAATATGACTCAATAGTCAGGACAGGCTGAAATTGTAATCTTAAAGTCACCGGTGTAATAATATGTTGTTGAAAATATAAATAATCTGATAGCCTGAAAATAATATATAACCCATTGGGAGCCCCCTGGTATAGTGAGGTGAATTATGGGTAAGCCCCCTGGTGTAGTGAGGTGAATTATGGGTAATATTATGCCTGTTCTATTGTGATAACCGCCATCTTTTATCTTCTGGAATTATCGGCGTGTTTTATGAAAATGTCACCAAGATTTATCCACTCGATTCTTTTAAAATGCACCCTAATCGGTCAAATTCTTTTGATAATTCTATCTAAATACATCTTAGCTACTATTCGGATCTGCTTTCCCGGTCGAAAAAGGTTTAGTTTGACCAAAACGGCTATTGACAAAAGTTTGTTTATAAAATAGCGTACTCGATAAACCCGTAGTACGGCCGTACATGCTGTAAATTTGTTATCGAAAACAAATTCAATTTCTTCCATCTAAAACATAATTACGCGCTGGACTCTGTCATTTTAAGAATATATAAGTATTACACACAGACACACGAATTCTCAACTCAAAATTTTGAAAAATGACAGTTTTATCGACATAAATCGATTTTAATTGAAAATCCCATGTTAAATTTTATTATCGAAAAAAATTCATTTCTTCCACCTAAAACATTATTATGTGCTGTATCCTATCATTTTAGGAATATATACGTATCCCACTCAGACACACCAAGTCTCAGCTTAAAATTTTGAAAAATAAGAGATTTATCAACATAAATCGATTTGTATGGCAGATCCCATGTTAAATTTTATCATCGAAAAAAATTCATTTCTTCCACCTAAAACATAATTATGTGCTGTATCCTATCATTTTAGGAATATATACGTATCCCACTCAGACACACCAAGTCTCAGCTTAAAATTTTGAAAAATAAGAGATTTATCAACATAAATCGATTTGTATGGCAGATCCCATGTTAAATCAATTTTAGGGCCCTTCAAATGTTTTCTGAGCTGTTCCATATTGGGCACCAGAGTCCATATTTGACTGGTTCTACATGATAATTGTGCAACAGTACAGTCGCGTTACTTTATACGTCAACATTGGTCATTATCACTCGACAAATTTATTTCGGTCTATCGTATCAACCCCTATTTCCCCCGCGTAGCTTGACTAAGTGTCAACATTGGTCTTTATCGCTCCACTAATTTGTATCATTTCATCGGTATGAATTCCATATCCAATTATCCACATATAACCAACCCAATCTCTAATCCCAGTCCAATTTATTTATTTTTTTCATCGCTATAGTCACGTTACGAAATATTTTATTGCGTGATACTTGTACTTATATGTCTATGGTATTACTATAGTATACCGTATACGTATATCAATTGCTATTACTTTCTATATAATTCTGGTGCCATCTATAGAAATAGAGATAATTTCCGACCCCCCCCCCCCCCCCCCCCCCCCCCCAATTTTATATCATTGCTGGTTTAGTACAGTCGCGATGCATTACATGGCAACATCGCTCCACTAATTTATGTCAGTTCATCGGTACGAACCCCTTTTTCTCCGAGTCCATATAACCAACCCAACATCTTATCCCGGCCTAAATTATTATTTTTATTATCATCGGTATAGTTGTGTTACATACATATTTTTATCATTTGATTCTAATTTGTATTGTACCACTATAGAAGTCCATAAATGACTATTCTGGCACTATATAGAGATGACTAAGATTCTGACACCCCCCCCCCCCCCCCTATTTTATAACCTTGTTGCAACAGTAGAGTTGAGATGCATAATATATCAACATTGGTCATTATCGCTCTACAAATTTATATCGGTTCAACCCTTAGTTCCCTGTAATGCCCACCCCTCCCTCAATTTATTTTTTCATTTGTATTATAGTCTCGTTACGTACACATTTTATCTCTTATAACTTTTGCTTCAACGCGCCGAGTTCTGCTGCAGACAATACAAAACTGACAACATATTGAAATGTAAGCAGGCTTCAAACTCATATTATCCAAGAAAAACTCTGGCTACATCAGAAATTTGTGTATAAGGTGTACTCGCATTTGTTAAAAACCAAAGGTCCCAAGTCAAGGTCCAAATCCCCAACAAACTGATGTGAGGTTTAACTCCATCTACATACAGTAATGTCCAAAGTAATTGATCACTTAACCACAGCAGAATTATGGGTAATTTTTCAAGATTTTAAATCCTGAAAAATTACCCATAATTCTGCTGTGGTTAATTGGTCAATTACTTTAGGCATTACTGTAGCCCATATAAGGATGTGAGGTCTAATGATAACTCCATCCACATACAGTAATGTCCAAAGTAATTGACCACTTAACCACAGCAGAATTGTGGGTAATTTTTCCGGATTTTAAATCCTGAAAAATTACCCATAATTCTGCTGTGGTTAAGTGGTCAATTACTTTGGGCATTACTGTATCCCATATAAGGATGTGAGGTCTAATGATAACTCCATCTACATACAGTAATGTCCAAAGTAATTGACCACTTAACCACAGCAGAGTTATGGCGTTCAATATGGTCTACCTAATTCTGCTCCAAAAACATGAATATTGAATATATGGATGTTTATTGGGGGGAAACCGATTATTTCAATGATATTTTCATTAACTGGGATCCAAAAACCGACCTACGGGAGCGCGCTTCGCGCGCGACTGTTTCTTAAGTATATGTGCATATTTAATAAGTCAACAATTGGAATCACAACAGATAAGATTGGCGGGGGTCCCTTGCGCTTGCGCGATCTGTCCATCAAAACATATTTAGACATCTCAAGACACGTAAGACCCAATAACTTAATATACAGAATAGATACATCTATTGCCTGAGTGACTAATATTTATATTTGTTACAATGGGGTCAAATAGTTGCGAAGCCAGCACCACAATTCTTTCCCTCCATAGTAATTCTCAAAACAACTTCTTAAGAACAATTGACCAGGTCAGTCGCGCAATTATTGTAAGAGCCACGGTCAATCATTTTTTTTTAAACCAAATTTTACATTTAAATTATTCCTTTATTTAACCAAAAAAAAAAATTAAATGAGAAAATTAACTTTTACTACTTGCTAAATTTTATCTTTTAATTATTTCATTTAAATTTTAGACTAAAATTTAAAAATATACAGTCCCAGTATTTACAGTATACTAAGTCCAAGTCTTTATAATCTGTTGAGTGACACCACAGTCATTTACTTGCTTTGTTAGTAATAATTTGAAGGATTACTTGTTTAAACGCAATTGTTATCAAAATATTTTATGTATTTTTTATAATTTCTATTTATATGTAATACTATAATCTTGGTGGCGTTACCATTTCTGACTATGGTTTTCTTGTTACAATTGGCTATTTGACATCCAAATGTTCATGTTGCTTGGTGTCAATCACTCAACAATGATTTCAATTGGCGATCACAACCCCAGGTGCTAGTATCAATTTGTAGCTAGAATGTCAATTGAGATACAGTAATGCCCTAATTAATCGACTCCCTAACCACAGCAGAATTATGGGTAACTTTTCAGAATTTAGTCCCCGAGAGCTTTCCGATGAATGGCAACAAGCCATATTTCCGACTAAATCCTGAAAAGTTACCCATAATTCAGCTGTGGTTAGGGAGTCGATTAATTAGGGCATTACTGTATAATATCATTTTCATATTTTAGCTAAAAAGAAGAAGCTGAAAGAGATGCATGTAGAATGTTATCACGCTGGATTGACACCCGCTCAAAGAAAACGTGTGCAGAATGCCTTCATGTCAGGGAGACTTCGTATCGTCGTGGCAACAGTAGCATTTGGCATGGGACTGGACAAGCCCGACGTTAGGGCCGTCATTCACTATAACATGCCGCGGAGTTTTGAGAGTTATGTGCAAGAAATTGGTCGAGCAGGAAGAGACGGAGAGGACTCTCATTGTCATGTATTCTTGGATGCTAACGTGAGTAGCACATTTTTATTATTCAATATTCCAATCAATATGCAGCAATACAGTGAACAATCTTTGTGAACCAACAGTTTTGTGACCTCCCTGACCTGGCGGGATCCAGCCAATCAAAATGAAGGATTCTGTGCTATCGGTATATAAATGGACTCAGCCCGCAGTTTTCTTCACACCCACAGGTCTTGACGAAGGATAATAACAATCCGAAACTAGTAGGTTTAGGATTATCTGTTGCTGGCGATCTTCCCTGGAAATTCACCACTCACCTCTCTTATAATAATTATTTTCCCACGGCCAAAAGTGAAAATTGCGACTAGGATAGGGAGAAAATAAGGATATGGGTATAGCTATATAATTCTCGGCCACAGGTAACGATTAGTCGACTTCAACTCGACTTGTAATAATGACATTTTTCATACCAGACCACAAAACTCCTACATTCCTATAAAGCCAAAGGATCAACTTCTGACTCAATGGCTATTTTACCCACAGGAATTTAAATAGGAGAGGTGTTCTGTATCTTGGTGAAAAAAATACAGACTACGCTATTGACCAATCAGAGTCCAGTGTCTATTATTTTGTATGCTATATATAATTCCTCCAACATCTGCTGAGGGGAACCCCAACACATCAATGTTAAAGGCATAGTCCGGTTATTTTCAAGTGGCATAAAGTTTGCCCAATTTTATGGAGTTATTTTTGTTTAGAGTTTAATTCGGCTTTCAGCAATCAAATAATTAAATAAAAATGGTAGAAAGGTTAAATTTTCAAGGCGCAGAGAAGGAATATATTGTGCACTTTTATGCTGCATTTATGGTTCACAGTAGTGAAAGTCACTTGACTTAAATTTGGCAAACTTTATGTCACTTGAAAACGGACTATGCCTTTAACTCTTCCATGACTGGAGCATTCTGAAAAGTCTGTGCCAATGCATCTTCTTATATATGCGAGTCTGGCATATGAGCCTCGCGACCTAATATATGCGAGGCTCACTATGGGAGACTCGCATATATAAGAGAATGCACTGGCACAGGATCTTTAATGCTGCACCAGCACAGCTCCCGTCATGAAAGGGTTAATGTCCCTCAATAACATCAAAACTGTACGATATAAATAGGTAGAAAATTTCAATATCAAACATGATGTTTTTCAGGTGACGCTCAACATTTTATTTAAAACGCTAGAATCTTAATAAGATCTGTCAGGTTATTTTTAAACATTAGCCTGGAGTCGTGAATACATTCCTATGGGAGACTCGCATATATAAGAGAATGCCCTGCCACAGAACCTTTAATGCTGCACCAGCTTTCAGCAATCGAGCCAAACACATTCTAAATATAGTGACAATGGCCTGGTTATAGAAATAGAAATTTCTGAAAAGTTTAGTCATGTTGCAGAGAAAGAATATATTGTTGGACTTTTATGCTCCCCCATAAAAAATGCACTGGCTTACAAGGCCAAGGTAAATATTGTTAGGTCAATGAATTCTCTTATATATGCGAGGCTTCCTATTGGAGAGAATGCATTGGCAGTTTTTGCAAAATTTCAGGAAGCTCCAGTGATGGAAGGGTTAACCCTTTACCCAACAGAAGGGCCCTGTGCCAATGCATTCTCTTATATATGCGAGTCGACCATAGGTCGCCTCGCATATATAAGAGAATGCATTGTCTTAACACATTAAAAATTATAAAATTGTTAAAGAATGTAAGAAAAAATGGTAAAAAGTGTTAAAAAAAGGATTTTTTTAGGCCAATGCATTCTCTTATATATGCGAGGCGACCTATGGTCGACTCGCATATATAAGAGAATGCATTGGCACAGGGCATAACTATAACCATCACAATGTGGTCAATGAGCCGGTTCCAATGATATCCATATTTGTATGGTTTTATTGAGACAGACCCAAGATAATTTAGGCTGTTGCAGCTTTATTTGGCCGGTTTTGGCCGGTTTGTTGGGTAAAGGGTTAAGATCACTATGATAGAGTTGTTGTTCTTCAGATGTGATGTGTTGACTTGTGTTTATATATTTTTATTAGAATTACTTCTCTTTAGTTGGAGATGTGTACCAATGAGTGTATTTGAGCAACACAGGCTACAGCTGTAGCCGGCTAGGCATGCGCAGTAGAAAGCTACAGAAAGTTGCAGCCGGCCACAGATGGTGGTCACTAACAATTGTACCGGTACTTCGAACTTGGAATGTGGCTGATGGATAATATTATACCTGCATAATGTTGGCATTATGTTGCTATATCAATTCTCCAATGGTATCGCTCGCTGATGCAAGCACATTTGAAGCTATTAACACTCGTATTGAGTCCATGCCTCTATAAATCTGATATTTAAAAGAGTATGATATGTGATTATATCTCGTTCTCTAAATCGGCATATGCAAACAAGATATAATTATATATATTTTTACGAAATAAGTTTAATTATTCACCAAACAAGAAATATATCATAGATATAAAATATCTAGTTTGATGCCAACAAAATGGGAATGACAATTATATAAATGTGTCCCCAGGGAGGGAGCAGTATTAAAAAAATATCTCCCTGATGGAAAATCCCATATCAGAGTCGGAGTACAATGTTTAGTGATAGTCGCCATTTATTTGCCTGCCCGCTGTAGCATTCTACTGCGCATGTCTTATAAGCCACAGCCGGCTACAGGTGGCTACAGCTTTTTTGCTCAAATACACTCTGTGTTGTTACCACCAGGAGGTTGAGGGGTATAGTTGAGGACTCCAGAAAAGCACTCTTAGCAGTAGGATATCCTACAACTGGTCTGGTACTTTCAATGGAACTATCTCAACCAATGCCCCCCCCCCCCCCCCACAGTAATTATTATGCCATTGTATGATGTTCAGGGATATACTCTTTTCAATAGGATATCAGACAACTGGTCTAGTACTTTTGAGGGAACACTAGACCAATATCACTGACCAGCGAAGACAAAGTTAACCCTTTCATGACGGGAGCTGTGCTGGTGCAGCATTAAATATCATGTGCCAGTGTAGTTTCTTATATAAATGCGAGTCTCCCATAGAGAGCCTCAAATATATAAGAAAATGCACTGGCTTACAAGGTCAAGGTAAATAATGTTAGACCAATGTATTCTCTTATATATGCAAGGTTCCCTTTGGAAGACTCGTATAAAGTGAATGCATTGGCACAGGGTTTTTGCAAAATTTCAGGAAGCTCCAGTCATGAAGGGTAACATCACTCTGATAGAGTTGTTGTTCTTCAGCTCTGTTTGTGATACATATCTTCATAATCATGCTTCATAGTGAGTGCACAGTAAAGACAAAGTTACTTCTCTTCAGCTGTGTTGTGAAGACTAGTGTTTGTATATTTTTATTAGAATTACGTCTCTTTAGTTGGTGATGTATACCTGTGTTACCACCAGGAGGTTCAGGGGTATAGTTGAGGACTCCAGAAAAGCACTCTTAGCAAAAGGATATCATACAACTGGTCTGGTACTTTCAATGGAACTATCTCAACCAATGCCCCCCCCCCCCCACACAGTAATTATTATGCCATTGTATGATGTTCAGGGATATACTCTTTTCAATAGGATATCAGACAACTGGTCTAGTACTTTTGAGGGAACACTAGACCAATATCACTGACCAGCGAAGACAAAGTTAACCCTTTCATGACGGGAGCTGCGGTGGTGCAGCATTAAATATCATGTGCCAGTGCAGTTTCTTATATAAATGCGAGTCTCCCGTAGAGAGCCTCAAATATATAAGAAAATGCACTGGCTTACAAGGTCAAGGTAAATAATGTTAGACCAATGTATTCTGTGTTTGTGATACATATCTTCATAATCATGCTTCATAGTGAGTACACACTAACTACAGAGTTACTTCTCTTCAGCTGTGAATTTAGACTAGTGTTTATACAATTTTATTAGAATTACGTCTCTTTAGTTGGTGATGTATACCTGTGTTACCACCAGGTGGTTCAGGGGTATAGTCAAGGACTCCAGAAAAGCACTCTTAGCAATAGGATATCCTACAACTGGTCTGGTACTTTGCATGGAATTATCTCAATCAATGCCCCCCCCCCCCCCCCCCCCCCCCACAGTAATTATTATGCCATTGTAGGAGGTTCGGGGATATAGTCAAGGACTCCAGCAAATACTCTTGTCAATAGGACATCAGACACTGATCTAGTACTTTTGATGGAACTCTCGACTTATATCACTGACCAGTTAATCCTTTCATGACGGGAGCTGCGCTGGTGCAGCATTAAATATCATGTGCCAGTGCATTCTCTTATAGATGCAAGTCTTCCATAGGGAGACTCGCGTATATAAGAGAATGCATTGGCACAGGGTTTTTGCAAAATTTCAGGAAGCTCCAGTCATGGAAAGGTTAACATAACTATCAGAGTTGTTGTTCTTCAGCTGTGTTTGTGATACATATCTTCATAATCATGCTTCGTAGTGAGTGCACAGTAAAAACAGAGTTACTTCTCTTCATCTGTGATTTTAGACTAGTGTTTAGACAATTTTATTAGAATTACCTCTCTTTAGTTGGTGATGTGTACTAGTGCTGGGACGGTTGGGTTTTTTTCCTAACCGGTTAACCACGGGCATTAACCTAACCATAACCGGTTAACCGCTACCAGCATTACCCTAAGTACGAGATTGAATACACTGGTCACTATATCGGCAAAACAAGTGTTTATTACGCGTCCCGGAAACGTTGATATACATGCGACCACAAACGATGTTTTAGTCATACAATGCGTTCCCGTTACGGCGGTCATAGTTGTAAATGTGTATAAATTAATTCAGTTTTGAGCCCAAACAAGCTAAAATATAATATATAATAGTGGTGCGGTAGTATATCGATGTTTACAGGAGTTCCGCACCGCATAAACAACGCTTGCTTGCAAACCCTTCAGCGACGAAATATAGTTCCTCCCTTGTGTATATATCCCGGACACGATTAGCCCAAACAAGGTACTGAAGGTAGGTATACTGTTGTTTAGTAATGTTTACTAGTGTTTGTGTATAGGCAGGTATGTATTAATCACAGTGGCTACACGATGTTACTTCAATTATTTCATAAACAAATTCAAACAAAATTAAATCGTCGCGATTCATTATTACGCAAGCCCCAGCCAGTGTTTAGGAAATAAAGTTATCGAACACATCACTATATAGATATACTCTGATTTCCCACTCCCAGTAGGCCTGTGTTGTTTTCTGGATGTGCGACTTCATATTGGATGTTGATCCACAATAAACGAATCGCGTTCGACGGGCCTTCCTTATCGCCCATTCGATTTCCGTTTTTGTAGGTCTTCTGTCATCGCTTTGAGACGAACTAATGGTAATGACAAAGGGGGGGGGGAGTTTCAAGAAAACAGACATACTATTGATGACGTAGTAAAAGTATAGACTTGATTGCTTTGATGTATGCCGCGGTGCACGTGCAGCCGGAACGTCATGTAATGCCACCAAAGGAAATTGGCATTGAATGTGTAGCAAGTGATTCACAGAGTTGTTGGTTTCATGTCTAGAAAAGCCGCCGGTGATCAAACAGGCGTGTGTTGTGGGGTATATGAATACACAATCAACTGTCTAAATCGCTTCTAAGCGACTTCTTATTACTTACTCTCTTTACTTAAACTTCCGTAAATGATTTCGGCAACATTTACACGGAGTACTATGATGATAGTACGATCGTTATCAATATTACGGTTATCCGGTTGTGGCCTCCTCCAACCGGTTGACACGCGTAACCAAACCGTAACCGGTTATCCGGACAACCGTCCCAGCACTAATGTGTACCAGTGTTACCACCAGGAGGTTCAGGGATATAGTCAAGGACTCCAGAAAAGCACTCTTAGCAATAGGATATCCTACAACTGGTCTGGTACTTTTGATGGAATTATCTCAACTAATGTCCCCCCACAGTAATTATTATGCCATTGATATTTAATGCTGCAACAGCACAGCTCGTGTCATGAAAGGGTTAAGACAAGGGAAGATAACCCACCCTTGACAAATTTTTGTTCACTTCTCTGCTGCTTCTTTCTGAAATTACGAAAAAATAGATGTTTGAGATTGTTTAGTCAACCTTATCAACTTCGCCCTCACAGTAACTTAGCTGTGACAAAAATCATATCCAGATATTTTTCTTAATGGTATTTGTTGGTTTATGCAGTGATCAAATGCAATTTATTCTGAGAAAGAGTTGTTTGAGTCATCTTTGGAGGGTGGGGGTGGACATATCCAAGCCTGAATATATTCCCCACCCTCATAACATCTCATAATTTTATCAGTTATTTGGTTTATATAGGCTTGCAATGGCGAGACATGCACTTTAGACCCCCCCCCCCCACCAGAAAAAGTTGGTTTGGAGGTGTGGGTAGGGGGGGGGGTGTGAGAATGTCCAGTTGGAAATGACTTGGTACATTAGTTTCTGTTTCAGATAATCTGAACACCTTTAATCAGAAAAGGTTTTATACAGTCTGTATTTATCTAGCATGCAGTGAAAGGGAGTGCCAACACAAACAGGCCTGTCTTAATTAAGATTCAGTGATTTACTTCTGGGAAATAATAAAGTCATGAAAAATTAATTATTTGTTTTAGATGTCATATTCACTGTACTTGAGGGTTATTCCCCCCAGATAATAGAATAGTAATTATGTTGGGCTTGATAGTTTATACATCAATTAGTTTGTACTAAGTATTTTTGTTCTTGGCATTGTACCATTCATTCAGCCTTCCTACCAGTGCAGCTCTAGTTGGATCAGAATACTTTCTGACATTAATTAGGGTTTGTGTTGTCGCTTGTCTGCTCTAGTTGGATCAGAATACTTTCTGACATCAGGGTTCGCAGATCAGAATACTTTCTGACATTAGGGTTCGCATTGTTGCTTGTCTGCTCTAGTTGGATCCGAATATTTTCTGACATTAATTAGGGTTCGTGTTGTCGCTTGTCTGCTCTAGTTGGATCAGAATACTTTCCGACATCAGGGTTTGTGTGGCTCTGGTTGGATCCGAATACTTTCTGACATTAGGGTTCGCAGATAAGAATACTTTCTGACATTAGGGTTCGCAGATCCGAATACTTTCTGACATTAGGGTTCGCAGATCCGAATACTTTCTGACATTAGGGTTTGCAGATCAGAATACTTTCTGACATTAGGGTTTGCAGATCAGAATACTTTCTGACATTAGGGTTCGCAGATCAGAATACTTTCTGACATTAGGGTTCGCAGATCAGAATACTTTCTGACATTAGGGTTCGCAGATCAGAATACTTTCTGACATTAGGGTTCGTGGATCAGAATACTTTCTGACATTAGGGTTCGTTTTGTCGTTTGTCTGCTCTAGTTGGATCAGAATACATTCTGACATTAATTAGGGTTCAGCTTGTGTCTTGTTGGATCGGAATACATTCTGACATTAGGGTTCATATTGTCTCTAGTTGGATCCAAATATTTTCTGACATTAGGGTAGGCGTTGTCACTGTCTGCTCTAGTTGGATCAGAATACTTTCTGACATTAGGGTTTGTGTTGTCTGACATCAGGGTTTGCATTGTTGCTTATCAATTGCAAAAATATTTCACATTTGGCAAAAATTATTTTCATTTGACATAAAAATTAACAATCAACTTGTCAATGTTGAAAGAAAGTAGAAACCACTTTATCAAGAATTTGGTTTATCACTAGGATCTATGTCATCTATAGTGAACGCTAACACCTCTATCAACAGGTATTTCATTGTTCTTGTGTCAGGTTAATACAACCTGAGATACAGTGAACACAATTATCTCTATGTTATGACCATAAATAAGTATTGTTTGGTCTTAAAGTGGGCATCAACACAATTAAATCGGACTGAATTACCTACATGCATTGGTACCAGAATGAGACATATTGATGTTTCGCAAACCCTTGATATCAGTCCAATATCAGTTGGCAACTTCTCAGATAATTAGTCATAATATTTTCATAATTAGAAAAAAAATTGGCGAAGGAAATTTTTGGTTCAGCGGGGACCCTGTCTGACACTCATCAGTATGAAAACCTGGCTTTGCCTATTTAACCCCCAGTTATTTAAGTCATCATGGTGCAACAATCTTATCCAAGAATCTCCTGTCGAAACACTGTGTGAGGTTTTAATCCATCTTATACATGCACTATTCTTAGCAGGAGCATTGTTAAAATATTTAATGAATGCCGATCGACATACTCTCGGTACCAAATTGCATTGAACAAAATGTTGATATATAACACTTTTTGTGCAATTTTATACTATAATTGACAGTGGTTTATATAGCATTATATTTTGTCAATTAATCGATTCTGATAACTGAAGTGGCATTTCAAGAAATGTTGTTGTTGGAATCTGATGATATGGGGACCATCGAATCGCAGTGTGTACCTTTAACATTATCTTTATCTACTTTGTTATAAAACACACCCAGTTTATCTTGCCGTTTGATATAACTGGTTTCAGTAGAATGGTCTATTAATAAAAAGAGGCACGGTTCCCATTTGCCTGTTTTAGTTATAGGTAAGCTAATGTATGTGATATAGGTTCGTCAAAGAATATTTTCATGTGATTTAATATCGTAAAGGCAATTAGGATGAGTGTCCCCGAGAACCAAATCATAAAGCAATCTAATGATGTCAGAAAGTACACTTCTTGATGCTAAAGAGCTGATAAGAATGTTAATTGTGCATTATGTAAGTACTTCATGGCATCCACTGCTATTTATCTCTCTAATGTTTTATACCAGGAAGCAATATAGCATCAACAGGACACATTCATTGTCAGTTTCCTCCAAATTCACTCTTTAAATAGCAAACGTACTGAGTTCTACCTACAGCATGGAATAATATCATAGTGCAACAATGGAGAACAGTATTAACAATTTCATGACTGGAGCTTCCTGAAATATGTTCTATATACGAAAACCCTTTGCCAATGCATTCTCTTATATATGCGAGTCTCCCATAGGGAACCTCGCATACATAAGAGAATACATTGGCCAAACAATAATTACCTTGACCTTGTAAGCCAGTGCATTTTCTTATATATATGCGAGGCTCCCTATTGGAGACTCGCATATATAAGAGAATGCACTGGCACATCATATTTAATGCTGCCCCAGCGCAGCTCCCGTCATGAAAGGGTTAAACTGACATTACATATTAAACCTCATGGCTATTATACCTCCGTACTGAGGCTGGTGGGGTCATTGTCACAAGGCATCGATCACATTTGTAACCAGCTTAATTTCTTATTCATGTGTGACTAATGAATGAGACTTGTTAGGCTAATCACATTTTCGAGTTGATGAATGAAAAACAACTTAAATTTAAAGGTACTCAATCCGATCAGACGGTCCCCATATCATCAAGATACAACAACATTTCTTCAAAATATGCTTTAGTTATCAGAATCAATTAATTGCAACAAAAGAATGCTAACCACTGTCAACTATGGTATCAAATTTCCCAAAAACGTGTTATTTATCAACATTTTGTTCAATGAAATATGGCTGTATTAATTATCACTTGAGTATCACAAAGTTTTGATGTATTACCACTTGATTTTAGAGTTATCCATCTTCATCCGCAATTTTGTCAGAGACCGTCCATTGTCCATTTGAAAATGTTTTTCTGGGCCACAAATAAAATTTTGCACATCTCTAGAAATAACAAAACTTCAAAAATCAATATCTGATCACTCTGAGCTTTGATGGGTGGGGTCCTCGACTCGAATCAAATATTTTTTACCCCCGAATCCAAAGAAGTAGTAATTTAAGAGCTTAATTCGGATTATGCATCTTTAAATTTAATATTAGTTTATCTAATAACCTAAGTTTTTCGATAATTGTCGTGAAAATTCTCGAGTTCTATTTAAATATATCTTAATAAACAAACTCAGTTTTGGGGTATGATGTCGATATTTTAGTCATGAACGCGATGATGTCATACTTCGCATCATAAAACGATAGAATTATAAACACTAGCTACGAATGTGATTGCCGTTGAAGACTGGCTACATTTGTAGTCGATTTAAAAAGCTGGCTACGAATGTGATCGTTGTCTTGTGACAATGACCCCATTTGCCATACAGGAAGTAAAATGTCATGCTGTGTGCTACACATCTGTTCTGAGTAGGGACCTACTTCAGAACAATTGTTATATCTCATCGTTGTATGATGTTCCAGAATCGTGATTCATAGTAACATTTAAATTCTGTCAGTTTTATGGTTTTTGGGATTTTTTAAAATATATTTTTCCACTGCAAAATGGCCTTTATAGTTAATAGGTTTACGCTGGACAAAAAAATTCATTTTGGCTACTTTTTTTCTTGTTTTTTTTTCGAGAACAGATATACATATACATAAATTAGTCCGCCAATTTACTAACGTGTGTCCAAATGAAATTAAAACATTACTGTGAACAACATCAACTTGCGAAGTGGCAACATTCAGTTGAATTCACCTTGTGGAACAGTTTCGGGTTTTCGTGCACTAAAAAAAAACTTAAATACCAGTAAATACTGCATGTTTTGGTATATTGAACTAGATTTCAACACATTTTTGCGACAATTAAGTTTCTTTAGTGAGAAATAAACAATATTTCTCGGAGTTTGTTAACACCTCTTAGTTCTTCTTTGCACCGCTACCTGTCTTTATTAACAGACTTTCACCGCTACCTGTCTTTATTAACAGACTTTCACCGCTACCTGTCTTTATTAACCCTTTACCCAACAGAAGGGCCCTGTGCCAATGCATTCTCTTATATATGCGAGTCGACCATAGGTCGCCTCGCATATATAAGAGAATGCATTGGCTTAACACATTAAAAATTATAAAATTGTTAAAGAATGTAAGAAAAAAGTGTTTTTTAGGCCAATGCATTCTCTTATATATGCGAGGCGACCTATGGTCGACTCGCATATATAAGAGAATGCATTGGCACAGGGAATAACTGTAACTATCACAATGTGGTCAAGGAGCCGGTTCCAATGATATCCATATTTGTATGGTTCTATTGAGACAGACCGAAGATATTTTAGGCTGTTGAAGATTTATTTGGCCGGTTTTGGCCGTTTTGTTGGGTAAAGGGTTAACAGACAGTTGAATTATAATGCCCATTAGGGTAGTTTAGTTTAACTGAATGACCCAGTTTCAGGATCGTAATATATGTTTTTTCTCGACCATTTCCAATAGATTTATTTATCCCGATAAAAGCAAGGTAACAGTAGTGGAGAGTCCCATTAACCCAAAGTTCAATGGTACATAGTATATATTACATGTATATAATAATTAATGGTACATAGTATATATTACATGTATATAATAATTAATGGTACATAGTATATATTACATGTATATAATAATTAATGGTACATAGTATATATTACATGTATATAATAATTTCATGCTTCTATATATTTAATTATGCAATATGAGATGTGTAATATTTGCCATGACTATTTTCTCATATCTTGTCATATACAGTAATGCCCTAAGTAATCGACTCCTTAACCATAGCAGAATTATGGGTAACTTTTCAGGATTTAGTCGGAAATATGGCTTTCCGATGAATGGTAACAAGCCATATTTCCGACTAAATCCTGAAAAGTTACCCATAATTCTGCTATGGTTAAGGAATTGATTATTTAGGGCATTTCATATAAGCGGCTCATGTGTGAGCCAAGAAAGTATGTCTATAAACATGGATATCATAAACTAACAACAGTTTACTTCACTTTAATTAATATCCTGTGTTAGAGAAGGGGTTGTCAAACTTACAACTGTTTATCGTTAAGTGGACAGTCATACTTGTTCTCCCGTAAAACGAGTTGTACATAATTTTTACTAACATCTTATAAAGGGCATTTGAACAGTCGGGCAATTGCTGTTGGTTAGGTATGGTTATGTAGTATGCATGCTGCAAGTTCGAATTATTCAGTGAAATATAATAAATAGAGAGTATGTCTTGACGTTGACTATGCATGTTTAGTGCCCAGTGGGATGGGTATTCACTCCACTTCTTGAACTATACCCACGTCAACTCCAAGCCATGCTCTATTTATTAAATATAGTATAGAAACTGTCGTTACAATTCATGCCAGGATGCGTCATTTCATCATCAACAGTTAAGTATGTCGAAATAGATACCTATGTTCACAGACACTAAATTAAAACATTAGCTTTCATGCAATGTAATTGACTTTTAAAGTTCTTCTGCCATGCAATCGGAAACAACTCAATTGATTTTAAGTTTTACTATTAACTCAAAATTAGAAACAAACTCTGAGTTTCTCCACAGCTTATGTGCTGTTATCACATACCCATTCAGGACATGGAATTGCAAGCTATCTAGTCATTTCTGCATGTATAATTGGAAAAAAAATACAATTTACTAGCCAGGACCCCCATGTGGGGAGGGGGACTGTCCATACATTGAGACCTCCTAGCTGTAGCCCCCAACTTGCCAACTTCCCAACTATGTTATGATACAAAAATCGGGCTTGGCACTGAAAGGGTTAAAGGATTTGGTTGGAGGGGGGTGCAGACACAGTTTAGGGAGGCACATGCTCACCCCCAGTTTGCGATTGCCCCCCCCCAAGACCGACGCCCATGTCACTATTAAACATTAATTTTGAATAAGTTGCTAGTAAATAATAATTATTGTTATAAGAGTGAGGAATTCCCTTCATACCTGGCTTTAATTATGCTCTCTGCATCCATCTATGATGCTATTGAAAGCCTTGAAATAGTGTGTCTGTCATTTTCAGAATGAGGACCCTGAGGGTGAATTTAGTGATGCTACCCCACATAGCGGGCTAGCATCACCAAATTCACCCTCTGGGAACCTCATTCTGCTGAGGTGTAAGCAGAATAAGGTCCCCAGAGGGTGAATTTGGTGATGCTAGCCCGCTATGCGTGGCAGCATCACTAAATTCACCCTCTGGGGACCTCATTCTACAAATGACAGACACGCTATTTCAAGGCTTGTGCTATTGTAAGATCCCATTATTCTATGCACTCATTTAGGCATGCCTGATTTCACACAATTGCAAATGAAAACTGAAAATAGCAGGTATTAATTGGAAATGGGAGCCAAATTAGAAGGTATCCTGTTTCCGTTGCATATATCATCTCTTCATGCTGGTTATAAAATATGCAATTATTACAGTTGATTAAATATATTGTCACTGGAGATGAACAGAGCTCATCCTCTCAATGCTAATTCTTTCCATGGAGACTCAAGAGAATCCCACAGGCAGTGTATTCTTTATCTTGTATCAGATTATTTCATTCTGTCCAAAGCTGCCACAGTTGATAATGGTGAAAGTTTATGTAACAATAATGTGGTTCTAGTCACAATTTTCTAGTGAATGTGTCTGTTGACCTTTTATTTCAGACTAATTAAAGGCAGTCAAGATTATTAAAGTGGCCCGACATAAAATGCATCAAATTTCAATATACCATATATTTTTTATTTCTATATACTTTAGAGCTGAAACGGTTGACCCATTCTTCTAACCGGTTAACCATCGGGGTTAACCGGATTTCAACCGGTTAACCGCTAAATTTCTAGCGGACTTCTCTCACACTAATTATGTCGACATTATGATTATGCCATGCTCCAGGGACAAACCTAGGTGAGAAGTAGTAGCTGAAATAAAGACCTTATTATTCACGGCATATAACGATATTCAAAAACACGCATTAACTGTTCTTTTGCTGGCTCTCGTGATGGGGAATGAGCAAGTGAAATTTGTGAATGGCAGGGGAGATCGCTTATTTGCCGTGATCAGCATATGTTTGGGCATTTGTAAAACGAGTAAAATAGTATGGGTATTGGTAAAACGAGTAACAAAACTATATATTAAATATCTGTAATATATCATTATCATCATTGGTATATCATCCAATGCATTATATATAAAGACAAGAAAGTAATAACTAGAGAACAAAAAGGAAGGTCAGTTAGGTCAGACTCGCAGTCCTATTCAGTATTCGAGCTATTCGTCGGTATCATGATAGCGGACACTAGTGTTGGGAGGTTATATAATTTACGTTTCGGTTTCGGTTTTAGTATGCAATCACTTAACATATAGCAATTACTGCCAAATTGAGTGTTAATTAGTCCCACAGACACAACCAGTTACAGAGTAGCATGGAGCATCAATTTCCTTGATAAAAGGGAAGATTATTGAAGAAGTTTTGGGTTGCTTCAACTACGATGTCTGTTGGGTCACTCAATTGAATTGATCATATTAAATCACAACAGGGAGGAAGAACGGGAAGAGTGAAGACATTGTGCTGCTGATCTCAATCTTCAAACTTTGTCGACTTACATAGTTTTTATAAACCCCACTGTAAAACAGTTTTATATATAGTATGTCGTGGTGTGACTCCAATTTGAATCCATGTTGCTTCGTGCAGTATTAACTATTAAGTTACGAAAGCACGCATTGCCACACAACGCCACTTTTACGTTGTCATTTCCTTGTGTGCATTCAGACTTGATACATAGTGACTGCACACATGCTTTTGTCGGAAGAAAACTTCAAAGGGTCGGAATTGATTGAAGGTCGCCGACACTTCCAGACAGTTCGAGAATTGCTACTAAGTATCTGATACTACCGCGTGTACCAATTAATGCTTGCATTGCACTCTACTATCGGTGACACAGGATTTAGTATTAGTTTTGCATCATTTAACCTAATATTTTGAGGATTATTCACGTTCACATTCAACTGACAACGGGATGCGGTTACGTCCGGTTCATATTTTTCTAACCGGTTACGTCGCTAACCGGATGCTAACCGGTTAACCGTCTAACCGTTTCAGCTCTAATATACTTGTTATGTAAATTTACATATACCTATAAAATTATATTCTCTGTTAAACACAATATATTAAATCTTTTTCATACCCCAACGTTTATGGATTTTGGGGTTTATTGGATTGACTTTGTCTGTCAGTCTGACCATTCAGGCCTGGATATCAGCTGACCATTCAGGCCTGGATATGATATCAGCCATGGGCTATTGGATCTGAATGGAATTTGGTATAGAGGTTTGCCATGATCACTGCTTTCAAAAGAGGGACCAATGACGTTCGTGTTTACCATAATAGCCAGATTTAACCACATGGAACGTGAATTGTGAGACCACCCCTCCTACACATACATTAATGCTCTAAGTGATCGACTTCTTAACCACAGCAGAATTATGGGTAACTTTTCAGGATTTAGTCGGAAATATGGCTTGTTGCCATTCATCGGAAAGCTCTCAGTTACCGGTACCCATAATTCTGCTGTGGTTAAGAAGTCGATTACTTAGAGCATTGCTGTACATGATCAAACCATTTAGAAGTTTTGTGCCCAACGTGTAGCATACAAATCTTGTAGCAAAGATGAATAATCTTCTGATAACCGAGTGAGTGAACAATGCTATGCAGACAGGGGGATTGCCTGAGCCGGAAGAGCATATTTTGATTGAAGCCTAATAAAAGCTTGCAGCTTGTGGTCGCCATCAACTATTGTTTGCATGTTTTCCCACATGTTTGCCACTGATATCCATATGCCAAGTGCATCACCACAACATTGCCATAGTAACTCACATTACAAATTACATGTATGTGTGGCTAAACCTGGCTATTAATTAAATCAGACTTCCACACCCAAGGATATTAATTTAGACATTTTGGTCAACTATTTGATGGTTATTTTAAGTCAAACCACCATGTGATCAAATCATGATAGATCTCTGTCAATATTCGGCTGATATATGACTTTGATTAAGTGGGCCTTGGATTATATTACGAGTAATAGGACATGGGAGCCAATTAAAAAGTATCGCGTTTTCCTTTGCATAATTCCTCTATGACTATGTGGTGTATAAAATATACCATTCGCCAGCAATCGCAGCTAATTACATGAATTGTCACTGGAGATGAAAGGATGTCATACTCTCAATGCCAATGAATTCCATAATGGACTAAAGATAATTGACACAGGCGGTTCACAGGGATCAGCCTAGAGGGCGACTTTGGAGACATCTTCTCCCTAAAATGTGCCACACCTCCCTAGTTTTGTCCCAGGGAGAAGTGACTTCTCTCTCATATACCAGTATGCATATGTCCCTACAGTTTAAAGTATATTTACTGATTATAATGGTGTTCTTACTCACTATAATTATAATAGTTTTATAAATGGGCTCTTTATTGCATAATACTTATTGGATCATGGAATGTTGATGTGGGGGTGTAAATTGAACTTCAGTCATTGTGACTTCTCCCTGATAACAGTCCACTTCTCCCTAATAACAAAACATGGAGAAGTGACTTCTCCCAATTTGAAACCCACAGTAATGCCCTAAATAATCCGACTCCTTAACCACAGCAGAATTATGGGTAATTTTTCAGGATTTCACTGAGAGCTTTCCGATGAATGGCAACAAGCCATATTTCCGACTAAATCCTGAAAAGTTACCCATAATTCTGCTTTGGTTAAGGAGTCGATTATTTAGGGTATTACTGTATAGGCTGGTCCCTGATGGTTCATTCCCTGTGTCTTGTATCTGGTTGTCAGACCTCATCACTAAAAACCCACAAATCCTATAATTTTAACATCAACAGTGACAACCTGCAGGCCTCAAAATATGTTGCTGGTCATTTGCAGAATGAGGTTCCCAGAGGGTGAATTTAGTGACACTACCCCACACAGTGGACCAGCATCATTAATTCACCCTTTGGGGACCTCATTCTGTTGAGACCTCATCTTCTCTGAAAAGTATCTTTATTATCAAATTAACAAGTTTTTTTAGCTTCTTTAAACTTCTTCAGAAATTTGATTTTTTAGTTTAGTTTCTCTATATCCCCAAATTGGCAGACGACACAATCCATAATTGGGGTGCCCAATGGGTGCACATCACCATCTTGTAATTTAAATCTGTGTCTAGGTCGATCTCCCATAGCAGCTAGATGAGGGCATGCAGAATGAGGTCCCCAGAGGATGAATTTGGTGATGCTAGCCCACTGCTGGCTTCACTACATTAGCCCTCCGGGGACCTCATTCTGCAATTGACCAGCACCATAGAAATATATTGAGGCCCGTAGGTTGTCACTGATGATGATAAAATTATAGGATTTGTAGGTTGTTAGTGAGATCTCCATTCCCAGACAACACTTCGGACAACAGAACTTTTTATAAAACCTGTTTTGACAGCACAATTATAGTAGTATCCCTGAAATACATGTTACAGACACTTTGAGCCAGACATATATGATTTTACGGAAATTAGGTTGATAGATTTTCAATTGAACAACATACAGTGGATCACTGCGGGTACATAAGGATGGAAAAAAACTGAAAGGAGGTTACAAAAATGTTGGTGTAGAGCATGAATTGGTTCTAGAAAGTTTACGTACCTAGGTCTTCCCCATGAATTTTTATGGCATATTCGCATTTACATACTAATTGGTTTGCGTATTGAATTGTAGTGCAAGTTATTTAAAATACAATTGGATAAACTGTGTGGCTAATCAGGTTCAGCTAATTAAGAGCACTCGTGCAGTTGAAAAATGCAATGGTCAATGAGGCCAGGAGCAGTAAAAAGATGACTTTAGGGAATAAATTTCTTCCAGGATGCATCAGTGTTTCCACTCCTGCCTGTTTCTATGACAGCATCAACCGAAACCATGTACCATAAAAATCTGATTTAATTTTTCTTTCCCTTTCATTCGTTTGCTCAGAATTTACACTTATTTCCATGACTGGAACTTCCTGAAAATTTGAGAAAACCCTGTGCCAAGCATTCTCTTATATATGCGAGTCTCCCATATAGTGTGGTCGTGGGAGAGTTGAACCCGGAAGAAATTGGATACAAGCTGATTTTGGTGTCATTCGACGCGGAAAAAAACCAGGAACAACATATCAAAAATCCGCTCATGGGAAAATTCAGGATCCATGATGGCGTCCAATATGGCCGACACAATACGTAAATTTCCCATCGGTGCCCAATAACATACAAAACCTCGGTAAATATGGAACAGCTTGCACCAAAACATATTCCACATTGAAAATAACATATGTAATGTCAGAACATATATAGTGATAAACTCGTTGTCTCTGGAGGCAGATGGCTATCACTATGGCCGCCGAATTCGGGGATATTATATTTTTTAAGTGTATATAAATATATTTCTAATACAAATGTATATTATATTGATATCTCCTATTTCAGTACAAGTAGTTTTCGTATTATTTGACGCAAATGGAACCAAGACCAACATATACAAATTTGTTTTTAAATATCATAAGCAGTCAGGATACAAGATGGCGTCCAAGATGGCGGCCAAAATGGTGATATTTCGAGTCCGTGCCCATCAGCACGCGAACTCCGGGTTATATAGAAACTATCCAACCAAAACGTGAGCTACATTAACTGAAACATGGGGCAGACGACACAAATATAATATGCTTACGAAAGGTGAGGGTGGATGACAATACGGCAGTCAAATTTCGGAAATGTCCAATAGCCATACTTAGTATGTGCCAAACAACTTGAACAACATACAAGAAACCGTTGTGTACTCAGTTATCATCTTAAGAAATGTCAAGTCTAATTTCCTTCTGAAAGGAGGTACACATCTGCCATACCTGATGTCCAATGATACATCAATAGAACCAGTATATCTGTGGCATCTGTCACACTCACTCGTTTGGGATGTGATGCGTATTCAATGACAGAGGCAACTAGCAATATGTCTGCGTCTCCTTTACTCTTGTATACTGTGTGACCATCTGCGTTGAGCAGTTGACTCGACAAATCAATAAACTGACTCTTATTGTTCTCGTTTGAGAGAAAGATATCTTGATTCCCAGGAGCATTCATGTGGTCTTTGAGTTGAACATCTGCACATGTTTTCCACACTTCGCCATCGGTGTTCGTTATCCATAACCATCGAACATGATACACCCAACTCTATGTTTCGTTGGTTAGCTACTTCTCGCTATGTGCATTTTTTGCCCACTTAACTGTGTGGAGAAGAGCCACACCATCGATAACAGCGATGGCTTGCTCCGGCAGATCACAACCCTGGACAGATTCAGTCAACGCTTTAGCTAGTTGGACTTTTGCGAGTTTCCTCATTACATGATCCTTGAATAGTGATGTTGGTATTGTTGTCAGCTCTTTAACCATGTCCTCCTCGCGTTGTGCAATTGTTATCAATCGTGAGAATAGCACAGTTGGATTCTCGAAGGGGAAGGGGCATGTCGCCAAAGAGCAGAAGACTTCATCTAAGCCCTTGGGCTTGTTGTCTGATCCTCGTTTCCATACATTGACTTTTCTATTTTGTATATATGTGTCATCTATATATTATGTTATTTTTTGGATTTGGAAATACAAATATGTTTACATTAATAGTGAGAATAGCATAGTTGGATTCTCGACTCTGATCCCAGGATATAAATGTTCAAGAGATTTTATTTGATCCTTCCTTTTGATATGCATCTGTGATACTCATGTTGTTGAGCTTCTTGTGGATCTCGAAACCGACATGTTCAGAATCAATACAGTTAACACCGTCCCCATCCCTAGATGTTAACTCAGACGACAGGGAGCGTAGTTTACCTTCACTCAAATCAAAAGGCTCATGTTCGTCAAACCAACGTTGTATGCTTATCAAAGCCATGGCATCATGAATCTCGGGACACCTATTCATGATATATATCCACTGCATTCGGACAGATTCGGTCACTCCTGTACCCCTGGTAAGCCCTCCTATGTTTTTGATAGAACGCATAAGGACTTGTTCTATTGTGAGATATGTTGACAATCCTGCCCATAATATATTGCTCCTATGTACAACATGAAACCCATTTCCGATTTTGCGTGACCGTTTGCGGCAAATAGATTGAGCATTTGTCCCACAGTAGCGAGATGTAGACTCCAGTTTCCTGTCCTCTCTGTTCTGGTTTAATTCTTCAACGTTTGCACATATTCCATATACTGAAACCACAACTTTGTTGTCGGAGATTTCTCAATAAGCAACGATTTATATTTCCTCAAACATTTCTCTAGTTTCAGACACAGCAGTTGTAGGAATTACTCTACTTTCAATGGCTTTGTATAAATCACTTATTGCGTTCATCTCAACCTTCTCGATTCTAGGAATTGTGTTTTCGTCAGACTTATTTATAGCTTCTGTGGCATCTGGCGAAGCATCGAGCACGTTCACTTTCTGCACTGTTCGGCCATCCCATGGGCTCGTCGGACTTATACCTGTTTCTGTAGATGGCACAATGTCTGAAATCAGCTTATTTGTAAGAGCATCAGTTAAGAAATGTCCACATATTGCCCTTGATATTGCCTTCCCAAAATCATATGTGTAACTGTGTTGGGGCCATACACATCCCGCACCGGGATGGTTGTTACTTTCATCACCCCTGATTTGTCTGGATGTCAAGGATCTATAGTGGCAGGCGTACCACAGAAAATACAGTCTGTCTTGAAATCAAATGGCAAGTTGGCAACACACCATATCTAAGTTGTTTATTGGGAGTTATTTCGACCAAACGGTTGTCGCCTTTTTGGGTCTTTGAAATCTCTACGGCAATCCGAATGGACAAGAACGTTACCGACTGGTGTCAACTGATAGCGCTCATTCAAATAATCTTTCAGGTCGTGCCGCCCAGGTTTATCATAGAAATTGATCAATGTCACAATGCCTTTCTTGGACACGATGACGGGAGGTTTGTCATAAAAACCGGGTGGGTATAAAACACACATGTCATCCCAAAATTGCGTAACTTCTTGCGGCTCGCAAATACTGCAATGACTCTGTATTCAATATAAGACCAACTGATATATGGATTCTCAATACATTGAATACATAGAAATATAGAACATGTATAGTAACAGGTCTCCAGCGTACGTTAGCACCGTTATGTTTCAACAGGAGAAAAGTTATAAGCCTTCAATCCAGTGCTGTTGCAAATCAAAGTATGACTATAGTAACTGTCACTACTTGGACATACAAGCACCGAAATGAGACAATACAAGCGTTGGAACTATCTGCGAAAATTAGCCGATAGGCAAGACCTAAAATGTGCATCTTTGAGAACAAGCATATATCACATGCTCGGTAGCAAACGCTCTTTATTGTACTACAGAGCGACATTGCCTGGAAGCTTATAACATGTGTTCTGTAGCAAACACTCTTTATTGTTCATAATCGGTTACATAAATTGATGAAAACGGACTTTGAAAGTCAAACATGTGTTGTAATTCAAAGTGCTCTGAAATGTTTGTCCATTTGCGGATTTCGGCGAATTGTGGATATGTTGTTCCTTGGGGCTTTACCGGTTCGAAAGATTCAAAATGAGCATGTATCCCAGACAAATATGATTTGCCAATATAAATGACTGTAGTCTTAGAAAAATATATACTTGAAGATATAATTTTCTCGAATTCGGTGGTTATATTAACAGAAGTCTGTCACAATTGACAATCAAATTATTTCTATATATGTTCTAACATATGTTAATATCAATGTGGAATCCGTTTTGGTGAGATTTTCACATATTCACTGAGGATTTTGCATGTCAGTGGGCTTTGACTGGAAAACTATTCATTTGGCGGCCATCTTTAACGCCATCTTGGATCCTGAATTTTCCCATAAGCGGAATTTTGCGGATTTTGGATATGTTGTTCCTTAAGCTTTTCCGCGTCGAATGACACCAAAATCAGCTTGTATCCAGTTTCTTCCGCTTTGATCCCAAAATTCAGCTTCAACGACCATACTAATAGGGAGCCTCGCATATATAAGAGAATACATTGGTAATATTTACCTTGACCTTGTAAGCCATTGCATTCTCTTGTATTTGCAAGGCTGCCTATGTGAGTCTCGTATATATAAGAGAATGAACTGGCACAGGATATTTAATGCTACACCAGCGCTGCTCCCATCATGAAAGGGCTAAGACTTGTTCTATTCAAAAACATGAAAATCTGATGGGCGCAATGATGATCACCCTTGAAAAGCTGTTACTAATTCTAAAGGCTGGGTACGTATGTAATCTGTTCCTCGTGACTACGCCCCATCAGTCATACTGTTTCATGATAGCACAGAATCTGGAATGAAAATTAAAAGTTGCAAGGATTAATTTAAAATAGCAGCGGAATGAAAGGTATTTCATTTCATTTGCGAAATATCTCCACATGAGGTATGAAACCTGCTGTTAACATTTGATGGACTGTATGTCGCGAGAGATGAACAATGATCATCTGGTAGTCGATGATGATATCCAGAGCAGAATAATGGGAATCGCAGACAGGCTGATTCCTCCGTGTTTCCCTCGTAATAAATTGTTTCTTTCTCCAGGGAACTCCTGATTTCATACTGATTAAATTTCATTCACATATCCACATTATGTGCTTCGTGGAATCATGCTTTTAGGATAATGACAGATATCACAGCTAGGCATTGAACATCGATCAAGCTAACAGGGTTGAAGAAAGCTATGGCCTCGAGAGCTTGACCACACTAATAATGAATACAGTCATAAAAACTTTGAAATTTCAATTTAAAGTCATTTACATGTAGCTCATTTAAAATATTTTCATTCAATCTGGTCGATATTTTACTGAAAACATACTTTTTAAAAAAGATTCTCCTACACTTCTCTGCACCTGGTAACTCCCACAACAACACAAAATATCTGGTTCCACATATACATTTTACTTTATAGTGAAAGGGCATTAAAAGTTATATTTTCGGTCAAAAAGATACACACTGTTCTAAAAATAGGCACTATTTCTGTCCCATTTGGTCAGAAAAACTGGGGAAAAATATTAAATGATTTTCTAGAGACAGAAGTTCTGTTGAACCGGAGTTTTCTTATGCCACTGAATCTACACATCATGTTCAAGGGAGAGATATACCATCTAGAATTTTAAAGACATATTATTGCTCGGGTGCGTGTTTAAAGACGTATTATTGCTCGGGTGCGTGTTTAAAGACGTATTATTGCTCGGGTGCGTGAAACTGATAAGTTAGTATTCAGGCGCTATAACATTCTTCAAACATTGCTGAAAATATGAAACAAATCGACCGTACCACTCCATGGAAAACATCGTCTGAACTATGCTCAATTGTAAATATTTACTACTATATTCGGGATGCATATATCGGTGATAAATGAATGAAAATGATTTCGCCATCGCGAGTCACTGCATTTAATTAACCCTTTACCCAACAAACCGGCCAAAACCGGCCAAATAAAGCTTCAACAGCCTAAAATATCTTCGGACTGTCTCAATAGAACCATACAAATATGGATATCATTGGAACCGGCGCCTTGACCACATTGTGATAGTTACAGTTATGCCCTGTGCCAATGCATTCTCTTATATATGCGAGTCGACCATAGGTCGCCTCGCATATATAAGAGAATGCATTGGCCTAAAAAAAAATCTTTTTTTAACACTTTTTACCATTTTTTCTTACATTCTTTAACAATTTTATAATTTTTAATGTGTTAAGCCAATGCATTCTCTTATATATGCGAGGCGACCTATGGTCGACTCGCATATATAAGAGAATGCATTGGCACAGGGCCCTTCTGTTGGGTAAAGGGTTAATATATAAGAATCACAATGTGCATGGTTAATTTGGTTATAATATAATAGTTTTAATAATAACTACTTTGAACAAGATTATTCTCTATTTCTATGTTATAACCCTACCGGAATGTTTCACATCACTTTAATCTTCTGTATTTTTAACCCTTCCGTGACTGAAGCTTCCTGAAATTTTGTGAATACCCTGTGCCAATGCATTCTCGTATATATACCAGCCTCGCATATATAAGAGAATGCATTGGCCTAACATACCTGTGTATATTTACCTTCATCTTGAAAGCCAGTGCATTCTCATATGCATGATCGAGACTCGCATATATAGGAGAATGCACTTGCATGATATTTAACCCTTTGAGTGCCAGGTCCGATTTTTGTATCAACCCATATACCCTGTGCCAATGCATTCTCTTATATAATAAGTCGCCTCGCATATATAAGAGAATGCATTGGCTTAACAATTTTTCATCATTTGTTATTATTTTTTACAAGTTTTTACCATTATAATAATTTTTCTTATATTCTTTAATAGACATATTTTGTAGGTTTAGTGCCAGGGAATCTTACGTTTTTTCATGGGCATCAATATTATTACTATGAATACTTGGTGATGGTTTTGAGTTATAACATGCCCCTAAGGTTTTATCTAGTTTGTTTTTAAATTCGCTATAGCATGCTTAAGCATACCCAAAAAAATTCAACCCAAAAAAAAAATTTGAATTTTTTTTAGGGCTGATTTTACAGACCGTAAATTAGGGCCGATGAGATCGGCCCCTGGCACTCAAATGGTTAATGATACACCAGTCATGAAATGGTTAAAGGTTCCTTTTTGTTACTGTCTCCAAATTTTTTATTTATTTTTATCTGCCTACCGGTAACTGTCGATGGTGTACTCATTTTAGCATATTTAAAAAAAGATATTTTGTTTGTATGGATACCTATTGGAAACCTATATACTATGGATGTATTGATGGTCCAAGTGCACTTGGGGTGTACCCTTTAGTACCATTTGGACAGTTGCCCCTTTTTTCAGGGCCGATCTGGTCAACAATGGCAATAAACGAGTTGAATAGCGAAAGAGCATGGGTGATATACTTGTGCAATGGAATCTGAAAATTCAAACTTATTTTTTTCCATTGTATACTTTACACACAAAAAGCAGTACAAACACAAAAACAAAATTGCCATCCATCTCTACCTATGATGTTTTTAACTTGTTTAACGATCTCCAAGATTACGCAGACTGATACGTTTTTTATTTAATTTTTGTTGCAGACATGACTAATGTTTGAATTTTATGTTTTTACACACAATAACCGTACCGCAGCAGAGTTACTGAAAAGAAAAAAATATTGATACCAATCCAAAATAGCCATCCATCTCTACCTATGATGTCGTTAACTAAGTTAACATTCTTCCAGATAACGTGGACTGATGCGTATTTGATTCTATTTTCCTTGCAGACATTACTTTTGTTCATACAAAGAAGCAATCATGCCTCACAAGTTAAGCCGTCTGATTGATATTGAACCCATTGTCGTTACTGAATTATCACTATATTTTGTTGAAATACTCGCCCTTGGATGATAGATTCTTGTATAGAAATAACTCTCTTGCGTCACAATCTCCGGATATAGGTTCAATAATTGAGTTTCTTCTTGGAATTCATCTAATATATTATGGAGACAGCTATTGATGTGTCCAGGTTATTTCAATCAGACTAACTTTTAAGGGTTTCAATGCCTGAGCTCTCAGGAGGTCTAACAATCAGATGGACCTACACAGAAAACTACTTAATTATTAAGCTGGTTCACCACATGAAGTAATCTATGCTACAGTAATGCTCTAAATAATCAACTCCTTAACCACAGCATAATTATGGGTAACTTTTCAGGATTTAGTCGGAAATATGGCTTGTTGTCATTTAGACTATGAATGGCATATTTCCAACTAAATCCTGAAAAGTTACCCATAATTCTGCTGTGGTTAAGGAGTCGATTATTTAGGGCACTACTGTACACAGAAAACTACTTAATTGTTAACTCTTTACCCAACAAACCGGCCAAAACCGGCCAAATAAAGCTTCCAACAGCCTAAAATATCTTCGGTCTGTCTCAATAGAACCATACAAATATGGATATCATTGTGATAGTTACAGTTATGCCCTGTGCCAATGCATTCTGTTATATATGCGAGTCGACCATAGGTCGCCTCGCATATATAAGAGAATGCAATGGCCTAAAAAATGTTAAGCCAATGCATTCTCTTATATATGCGAGGCGACCTATGGTCGACTCGCATATATAAGAGAATGCATTGGCACAGGGCCCTTCTGTTGGGTAAAGGGTTAAGCTGGTACACTACATAAAGTAATCTATGCTATATGAAGACCACTCCAAGCATATTATGTAACGATAAAAATGTCAAAAAGATGACTTTAAGGCCAAAAAAAAGAAGTTTTGATTCTCAGGCCCCGCCGCATTGAATAAAAAGGGCCGCATTTTTTTTATTTTTTTTTTATTTTATAACCATGTCCATAGCAGATAAGTGTTGAATATTAGTGTGCATTGAGCTCTAACATGTAATGTGTTAAATGTGACTTGCAGGCTTACAACATGAAGTAGATGACTACAATTAAGAAAATGATTAGCTGATCCCAGTCATACACTGGTAGTACAATGTCATTTTTATGTAAGACTAAATGAGTTTATATGCATAACAGTTCCCTCTACATTTCTGGTTATTACTAGACAGAGGGAGGTATCTTTGTCCATGCTTACTATGTGCAGAAAAAAATAAAAAATAAAAATAAATCGCTCCCTCCCTCATTGATTTGAAAAAAAAATTGCCCGAGAACCAAAAAACTTTTTTTTTTTGGCCTAATCATTGTTTTAGAAGGGAAATTTTGGGAACAGCGTTCTCAGCAAACATACAAATTGAGTGGTTATGAATAACTGCCATAAAAAGTACATGATCTGAACCAGTAAAAGGCTCAAACTGAAATTTAATTAAGTTCAATACTTCTTCAAGAATCTCAACAATATGTTATGTGTGAGCTAGAAATTGTGATAATCCATTACCAAGAACTGTTACATCAATGCTCTAATTAATCGACTCCTTAACCACAGCAGAATTATGGGTAACTTTTCAGGATTTAGACGGAAATATGGCTTGTTGCCATTCATCGGAAAGCTTTCGGTGAGAGCTTTCCGATGAATGGCAACAAGCCATATTTCCGGCTAAATCCTGAAAAGTTACCCATAATTCTGCTGTGGTTAAGGAGTCGATTAATTAGAGCATTACTTTACATCAAGGAACAGGCCCAATGCTGGTATGCAAGTCAGTCCATTAAAGCTGGGAGCAAACAATAGGCCACAGTGTTAGAGATAGCTCAGGCCCAGGCAGCATGATGTTCATGACTTAATGATCTTTAATGAACAGTTCATGAACTGTTCTTGATGAGTTCATCTAGTATGTTCACGAACTGTTCGCCAAACCATTAACTTCTCAAGAACTTTCATGAACTAGTTAATTCAATTAAAAAATCTCGATTAATTCATGAACTAACTTCATGAACTTTCATGAATTTAGGACAGTGCATTGAAGTTTTTGAGAAATTCCTGAAATGGTTTCACAGGCCTTAGAAACCATCCAAATATGCAAGAATCAAACATAGCGTTTCTACGGGGAATCAAGACTTTTTATGAGAATCATGATTCTGATTCTCGTCGGATTTTAACGCCTGTTTCGTGAACATTTCATGAAGATTTGTTCATGAATATAAAGTTCTTGATAATTTGTTCAAAAATACATCAAGATGTGTATTAATTGATTAAAGTTCCTGAAAAGTTTCTGATATTATTTAATGAATAAATAATGAATTTTAATGTCTAATAAGTGGTTCAACAAACATAATTATTTGTTATAACTCTTATAACATATATTGACAAAGTCAAGTTTGAGCTATTGCGATGTGTTTGCATCCATCGTCCATCCGTCAGTGCGTCTGAAAAATTATTAAAGGCACACATTATGCTTGCACCTTCAAGTTTTGACAGTATGACAGTATTATATAGCATAATAATATTACATATAACATTCGTTTAATCTGCTGTGTGATCGGTCAATACAAACTTAATTAATCTTGTTAATGTAAACATTGACAACGTAACTGTTAGATCATGCCATGAATCTCTACTATGGCTAAGGATCATATTCCACCAGTACAAAACCTGGGAACTTTTTGAAGTTTTGACAGAGAATTTATAAGGTCGAAAAAATAACGTGGGGATTATATTTCTTAATTATTTCCTGTTCCTTAACCCTTTGAGTGCCAGGGGCCGATCTCATCGGCCCTAAACCTACAAAATAAGTCTGTTAAAGAATATAAGAATAAATTATTAAAATTGTAAAAAAAACAAAAAAAATTGTTAGGCCAATGCATTGGCACAGGGTATATGGGTTGATACAAAAATCGGACCTGGCACTCAAAGGGTTAATTATGTACTTGAAACTCAAAATTGCACAATTTAAATGACTTTGTAAGCAATTGTGCTATGCGATGCTTACAATTATGGAAATTCTCTTGGGTAATTAATTAAAAGTTTATTGTGATATAGGCTTAAAAAAGTCACAGAAAAGCATGCAATCTCGAGCTGTAGATTATTGAGGAACAAGTATTAACAAAGAAATATATTCCCTGCCTTGTTTGTTCAATGATATAAAGTTCCCTGTCAGAACATCAAAAAGTTCCCAGGTTTTGTACTGGTTGAATATGATAGCTACGGGCGATAGCCCGAGTAGAGATTCATGACATGATCTACATGTAATTAAATGTGTGATATAAATGTGTGATAAAGGCCTTCAGCTTAAACTGGCTTTATTTATTTGGAGGGGATTATGATTGTGTGACCTTAATGTAATAGAAATATCAGGGGGCCTCGGTGGCTCAATCGGTTAGGTGTACAACTCCAAGCCATTTCGCCCTCCAGCGCTGGCGATTAGGGTTCAAATCCACATGTTTCCATCGTGGACTTTGTAACTCGAAATCGTTATCTGGTGGAGTTACCAGTTAGTCGCCGATGGCCGGTGGTTTGCCGCACATGGTTGTAGAGTTTATCAGCCATTGAAATCACTGTTAGATTAGTCGCAAGTGTGCGGATTTCCTCCACCACTAAAACTGGCAATGTCGTGATATGGCCTTAGTGGCTAAAGCGACAATAAACCCCAATCAATCAATCAATCAAGTAATAGAAATAAAAGTATTTTTATTTGTGGCTGTCAATTGTAGAGGAATTTATAGAACCAGATAAGCAACATCTTAGATCGGAAAAGGGCATTTTGTTTGGTATATGAGCCACTGACATGACAATCCAGGTCAAGTTTAATTCTTAGTAGGGTTCAATGATTTTTTTTCTGAGTTTTGCCCCTTTTCAACTAAACATTTTCTGATTAATTTAGTTTCTTTAGGCCAAAGAAAATTAAATGTTTGGTTTTGGTTACAAGCCAAAAAAAAAAGGGTTGGTAGGTAGGCTTGAAATTTAATTTTTTTAATTAATTTTGTAATTTTGACATAATCTTATGACTTTTCATGTGCGTATTTTACTCTGCAAGATTGACATAAAACTACTTTTGATTATTTTTGTATAAATATTACACAATACTTTTAAATGGAAATCAACCTATTCTGAGATGCTTAAATGATTTTTTTGTGTTTTATGAAATTTTTTGAGAAAAAATTCATTATGTGATCACTCAGATCCAAGATACACTACCCCCACCAGTGACAGCCCTGCCACTACTGCATGGAATATTTAAATGACAACACATGAGTGGGTTATGATCTCAGCTTTAATGAAATTATAAGCTTGTCCTGCAGATAGCCCATACGCATGGAAAACCAATTAAGCAGAGCCTTCGCTCTGACGAGAAGCCGAAGCAGAGAACGCTGAAGAAATACTGCTGTACAGCGCAGGCACGAGCATGGCCCGACGAGCTAAGGTACGATTCGGAGCCGGCGCCCAAGAATTGCTATGAGGCGCCCTAAGCAATAAGCACACACGGCCACCAGGGAGAAGCCCAACGAGTGCGACGCAGGAATGGCAGTAGAGACCACTGGACAGCCCAACTCCCTATGGCTAAGCACCGTGGTATGGGCGGGCAACACCAAAGTTACCCCTGCAGGACGCACCAAAGCTGGATCAATGGCACTGATGACACAGCACCTGAAAGGGAAAACAAACAGCAGCAACGAGATGCAAATACACAGGGCCCTAGGCCCAAAACAAAACAGGCATCACAGAACAATGAATATGGCGTGCCACTCGGGACGCCGAACAAAGCGGGGCATGGAGCTCCAAGGGGGGAGGGAGGGAGCGCGATGCGTATAATTCAAAAGTGAATTGCTTTCTCAGTTACCGGAAGGAGGCAGCATTCCGGGCGGATGTAAAATGCGGACTTTAAGTTCGGCCGATACGGAACGGATCGTACCGAAAAACCGGAATGTCTGCCGGATGACAGGATCAAAGAACCACATAAATCACCCCGAACCTTATCGGCCCTGGGTGCAATAGATTTTCTTGAAAACCATGAAAAAAACTTTTGGGTGGGGGGTTTAAAATTGGATCGTAGGGAAACCCAACCCACAAATATATTTTTGTTTGCCTGATCAATACTATAGTTGCCTGATCAACTTAAATTTACTTGTTTTTAAATACCAATGCCCCACATAAGCTATATTTCTGCGGGGCATATTTGGTTGATGACCTTTCTGTCCTCATCTAACAGTGCATGGACATCAGAGCCATGCCACAATTTAACCTAACTGATTTTATAAGTTCGGAAGGAATTATAAGTATGCTACCTTAATGTTTAACATTAATAGATGATGCGTCTTTCTCGATTTGTGGCCGTCGCTGATCAATTATAGAGGGATTTGTGGCAGTCACTGATCAATTATAGATGGATTCATAGAACCTTATCGCACTGTGACAAAGACAAGTGATATCTTGCTGTAGAAAATATAGGGGTCCTTTTTTGGACCACTTATTGATTTGTGGCTGTGATTTGGACAAGTGACAGCTTAGTGCAGAAAGGCTGGAAAAGGCAGGCTTTTTTGTATTAAATGGACAACTGACATGAAAATTCAGGACAAGTTTAATTCTGGGTAGGGTTCAATGAATGCCCCTTTTCTACTTAACAGTTTCTGATATTTTGCTTTCGTCATCAATACTAAAGTTGCCTGATCAGCTTAAATTGACTTGTTTCTAAAAATCCAATGCCCCACATACTAGTACACTATCTTTTCTGGGGCATGTTTTGTTGGTGACATTTCGTCTATCTTCAGATACCTGGCAGACCTGTTAACCTCACAAAATATTTTCCGGGAGATTGGTCACGATTTTCCGTGAGATCGTGGTCATCATCCGGGAGATTTAACACAAATTTATTCCTACAGATTCCTTTTGCATTTTCATAATTTTGACAACAGAAATAAAACAAATATGATCAGCTATAACACAGAAACATGCAAGTTTGATGGCAAATTAACAAGTATTCTTAAGAAATTACCTGCATGTCCATTGGAGCCATGTCACAATTTAGCCTAACTGGCTGTATATGTTCCTAGGGAATTCTGATTGTGCGACCTTGATGTAATAGTAATACCACTTTTTATGCCCCCGAAAAACAAATTTCAGGGGCACATAGTGAATGTCCTTTTCTGTTCATCTGTCCATAAGATTTTTCGTGTCCGCTCCATACTATTGATTTATTGGATTCTGTTGAAACTTGCTATAGTTGTTCCTAATGAGGAGACGATGTGGTGCACTCAATTTTTTCCAATCTATGAAGGTCAAGGTTGGTCACAGGACAAGGTCCTTCTCTCGATTAAGTCACCAGACACAACCCTTCGTGTCCCCTCTTTAACTTTTGTGTACATCACATGATTTCAACGAAACAAGGCACGATGGTTAACCTAAGGGTGACGGTGTGTCGAGATATGTGTGCATTGTAGTTTGTCAAAGGTCATGGTCACAGTGTGCTTTCAAACTTAGACTTCATCTGCACCAGTCATATTTTCTTGCACCCTTCGTGTCCCCTCCATAACATCGCGATCCTTTATTGGATTCTGTTGAAACTTGGAATACTGGTAGTTGTTTCTAAACAATTTTTGTTTTTCAGTCTTTGAAGGTCAAGGTCGTTCTCTTGATTAACTCACCAGACATTAACCTTTGTGTCCGCTCCATAACTTTTGTGTATATCACATTATTTAAACATAACAAGGTGTGGTGGTTAATCTAAAGGTGATGGTGTGTCATGATATGTATGCATTGTGGTTTCTCAGCGGTCAAGGTCACAGGGTGCTTCAAACTTAGACGTCATCTGCACTAGTCATATTTTCTTGCACCCTTCGCGTCCGCTCCATAACATCGCGATTCTTTATTAGATTCTGAAACTTGGCATAGTTATTTCTAATGAGGAGATGTGTCACGCCCAATTTTTTTTCCAATCGTTCAAGGTCACAGGTCAAGGTCGTTATCTCGATACTAAATCTCATAAGTTTTTCATGAGTGTATGGGGTATTGTATTCAAAAAGACTTCATGGAACGCTATGTTACAAATTATTGTAGGTCAGGTATAAATTCGCTGACGAGTTGCTTCACTTCGGGGGCATAATGTTCGTTCTTACATATAATCTGACGTTTATGTGGCCAATTTTAAGAAAAAAAGTTGTTGGGTGGCTGATTTCCGTTACATGGCTAGCCACATAACAGCGTTGAGATCAACCCTCTAAAATGATCTATTTGGCCCTATCAGCATATTAAATTTTTTGGTCACTCAATAGTTGGAGAGCTTTCCAATGAATGGCAACAAGCCATATTTCCAACTAAATCCTGAAAAGTTACCCATAATTCTGCTGTGGTTAAGAAGTCGATTAATTAGACCAATAATGTATGCTAGCCACCCAATCACGGACCTGTCAGTTTCTCCTATTCAACTGTCCTAGTTGCTGTTTACAAGTTTTTGGGTTTCAATCCAGCTGTTCAATCAACTACTTCTGCTATAATTCCTACATGTTCTGACTCCACAATCAGAAATTGTATCACGTTTAACTGCTTGATAGCCACATACAAGTTTATGCACTACTTGATAGCCACATAAATTTTGTAGCCACATAAATATTTTAGCCACATAACTCAATAGCCACATATCTCCCCAAATGTTGGTATCTCCGTCCGTCCGTCTCTCCGTACCAACAAATTGCTACTTGTGTGTCTACACAACTAAGTGGCTGGAGACCTATGTGACTACTTGTTTTTATGTGGCTTCCCTTTTTAGCTCAACTTACTTTTGTAAGTTTGAGCTATTGCCATGGTTTGTGTGTCCGTGTGTCCGTCAACAATTTCCTTTGGCGCGGGCTACAGGTTGTACCTTTGGTTTGATCTTCATGAAATTTGTCATGAATGTTGACATTGACATGTAGATGGGAACGAGTCATTTTGGGGTCATTCGGCTTAAAAACATGGCCGCTGGCAGCCATCTTGGATTTCAAGATTCAATCCATTGGCGCGGCCTACAGGTCGTACTGTTCATCTGATCATCATGAAATTTGTCATTGATGTTAATATTGACATGTGGATGGGAACGAGTCATTTTGGGGTTGTTCGGCCAATAAACATGGCCGCCAGCAGCCATCTTGGATTTTACTCTTTGCATGACTAAATCCTTTGGCGCGGGCTACAGGTCGTAGCTTCAATAGGAACATCATGAAATTTGTCATGGATGTTAACAATGACATGTAGATGGGAACGAGTGATTTTGGGGTCGTTCGGCCGAAAAACATGGCCACCAGCAGCCATCTTGGATTTTACTCTTTGCATGACTAAATCCTTTGGCCCGGGCTACAGGTCGTACCTTTGGTCTGATCTTTATGAAATTTTGTCACGAATGTTGACATTGACATGTATATGGGAACGAGTCATTTTGGGGTCATTTGGCCAAAAAACATGGCCGCTGGCAGCCATCTTGGATTTCAAGATTCAATCCATTGACGCGGGCTACAGGTCGTACTGTTCGTCTGATCATCATGAAATTTGTCATGGATGTTAATATTGACATGTAGATGGGAACGAGTCATTTTGGGGTCGTTCGGCCAATAAACATGGCTGCCAGCAGCCATCTTGGATTTTACTCTTTGCATGACTAAATCCTTTGGCGTGGGCTACAGGTTGTACCTTTGGTCTGATCTTGATGAAATTTGGCAGCCATCTTGGATTTCAAGATTCAATCCATTGGCGCGGGCTACAGGTCGTACTGTTCGTCTGATCATCATGAAATTTGTCATTGATGTTAATAATGACATGTAGATGGGAACGAGTGATTTTGGGGTCGTTCGGCCAAAAAACATGGCTGCCAGCAGCCATCTTGGATTATACTCTTTGCATGACTAAATCCTTTGGCGCGGGCTACAGGTCGTTGTGTTGGTCGGAAGTTTATGAAATTTGTCATGGATGTTAACACTGACATGTAGATGGGAACGAGTGATTTTGGAGTCGTTCGGCCAAAAAACATGGCCGCCAGCAGCCATCTTGGATTTTACTCTTTGCATGACTAAATCCTTTGGCGCGGGCTATAGGTTGCCTTTGGTCTAATCTTTATAAAATTTGTCATGAACGTTGACATTGACATGTAGATGGGAACGAATCATTGTGGGGTCATTCGGCCAAAAAACATGGCCGCTGGCGGCCATCTTGGATTTCAAAATTCAATTCATTGGCGCGGGTTACAGGTCGTACTGTTCGTCTGATCATCATGAAATTTGTCATGAATGATAACAATGACATGTAGATGGGATCGAGTCGTTTTGGGGTCATTCGGTCAAAAAACATGGCAGCCAGCAGCCATCTTGGATTTTACTCTTTGCATGACTAAATCCTTTGGTGCGGGCTACAGGTCGTAGCTTTGGTCAGATGGTCATGAAATTTGTCATGAATTATAACAATGACATGTAGATGGGAACGAGTCATTTTGGGGTCATTCGGTCAAAAAACATGGCCACCAGCATTTTACTCTTTGCATGACTAAATCCTTTGGCGTGGGCTACAGGTCATACCTTTGGTCTGATCTTTATTAGCTCAACTTACTTGTAAGTTTGAGCTATTGCCATGGTTTGGCGTCCGTCGTCCGTGTGTCCGTGTGTTCGTGTGTGCGTGTGTCCGTGTGTCCGTCAACAATTTCCTTTGGCGCGGGCTACAGGTTGTACCTTTGGTCTGATCTTCATGAAATTTGTCATGAATGTTGACATTGACATGTAGATGGGAACGAGTCATTTTTGGGTCATTCGGCCAAAAAACATGGCCGCTGGCAGCCATTTTGGATTTCAAGATTCAATCCATTGGCGCGGCCTACAGGTCGTACTGTTCATCTGATCATCATGAAATTTGTCATTGATGTTAATAATGACATGTAGATGGGAACGAGTGATTTTGGGGTCGTTCGGCCAAAAAACATGGCTGCCAGCAGCCATCTTGGATTTTACTCTTTGCATGACTAAATCCTTTGGCGCGGGCTACAGGTCGTTGTTTTGGTCGGAAGTTTATGAAATTTGTCATGGATGTTAACACTGTCATGTAGATGGGAACGAGTGATTTTGGAGTTGTTCGGCCAAAAAACATGGCCGCCTGCAGCCATCTTGGATTTTACTCTTTGCATGACTAAATCCTTTGGCGCCGGCTACAGGTTGTACCTTTGGTCTAATCTTTATGAAATTTGTCATGAATGTTGACATTGACATGTAGATGGGAACGAATCAATGTGGGGTCATTCGGCCAAAAAACATGGCCGCTGGTGGCCATCTTAGATTTCAAAATTCAATCCATTGGCGCGGGCTACAGGTCGTACTGTTCGTCTGATCATCATGAAATTTGTCATGGATGTTAATATTGACATGTAGATGGGAACGAGTCATTTTGGGGTTGTTCGGCCAATAAACATGGCCACCAGCAGCCATCTTGGATTTTACTCTTTGCATGACTAAATCCTTTGGCGCGGGCTACAGGTCGTAGCTTCGATCGGAACATCATGAAATTGGTCATGGATGTTAACAATGACATGTAGATGGGAACGAGTGATTTTGGGGTCGTTCGGCCGAAAAATATGGCCGCCAGCAGCCATCTTGGATTTTACTCTTTGCATGACTAAATCCTTTGGCCCGGGCTACAGGTCGTACCTTTGGTCTGATCTTTATGAAATTTGTCATGAATGTTGACATTGACATGTAGATGGGAACGAGTCATTTTGGGGTCATTCTGCCAAAAAACATGGCCGCTGGCAGCCATCTTGGATTTCAAGATTCAATCCATTGGCGCGGGCTACAGGTCGTACTGTTCGTCTGATCATCATGAAATTTGTCATGGATGTTAATATTGACATGTAGATGGGAACGAGTCGTTTTGGGGTTGTTCGGCCAATAAACATGGCCACCAGCAGCCATCTTGGATTTTACTCTTTGCATGACTAAATCCTTTGGCGCGGGCTACAGGTCGTAGCTTCGATCAGAACATCATGAAATTTGTCATGGATGTTAACAATGACATGTAGATGGGAACGAGTGATTTTGGGGTCGTTCGGCCGAAAAACATGGCCGCCAGCAGCCATCTTGGATTTTACTTTTTGCATGACTAAATCCTTTGGCCCGGGCTACAGATCGTACCTTTGGTCTGATCTTTATGAAATTTGTCATGAATGTTGACATTGACATGTAGATGGGAACGAGTCATTTTGGGGTCATTCGGCCTAAAAACATGGCCGCTGGCAGCCATCTTGGATTTCAAGATTCAATCCATTGGCGCGGGCTACAGATCGTACTGTTCGCCTGATCATCATGAAATTTGTCATTGATGTTAATAATGACATGTAGATGGCAACAAGTGATTTTGGTGTCGTTCGGCCCAAAAAACATTGCCGCCAGCAGCCATCTTGGATTTTACTCTTTGCATGACTAAATCCTTTGGCGCGGGCTACAGGTTGTACCTTTGGTCTAATCTTTATGAAATTTGTCATGAATGTTGACATTGACATGTAGATGGGAACGAATCATTGTGGGGTCATTCGGCCAAAAAACATGGCCGCTGGCGGCCATCTTAGATTTCAAAATTCAATCCATTGGCGCGGGCTACAGGTCGTACTGTTCGTCTGATCATCATGAAATTTGTCATGGATGTTAATATTGACATGTAGATGGGAACGAGTCATTTTGGGGTCGTTCGGCCAATAAACATGGCCGCCAGCAGCCATCTTGGATTTTACTCTTTGCATGACTAAATCCTTTGGCGCGGGCTACAGGTCGTAGCTTCGATCAGAACATCATGAAATTTGTCATGGATGTTAACAATGACATGTAGATGGGAACGAGTGATTTTGGAGTTGTTCGGCCGAAAAACATGGCCGCCAGCAGCCATCTTGGATTTTACTCTTTGCATGACTAAATCCTTTGGCCCGGGCTACAGGTCGTACCTTTGGTCTGATCTTTATGAAATTTGTCATGAATGTTGACATTGACATGTAGATGGGAACGAGTCATTTTGGGGTCATTCGGCCTAAAAACATGGCCGCTGGCAGCCATCTTGGATTTCAAGATTCAATCCATTGGCGCGGGCTACAGGTCGTACTGTTCGTCTGATCATCATGAAATTTGTCATTGATGTTAATAATGACATGTAGATGGGAACGAGTGATTTTGGGGTCGTTCGGCCAAAAAACATGGCCGCCAGCAGCCATCTTGTATTTTACTCTTTGCATGACTAAATCCTTTGGCGCGGGCTACAGGTCGTACCTTTGGTCTGATCTTTATGAAATTTGTCATGAATGTTGACATTGACATGTAGATGGGAACGAGTAATTTTGGGGTCATTCGGCCAAAAAACATGGCCGCTGGCAGCCATCTTGGATTTCAAGATTCAATCCATTGGTGCGGGCTACAGGTCGTACTGTTCGTCTGATCATCATGAAATTTGTCATTGATGTTAATAATGACATGTAGATGGGAACGAGTGATTTTGGGGTCGTTCGGCCAAAAAACATGGCTGCCAGCAGCCATCTTGGATTTTACTCTTTGCATGACTAAATCCTTTGGCGCGGGCTACAGGTCGTTGTGTTGGTCGGAAGTTTATGAAATTTGTCATGGATGTTAACACTGACATGTAGATGGGAACGAGTGATTTTGGAGTCGTTCGGCCAAAAAACATGGCCGCCAGCAGCCATCTTGGATTTTACTCTTTGCATGACTAAATCCTTTGGCGCGGGCTATAGGTCGTGCCTTTGGTCTAATCTTTATAAAATTTGTCATGAACGTTGACATTGACATGTAAATGGGAACGAATCATTGTCGGGTCATTCGGCCAAAAAACATGGCTGCTGGCGGCCATCTTGGATTTCAAAATTCAATCCATTGGCGCGGGCTACAGGTCGTACTGTTCGTCTGATCATCATGAAATTTGTCATGAATGATAACAATGACATGTAGATGGGATCGAGTCGTTTTGGGGTCATTTGGTCAAAAAACATTGCCGCCAGCAGCCATCTTGGATTTTACTCTTTGCATGACTAAATCCTTTGGTGCGGGCTACAGGTCGTAGCTTTGGTCAAATGGTCATGAAATTTGTCATTAATTATAACAATGACATGTAGATGGGAACGAGTCGTTTTGGGGTCATTCGGTCAAAAAACATTGCCACCAGCATTTTACTTTTTGCATGACTAAATCCTTTGGCGTGGGCTACAGGTCATACCTTTGGTCTGATATTTATTAAATTTGTCATGAATGTTGACATTGACATGTAGATGGGAACGAATCATTGTGGGGTCATTCGGCCAAAAAACATGGCTGCCAGCGGCCATCTTGGATTTCAAAATTCAATCCATTGGCGCGGTCTACAGGTCGTACTGTTCGTCTGATCATCATGAAATTTGTATGTCGTAGCTTTGGTCAGATCTTCATAAAATTTGTCATGGATGTTAACAATTATACGTAGATGGGAACGAGTTCTTTTGGGGTCAATTGGCCAAAAAAAATGGCCACTAGCAGCCATCTTGTATTTTACTCTTTGCATCACTAAATCCTTTGGTGCATGTTAGACATTTCAATTAGCACCTTTCCTATTCCTCCATTTACTGTCAACCATTAAATTATTCCCCTACCTAAGTTGAGCTACAGTGTCATTGACACTTTCATTAAATTTGTCATGGATGTTAACACTGACATGTAGATGGGAACGAGTGATTTTGGAGTCGTTCGGCCAAAAAACATGGCCGCCAGCAGCCATCTTGGATTTTACTCTTTGCATGACTAAATCCTTTGGCACGGGCTACAGGTTGTACCTTTGGTCTAATCTTTATGAAATTTGTCATGAATGTTGACATTGAGATGTAGATGGGAACGAATCATTGTGGGGTCATTCGGCCAAAAAACATGGCTGCCTGTGGCCATCTTGGATTTCAAAATTCAATCCATTGGCGCGGTCTACAGGTCGTACTGTTCGTCTGATCATCATGAAATTTGTAGGTCGTAGCTTTGGTCAGATCTTCATAAAATTTGTCATGGATGTTAACAATTATACGTAGATGGGAACGAGTCCTTTTGGGGTTAATTGGCCAAAAAAAATGTCCACCAGCAGCCATTTTGTATTTTACTCTTTGCATCACTAAATCCTTTGGCGCAGGTTAGACATTTTAATTAGCACCTTTCCTATTCCTCCATTTACTGTCAACCATTAAATTATTCCCCTACCTAAGTTGAGCTACAGTGTCATTGACACTTTCATTTTACGTGGCTTCAAAAAGGGTGCTCACAAAATGCTACTAATGTGACTAAGAAGACACATAAATATCCTTTGTGCTCACAAAATTGCTTAAGTGGTTAGCCACATTACCAACCTTATTTGATGCCTGAAATGTGATCTAAGTGGCCTGAGGAAGTCACTTGAAAAAGTTGTCCTTTAAAAACTGGAAACAATTTGCCCATCAATATGGATGTCCAACCAGTGTTCTATGGACACGGACGGACGGCTTAAGTGGCTAGCCACATTAGCAACCTTATTTACAAATATATAATATTTTTCTTAATCACGCTTTATTTCTTAATGAACTCTCTAGATTGTGAATGAGGGTTGAAAAAATACAATCTACTGACTACTTCACATGCGCCAACCTTAAGCCACATAATACATTGACACTTTATTTGCAGCCACGCAAGTAGCATTTCGTGAGAACGTCTGTCCGTTCGTCTGTCCATCACACTTTTGAGTACCTTCTTGGTGTAATCAACTCCTCCTACAGTTTTCATCCTAGAGATTTGAAACTTCAGAATATTGTTGCCCATATATTGATGTGCAACATGTATACAGATGATGGAAAAATTATTTTTTCACCGAGTTATTAACCCTTGTCGACTTAGAAAATTTCAAAAAAAAATATTTTTTAATTTTCTGTATGACATGGGTACCCTCATGGTGTAATCAACTCCTCCTTCAGTTTTGATCATAGATATTTGAAACTTCAGAGTATTGTTACCCACATATTGGAGATGTGCAACATGTATACATATGACGGGAAAAAAAATTTGTCAGGGGACACTGTGGTTATTATTTTTTATTTCTAGGAGACATCAGATCAGCAGCTATAATCAATACTTTTTAATCAACGCAATTTGTTATCGAGTGTATATCTGTCGGCTCGTCGAATATTTGCTAGGCCACCAAACATTCCAGGTGGTGAAAAATAACAGATTTAAAAAATCAATATCTAACTATGAGCTTTGACGTGTGGGTTCCTCGACTCTACAAAGAAATAGTAATTTAGGAGCGTTAATTCGGATTATGTATCTTTAACTCCTCAAAAGATATTTGTAATAGACTAAATAAAAGAAATCATAAATATATATTATTTTTATTTGTCCTTTTATTTTGTCCGTCTAGCCATCCGTCCATTCGTTAACATTTTTGGTTTCCGATTAATAACTCCAGTTTGGATTATTTGATCTGAACCAAAGTTGGTATGTGTATTTCCCAGCTGAAAATACAGTCCAAGTTCGAATATGGGTTCCATCCAATTATTTTTTCATGAGTTACGGCCCTTTTTTGACAAAATTTGCATCTGTTAACATTTATGGTTTCCGACCGATAACTCCAGTTTGAATTATTTGATCTGAACCAAACTTGGTATGTGTTTTTCCCAGCTAATGATACAGGTCAAGTTTGAATATGGGTTCTGTCCAAATATTTTTACATATACAGCAATCTTCCTGAACTTTCTGAAAATTAGGGTATCGAAAACATGTATAATTTAGTATTACTATTGAGTGCTATATATGGTACAATAGCTTAAAAAATGTTACAGTGTGTTATGGTGAATTGACTGTATATGTCATATTTTTAGAGCTTGCTTTATATAATTAAAAAAGCTGTTCTTTTCCATGGTAAACTTTTTTAATTCTCATAATTTTTCTTCCCCCAAAATTATCAATATTAAAAAAATATATATGAAGCAAATGCAATCTTACTTGTATATTAAGTATGGTCTTGAGGATCATGGAGTCCTTTCGACTAATGGATATGGATTATGAATGAAATATGAAGCTCTCACTGAGAGCTTTTCGATGAATGATAACAAGCCATATTTCCGACTGAATCCTGAAAAATTACCCAAAGTTCTGCTGTGGTTAAGGAGTTGATTATTTAGGGCATTACTGTAGTAGTTGGGACATTAGGTCACACAAAGTCAATTTCTCATTTCTCAGGCCCATGCACATGGTCCCGAAACCCCACAGGAATATTTTTATTCGCAATTGATATGTTGAAAAAAATTTACAGTCGGTATTAAATAACTGCGGTACATTTTTATACACACTGTGTGGAAATGTGACCCATTTCCCATTTCAATTTTCCAAATGCAATACTTTAATTTGTAGCAGCAGGGTGATCGAATAGAAATAGAGAATAATCTTGTTCAAAGTAGTAATTTTTACAAATTTATATCCAAATTGACAATACACACCGTCATTCTTATATATTAATTAATTGCAGTGACTCTCGATGGGGAAATCGTTTTCGTTAGTTTATCGCAGATAGTTGCGTCCCGCATTGAGTAGTAAATATTTACAATTGAGCGTAGTTCAGACGATGTTTTCTATGGAGTGTTAGGGTCGTTTAGCTTCAGATTTTCGGCAATGTTAGTAGAATGTTACATTCCTCCAGTTGGCATAGTGCCTGAATACTAACTTATCAGTTTTACGCACCCGAACAAGTACATAACATGTCTTTAACCCTTTCAGCGCCAGGGGTCGATCTCATCGGCCCTAATTTACGGTTAAAATCGGCCCTAAAAAAATAAAAAAAACATTTTGTTTTTTTTTAGATTTAAAACAAATTATTAAAATTGTAAAAAATAATAACAAATGATGAAAAATTGTTAGGCCAATGCATTCTCTTATATATGCGAGGCGACCTATGGTCGACTCGCATATATAAGAGAATGCATTGGCACAGGGTATATGGGTGGATACAAAAATCGGACCTGGCACTCAAAGGGTTAATTAAACATGCGATGTTTTGTAAATTCAATTAAAAATGTGCCATTTATATACTTTATTGAGTGACTTTAAATTTTGACAAAATAAATCACATGTAATCTATCATCTAACTTTTTATGGACATATCTTTGGCAGCGGGCAACTGAAATTAGACCCAGAGCTAGCCGACGCAGATTTGGAATTCATTGTTGGCGTATGCCCTAGAAATAAAAACATAAAATAACAAACCGTACGCTCCTAAGCTTTTCAAAATTTTTGGGCTGAGGAAATTTATTTTGTGTGGCATTACATTGTCTTTAGGAAACTGTTAGTAAATAGTGATCATTTTTATTAGCTCATTCACAAAAATTATTAATAAAAAAATCACCTGAAAATATCTAGATAGTGTAACTCTTCCCTGAAATCTATTGATTCGGAGGTATAAAATAACTTTGCTTAACCCTTTCATGACGCGAGCTGTGCTGGTGCAGCATTAAAGATCCTGTGCCAGTGCATTCTTTTATATTCTCTCCAATAGGAAGCCTCACATATATAAGAGAATTCAGTGGCCTACAAGGTCAAGGTAAATATTGTTAGTCCCCTATGGGAGACTCGCATATATAAGAGAATGCATTGGCACAGGGTGTTCGCAAAATTTTCAGGAATCTACAGTCATGGAAGGGTTAATGTCAGAGAGACCAGTGATCAAGAGCCTCTGTCACCTGGAATATTTTATCCATGAACTGGGACAGAGAATGTTGCTGTTTTTAAACATTTAAATTTTAATCTTGATCTTATGTATCAGAAATTAGCAAACATAATTTTCCCACTTTCCCATGGCAGCGAGCGATGATGGCACATACCGATGCCTGAGTCTGGCCAATCAATTCAGTTTCACGCACTAAAATCCTTTCTCAGCAAACACTAATTGATCTCACTGAACAACTCGTTATATTCCGCTGTAATGACCACTGCTATCACAACACTGTCATTATGGTGCGATTATCTGCCTTGTCAAAACAAGATTCCGGCATTCATTATTTTTGGTATATTTTTTAGGCTTTCAATATGTTCGTTTGCATTGATTTGCTGTAGTGTTGCGTATAATTGAGATATTTTTTTTTTGAGTATTTCGACTTGTCTTTTAAAATTATTGGCATCTTTTATACCAATTTATCAACTTGTGACAGCTTACTATTTTGTATACAATTGTTCTCGCAGTGTGTCATCAGATTAGAATTATCTGTATTTGACACTGGGAGCCGAGTGTGGTTATAGCACTGCCTGTCTTGTATATATTAATCCTTTGGCAGGTGAGTACGTCATATATGACGTCATATCTGTGAGTGAGTATATTTTGCATATGAAGTATTTTAGCGAATAAATCACACAAACAATATTATTATATACAGTAATGCTCTAATTAATCGACTCCATAACCACAGCAGAATTATGGGTAACTTTCAGGATTTAGTCGGAAATATGGCTTGTTGCCATTCAAGGTCAAGGTAAATATTGTTAGTCCCCTATGGGAGACTCACATATATAAGAGAATGCATTGGCACAGGGTTTTCATAACCCATGCACCTCTTTCATAACACATGCACCTCTTTTAGTCGGAAATATGGCTTGTTGCTATTCATCGGAAAGCTCTCGGCATTAGAGAGCATTACTGTAGTGTAGCAAAATCATTGTAAATAATAAAATGTATCACTCCAGAGCAGTCGATGATAGTCTCAGAATTGCCGTACATGCCAGTCTACACCCCTTATCCATAAACCAAATGGAGTGAAACCCAATAAGATGGCCTAACAATATTTACCATGACCTTGTAAGACAGTGCATTCTCTTCTATATATATGCGAGTCTCCCATAGGGAGCCTTGCATATTTAAGAGATTAAACTTGGTAAACAAATCTTTGCTTCTTTGGCTGCAACAATTAGAATTGAAAATCCTACAAATGAATGAATGGGAATTGAGGATCTACTAATCAGTGTATGTTCAGTTATAAATGTAAGGGTTAAGTGTAAATAAAGTCATTAAAAGCAGCTATTGCTCATTTCTGTGATCCAAATGCCAAGGAATGAATGAATGTATGAAGCCATTTAATCCTTTCATGGCTGGAGCTTCTTGAAATTTTGCAAAAACTCTATGCCAATGCATTCTCTTATATATGCGAGTGTCTCATAGGCAGCCTCACATATATAAGAGAATGCATTGGTCTAATAATATTTAACTTGACCTTGTAATTCTCGTATATATACAAGGCTCCCTATGGGAGAATCACATATATAAGAGAATTCGCTGGCACCAGCGCAGCTCCCGTCATGAAATGGTTAAAAGGATGAGCTTTGCGTGCTGGACAGTATCTGCTCAGCACCCTTTTAACTAGAGAAATGGAGCTCATAATGGCCTTGAATGAGAAACTGAGTACTTGGTAATCAAATCAATGCATCTTTGGCTAGGACAATCAGAATGATTGAAGCCATCTGACAAGAGGTTCTATTTGTAACCCACTCTTTTAATTAGGTCATAGCCACCCTTATTACTTGAGGATAATACCACTAGTCGTGGGTCTTATGGGTTCATTTGCCGGAAAGAGTGGTCAGTAATGTTAACTATTAATTTCATTTATCGCAGCATGACATTGCCCCGCTAAATCCATTTCACAGAATAAAACCAAGCTATATTAGACTGCGAACAAATGGGACACTTAATTCACTTTCCTGTTTTCCTGGTTCTTGATCCAACACAGGCGTCCAGAAAAAAATAAATCATTTATGTATTAGGGCTATGCGAAGCTTCAACATTTGATTTGATTTCGAATTTTGCTACTTCCGAATCTTTCCAATGGAACCATGAATACATGTAACTTAGATTAGGAAGCATTGCATAAATAAGAGAATGCGCTCAGGCTTACAAGGTCAAGGTAAATATTGTTAGGCCAATGTATTCCCTTCTCTATGCAAGGCTCCCTATGGGAGACTCGCATATATAAGAGAAATTTAATGCATCGGCACAGGGTTATCGCAAAATTTCAGGAAGCTCCAGTCATGAAAGGGTTAATAAAGTTCGGAAAAAAGCCACAAACAGAGGACTACTTTTGACAAGATTGTTTATTTGGTTATTTAACCCTTTACCCAACAAACCGGCCAAAACCGGCCAAATAAAGATTCAACAGCCTAAAATATCTTCGGTCTGTCTCAATAGAACCATACAAATATGGATATCATTGGAACCGGCTCCTCGACCACATTGTGATAGTTACAGTTATGCCCTGTGCCAATGCATTCTCTTATATATGCGAGTCGACCATAGGTCGACTCGCATATATAAGAGAATGCATTGGCACAGGGCCCTTCTGTTGGGTAAAGGGTTAATCTTCTGAGAATTTCCCACTATTTTGACTATTTTCAGGACTAAATTTAAATGACTACCAAATCTTAATTGTGTACAGTAATGCCCTAAATAATCGACTCCTTAACCACAGCAGAATTATGGGCAATTTTTCAGGATTTAGTTGGAAATATGGCTTGTTGTCATTCCGATGAATGGCAACAAGCCATGTTTCCGACTAAATCCTGAAAAATTACCCATAGTTAACTTGTGGTTAAGGAGTCGATTATTTAGGGCATTACTGTAGGTCACCGTCAGTATGACCTGAGCCATTTGAAAATAAAGCTCTTAGAGCTCTTTCCATCAATGTATCGCATTATTATAATCAATAAATTTGAAAAAATGATCAAGGAAATATGGGTTGATACAAAAATCGGACTTGGCACTGAAAGGGTTAAAGATAATGCAGATCAATATTATACTGTTTATTTGTGAAATGTCGCTTTTGAATGGTTATTTAACCCTTTCATGACAGGAACAGCGCTGGTGCAGCATTAAGATCCTTTGCCAGTGCTTTCTCTTATATGTGTGAGTCTCCCAAAGGGAGCCTCGTATATATAAGAGAATGCCCTGTCATACAAGGTTATGGTAAATATTGTTAGGCAATTGAATTCTGTTATATATGTGAGGCTTCCTATGGGAGACTCGCATATATAAGAGAATGTACTGACACAGGATCTTTACCTAAGTAATGCTGCACCAGCACAGCTCCGTCGTCATGAAATGATTAATCACATTTTAACAACAGGACACTAACTAATTGGAAAGTTAATTGATTCCCATCAATCACTTGCAGGGATTCATAGGTATGTTACTGGCCATCAGTTTATGGCATGAATGCGATGACATAAAGAATAATGTTATCCTTCCGCAATGTGCCATAAACTATTTTCCAGTAACACACATATAGTAATGCCCTAAATAATCAACTCCTTAACTAGACCTGAAACGGATAGACGGATAACCGGTTGGCATCCGCTTAGCGACGTAACCGGTTAGAAAAAAATGAACCGGACGTAACCGCATCCCGTTGTCAGTTGAATGTGAACGTGAATAATCCTCAAAATATTAGGTTAAATGATGCAAAACTAATACTAAATCCTGTGTCACCGAGTGCAATGCAAGCATTAATTGGTACACGCGGTAGTATCAGATACTTAGTAGCAATTCTCGAACTGTCTGGAAGTGTCGGCGACCTTCAATCAATTCCGACCCTTTGAAGTTTTCTCTGATCTTCCGAGAAAAGCACGTGTGCAGTCACTGTGTATCAAGTCTGAATGCACACAAGGAAGTGACAACGTAAAAGTGGCGTTGTGTGGCAATGCGTGCTTTCGTAACTTAAAAGTTAATACTGCACGAAGCAACATGGATTCAAATTGGAATCACACCACGACATATTAAAACTGTTTTACAGTGGGGTTTATAAAAACTATGTAAGTCGACAAAGTTTGAAGATTGAGATCAGCTGCACAATGTCTTCACTCTTCCCGTTCTTCCTCCCTGTTGTGATCTAATATGATCAATTCAATTGAGTGACCAAACAGACATCATAGTTGAAGCAACCCAAAACCTCTTTAACTTCTTCAATGATCTTCCCTTTTATCAAGGAAATTGATGCTCCATTCTACTCTGTAACTGGTTGTGCCTGTGGGACTAATTGACACTCAATTTGGCAGTAATTGCTATATGTTAAGTGATTGCATACTAAAACCGAAACCGAGGTTTTTTTACCAAAAAAAACGAAACCGAAACGTAAATTCTATAACCTCCCAACACTAGTGTCTGCGATCATGATACCGACGAATAGCTCGAATACTGAATAGGACTGCGAGTCTGACCTAACTGACCTTCCTTTTTGTTCTATAGTTATTACTTTCTTGTCTTTATATATAATTCATTGGAGGATATACCAATGATGATAATGATATATTACAGATCTTTAATATATAGTTTTGTTACTCGTTTTACCAATACCCATACTATTGTTACTCGTTTTACAAATGCCCAAACATATATGCTGATCACGGCAAATAAGCGATCCCCCCTGCCATTCACAAATTTCACTTGCTCATTCCCCATCACGAGAGCCAGCAAAAGAACAGTGAATGCGTGTTTTTGAATATCGTTAAATGCCGTGAATAAGGTCTTTATTTCAGCAACTATTTCTCACCTAGGTTTGTCCCTGGAGCATGGCATAATGTCGACATAATTAGTTTGAGAGAAGTCCGCTAGAAATTAGCGGTTAACCGGTTAAAATCCGGCTAACCCCAATGGTTAACCGGTTAGAAGAATGGGTCAACCGTTTCAGCTCTATCCTTAACCACAGCAGAATTATGGGTAATTTTTCAGGATTTAGTCGGAAATATCGCTTGTTCCCATCCATCGAAAAGCTCTGTGAAAAGTTACCCATAATTCTGCTGTGGTTAAGTCGATTATTTAGGGCATTACTGTACATGCACATACTAACATCTGATAACTGATAATTTTATATATTTTTCTGAAGAATTATTCCATGCTATTTCCTGGTCTTCTCATGCATGATCATGATTTTATTTTAAAGTTCTGATTTCATTATGGAGGCGAACATGATGCAGATGTTGTTCCATTCCAGACACATTTGTGTAATGGCTTTAAAATGATGACATGGGCTGAGAAGGAGAAACGGTATATTATTCAGTAAAGACGTGTGATAAATCTGTTAAACAGACATGGCTTCAATCTGATGTTGCATCCAGAGCAGAAATTTTATTATGTGGTGTTGAGAGTTGCTCTTAACCCTTTACCCAACAAACCGGCCAAAACCGGCCAAATAAAGCTTCAACAGCCTAAAATATCTTCGGTCTGTCTCAATAGAACCATACAAATATGGATATCATTGGAACCGGCTCCTTGACCACATTGTGATATTTACAGTTATGCCCTGTGCCAATGCATTCTCTTATATATGCGAGTCGACCATAGGTCGCCTCGCATATATAAGAGAATGCATTGGCCTAAACAAAATCTTTTTTTTAACACTTTTTACCATTTTTTCTTACATTCTTTAACAATTTTAAAATTTTTAATGTGTTAAGCCAATTCATTCTCTTATATATGCGAGGCGACTCGCATATATAAGAGAATGCATTGGCACAGGGCCCTTCTGTTGGGTAAAGGGTTATATGGTTTCTATGCTGATACTGTACAGAATGCAAAGCTTGGACTTTAAAGGCATGGACGGCCTTCTTGGTATGCTGTTAAAATAATCACACCTGTTAAAACTGCCATAAACATAAAGAATATTAAAATATAGACATATTTTGTTCTTATACCAATCATAAATATTCTGTAAATAGTATGTTATTGTCAAGTTTGAATGCTGTGTTATGTAAACAAGAGCCAGGTTCTGTAACCTTTTCGGCTTTTGTTTACATAACAATTTGTACGACCTTGACAATAACATACTATTTACGCAATATTTACAAAAGCTGTCTATATTTTAATGTTCTTTCTGTTTGTGGTAGTTTAATGGATGTGACTATTTTAACAGCACACCCACCGTGAAGGCCACCCATGCCTTTAATTCACAGAATTAAATATTTGCTTCAAATGACTTTTAATCACAGCTAACTCTTTGATAACTGGATACATGCTCATTGAAAGATACTTGATTCTCATTTGTATAGATACCCAACTTTTTATATGCCCATTTTAAACAAATGGGACGTATTATGTTATTGGTTTGGATGTCTGGCTGTCCGTCGTAATGTACTTCTGTCTGTCCATTCACTTTTTATGTTTACCCATACCATAGTATGGTAAACATAGTGTCGTTGTCTGGATTGACCACTTGTCGTTCGTCCGTCTGTCTGTCCGTAGACACTTTACGAGTAATGCGATAACTCAAACATTTTCTATCCGATCGGAACCAAATTTTGTATATGGGTTTCTCAGCCCAAAATACAGATCGAGTTCAAATTTGGGTTTGATCCAAGTTTTTGTTACAGAGTTATGGCCCTTTTTCGACTTAGAATTCACGCATTCTGCTATAACTCAAACATTTTTTATCTGATTGGAACCAAATTTGGTATGTGAGTTTCACAGCACAATATACAGATCGAGTTGGAATATGGGTTTGATCCGATTTATTTTAAAGGAGTTATGCCCCTTTTTTCGAAAAAAAAATTGAAATTTTGTTTTCAAATTGTTTTTAGATTTTTGTTTTAACTTATATAATAATATGTAAAAAAATGCATTGACTCTTTCATTTGTTTTCAGTTAGATATTGATGATTATGATACAAGTTGATAAAAAGGTTCCCAATGTGTCCCTTTAATTTTCATTTAGATATTGATGATTATGATGCAAGTTGATAAAAAGGTTCCCTTTAATTTTTTTAAATAATTATAAACAATTTTTTTTAAAGTTAAAAAAATTTGAAAAACTAACACCATTATAACTCTAGCCAAGGGTACCCCGAATCACCACACCAAACTTGTTTAAATCAAATAATCTGATAAAGAAGGCTATGGTATCTAATTTAAAATAAAGATTCATCAATAAACATCACATGATATTAACAGTAGACATGGACATCTGTGCTGCAGAGTTATATCTTCAGATGGTCTGAAGTCAGTATAATTGTTATTGGTTTAATAGAGAGGTCAGTGTTCAACATAAACAATTCCTGTGATTTGTTGACAGCTTTGCTATATAATTGATATTAATGGGTCAGCACTGAGGTGGCTTACCTGTATGCTATATTGTTGGTAGAATTTGACACATTTAACCCAAGGCTGTGGTGGTTTAGCATTACAGATCCTGTACCAGTGCATTCTCTTATTTAAATGCCAGTGACCCATAAACTCCAATAATTTGTGTTATGTACATTTGTCTATAATAGTACTTAACGGTATACTCTTTAATTCAACACCAAAACTCTCATTTATGATTCCGATCGTAGTAAATTTTTATCGCCAAGGGATGGGTTAACATCTGCCGATCGTGATCGGCCTCTCGTTTGTTTACAGATGATAACTAATATACTAAATGGAATGAAATTTGGTATGTGAGTTTACTAGACAAAAATACAGGTCAAGTTTGAATTCAGGTTCCGCCTGCCAATTTTCACCAGAGTTATGGTCTGTTTTGTTGCATTTTGGTATGTGCGTTTACTCGCCCAAAATACAAGTCAAGTTCAAATTTTGGTTCTGCCTGACCAAATTTCACCAGAGTTATGACCCTTTGTTGGAATTACACAGCCATATTTTTTTAAGCCCTATAGCGATGCTCTTTTTAGTCGAGTTTTCGAAGAAAATGGGGGGTATACTGGATTGACTGCGTCTGTCTGTCGTGCCGTCTGTTCGTCTGTCCGCCCGTCACACTTTCTCCCTCCGTGTGTCCGTCCGTCTGACCTCATAACTCGAACAACTATGAACCGATTTCAATAATTTTTTGTATGCAATCTCATTAGGACCGCCTCTCCGCATGATGCTAATTGCGGTGCGGTCCGACTTTCTTTTTTTTAAGTTACGCCTCACTTTTCGACTTATTTTGACTTAGAACATTCTGTCCGACTTAATAACTTTAACAAATATGAACCGATTTCAATAATTTTTGGTATACATGCTTCTCACAACACCCTCTCTTCATGATGCGGGGTAGGCTTGGCTCGGACTGTTTTTCCTAACATTACACTTCATTTTCGACTTATTTTGACTTGGAAAAATTTTGGATTTTTTTTGTGTGGATGCTATCAAGTTAGGGTTTACGGATAATGCGGGTTGAATTTGCCACGGTGGGTGTATGCTAGCACCCGAGTGCACACCTCTTGTTTTTACCTGAGTTACGACCTTAGTTCGTCTATTTCTTAGCAATTTTTGGAAATTTTAAATCTGTTATGGTATATGGATCTCCCAGCAATATCTTAAAAAAAACCTCAACTAGAGCCATTTTTGTTGCACAACCCTTATTACAGTGACATGGAACTCTCCATTGGGTGATTTATAGAATTGGAATACAGAATAAAGTGGTTATTTTCCTAAAACTTTTATCAAAATTCTCAACACACATCGTCATCCTTATACAGTAATGCTCTAAGTAATCGACTCCTTAACCACAGCAGAATTATGTGAGTCGATTATTTAGGGCATTACTGTACTTACTCGCCTATTTTGACTCAAAGTGCCATTAATAATATCCTGGCCCAAATTCTGTTGTCATTTGCACCGAAGTATAGGTTATTATTTTCAACAATGTCTGATGTTTTTGACATCCTGTTACTCTACAGAACAGCTAAGACCAGGCTTTGGGCTTCCATTCAGAGACTGGTGATTTACTGTATTGTCCAATTTATAATAAGGAGGGAACAGGATACAGGATGAGACAGCTACTAAATACACAGACAGGGGAGGAAACCACATCTCTAATTACACTGATATTCAGAGAGTAATCAATTTGTTTTGATGTTTACGTGACATAATTCACAAGAGGGGAGTCGGTCGAGCGACCAGTACATCTAACTACCCAAGTACTCCAAAATACTGGTAAACATTTTAGACCTTATAACTTTAAAAAAAACTTAGTTGGTTATAACAATTTTCTATCTATTTTCATTTTTGTGTGCAGAAGTGAGACAAACACTCTTTATTCATACCATATCAGGAATATACTAGCACTGCAATATTTATTGTGTTATTACTTTAGAAAATTAGAATAATTAGTGTTTCTACGGTATATTAAGTCCATATACATGTACAAGTATTTCACGTACTTATCAATTTTTAGCTCAACTTTGAGCTATTGACATGGGTTGGCATCCATTGTCCATTCGTTCGTGCATCCGTCAACGATTTCCTTTGGCACACCATACAGGCTACTTACCTCATCCAATCATCACCAAACTGTGTGGTTCTTCAGGGTGACCCCGACGGGATTTTTCCTGAAATTTGTTAAAAAACATGGCAGCCATTGAATCTGTTTGCCCACCCTGAAGCCTGCATTTATTGCAGAAATGTTTTGAAAATTTACAGGCTTGTTTAGGATCACCTCTAGATGGGGGCTATCAAATATGAACAATTTTCGATGAAAAACATGGCTGCTGACAGCCATTTTAAATTTTACTCTATGCATAACTAGATCCGTTGACACACCCTACAGACCACATTCCTCATCTGATCTCCACCAAACTTCAAATGAATCCTAGGGGTGATCACTAGATTGGAGCCAAAATGAGCCATCAAATTGCATTGAAAAACATAGTCACCAATGGCCATCTTGGATTTTACTCTTTGCATGACTAAATCATTCGGCATGCCGTACAGGCCACATCCCTCATCCAATCGTCACGAAACTTCATAAGGATCTTCGGGGTAACCTCTAGATGGGAGCCATCAAATATTACAAAATTTGTTAAAAAAACATGGCTGCCAGCAGTCATCTTGGATATCCAATTTGAATCCATTGGCACGCCCTGCAGCCCGCATTTATGGGATAAATATTTTGAAAATTTACAGGCATGTTTCGGATCAACCCTAGATGGGAGCTATCAAATTGAATGATTTTCAATCAAAAACATGGCCGCCATCAGCTTTTATACTTTCCTTCTTTATCATTCTATTGACTGCTCAGCATAAAATTATTAATTCCTCCCCAAGTTGAGCTAAAGTTTCATTGACCCTTTAATTTTGATTCCCGGATCCAGGCCTTAACCCTTTACCCAACAGAAGGGCCCTGTGCCAATGCAATCTCTTATATATGCGAGTCGACCATAGGTCGCCTCGCATATATAAGAGAATGCATTGGCTTAACACATTAAAAAATATATAATTGTTAAAAAATGTAAGAAAAAATGGTAAAAAGTGTTAAAAAAAGATTTTTTTTAGGCCAATGCATTCTCTTATATATGCGAGGCGACCTATGGTCGACTCGCATATATAAGAGAATGCATTGGCACAGGGCATAACTGTAACTATCACAATGTGGTCAAGGAGCCGGTTCCAATGATATCCATATTTGTATGGTTCTATTGAGACAGACCGAAGATATTTTAGGCTGTTGAAGCTTTATTTGGCCGGTTTTGGCCGGTTTGTTGGGTAAAGGGTTAATATGACACAAGCAAGCATTTCTAGTTATAATTTGAGGCTCGAAACCAGAAAAATAAGCAGACAACAGATGTACGAAAACCTAATACAGGTGCAGAAGAATTCCTATTAATTGGGTGGGAAATGTTGAGATAATAATTTCAACATACTAGTAGAAACTTATTATCTGAACATTTCCTATGGGAACCTCATTAATTAATGCCCTAAATAATTGACTCCTTTACCAAATCAGAATTATGGGTAATTTTTCAGGATTTAGTCGGAAATATGGCTGTGGTTAACCCTTTACCCAACAAAACGGCCAAAACCGGCCAAATAAAGCTTCAACAGCCTAAAATATCTTCGGTCTGTCTCAATAGAACCATACAAATATGGATATCATTGGAACCGGCTCCTTGACCACATTGTGATAGTTACAGTTATGCCCTGTGCCAATGCATTCTCTTATATATGCGAGTCGACCATAGGTCGCCTCGCATATATAAGAGAATGCATTGGTCTAAAAAAAAAGTCTTTTTTTAACACTTTTTACCATTTTTTCTTACATCCTTTAACAATTTTATAATTTTTAATGTGTTAAGCCAATGCATTCTCTTATATATGCGAGGCGACCTATGGTCGACTCGCATATATAAGAGAATGCATTGGCACAGGGCCCTTCTGTTGGGTAAAGGGTTAAGGGCATTACTGTGCTTGTCAATGAGTATTGAGTATAGACAGGATTATATAAGTACCCATTTTATCAACCAGTTTCAAAACTAATAAAAAAAAATCATGATACACCAAATGTAGGTTTGTTGAAGGTTTGTTCCTTTGTATTAAGGGTACAGAGTAATTTTGAAAAAATAATTACTACTGGCCAAATGTTGATAATTTAAAATTTTATTTGGCTAGAAAATGCTAGCTGACCATACTGTCATAATGAGTGTGTACTGGTCATGAAACTGACATAAGTAGTCTATTTTCATTGGTTGATTCCAAGTGAATTCTTTGGGTCTCATACATGTATCTAATCCAACTAATCTTAATCTGTATTATTTAATTTTTGTGAGGAGGGAACAAAAAATGATTAAGCCGATATGGCTTGTGGCTAGCATCCAGACAGGAGAGGACACCTAATCTTTCATTCCATTGATTGTCCCCCTAATTCATTACTTTTGCACAAGTGAGACAAATGCTCTTTATTCATACCATATCAGGAATGAACTAACATTGCACACTCTTTATTGTGTTATGCTTTAGAAAATTTTGGAATAAATCTTCCCACAGCATATGAAGTCCATATAAAAGTATTTCACTTATTTATCAACCTGAATGCAGCCATAATGTCACTCTGGTGACTTCATTTAACCCTTTACCCAACAGAAGGGCCCTGTGCCAATGCATTCTCTTATATATGCGAGTCGACCATAGGTCGCCTCGCATATATAAGAGAATGCATTGGCTTAACACATTAAAAATTATAAAATTGTTAAAGAATGTAAGAAAAAATGGTAAAAAGTGTTAAAACAAGATTTTTTTTAGGCCAATGCATTCTCTTATATATGCGAGGCGACCTATGGTCGACTCGCATATATAAGAGAATGCATTGGCACAGGGCATAACTGTAACCATCACAATGTGGTCAATGAGCCGGTTCCAATGATATCCATATCTGTATGGTTTTATTGAGACAGACCCAAGATAATTTAGGCTGTTGCAGCTTTATTTGGCCGGTTTTGGCCGGTTTGTTGGGTAAAGGGTTAAAAAGTGGACATTGGAATCACCTATTATTCATCTGGAGGGATGTTAAGTTGATAAAAGCAGATGACAGATAAATAAAAGTGCAGAAGTAGCCTTATTTATTGAGGGAAATGTTTAGATAATAAATTCATTTGGGGCTTATCCTTGAACATTTCCTATGGGATAACTACTCATCAATGAAGCTTTAGTATAGAAAGGCTTATGTACCCAGTTTATGAACCATGCCGTTTGAAAGTTACGTAATTTGTTGATTTGTTGATGTCTTCGTCCTTCTTAGGGTGCTCACGCTGCTTAACCCTTTGAGTGCCAGGTCTGATTTTTGTATCAACCAATATACCCTGTGCCAATGCATTCTCTTATATATGCGAGTCGACCATAGGTCGCCTCGCATATATAAGAGAATGCATCGGCTTAACATTTTTTTTTTTTTTTTTTTTTTTTTACAATTTTAATATATTTTATTATATTCTTTAACAGACTTATTGTGTAGGTTTAGGGCCGATAATATCGGCCGCTGGCACTCAAAGGGTTTTAATATTAAACAGCTTATTTAGAAAAATAATCATGACAGGCCAATTGTATATAATTTCAAATTTTGGGAGGCCAGAATTTACCATCAGACCATAGGTCATTGGAAGAGCATTCTGGCCATGAAATTGACGGAATTAGTCTATTTTCGTTGGATGATTTCAAGCGAATTCCTCGGGCCTCAGATATAATCTAACTAATCTTCTGCATTATCCAATTTTTGTGACGAGGGAACAACAAGCGATTAGGTCGAGATGGCTCGTGGCCCAACGTCCAGACAGGAGAGGAAACCTAATCTGTAATTACATTGATTGTCCCCCCTAATGTGCTGTGACACTCTTTAATTTACGGAACTCGCCTAAGCAATATCCAGAGGACTGAAGCGGCTACACGTCTCTAGATTTTATGACCCCAGAGGAAGAGGTAAGGGACACTTGCCGGGTTTTGATTAAGATTGGATTGGAACTTACTTAGTACGTAGTACTGAGTTCATTTGAAGCTTGCTTGCTGTCCTATTCCAATGCACTCATGTGAAGTCTTATGAAACGATGATTTTTTATGAGTCACGTCCCATGGTGCTCGTGTCTGCTGTGAACTTTCTCATTTTGTGAAGTCTTACATTAATATACCTCGAGGATGAATGTCTCCAACGTAGTATAATATTAGTTTGGAGGGTTCGCAAATAAGATTGCTCTCTTTGTCTCAAACCAAAATTATCTCTCAAGGATTCCGAATCAATAGACTTGCAATCATAAGATACTTTGACCCAGTTCCTCTCGCCTCTGTCACTGAGCAACTTCAGTCTTCTAGCTGTTAAAAACTAGTCGAGGATTAAACTGTTCCCCTCCCTTGTATCATGTGACATGCATTTATAACACATTTTAAGTTTAAGTTCCTTCACCTCTTATCAGACAACAGCTTCAGTGTTTAGTACTCAGGTACACCGTATATGATTTAAGAGTATCTGCGAAGAATTTCATTTTAAAAGTTACCATTGTTTCAACTCTGTGATATTGTATTGTCTCCCACTGACATGGATTCTCAAGGTTTCAACTTGAAAAATCCATCCAAACACGTGTCTATATTGTCGGGAAAATTCCAACTGGGGGTCTTGTGAGTGAAAATAGTAAACAATTTCATCAAAAGTCTGCAAAAGTAGGAAAAATATCCAATTGTTGTTTTAAATCTTAATATTTTTACACTGAAATATTGTTAGAACAAATCTCAAACCTGTTTTCCATTCTGATATTGACAACTTTTAACTGCTGAATCACACAATTGTTTTGGGTCACATAGGATATGGTACTGAGGTTATCTGCTTTCATTAATATACCTTATTAACCCTTTACCCAACAAAACGGCCAAAACCGGCCCATAATTCTGCTGTGGTTAACCCTTTGGGTTTCAGGGGCCAATCTAATCGGCCCTAAACCTACACAATAAGTCTGTTAAAGAATATAATAAAATATATTAAAATTTAAAAAAAAAAAAAATGTTAGGCCAATGCATTCTCTTATATATGCGAGGCGACCTATGGTCGACTCGCATATATAAGAGAATGCATTGGCATAGGGCCGTTCTGTTGGATAAAGGGTTAAATGGTTTCCTCTCCTCTTCCTCATACCCCATCAATTACACATTTACACATCTAACCTAATATCTTTGTTATATTTGAGCTAAACTGAATTTGGGTTTTGATTAAGATTGGATTGCAACTTACTTATAGTACATACTGCTGTGTTCATTTGTAGCTTATGCGAATGCACTCATGTGAAGTCTTATGAAACGACGACTTGTTATGAGTCACGTCTCATGGTGCTCGTGTCTGCTGTGAACTTTCATTTTGTGAAGTCTTACATTAATATACATTGATGCTGAATGTCTCCACCATTTTATGATATTAGTTTGGAGAGTTCAGAAAATGAGATTGCTCTCTATATGTCTCAAATAAAAATGATCTCTCAAGGATTCTGAATCAGTAGACACTTAGAACCAGTTCCCCTCATCTCTGCTAACGAGTAACTTCAGTCTTCTAGCTGTTGAAATCTAGTCTGGTTGTGACATGTTGTCGGGATACTTACACTCAGACAAATTCAAGTCCGAGTTTAGTGTGCCTGTCATTTGCAGAATGAGGTCCCTAGAGGGTGAATTTAGTGACGCTATCTCACACAGTGGGCTAGCATAACCAAATTCACCCTCTGGGGACCTCATTCAGCTTAGTCCTCAACTGCTATGGGAGTCATAGGATCAGATTGAATTTCCTCAGTTAAAGCTGATGTTCAACCAATAGTCACCTATATATTATATATTCTGCACATTTGGGGATATAGAAACTCAACAGAAGGGAAAAAGTAACTAAAAACAATTTTTATTTGAGACCATAGATACTTACCAGAAGATCAGACCTAATCAGAATGAGGTCCCCGGAGGGTGAATTTGGTGATACTAGCCTGCTGTCTCACTTAATTAATCCTCTAGGGACCTCATTATGCAAATGACAGACACTAAACTCAGACTTGGACAAATTCCTTCACTTCTACTAACCTGCAACTTCAGTCATCAATCCTTTCATGGCGGGAGCTGAGCTGGTGCATTCTCTTATATATACGAGTCTCCCATATGGAACCTCGCTTATATAAGAGAATGCACTGGCTTACACAGTCAAGGTAAATACTGTTATAGCCCTAGAAATTAGGAAAAAAAATGTCCAACGGCAAACTTAATGCTGTGGCATGCTACAGTAATGCCCTAAATAATCGACCCCTTAACCACAGCGAGAGCTTTCCGATGAATGGCAACAAGCCATATTTCCGACTAAATCCTGAAAAGTTACCCACAGCAGAATTATGTTTTGAATTGAATATTTTAAGGGGTCGATTACTTAGGGCATTACTGTAGATTCCACATGTTATCACCGAATTTCCCATGGCATTGCTTTATATTGCTGGGCCAATTTTGAGGACTATTGTTAGGCCAATGTATTCAAAGATATCTAATAAAAGTATGTAGTGGCACAGGGTTTTCGCAAAATTTCAGAAAGTTCCAGTCATGGAAGGGTTAAATAAACATGGACATATGGCCAGAGTGTACGTCTTTGAAGCATGTCCAGTTTCAGAGTTTCAGCTTTAACCACCCTCCTACTTTAGACAAAATATTAAATTCTGGGATATTCCATCATCTTCACCCCCCCCCCCCCCCTTGACCAGACCTGAAGGTTGTGGCTGTCTTATTGTTTAGTATTTAAAAAAAAAAATCTCCACCTATTTATTAGTTTGAAATTGATAGATGACTTTGTTTTGGGAATGAAATATTTAAAGGTACTCAATTCGATCAGATGGTCCCCATATCATCAAGATTCAACTACTACAACATTTCTTCAAAATATGCTTTAATTATCAGAATCGATTAATTGCAACAAAATAATTCTAACCACTGTCAACTATGGTATAAAATTTCCCAAGACGTGTTATTTATCATCATTTGTTCAACGAAATATGGCCGTATTACCACTTGATTTTAGAGTTATCCATCTTCATCCGCAATTAGTCCGAGACCATCCGTTTGACAATGTTTTTCTGGGCCACAAATAATTGCATATCTCGAGAAATAACAAACTTCAAAAATCGATATCTGATCACTCCCCGAAGCCAAAGAAAAACAACCATAATTGTAATGGGTATTTGTCAGAAAGATAAATAGATCTCAATAATATTTCTAAACTGATATTTACAACTGCTTTTGTTTTGGATGTGAAACTTTTAACTGTTGCTAAACCACAATTGTTATGAATCACATCCCATATTACCCAGGTTATTTGCTTACATTAATATGCCTTGAGGGCGAATTTCACCAACGTAGTATATTATTAGTTTTGATGGTTTGGGAAATGAGATTGCTCCCTCAATCTCAAACCAAAATTATCACTCAAGGGTTCGCAATCAATAGATTTGTAAACATACAGTAATGCCCTGGATAATCGACTCCTTAACCACAGTAGAATTATGGGTAATTTTCAGGATTTAGTCGGAAATATGGCTTATTGCCATTCATCGAAAAGCTCTCACTGAGAGCTTTCCAATGAATGGCAACAAGCCTGAAAAGTTTTTTTTATATATTTTATTTCGATAAAGAAACTTCAAATTCATTAATATACAAAATCACGCAATGAATCCATACCCCTGAAAGAAATTAACGGCCGCATTTCCCACACGGGGACCCACATATGATAAATAAGTACTACCCAAATAGGCCAATCAGGTAAGAAGTGCAACCGCCTGCCAGTGTTTCCTCTATTTTCACATTGTTCACCTGGCAGTGACATCTGTTTAGTGTGCCTGTCATTTGCAGAATGAGGTCCCCAGAAGGTGAATTTAGTGATGCTATCCTAGCATCACTAAATTCCCCCTCTGGGGACCTCATTCTGCTTTAGGCCTCATATATATATAATTTCTCTGGAAAGTTTCTTTATTATCAAATTTCTATAGAAATAATCTTCACTATTTCTTTTTTAGTTTAGTTTCTCTGTATCCCAATATTGGCAGACGACACACTGCATAATTGAGGTTCCCAATGGGTGTACATCACAATATTCACCAATTGGGAACTTCAATCTGAGTCTTATGTTTCCCATAGCAGATGAGGCCATACCGAATGAGGTCCCCAGAGGGTGTATTTAGTTATGCTAGCCCACTATGTGGCATAGTGTCACTAAATTCACCCTCTGGGGACCTCATTCTGCAAATGACAGGCACACTAAACTCAGACTTGCATCTGTTGATCGTGATCATATGCTACAGTAATGCCTTAAATAATCGACTCCTTAATCACAGCAAAATTATGGGTAATTTTCAGGATTTAGTCGGAAATATGGCTTGTTATTGAGAGCTTTCCGATGAATGGCAACAAGCCATATTTCCGACTAAATCCTGAAAAATTACCCATAATTCTGATGTGGTTAAGGAGTCGATTATTTAGGTCATTGCTGTAGTCTGGAATCCTAGAAAGGTTTGAAATGTCACAAAAATATCTTCAGTCCTGGGAAGGTCTGCGAAAACTTTTATTTCTCAAGTTATATTTCTATGAGTAAATTATACATTCCTGATAAAATATATTTTGGATATTCTCTCTGCATTCCCTATTTTTCGCCAGGTTTTATAGTGGAGTGTACAAAAGTCTGGAACGATTTTCCATCCGCCGAAACGAAACTGTTTTTAAAAACGGAAAACTGACACATTTATAATCATATACAGATTGCATATATGCGAAGACTTGCAAAGTTATATATAAAAGCGTTATAGACATTGATCATCTCGAAAACAATCAACAGTTTCCAGATGCCCTTTAATAGTCATGTGACAATAGAGCGTTTAGTTTTAATTTATCAAAATGCATTATAACAAAAATAATATGGATTATTGTTGTGGGATATGATATATACATTTATTTTCATAGTTATGAATGATGTATATATGAGGGAAATATATATCCATATATTAGGAATATTGTGCATCAAAAAAAAATTTGCCAACTCCGTTTGTCAATAAAGAGTAGTTTTAATTTATCGTAACGCTGTAACAGATAAGTTTGTTTATTGTTGTATGGATGTCAGTTGATGCATGCATTTCATAAATTATACCCCCGCATAATAGTATATATTCATAGTATATGAAGCATGTATAATTATGATAGAAATATATACATTTTTATATATTTTCGGAATATTGCACCCCCAAAATAATCTTGCCAGCTGACATTGATGACAATTCGCTGCATGGTTAGTGACCTATAAAACATTAGCACTCTAGCGGAGCGGTCTATTCAATATCCGGTCATAAAACATCCATGACGACAAATGTATTTATTAAAAAATGCCCAAATAAAGCTTCAACAGCCTAAAATATCTTCGGTCTGTCTCAATAACACCATACAAATATGGATATCATTGGAACCGGTTCATTGACCACATTGTAATGGTTACAGTTATGCCCTGTGCCAATGCATTCTCTTATATATGCGAGTCGACCATAGGTCGCCTCGCATATATAAGAGAATGCATTGGCCTAAACAAAATATTTTTTTAACACTGTTTACAATTTTTTCTTACATTCTTTAACAATTTTATAATTTTTTCTTACATTTTTTAACAATTTTTATAATATTTTTCTACATTCTTTGACAATTTTATCATTTTTAATATGTGTTAAGCCAATGCATTCTCTTATATATGCGAGGCGACCTATGGTCGACTCGCATATATAAGAGAATGCATTGGCACAGGGCCGTTCTGTTGGGTTAAGGGTTAAAAGCATCAATTGAAAACTTTATTCACAGCTGTAATGTGTACATTATTATAATAATATAAATCTTAGCCAGGCCAAAATTACACTACATACAAGAGTTAATTTCAATTGTTGACATGCTGCCATATAATTATTAGCTCAACTTTAATAATGTAAAGTTTGAGCTATTGCCATGGGTTGGCATCCATGCATCCATTCATGCATCATTAATTTCCTTCGGCATGCCCTGCAGGCCGCATCCCTTATCCAATCTTTACCAAGCTTCATATGTAGCTTCAGGATGACCTATAGATGGGAGCTATAATTTTTTTTCCGAATTTCGATGAAAAACATTGCCGCAAGCAGCCATCATGGATTTCAAATATGAATCCATCACGATCGACACACCATACAGCTTGTATTTATGGCCAGATCATTTTTTAATTTTCTAGGCATGATTGTGATCGCCTGTAGATGGGAGCTATCAAATTTGAACGATTTTCGATGAAAAACATGGCCGCTGGCATCCATCTTGGATTTTACTCTTGGCATGACTAAATTCGTTGGCATACCCTACAGACCACAATCCGATCATCACCAAACTTATAATGGATCATCGGGGTGACCTCCAGATGGGAGCCTCCTATTTTGATTGAAATTGTTGAAAAACATGGCCACCAGCAGGCATCTTGGAATTTACTCTTTGTATGACTAAATCCTTTGGCGCACAATACAGGCCACATCTCTCATTCGATTGTTACAAAACTTCATTTGGATCTTTGGGGTGTTCTCTAGATGGGAGCCTCCTATTTTTACCGAAATTTGTAAAAAAAACATGGCTGCCAGCAGCCATCTTGGATTTCAAATTTAAAGCCATCGGCACATCCCTCAGCCCGCATTTATTGGAGAATTGATTTGAAAATTTACAGGCATGTTTAGAATCGATCATCTCAAGATGGGAGCTATCAAATTTGAAATTTTTTAGATGAAAGATGGCAGCCATCTTTGATTTTACTCTTTGTATGACTATATCCTTTGCCACACACATCATTGCCAAACTTCATATGGATTTTCGGGGTGACCTCTAGTTTACTTTCCTTCTTCTTTATCATTCTATTCATTGCTCAGCAAAAATTAACTCCTTCCCAAGTTGAGCTATGACACTTTCTTCTATTACACACGATTGATCGCTTTTCTATGCTTTTAACATTGTCACCCACGATTACATAATATTGATGACAATGTTTTATCAAAACTTTATGGTAAACATTATAAAAAGTCTTAAGTTTACTTAACAATGGTTTCAACATGCAAGCCTGCAAATAGCGTGTCTGTCATTTGCAGAATGAGGTCCCCAGAGGGTGAATTTAGTGATGCTATCCCGCACAGCGGGCTAGCATAACCATAACAAATTCACCCTCTGGAGACCTCATTCTGCTTTATAGGCTTCATCTTCTGGGAAATATCTATAGTATCAAATTAACATTGTTTTTAGTTACGTTTTCCCTTCTGGGAAGATTCTATTTCCCCTATTTTGCAGAAGGTAAAATCCATAATCGAGGTGCCCAATGGGTGATCACCACCAACTTCAACTGGGGAACTTCAATCTGATCCTAGATCTACCATAGCAGTTGAGGGCCTAAGCAGAATGAGGTCCCCAGAGGGTGAATTTAGTAATGCTAGCCCACTATGCGGGATAGCGTCACTAAATTCACCCTCTGGGGACCTCATTCTGCAAATGACAGACACGCTATTTGCAAGCTTGTCAACATGTGAAATCGCATTATTGTAGAACTATCAATAATGAATATAAGGTTATCTATTTCTTCATGTTCTTCTTACAGTAATGCCATAAATAATCGACTCCTTAACCACAGCAGAATTATGGGTAACTTTTCAGGATTTAGTCGGAAATATGGCTTGTTGCCATTCATCGGAAAGCTCTCACAGAGCTTTCGGCTGAATGGCAACAAGCCATATTTCCGACTAAATCCTGAAAAGTTACCCATAATTCTGCTGTGGTTAAGGAGTCGATTATTTAGGGCATTACTGTAGTTGTGATGTTTTTACTCACTTATTTTTTATACGCCCTTTTGAAAAAAAGGCCGTATTATAGTATTGGTCTGTCCGTCCGGGCGGGCGTCCGTTAACCTGTTGTCCGGATGATAACTTTAGTTAGAGTGAACCAAAATTAGTAAAATTTGGTATGTGGGTTTATTAGCCGAAAAGTAAGTTCAAGTTCGAATTTGGGTTCCGCCCGACAATTTTCACCGGAGTTATGCCCCTTATTTAACGTTTTTTTACTTAGAAAATCCTTGAAATTTGTTGTCCGGATGATAACTTTAGTATAGTTTATCGGAATGAATCCAAATTTGGTATATTACTTTCTCCCACCAAAACACAGGTCAAGTTCGAACTTGGGTTCTGTCCGACCATTTTTGGCAGAGTTATGCCCCTTTTTCGACTCAGAAAATTCAGTTTTTCTTATGTTTTTTGGTTTCCGGATGATAACTCGATTTTGGAATGTTTATACGCAAAACCCGTATTTTTGTGGATTACATATGTCGAAATACAGCTCAAGTCCGAATTTCGTTTTAATCCGATAATTTTTGCGAGAGTTATGGCCCCTTTTTTGACGTAATTTGACTTAGAAAATCCCTGAAATTTGTTGTCCGGATGATAACTTTAGTTAGAGTGAACCGATTTCAATCAAATTTGGTATGTGGGTTTATTAGGAGAAAAGACAGCTCAAGTTCGAATTTGGGTTCCGTCCGCCAATTTTCACCGGAGTTATGCCCCTTATTTGACGTAATTTGACTTAGAAAATCCCTGAAATTTGTTGTCCGCATGATAACTTTACTAGAGCTTATCGGATTCAATGATAATTTGGTATATTACTTTCTCCCACCAAAACACAGGTCAAGTTCAAATTTGAGTTCCGTCCGCCAATTTTTACCAGAGTTATGTCCCTTTTTTACCAGTTTCCGCCGACCCAAGAGAGGGCGTATATTGCACGCCCAGCCTAGCTCTTGTTGACATTTACCCACTGCAAGTTCCCAATGTGTTCCTTTAATTGTCTCTAATCGCATTTAACCAAATTGAATTGAGGGTCTTAAAAAAAGAGTGAACATTGCCAACAATTTATTGTATTTGAAAATCATAATTTAAACCTTTGAGTGCCAGGTCGATTTTTGTATCAACCCATATACCCTGTGCCAATGCATTCTCTTATATATGCGAGTCGACCATAGGTCGCCTCGCATATATAAGAGAATGCATTGGCCTAACAATTTTTTATTTTTTTTTTACAATTTTAATAATTTATTCTTATATTCTTTAACAGACTTATTGTGTAGGTTTAGGGCTGATGATATCGGCCCCTGGCACTCAAAGGGTTAACGGGAATTGGCTTTGAAGATCTTGCACTGCCCTTCTATAAGAGTGATGTAATTCTTCCATCTGTCCAATTTATATAGCCTGGTCATGATAGTGGCCAGATATTCCTACAAGTCTAACGGGCAATTGTACCTAATATTGAAACACAAATTTAAAATTAGGATGACCTATTGTAGGAGCTAGGGTCATACAGAATATGAATCAATCACCAGCGTGTTAGTCATGAACTCGCAATAGACCAATTCAAATTTCCTGTCTTTGTTTCCGGTCGACATTTTAATGGAATAAATGCATTAATGATTTAGCATAGAAAATCTGCATTAACCCTTTTCTTTACTAAATACTCATTGATGTGTAGTTCCCTTAGATAATGTTCAGATAATAAATTCAACAAACGATCATAAGTATTATTATTATCTGAACATTTCTTCTATACTTTTATCTGTATTAATTATCTGTCGTCGGCTTATATTTCCTGAAAACCCCTCCAGATGAATAATAGACATATTCCAATGACCAATGTATACTTATATAATTGAGTGGGAGTATCCATCTAGTATATAAAGGGTTAACCCTTTGAGTGCCACGGGCCGATCTCATCGGCCCTAAACCTACAAAATAAGTTTGTTAAAGAATATAAGAATAAATTATTAAAATTGTAAAAAATTGGAAAAAAAAAAAGGAAAAAAAAAAAGAGAATGCATTGGCACAGGGTATATGGGTTGATATAAAAATCGGACCTGGCACTCAAAGTGTTAAAGATAGTATATCTGATCCCAGCAACACAGATTTTGGCCTAACAATATTTATCTTGAGCTTGTAAGCCAGTGCATTCTCATATATATGCGAGGCTCCCTATGGGAGACTCTAATATATAAGAGAATGCACTGGCACAGGATCTTTAGTGCTGCACCAACGCAGCTCCCATCGTGAAAGGGTTAAGATAATTGCTGACAAGTAGTTCAGTTGTCTGGCAAATATCTCAACCATGAAGGCATATATCTCAACCATGAAGGCATATATCTCAACCATGAAGGCATATATCTCAACCATGAAGGCATATATCTCAACCATGAAGGCATATATCTCAACCATGAAGGCATATATCTCAACCATGAAGGCATATATCTCAACCATGAAGGCATATATCTCAACCATGAAGGCATATATCTCAACCATGAAGGCATATATCTCAACCATATATCTCAACCATGAAGGCATATATCTCAACCATGAAGGCATATATCTCAACCATGAAGGCATATATCTCAACCATGAAGGCATATATCTCAACCATGAAGGCATATATCTCAACCATGAAGGCATATATCTCAACCATGAAGGCATATATCTCAACCATATATCTCAACCATGAAGGCATATATCTCAACCATGAAGGCATATATCTCAACCATGAAGTCATATATCTCAACCATGAAGGCATATATCTCAACCATGAAGGCATATATCTCAACCATGAAGGCATATATCTCAACCATGAAGGCATATATCTCAACCATGAAGGCATATATCTCAACCATGAAGGCATATATCTCAACCATGAAGTCATATATCTCAACCATGAAGGCATATATCTCAACCATGAAGGCATATATCTCAACCATGAAGTCATATATCTCAACCATGATGGCATATATCTCAACCATGAAGTCATATATCTCAACCATGATGGCATATATCTCAACCATGAAGTCATATATCTCAACCATGAAGTCATATATCTCAACCATGAAGGCATATATCTCAACCATGAAGGCATATATCTCAACCATGAAGGCATATATCTCAACCATGAAGGCATATATCTCAACCATGAAGGCATATATCTCAACCATGAAGGCATATATCTCAACCATGAAGTCATATATCTCAACCATGAAGGCATATATCTCAACCATGAAGGCATATATCTCAACCATGAAGTCATATATCTCAACCATGATGGCATATATCTCAACCATGAAGTCATATATCTCAACCATGATGGCATATATCTCAACCATGAAGTCATATATCTCAACCATGAAGTCATATATCTCAACCATGAAGGCATATATCTCAACCATGAAGGCATATATCTCAACCATGAAGGCATATATCTCAACAATGAAGGCATATATCTCAACCATGAAGGCATATATCTAAACCATGAAGGCATATATCTCAACCATGAAGGCATATATCTCAACCATGAAGGCATATATCTCAACCATGAAGGCATATATCTCAACCATGAAGGCATATATCTCAACCATGAAGCCCATATCTCAACCATGAAGGCATATATCTCAACCATGAAGGCATATATCTCAACCATGAAGGCATATATCTCAACCATGAAGGCATATATCTCAACCATGAAGGCATATATCTCAACCATGAAGGGTATTGGAATTGAATGAAATTTGGTATGATCGAGGGTTCGTCATTGGGAGGGCTTTCAAAAAATGACCATATGGCTTTATTTGCATTCTCAGTTATCTTTCTTGATTTAAATAGAAATAATTGTTTTTGTCTGTCAGCCTGAGTATTTCAGCCTGAATCATGGATCTGATTGTAAAATGAATGAGTGCTTTAAAAAAAGGCCCAATGATTTTATTTAAGAAATGACTTGCAGATCGATTGTGGTCAATGGTTTTTGACGGGCAGAGTAATTAAACAAAGTGAGTGAATCCCATAGGGATTCACACAAACTTTGTTTAATTACTCTGCCGGTCAAAACTATTGACCCCAATCGATCTGCAAGTCATTTCTTAGGATCATATACCAGTACATTTTAATAGAAAATTAATAATTTAAACAACTTTTCACAACAATTGTAAGTAACATATATTGTTCAAATACCATCACAGTCTACCAATAACAACACTCTGTAAGCATCGTGCACACAATCGATCCAAGCCTTGAAATAATGTGTCTGTCATTTGCAGAATGAGGTTCCCAGAGGGTGAATTTAGTGATGCTACCCCGCATAGTGGGCTAGCATCACCAAACTCACCCTCTGGGAACCTCATTCTGCTGAGGTGTAAGCAGAATGAGGTCCCCAGAGGGTGAATTTGGTGATGCTAGCCTGCTATGCGGGGTAGCATCACTAAATTCACCCTCTGGGGACCTCATTCTTCAAATGACAGACACACTATTTCAAGGCTTGGATCGATCGGCTTGAAGTGACATATGTGTTCATCGCTTTTTATGAAGTGTCGACTTCAGTTATTGCCTGATGAACGTCTGAAAAGTTTGTGCAACCGTATTGCAAATTTGTTCTGATTCTTAATCGGTAGCTGATATCGTGAATGCAGAGGGTTATCATTATTTGCCTTTACCGTTCATTCATATCCTTATCTTTGTTTATCTGAAAATAATGTATTTTGTCAGCCCGCCTGAATTTTCCGGCCATGGGTATAGGATCTCAATGAAATTTGGTATGGACGTTCACCAGTACAAGGGCTTTTAACCCTTTCCGTGCCAAGTCCGATTTTTGTTTCAACCCATATTTCCTTGATCATTTTTCAAATTGATTGATTATAATAATGTGATACATTGATGGAAAGAGCTCTAAGAGCTCTTTCCATCAATGTATCACATTATTATAATCAATAAATTTGAAAAATGATCAAGGAAATATGGGTTGATACAAAAATCGGACTTGGCACTGAAAGGGTTAATAAAGTGTTGGTGATGTTTGGATATTCCCTTTCAGAGTTGTTCTTCTTTGTTTTTTATTATATCCCCCATAGAGAAGTTTGGGGGGGGGGTATCAGCTTGTCCATCTAGCCATCCGTCTGTTTGTCCGTCCGTGAACACAATTCTGTCCGAGCTTGTATTTCTATATTTTTCAGTAATTTTTTGGAATGAAATTTGGTATGTTGGTTTTATACTAGCACAAAATACAGGCCAAGTTCGAATTTGGGTTTCGCCAATTTTCACCTGAGTTATGGCTTTTTTTCTTTCTTTTTTTTCTGAATTTGTACTCAATTTTCGTTTCTTGATGATAACTTAGTAAGTCTGAATGGAATGAAATTTGATATGTTAGTTTACTAGCCCAAACTATAGGTCAACTTCGAATTTGGGTTCTGCCCGCCAATTTTTACCGGAGTTATGGCCCTTTGTTGAAATTACCAGGGGCATATTTTGCCACACCATAATGATGCTCTTCTTTGAAACTTGGCACAGATATTTAGTACTAGTGATGTTTGTATGTTTGTGACTTCAACATGTATACTGTTGTCTGTTGTCGTGTAGTGAGATTCCGTCAGGTTTCAGATGCTGCCAAATGCAAATTGTGACACATTACCCATACAAGTTACCTTCATCTCCGGTATTAACACTAAGAGTCAAAGACTATTCATTGTTATTTCTGTTTCTGTTTTTTTGTAATGATACAATTATAAAATATCAGTTCATTAGTCTGATAAACGTTTAAAGACCCAATGAGTCAATGACCCACCATTGTTGGAAATATGTCTAACACGTTATCCTGCCAGGGTGCATGGTGTCATGTTCCCAGCCTGGAAATTATATTGAACATCTGCTTGTTGCGGCTGGTTTATTTTACAAATTCCAGGCCTGGAACATGACACCATTTACCCTTGTAGGACTGGGTAGGAAACAGAATAATTATACCGTTCAAATAACAATCTTACCCTCAAGCCTTGAAATAGTGTCTGTCATTTGCAGAATGAGGTCCCCAGAGGGTGAATTTATTGATGCTAGCATCACCAAATTCACCCTCTGGGAACCTCATTCTGCTGAGGTGTAAGCAGAATGAGGTCCCCAGAGGGTGAATTTTGTGATGCTAGCCCGCTATGCGGGGTAGCATCACTAAATTCACCCTCTGGGAACCTCATTCTGCAAATGACAGACACACTATTTCAAGGCTTTCTTACCCTCCAGAATGTTGGCTCGAAAAGCAATGCGCAATGTGCAAAAAATTTAATGGCCTAATATACACAACAAAATCGTCTCTAAAAGTTTATATTTAAAGTATGTACTGGGTTATTGCAGTGCCACCTTCTTATATGTGACAAGCAATGCTGAAAACATTGTTTGCACCCTTGTTTTGATGTAGTAAACTTAACTTTCCCTGAACGCTTAGCTAAAAGGGTGATTCATTCACATATAAGTGACCGGTCCAGGCAAGGGTACTGGACCGAACCAGACTGGACCGCCTATTCAGTGGACCGGACCAGCTAGGTCCGCATCAATATTTAGTACCATTGGAACCTGTGCACCTACGATTATGATGTATGTCCCAACTTTAAGAAATTTTTCACAGCATGCATCATTTAGTCCGAGCTTGTATTCCTTGGTTTTTCTGTTGTTTTTTTTTAGAAAAATAAATATGTTATTAAATATGACTACACTTAATATAGTCCAATTACACTGCAGGGGGTATCCTTAGTCTCATTGGGACATATATTCCCAGTTCTAGTTTATTTTAATATGGGTTCCTTCCTGCCAATGTTTCAATTTGCCACCATGGGGATATTCCCGCACCCGTGGTGCAACCTCGAGCTCTGGTATTCAATCTGCTACAGTAATGTCCTAAATAATCAACTCTTAAACCACGGCAGAATTATGGGAAATTTTTCAGGATTTAGTCAGAAATATGGCTTGCTGCCATTCATCTCGGTGAGAGCTTTCCGATGAATGGCAACAAGCCATATTTCCGATTAAATCCTGAAAAATTTCCCATAATTCTGCTGTGGTTAACCCTTTACCCAACAAACCGGCCAAAACCGGCCAAATAAAGCTTCAACAGCCTAAATTATCTTGGGTCTGTCTCAATAAAACCATACAAATATGGATATCATTGGAACCGGCTCCTTGACCACATTGTGATTGTTACAGTTATGCCCTGTGCCAATGCATTCTCTTATATATGCGAGTCGACCATAGGTCGCCTCGCATATATAAGAGAATGCATTGGCCTAAAAAAAATAAAAAAATAACACTTTTTACCATTTTTATGTTTACCCATACCATAGTGTCGTTGCCCGGATTGACCACTCGTCGTTCGTCCGTCTGTCTGTCTGTCTGTCTGTCCGTCTGTCTGTCTGTCTGTCTGTCCGTAGACACTTTACGAGTAATGCGATAACTCAAACATTTTCTATCCAATCGAAACCAAATTTTGTATATGGGTTTCTCAGCCCAAAATACAGATCGAGTTCGAATTTGGGTTTGATCCGAGATTTTGTTACAGAGTTATGGCCCTTTTTCAACTTATAATTCACGCATTCTGCCATAACTCAAACATTTTTTATCTGATTGGAACCAAATTTGGTATGTGAGTTTCACAGCCAAAAATACAGATCGAGTTCGAATATGGGTTTGACCCAATTAATTTTAAAGGAGTTATGACCCTTTTTGAGATTTTTTTTTTTTTTAAATCGATTGTTCTTAGATTTAGATCCTTAGTAAATTTAGCATATACAAATATTCAATTTTGTTTGAACTTTAATATAAACAATAAAAAAAAAATTTAAATAATAAAAAAAAAATTGACACTTTCATTTATTTTAGTTTTATACGATTAATTAGGTGTGATATCCTGTTTTGAAAATATGAAGATTTTATTGCAATAGTTTCATGTAATATAATGATATCAATAAATTACCATGTGATCATCCAACATCCAGATTATATGAGAGGACATTTTATAGATGTTGTCATTCCAAGTGAAATCTGTTATGAAATGAGTGATGACATATGATACAGAGCTATGGTGGGTCAAGATAAACAACACTGGTGGCTGGCTGTTTGTTTATTCTAACTGTCAAATTGATTAATGGCAGCATAAGACTGGTGTTTCTCCTATTCTTGAAATTTCACTACATGGTGAGATAAGGCCCCCCCCCCCCCCCACCTATATAAGTGTCTTCTAAATTCCATTAATTTGCTTCAAAAATAATTAACCCTTTCCAAGGTTTCCATAGACACATGCTATAATGTACATGGACTCTTCCTCATATCTCTTAATATCTATTGGGTATCTTTGCACACTATTCACTTCTATCAATTTTGGTATTGACTGATTAATTGATTTTTGAAAAATATATTAACCCTTCAGACATTAATTAATTAAAACAACAGCTGATAGCCAATATGATTTATATATGCAATGGGAAACAGGCAGATAAATATACATGACTATTGTAAGTGATGACTTGTTTTGAAAATCAATATGGTAGATGTTAGTATTTCCAGGAACCTTATTTTCCCATTTGTTCACATTTTCATGGTTGATTGAATTTTAGGGGCCACAGAGCACTTAAAAGATTAACATTGAAGGTTGGGCTTTTAGTGTCCAAGCTACTTGTAAAACATTGTAATGTGTGAAACCATTCAAATGAGGGCTAACTTACTTTCTTTTATATGAACGATTTAGTGGTCATAGGGGCCAGCATTCCCATCATATTACGTCTGTATAACATTATATAGATAATACTTTTGAATTGTATAAACTACATATATTTTTGAAAACCATACACCCCTGTTATGAAACACTTAATCTTATTTAATACACAGGTCAGATCTGATCTTATATCTGTCCATGTTTGATAAACAAATAACTGGGGAATATGGGGGAAGGGGGGGTAATTAAAGTACCATTTAAATATGAGATGGAATCCCCTACATGTATGTCGTTCTAAACAGTCTGGCTTGTCAACAAATTATAATTTCTCTTTAGAAGTGAATAATAAATTTTGAATATCTGGCATGTCAAAAGTGGCAAAGATAGGTATTTATCACTTTTGCTTCCAATGAGTTAACTTAAACTCCTAAACATGTCCTCCGAAATCACTAAACCATTGGATCTCACAGTGAGAGGTCCTTGTGTGAATAGGGACAGAGTTATGAGATTTAAAACTACATGTACTCCTCCCCAACCCAAATACTTTAACCCTTTCTTAAGACAAATTATTTGAACTTTTGATTTCAAGTTGGGTACTGATATATGGATTAATTCCCGTGATCATATCTTTGACAAATTATCAGTTATGGCTAGTCGCTATCGCCAAGGTATGGGTTAAACTTCTGCCGATCGTGATCGGCCTCTCGTTTCTTACATTCTTTAACAATTTTATAATTTTTAATGTGTTAAGCCAATGCATTCTCTTATATATGCGAGGCGACCTATGGTCGACTCGCATATATAAGAGAATGCATTGGCACAGGGCCCTTCTGTTGGGTAAAGGGTTAAAGGGTCATATACTTCAGGCATTACTGTATACCTATACATGCCTATATTACCCGCCTCTTCCGATTATCAGGAACGAGAGAACACTTTCATACATTGTGTGTAATATTGAATGATATTGAGCTGACAAGATTTCCCTGCAGTGAACTCACTTATTATGAGTTAGAAGCAGGTTCTCATGCTGATAAACACGATAATTATCTTGTGCTGTACTCGTTTCATACCTCAGAAATTATTAGGTAATGAGACATGCATTTCGGAATTAAAGGCGAGCACACTATATGAGATTACACATCAATATGTTTTGAGCAGTGAACTCATGTCTCATTAAAAAAGTCAATCACGCTATTATTCCTTCCCAGTGAAAATGGTGCGGTTGCACTTACATTTATCTGTAATTACACCAGTTGAACCGTGTCATTGGTGTGGAGCGGTTCAACCTTAAAAGTTGCCGCATCCAGAGGCACTAGGATCTGCAAATGGGAATAACCCTTAACCCTTTCAGTGCCAAGTCCGATTTTTGTATCAACCCATATTTCCTTGATCATTTTTCAAATTTATTGATTATAATAATGTGATTCATTGATGGAAAGATCTCTTAGGCCTAAAAAAAAAAAATACATTTGTTTCCGATAACGAGCTGAAAAAAATTAGGGTAGGTAGGTAGGCTTAACTTTTTTTTTATTGTTAACTTTTTTTTTTCAGTATCTTTAAAAATAACTGTATAATACTTGTCAATGACCCAAACTATGCACTTCTTAGGCCCAATCAGGTTAACCCAGATGACAGAGGAACTAGAAACTCCAATTCAATCTTACATATGCTTCAATATTTACATATATACTAGTCTATATACTATTAAATATAGTCTTTGATAATCCTAATATTTCCCATATGGTCTGGCGACAACTGGAGTCAGTCCAGCACCACTGCACTGTCACATTCATGTATTGGAGTGACCGTCTTGTACCGAGCTCTTAATGATGGCTTCACAACCCCACCTTCTCCTCCGCATGTGAGGATCTAGGTATTTTTTGGGGACACCTGTTTTTGGGCAATGATATGACAAAGGCATAACCTGAAGGCCTGAGCGGAGGAAGGTTTGGGAGGGGTGACCCCCTGCTGATGTTGGGGGTTCTCTCCCCGGAAATGTTTTGAAAATCCATTGCATTTGGAGCAGGGCACTTTGAGTCAGTATTTTGAATTTTACTGAGAGGTCAATTTGATCAAGTTTCTCAAGCATAACTTGGGAATTTTTTAGATATGTATGGATTGGAAATGCTTATAAGTTATTGTCAGATATCTTTTGGTTCAATGGATTATGCTTATCCTGCTTGAAATGAGACTTACCATTATCACTCTAATTCATATAATAGGCTATTTTATAAAATTCAAGTGAGACACATACTAATATACTACATGTAGTACAGTAACAATATATATTAAGTTAGTAATTACTATTTATAGTACTAATCTCTATGTTAATTTTTCATTTGGTATTATGAGATCCCACCTGATAACCAGGTTGATTCGATCAAATTGTTAATGTTCCTGTACTGTATTTGATTGAAATACTGAAGTCTGAAGGCTGAATCATAACAAACCTGAACTGAAACTATTTGAAGTTTTCACAGATGAAAGCTAGATAAAGCCAAACATACTTTACAGTATGATTCCAACTGTTAAACTTAAATCTTTTTGTAAACTTAATTTTTTTATGTCAATATATATAAATGTTTTGCATCTTGTTATGATATGAATTGAGACCTAAATTTAAAAAAAAAAATTGAAATTTTTGGGTTTTTTTTGCAATGGCAATAAAAAGTTTAGGGTCGGGGGTTTAACATAGGGTCGGTCGGGTTAGCGGAAACAAACGTCTTTTTTTTTAGGCCTTAGAGCTCTTTCCATCAATGTATCAAATTATTATAATCAATAAATTTGAAAAATGATTATGGAAATATGGGTTGATACAAAAATCGGACTTGGCACTGAAGGGTTAAGATGTTATACTCAGTTCTTCCCAGGGAGAAGATGCAATCCCACGTGCATGAGTCTGTACCTGCCATGTATAATACTGAATGACACTGCCTTAAAGTGATGTGAAACACTCCGGTAGGGTGATAAAATAGAAATGCAAGATAATCTTTCTCAAAGTAGTTATTTTTACAAATTTTAAATCCAAACTCACAACACACACCGCCATTATTAGCTCAACTTACTTTGTAAGTATGAGCTATTGCCATAGTTTGGCATCCGTCGTCCGTGTGTCTGTGTCTGTCAACAATTTCCTTTCGCGCGGGCTACAGGTCGTACCTTTGGTCCGATGTTTATGAAATTTGTGATGAATGTTGCCATTGACATGTAGATGGGAACGAGTGATTTTGGGGTCGTTCGGCCAAAAAACATGGCCGCCAGCAGCCATCTTGGATTTTACTCTTTGCATGACTAAATCCTTTGGCGCGGGCTACAGGTTGTAGCTTTGGTCGGAACTTCATGAAATTTGTCATGGATGTTAACAATAGCATGTAGATGGGAACGAGTCATTTTGGTGTCGTCCGGCCGAAAAACATGGCCGCCAGCATCAATCTTCGATTTTACTCTTTGCATGACTAAATCATTTGGCGCAGGCTACAGGTCGTACCTTTGGTCCGATGTTTATGAAATTTGTGATGAATGTTGCCATTGACATGTAGATGGGAACGAGTGATTTTGGGGTCGTTCGGCCAAAAAACATGGCTGCCAGCAGCCATTTTGGATTTTACTCTTTGCATGACTAAATCCTTTGGTGCGGGCTACAGGTCGTAGCTTTGGTCGGAACTTCATGAAATTTGTCATGGATGTTAACAATGACATGTAGATAGGAACGAGTCTTTTTGGGGTCGTTTGGTCGAAAAACATGGCCGCTGGCGTTAAACCATTAAATTGTTCCCCTACCTAAGTTGAGCTACAGTGTCATTGACACTTTCATTATATATTAGTTAAATTCAGTGACTCTTGATGGCAAAATCGTTACTTTATCGCCAATAGTTGCATCCCGAATTGAGAAGTAAATATTTACAATTGCGCATAGTTCAGATGATGTTTTATATGGAGTGGTATGGTCGATTTTCTTTAGATTTTCAGCGATGTAGTAGAATGCTACAATCTGCCAGTTGTCATACTGCCTGAATACTAACTGTGCAGTTTAACACACCCAAACAAGTCCATAATATATCTTTAATAATAATTATTGATGGATATACGTTTAAAATTACCACATTTGACTTTTGCCAGATATGACGGCTTCAGGCTCTCAGATTATATCAACTCTCAAGCTTTGAATTGTGTGTCTGTCATTTGTAGAATGTGGTCCCCACAGGTTGAATTTTTTTACTCTATCCTGCGAGTTGGACTATCATCAACAAATTCGTCCTCTGGTAACCTCATTCTTCTTAGGCCTCAACTGCTATGGGAGACCTTAGGATCAGATTGAAGTTCCCCAGTTGAGGTAGAGTTATAAAGTTTTGACAATTTTTGTTGGTCACCTATTGTCAGCACATCAAATAATTTATAACCCTATCATAACCCTATCAGTACAATTTTTTTTTCTCGTAAATGACCTCTCTGAGCTTAGCCTTAATTTTTCTGGCAGTTTGCTCTTGATTAGCAAATGGCACTGCGACATTCCGAGAAAATGTGGGTACTGTCAGGGAATAGTCATCGTTTCAAACTGGACAATGATCAAGCAAACACCTTTGCATTTGCAAACTTGGAAATTTTACCTCTTTAACCAAACACCTTTGCATTTGCAAACTTGGGTATTTTACTTCTTTAACCCTTGCATGACTGGAGCTTCCTGGAATTTTGCGAAAACCCCTGTGCCAATGCATTCTCTTATATATGTGAGTTTCCCCATAGGGAGCCTCGCATATATAAGAGAATACATTGGCTTAACAATATTTACCTTGTAAGCCAGTACATTATCTTATAACATGTATATGCAAGGCTCCCTATGGGAGACATGCATATATAAGAGAAGCACTGGCACAGGTTATTTAATGCCTCACCAGCACAGCTTCCAACATGAAGGGTCAATGCTTACCAGTAGGGGACACTCACTTGGTGCAATTTACAGAACAACATTTTATTTTCTACCGTTCTCAGGCGTTTTGGTCCAGAAACAACATCGCTGTCTACGGCCGTTTATACATGGGATGAATGGGTTAATATAAAGTGGAATCCAGCCGTCAACAATAGCATTTATTTGCAGCATAACATAAAGTATACACAGGAGTATTCCCAGCAGAAGCTGGAGTACTTTAAACAGACATCGCTCATTTGAACCTAAAAATGATTCATGTGTAAATTTGTAGTATAAATATCGTTATACAGATTGCTAATGTTTACAATTGAGATTTATGAGCTGGTTTCAATTACAGCACAGAAGTGACACCAATACTCTTTATTTCAACCATATTAAGTATATATACTGACAAGCCTGCAAATGTAGTGTGTCTGTATTTGCAGAATGAGGTCCCCAGAGGGTGAATTTTGTGATGCAATCCCACCTCATCTTTGGGAAGTACAGTAATGCCCTAAGTAATCGACTCTTTAACCACAGCAGAATTATGGGTAACTTTTCAGGATTTAGTCGGAAATATGGCTTGTTGCCATTCATCGGAAAGCTCTCGGGGAGAGCTTTCCGATGAATGACAACAAGCCATATTTCCGACTAAATCTTTCCGATGAATGGCAACAAGCCATATTTCCGACTAAATCCTGAAAAGTTACCCATAATTCTGCTGTAGTTAAAGAGTCGATTACTTAGGGCATTACTGTATCTATAGTCTCAAATTAACATTGTTTTTTGGTTAGTCTTTCCCTACTGCATGGGATGTTTCTACATCCCCTAATTTGCGGAAGATAAAATGCATTATCGAGGTGACTGCTAGTCCGATGTGCTGGATAGCGTCACAAAACTCAACCTCTCGGGACCTCATTCTGCAAATTACAAACACAATATTTGCAGGCTTGTATCCTGGACATTAACGTTATTTATTGTTTCATGCTGTAAAAAAGTCGGCTCTCGATTTATTTTAGTGGTTGGTCAACAATTTCCTTTGGCAACCCTACTGGCCACATCCTTCATCCGATCGTCACCAAAACATATGGATCTTTAGTACGACTAGACGGGAGCCATGAAATGTTTCTGAAAAACATTAAAAAACATGGCCGCCAGCAACCATCTTGGATTTCACATTTGAATACTTTAGCACACTCTGCAGCCCACATCTATTGGAGAAATGTTTAGGATCCACTCTAGATGGGAGCTATTGAATTTTAATGATTTTCAATGAAAAACATGGCCACTCGCAGCCATTTGTGATTTTGCTCTTTGCTTGACTAAATCATTTGGCACACCCTACAGGCCACATACCTCACCAGATTGTCACTAAACTTGAAATGGATCTTCAGGTAAACCTCTAAATGAGAGCTAATGAATTTTAATGATTTTCGATGAAAAGATGGCCATCAATGATTTAACATTTTAAACCATCAGCACATCCTACAGCTCACATTTATTGGATAAATTCCTTATTGTCATATAATTGTGTTTTTTTTTTACCTATTTTAATCCCCGAATGTCCCAAGAGCGATAAATAAATAATACTTTTATCATGAGGCTCTGAAAATTAAGTAGGCCTGTACCGATATAAGATTTTAATCTAATGCAGACATATATAGTTCTATATTATAATTTAGATCAGTACGCCAGACGACGTTTATCAAGAATCGATGTCATTGTCACTTTAATATCAAGGCTAAATGTCTTGTCGAGATAAATTAATAGCAAGACTGCTTATGAATATGCAACATTATCCTTTTAACCCTTTACCCAACAACAAAACGGCAAAAAACGCCCAAATAAAGCTTCAACAGCCTAAAATATCTTCGGTCTGTCTCAATAACACCATACAAATATGGATATCATTGGAACCGGTTCATTGACCACATTGTGATGGATACAGTTATGCCCTGTGCCAATGCATTCTCTTATATATGCGAGTCGACCATAGGTCGCCTCGCATATATAAGAGAATGCATTGGCCTAAAAACATATTTATAATATTTTTCTACATTCATCTGCATTCATTCAATTTTATCATTTTTAATATGTGTTAAGCCAATGCATTCTCTTATATATGCGAGGCGACCTATGGTCGACTCGCATATATAAGAGAATGCATTGGCACAGGGCCGTTCTGTTGGGTAAAGGGTTAATGTGTTATATGTCTGACCTTTTACTGCATCCATATTAGGACTAATACAGCATGGTAATCAAATTACATCAACGCCGGGGTAGTAAAGTTCTCTCTCTCAATTACGCTATACAAGTTAAAAGCCCACTTAACATTTGAGACCTGGATACGCTATTATGGTACAGTTTTAATCATGAATTGTTTCATAGTATATGGAAATATAAGAAAATCGTTCTCACATTGAAGTTAAAGGTGGATTATCTCTTTGTAAACATGTGCTATATAGTTACTGGGGTATAAAATATTAGATATGAATCGAAGACCCCTGTCCGGCAATGCTTCTATCGTATATAATATTGATTATATTTCAAATTATTTCTGGTCTAAAAACATGTGGTTGTTTAGCTAACGAACAATAGTGGTTACTGTTAACAGAGACCAGAAATTTTATTGTGTAATTTTGTCACAAATAAACGTTAATTAGACTCATTATCGCTTATAATTATGTAATAAAAGAATACAAACAATCAATATGGACATTTGACGTTCGGAACGTAGCTATAGGAGCAGCTTAATGCGCTCTATCGCTATATCGTATCACCTGAATGGTATGTTCTAAAATAGACAACTAAAGTGTCCCAATTAATCATCTCATTTCATAATAAAATATTCAAAATAAAATCAATATTAATTGATAGAAGCCTTTCCGGACAGGGGTCTTCAATTCATATTTATTATTTTATACCTGCGCAACTAATTCAAATTTGTTATTTAAAAAGATAAGCCATCTTTAAATCTCTTTATAACCCAGAATTATTTGCGCTTGAAACAATAAAGAACATTTTATGGTGACATTAAAGAGCGCTTGTCTCACTTCTGTGTCAAAAGCTGAAAATATCTTTCCCCTTTCATGACAGGAACTGCGCTGCTGCAGCATTAACCCTTTCATGGCAGTGGTTGCACTGGTGCAGCATTAAAGATCTTGTGCCAATGCATTCTCTTATATATATGCAAGTCTTCCATAGGGAGCCTCATATATATATATATATATTTTGGAAGATCTGTGTGTGTGTGTGTGTGTGTGTGTCTGTAATCGATGGACTCGAAAACGGCCGACCCGATTTCGATGAAACTTGGTATGTGGGTGTATTTTCGGCCGGGGAGTGACATAGGCGTATTAATTTGCCCGTGCGACGTGACCTTGACCTTGAAATCGGGTCATTTCAAGGTCAAACGCCCGAATATCACGGGATTTCGATGAAACTTGGTATGTGGGGTACTTTCGTATGGGGAGTCTCATACGCATATTCATTTGCCGGTGTAACGTGATCTTGACCTTGAAATCGGGTCAATTCAAGGTCAAATCGCCAATTTTGATTGGATTTTGACGAAATTTTATACATAGGGTTACTTTTGTCCACTGAGTGTTTTGGACGGGTCGAGTCGAGACCCCGACCTGACCTTGACCTTCAAAATGATCAATTCAAGGTCAAATCGGGTAAAACCGGATGGATTTCGACGGGCACGTTTGTCGGGTACTTTTGTCCGGGCAGTGTTTTGGACTGGTCAAATCGTGACCCCACTTGACCTTGACCTTCAAAGTGGACAACTCAAGGTCAAAGCCCGGACGAAGTCGGGTCACCTTCTAGTATATATATATATATATATATATATATATATATATATATATATATATAAGAGAATGCACTGGATTACAAGGTCAAGTAAATATTTTTAGGTCCATGTTCTCTCTTATATATGTGAGGATCCCTATGAGAGACTCGCATATATAAGAGAATGCACTGGCACAGGGTCTTAAATGCTGCACCAGCACAGCTCCCATCATGAAACGGTTAAACCGAAATGATTTCACTAAAATAATCTTTACATTCATAAAAAAAGATACCCTTGTATTTATTAATAGTTAATAAGTAGTTGCGCACTGGTGTCTGTTTGGATAACAATTTTTCAGAAGTAACAATGCTTTCTTAACAAAACAATGATGAGCTGCTATTACGACATCACATCTTTTATCATTTGACAATAATGTATTGCTCTGCATATGCAATATAAATTAACATCATGCCAAACAATAGGCAAATTAATTCACATTTATGCTGATACAAATGTATAACCTATGGGAGCCTCACATATATAAGATAATACATTACTAGTAACCCAACAATATTTACCTTGACCTAAATGTAATCAATTGGATTCTCTTATATTTGCAAGGCTTCCTTGGGAGATTCACATATATAAGAGAATGCACTGGCACATGATCTTTAATGCTGCACCAGCGCAGCTTTCATCAAGAAAGGGTTAACTTATAAGCTGAAAATCCTTACAAATGATTCAATGGGAATGCATAGCATGTTTCCCAGTCTATCTAATTATATTAGCCAGGTTTAGACGCACATACGTGAATTTTAAACTTGTGACATGTGTTAACCCTTTACCCAACAAACCGGCCAAAAACGCCCAAATAAAGCTGCAACAGCCTAAATTATCTTGGGTCTGTCTCAATAAAACCATACAAATATGGATATCATTGGAACCGGCTCATTGACCACATTGTGATGGTTACAGTTATGCCCTGTGCCAATGCATTCTCTTATATATGCGAGTCGACCATAGGTCGCCTCGCATATATAAGAGAATGCATTGGCCTAAAAAAAATCTTTTTTTAACACTTTTTACAATTTTTTCTTACATTCTTTAACAATTTTATAATTTTTAATGTGTTAAGCCAATGCATTCTCTTATATATGCGAGGCGACCTATGGTCGACTCGCATATATAAGAGAATGCATTGGCACAGGGCCGTTCTGTTGGGTAAAGGGTTAATATGGTATTGTTATAGAGATGCACTTGGTGGAAAAAGTCATGTGATTCAAGTATGTTTATCGATATCGGTCCGATATGTACGAAAACATGTAAACAGTAGATGGTGGTGAAGACAAGCTGTGACCAGCAATGCCCTTAATAGGCTTCAATCAAAATAAGCTCTAACTGCTGAGCCATATCCCATTGTCATACTACCAGCATTTATGTACAGTAATGCCCTAAATAATTGACTCCTTAACGACAGCAGAATTATGGGTACTTTTTCAGGATTTAGTCGGAAATATGGCTTGTTGCCATTCATCGAAAGCTCTCAATGAGAGCTTTGCGATGAATGGCAACAAGCCATATTTTCGACTAAATCCAGCTGCTAAATCCTGAAAAATTACCCATAATTCTGCTGTGGTTAAGGAGTCAATTATTTAGGGCATTACTGTAGCCTTGGTTACTTCTTCGGTTATTAGAAGATTTGATTATTCCTCTTTGCTACAAGTTGCTACATGGTGGGCACAAAACTTCTAAACGGTTTGACCATGTATGTGTAGGCGGAATGGTCACATGAGTCAGGTGACTTCCGTTGGCAACGTTAAAGACATGTTACATGTTACACTTACGTGTAACTAAACCTGACTATTGTCTGAACATCAGAGCAATGAGGAATAGACCATTCCAATGTACACTTTTAGAACTGAGCGGGATAATGAGTTCGTCTGTTAACCTTTTCATCACCGGAGCTTCCTGAAATTTTGTGAAACCCTGTGCCAATGCATTCTCTTATATATTCGAGTCTCCCATAGGGAGCATCACATGTATAAGAGAATACATTGGTGTTTGCCTACAATATTTACCTTGTCCTTGTAAGCCAGTGCATTCTCTTATATATGTGAAGCTCCCTATGGAGACTCATATTTAAGAGAATGCACTGGTACAGGATCTTTATTACTTCACCAGCGCAGCTCCCATCATGAACCCCCATGAAAGGGTTAAAGATGCCCCATCTGATTTGTCACCATAAAAATACTAATTGTACATTTTCTATTGCAGAAAGTAATTAGAAAATACCCATGAGTCCATTTATAAATAGGTTTAGATGAATCAATATTGACTTTCAAAAGAGGAACAAAAATTAAAAAAAATTTATTTTTCTTGAGAGAGCAAGTCAATTGATAAATAATTAAAAGTGCATTGTCTATTATAGAGTTTTTGACGTATTATTTACGGATGATTTTGTGGATTTTCGTTATGTCTCTGTAATAGGGATAATGGGCATTGCAAGTACATGTACAGTGATGTCCTAAATAATCAGCCCCTAAACCACAGCATAATTATGGGAATTTTTTTCAGGATTTACTCGGAAATATGGCTTGCTGCCATTCATCGGAAAGCTCCCATAATTCTGCTGTGGTTTAGGGGTCGATTATTTAGGACATTACTGTACATGTATTAGTCATTTGTATTTTGCCTGATAATTGGACAACTGCCTTAGGAAATTCTCACCAAGCCTGAGTTTAGTGTGCCTGTCATTTGCAGAATGAGGTCCCCGCATAGCTGGCTAGCATCACTAAATTCACCCTCTGGGGACCTCATGCATTCTGCTTAGACCTCATCTTCTCTGGAAAGTTTCTTTATTACATGTATCAAATTTCTATAGAAACTTCACATAGATTATATTTCTTTTTTAGTTTAGTTTCTCTATATCCCCATATTGGCAGACGACACATTGCATAATTGAGGTTCCCAGTGGGTGTACATCACAATATTCACCATTTGGGAAATTCAATCTGAGTCTGTTGCCCAAGGCAGATGAGGCCATGTAGAATGAATGTCCCCAGAGGGTGAATTGAGTGATGCTAGCCCAATATGTGGGGTAGTGTCACTAAATTCACCTTCTTGGGACCTCATTCTGCAAATGACAGGCACGCTATAATCAGACTTGATTCTCACTAAACTTGGTTTCAGATATCAGACAGGGCATCATTATTATATATATATATAAAGGGGTCAAAGGTGAATCATGATAGTACAGGTGTCTCCTTCATCGACACTAATCCAGTTGAGTTGTGACTGTACATAGTATTCTTTCCTGGAAATTTTTTCTTTGGACTCCACTTACACTGCAGTAGTCTAAAGGCTGTCCGTCGAAATGACTTGTTAACTGCACAATACAATATAAAGTTGAACGAGAAGTTTACCGCTTGCATGAAGTTTGTGATCCAGTACACTATTCCTTTGACATGCTGATGATTAGCGTCAGTATCCATTTCAATGTTACTGATTACAAACTTGGCAATTTCCGATGGCATAACAAACACAAGAAACATGAAAACAACGGCAATAAGTGTGGCAGTGACACTGCTGACGGCTGAGTCGGTCTTGGAGCTAGTCTGTTTATGTTTACTAACGTTGATCATTTCTGAACTAGAACACGGGGAGTATTTATTGGTGTTATTCCCAGGTGGTTGCAGTAGTTTTTTCTCACTTTTATACGCCGGTGCCATGGAGCGTCGCAATTTTCGCGATTTATGTATACTCTGAATGAGGCAGGCGTTGAGATAGAACAGAGCCACACAGGGAATTAAATCTGCCATTATTGACCACACTAGCTGTCGATTGTTCGAGTAAACCATATTTGGCATGAAGTCATATTTGGTTATATTCTCGCCGCATGTCTTTTCAATTATACTTTCGTCAAAGAAAACGGCAATACTACACATGGCACAAATAACGTATACTCCTGCTATACACATTCGTGTTCGTCTTAATGATAAAATTTCCATTGCTTTCAATGGGTGGCAGACGGCTATGTAACGTTCACACGCCATGACAACAATAAGCCATGTACTTGTTATAATGAAGCATGTAATGACAGATGGACTGACTCGGCGGAAGTAGAATTCTATAGATGTCTCATAGAATTCTCCTGGAAGAAACGTGTAACTTATGGCTAACAAACAAAACATGAAGTCTGAAACTGATAATGCCATTAATCCGATGTGTGCCGATTTTTCTTTGGACGTCAAGTTTGACGTCATCTTCTGTCGGCTGAGAACTAAGAAGGTCATAAGGTTTCCAAGAACACCGAATCCACATACAGTTCTCACGCCAACATCCATCATTACAAATCTGATATCGCCCTCTACTTGCGCCATATATGACATGTTCATTGGCTGCGATGGAGAGCTTTCATTGGTTGAACACTGCATGCTTCTTGCTTCAAGATGTCTCTGTAAATAAAGACTTCAGGTATAATTACTGATTTTCACTCTGTTCCAACATTTTTCATTCTAATTCAGCTGTACATAAAACTAATAGATGTTGCCAATATGGGGTAATATGCATTAGTTTCCCATTATAAAAAATATTGTTCTCAATATATTTAGTTACAATACTTTTATCTTACCAAATACTTTGACTTTGTACTGTATCATGAACCAGCTGTGTGAAGCACTTTATACTCTTCAGTATCATGTAATACTATTATGTAACATTTATGCACTTGCTGGCATCACTAAATTGTCCCTCTGGGAACATCATTCCTCTTCAGGCTTAAACTACTATGATAGACCTGGATTCAAGTTTCCCAGTTGAAGTTGGTGATGTTCTCCCATTAGTCACCTCGATTATGCATATTATCTTCTGCAAATTAGGGGATATAGAAACTTCCCAGAAGGGAAAAAGTAACTAAAAACAATGTCATTTTAAGACTATAAATTTGATATACTTCCAAGAAAATGAGGCCCAAGCAAAATGAGGTTCCCTGATGGTGAACTTGGTGATGGTAGCCCGCTGTGCAGGATAGAATTACTAAATTCACCAACTGGGGACCTCATTCTGCAAATGACCGACACACTATTTGCCTGTTTGTCGTCCATGGATTTTTCTTAGATTTATTGCCCTTGTAGTTGTATGACTTGGAAAATAACATTAGTTTCCATTTGTGCAATACAGTTAGCATTGTTATTAATCATGTAACAGCAGTTGGATGTGAATATCCTTTGGTTCAGTGATAGACCAATATAAGAGAAAGGATACCCACCTACAACGGGTTTCATAAATTGACTTTCACCAGAGTTACATACCTTCTTGGACTTTAATAATATAGCACAATTCGTTCAAACAAATTAGCATTACCCACTCTCTAAACTGAGCACTTATGTTAGTGTGCGTTTCATTAACAATTTACCAGAAACAACATTGCTTCCGACTGCAACTAATGCGTTCTTTCTAATCGAAACAATGACACTATTACGGTACATAATTATGTCTACAACGGGTTTCATAAATTGACTTTCACCAGAGTTACATACCTTCTTGGACTTATATAGCACAATTCGTTCAAACAAATTAGCATTAACCACTCTCTAAACTGAGCACTTGTTAGTGTGCGTTTCATTAACAATTTACCAGAAACAACATTGCTTCCGACTGCAACTAATGCGTTCTTTCTAATCGAAACAATGACAATATTACGGTACATAATTATGTCTAAAAAAGACCACCTCTTCAACGCACTGGGCTGCATGCTAAACAATCTCTAATCTGTATGACAACTTATTATGTAAAACGAAAAGTTATTTTGTCCCTTGTGCTAAATTCCATACAATGTGGTTAAGTGCGAAAACTGTTTACCATTGATTTTCATTTATGTTGGTCGCTAATCGTTGAAATCATTGTCATCTGCGATCACTGTTCAGATAAATCAAGGGACCTCGTGCATGAAATAATGGACTAGTGGATGCATTGCAGAACAATAGTGGTGTACCCTGGTCTATTTGGGGTCATTATGTCGTGCAATAAAAATCCTTTGGTCACAAACGTTTGCACAATATTGAAATGTGGCTTGATTGGTGTGTTGTTCGTGCATATTTGGAAGACGTTTTCCTGCAAAGTATTGAGGGTCATATATTTCAGTTTCAATATTTCAACACCACAAATTCTGAAAAATAAAACAGCTGTCAGATGCTTGTAGCCATTTATATATGACCATGGGTATATGCTAGAAATTCACAAGGAAACCACACTCCACTTTATATAATATTGGATCGATAAGCATTGCCCTGTGTATTTTGATGTTGCGTTTTTTGACGATCGGTCATCCGTATAACTTCTACAACACAAATATCACCTTATTTGGCTACACGACGTTACCGTGTGATCGCCACGGATGCGTTTTCATTTAGAGTATGGTCCATATAGCCACCGGTGCAGTGTATTCTCGGAAGTGCACCCACTCCTTGAACCAAGCGAAACTTACAAGTTTGCGTAATTCAATGGGGCTTTGATTTTCCACAACTGTTCCCTGACAGGCTACTAGAGGGTAGCCTATTCTTAATGGATCAGTATAGTCTTGTGGCCACTAGCCATGCAGGAGGGATGAAAAAGATGGTTCGGCCCAGTATGAGAATTTTTTTTTTATCTGAAAATTACAAAATCCTAACATCTAGTGGTTTTGAACGCCAGGCAAATTCACACCATGATTTGTGTTTCTTGAATTAATTAGCAATTTTTGACTGGACACTGGGAAGTGTCCAGGACACAGGGGTCGCATGATGTTTCGGCATGGTCTGAGAACATTTTGAAATCTGAACATGAAATTTGGACAATCCTAGCATCCAGAGTGGCCTCCAGCTTTCTAATTCGGGGAAATTTCCAACCTGAAACCCACCCTAAGGTTGGAAATTTGCCAACTGATGGCCATTTCAGTCCAAAAGTTTTCAAATGAAAGGAAAATGTGCAAATGTTTGTCTAAAAACAACATTCGCCACTAATAAATTGTTGGAAAATCAAACTACGAGAACAATTTCAACCTAGTTGTGGTGTGACTACAGTTTGGGGTGGGGGGGTAAGACCCCCCACATATTGGCCCATAACCAACCCTGTCACCACGTCCATGCTTGGCAACCCAAACCAAGAGCGCAGTTGAGAAACGCCGAAAAAACCCTTAAACCGTCGTGTGATTTCCTCCCGCTCCTGTTGCTGCAAATTCTAGTATAAAAAGTGAGTCTATTTCAGACATTCAGACAGAGTTCAAATATAAAATCTGACCAGACAAGACATAGAGACTGCTAATCCCATTACCAATCTAACAACACCAGTCGAACATGAACGCCCTTCAAAAGTATAACACCGGGCACCAGGTTACGGCCAACCACAGGTACACACACCATGGATAAATACACGATCAAAAGCACAGCGTTTTTTTATCTGGTTATATCTGGCATTATATACCCATGGTTATATATAAACAGGCTACGATCATCTGACCGCTAATGTGCAAAATCCAAAATGAAGAGAGCACCTTTTCCGCCATTGGCCAATTTTAATGAATTGTATGGGCGCACGTCATTGGGAGGGGAACATTTTCAGCATAGATTTAAACCCAAAAATAGGTTCAAATTATTCAGATTTTGCAACCAATATTTAGCATGAAATTTGATTTTAAAAGCCATAATTGGTGGCTTAATTGCAGCAACATACATTGTATAGAACATTCAAAGGCCGATGTGTAAACAAGAGGCGATATAGATATAGATAGGCATAATTTTTTTTTTTTTACTTGCATCCAAAATAATCAACCAGATTAAACAAGCATTTGCATCATTACCATGCATTAAGCCTAAATAGGCATATCGTTTCATGACGATTTACACAATCCTTCGCGCGGTCCTACCCTTTAACATCATGCCAGGGTCGTTCTATATGCCTTGCATGTTCTCATATTATGAGTTGAAGTAACAGCCATTGTACTTATTACCTCATCATTTCCTACTCATAAACAATATTTGGCATCAGAAGGTTATTACTATACATTTATTGCAATGTGTTTCGAGGTTGACCTGAGGATTTATTAACTTCCAAGGGTTGATAATTCCTCATGTCAACCTCGAAACAATGCAATAAGTGTTTTATTATATGATCTGCCAACGTTACGAAGCCCATTAGGCCAGAAATACCTTACTGCATGACTCGTGTACATGTATATATGTACATGGATCCATCAAATGCACAACAGTGTGATTCAAGAAGTCAAATTTAATAAACATGATTACATTTCCTATTAATAACTCATGATGTCGCGTGATCTTGTTATTAACTCGTCTGTCCTATTTATAGGACAATCCAGTAGATATCATGATTTATCAACTCATTTTCCGTATCATTTAGTATGGGACTTTGAGTTACTTAGAATGTTTGTGATCATATAATAATCTTTCTTAAAAGTGCAGATGACACAAAATATCTTGACCAAGGACTGAACACAAACCATCAGTACTCACAATAATCTATATTAAGATTACTGAGCCATATGTTCCCGTTTATAGAATATCTTTGGTTGTGTCTTATATTGACAGAATGCAGGTCAATAATGGTATACAATCAGCTTGTTCATACACGACAAATGTCTTCTACTTCAGCTTATATGATAACAAAAAACAATAACTCACACCTAAGGTATAACTTCACTTCCGATAACAACAAAACAGATATAATGATCGCGCCATCTCTGATCTTATCTTCATGTCAATTATTTCATAAAATGATTCGCACAGTCGGCCAAGTCCATTAGAAATGTACTTAACCCTTTACCCAACAGAAGGGCCCTGTGCCAATGCATTCTCTTATATATGCGAGTCGACCATAGGTCGCCTCGCATATATAAGAGAATGCATTGGCTTAATGCATTAAAAATTATAAAATTGTTAAAGAATGTAATAAAAAATGGTAAAAAGTGTCAAAAAAAGTTTTTTTTTAGGCCAATGCATTCTCTTATATATGCGAGGCGACCTATGGTCGACTCGCATATATAAGAGAATGCATTGGCACAGGGCATAACTGTAACTATCACAATGTGGTCAAGGAGCCGGTTCCAATGATATCCATATTTGTATGGTTCTATTGAGACAGACCGAAGATATTTTAGGCTGTTGAAGCTCTATTTGGCCGGTTTGTTGGGTAAAGGGTTAAATGAATTACACACATGACCTTGTCGTAAAGAAAATGAGTAATAAATATTTTTTTTAATCAGAACCAAAATTAAAAACAAGCGCATCACTTTAACAAATGCAATCATTATTCACATAATGGTTCACAAGGGAGATTACAAATTTGAATACATTGTGTATATCACCACTTTTATGGTCCATAATTCACAAATGCACCTGAACCAATTACTAAAATTCTAATGCTAATCACTCATAAAAAACTATATTTTACAAATCTGATACACAATTCTAGGTTACACTGATTGAAAACTCCTAACATGTAGACGATAAACAAAAATATTCTTCCCTAGCACCAGCACCAGCTAGGGGTGACAGACTTTACTACCGGTGAAAACATTATCGATTTCAAACATAAACAAACCGATACAAACTTGCTTTTTGTCTACAGATCTAATGTTAATCTGCTCAAATAAATCACAAATCACATTTGAATCAAAGTCGCCAATTTCTTCAAATGTGACCCGCCATATCAAATCCAGTCGGAAGTCGCGATTTTTTTTACCCTGTGCCAATGCATTCTCTTATATATGCGAGTCGACCATAGGTCGCCTCGCATATATAAGAGAATGCATTGGCCTAACAATTTTTTACAATTTTAATAATTTAATGTTCTTGTATTCTTTAACAATTTTATAATTTCACCCATACAGAGCCCCAGACAAACATGAGCAGACAACACTCTTCTATGTGCTTCTATATATGTGTGGGGCTCCCTGCAGGGTAAAGGATGTTTTTTTATTTTATGTCCTAAAAATTGTAAGAAACATTTATTTAAAAAACATGATAAAATATTGTTAAGCCAATGCATTCTCTTATATATCGCATATATAAGAGAATGCATTGGCACAGGGTAAAAAAATCCCGACTTCTGACTGGATTTGATATGGGGGGTCACAAATATTTAATCAAAAATTTCAAACTATTTTTGCTTTGAAAATGAACTGAATGATCTGTAGGCGATCAGGCCCTTAGTATTCTGATCTTTGATTGGCTAGCAGGCACGACACTAGATCATGCCATGAATCTCTACTTTAGCTATGCCTGTAGAGATCATATATTCCACAAGTTCAAAACCTAGCAACTTTTTGATGTCTGACACACTCTGAAAGGGAACTTTATAGGAGTTGAACAAACAAGACTGAGAATATATTTCTTTGTTAATACTTGTTCATCTATATGTCATATTAGGGGGTGGTCCCAGCTAAAGATTGCGAATATCGCAACAAAAGTGAATTAATTACCCAGGTGAAATTCCATAAATGTAAGCGACGCAAAGCCAAATCGCTCACAAATCCTTCACCTACAGTGAAGTACATTATTAATGTTTTGTACTTGTGGAATATGATCTCTATGGGCGTATTATTAATGTTTTGTACTTGTGGAATATGATCTCTATGGGCGTAGCTAAAGCAGAGATTCATGGCATGATGATCTAGCACAGCATACCCATTTCGTCTACTATTTCGTTAGATAGATCTAACAGTTATTAGTGATTAAACTAGATCAAATATATTTCAAATGATGCTATGTGTGTCCTGTTGGAACATTTGGTTTTTATTTATTTAGGGAGGAGTACAGTAATGTCCTAAATAATCAAATCCTTAACCACAGCAGAATTATGGGTAACTTTTCAGCATTTAGCAAAGAGCTGAGGGCTTTCCAATGAATGGCAACAAACCATATTTCCGACTAAATCCTGAAAAGTTATCTATAATTCTTTGGTTAAGGAGTCGAATATTTAAATCACGACCTATTATATATTTTTTAGAACTGAATGGGAGAATTTATTCGGTACTGTTGTTCTACGCAAAATGAATCAAGTATGTCGCTCCAAATTTTGTTCAGGACCATGTCCTTGATCAACGCTTATAATCAAGCCTTGAAATAGTGTGTCTGTCATATGCAGAATGAGGTTCCCAGAGGGTGAATTTAGTGACGCTATCCCGCATAGCGGGCTAGCATCACCAAATTCACCCTCTAGGAACTTCATTCTGCTGAGGTGTAAGCAGTATGAGGTCCCCAGAGGGTGAATTTGGTGATGCTAGCCCGCTATGCGGGGTAGCATCACTAAATTCACCCTCTGGGGACCTCATTCTGCAAATGACAGACACACTATTTCAAGGCTTGCTTATAATCATGCTTGTTTTGAATTAACTTTTGGAACAAAATAATCACTGGCATTTAACCCTTCCAAGACTGGAGCTTTTTTGTGAAAACCCTGTGCCAATGCATTCTCTTATATATGTGAGTCTCCCATAGCATATATAAGAGAATACATTGGCCTAACAATATTTACCTTGAACTTGTAAGCCAGTGCATTCCCTTATATATGCCAGGCTCCCTGTGGGAGACTCAAATGTATAAGAGAATGCACTGGAACAGGGTCTTTAATGCTGCACCAGTGCAGCTCCCATCATGAAAGTATTAAGACCTCTGACACGAGGTTACCTAATTGAGGTCCGCTGTCTAGCTGTATAATTTGTTCATTTAATTTAGGATATGCCCCTTTAAAGACGGTGTATATGTTAAATTGTATATTTTCATTGGGTTTTCGTTCATATTTACACTCATACAAGCGTTCGCACTGTGGAACTGGAATGCAGATTGTCGGTTGGTTGAAATCGCATCATGTGACATTGTGTGCGATCCCCAACTTGTTTCCATATTGTATGAATGCAACTTGCAATGTGCTATCGGAAATTCGTTGAACATGGGCCCCAAAAACTCATATCAATCTGCTGGTGGAGTGTAAATAAGAGGAATTTATTTTTATTTTCACTTTCCACACAAAATTTCGGACCAACTTGCATCCATACTCCATGAAACACAATCAAATCAACATCCTTTTCTTAAGAAGATCATTCCAATGTTTTCTTGATAAATGAATGTATCACATGAAGCTCCTATTATATCATTAAAAAAGCCATTACATATTTCCTTATATCTCACTAATGATGAATAGGCGCGGGATACTTGGCATCGCACCAATAAATTACAGCATTAATACTTTTTCGAAAAGGCGCGCATGAGACCTACACCAGACATTGCAAAATGATTGCTTTGTTCATTAAAGTTAAATTCTTGTCCAACTCCTTTGCACTAACGAAAATAGGCACAAAAACAAAGAGGCAAATTGGGGGAATATATTTTTCGTTACCAGTCAGAGCGTCAGTACTTTTGTACATACTGTTGTGAAGCATCTCAGCCAATGCCGTGCATGTAGTTTTTTTCAGTGATATAAAAGATTTTCAACTCATTATGTGGGATATAAGATTTTATGAAACTCATTTACGACTGGTTGTGTATCAAATTTATCAAACTCGTTTCATAAAATTTTATATCCCAACATAACTCATTGGAGATACTCTATATGGCAGAAATCATTGAGCAGCAATAGTGTTATTACTCAACTGGGAAACTTAGCAGAATAAACTTTTGGTAAAAACTCATCACTTTGAGATGACGGAACCTAATAAACTGATGTTCTCATTAGCCTTATGCCCCTTTATAAATGGTGAATGTGTTAAATTACATATTTTCATTGGGTTAGTTCATATGGCTATTTTGGAAGAATTTTTTAGTACAAAGTCATCACTGGCATTTGATGCATTGGATACGAGTAGTCCGCTGTCTAGCCGAAGGATTTGCTCATTTAATTCATAGGTCTGATTGAGTGCTAACAACTCGTGAATAATAAATGACAAGCAGACTTTAGCATGCGACAAATCCCTAAACTGCAATTTACTGATTGTAAAGGTCGCAGTTTGTCAAATAGGCAGCTGATTATCTGACGATTGCACTCGCAAAACAATCCAATAATTCCTGGGGGTTCAATAACGCTCAAATGACATCCCAGTATAAAAACACCTGATTAGATATTGTCCACGCTTTATTGCGATTCTTCGTGTTCATAATTCTCCGAAGGCATAACAGTTGAAAGATCAAATTGAAAATCATAGAAGTGTGTGATGAATTTCCAATTAAATTTGTTTTTTTTAAATATTTGCATAACTCAGTCTAGAAGTGATCGAGATTTTCCGTGGACACGTGCCTATGCCATTATTTAAATGTTTGCAAGATGTATGTTAACCCTTTCTATACTAAATTGATTCACCCACTCAGTTATAAAAATATACATTGGAATGGTCTATTATTTATTTGGAGGGATGTTAAAGGTACTCAATCCGATAAAACTCTTCCCAATTACTATTTCAATGGCTTCGGGGGTCAAAAATATTTGATTCGAGTCGAGGAAGTCACCCATCAAAGCTCAGATTTGTTAGATATCGATTTTAGAAATCTATTATTTTTCATTATCGGGAATTCTTTCTGGCCCAGAACGCAGTCAAAATTGCGTTATTATTACCACTTTATTTTAGAGTTATCCATCCTTGTCTGTTTGAATAGAGTTTTGGTGTACACATCTCGAGCAGGATACGAAATTGACGGCAATTATTAGTACTCATCTCGAGAATATAACAAATTTCTAAAATCAATATCTAATAACTCTGAGCTTTGTTTGATGGGTTCCTTGACTCGAATCAAATATTTTTTACCCCCAAAGCTAAAGAAATGGTAATATAGGACCCTCTGATCGGATTGTTGTTGTTGGAATCTGTTGAGATGGAGACCCTCTGTTCGGATTGAGTACCTTTAAGTAGACCATGAGCTACAATATGTCCCCCTTTGTGCATTTTTGCCGACTATGTTTTTCCGATAGACTGATGTATTTCACACATTTTTCTGCTTGTTAGCCACTCTGGCCTTGGTGTTTTTTCATTTTATAGCGATTTTCAACAAACTACTGTGATTTTTTGCGATAAAATCCTTATTGGGAGTAGGGGGAGTATTTCTCTCGTACTAATTAATACTATATGTATCTTTTCAAACTCAGTTACATTTGAACGGTATATAATAACTGTCTGCCTTGATAGCGTTATGTGGGCACCTGACTCGATATTTTTCATAAAGTGACACCGACAATATGATTTTTAAATTATTAGCTCAACTTTACTTCTAAAGTTTGAGCTATTGCCATGGCTTGGTGTCCATCGTCCGTTTGTGCCAGTGTGGAGATGTCCTTCAACAATTTCCGTTAGCATGGGCTACATGTCGTACCTTTCGTTGGATCATTATGAAATTTGTCATGGCTTTTGACATTGACATGTAGATGGGAACGAGTCATTTTTGGTTCATTCGGCCAAAAACATGGCCACCGTCAGCCATTTTGGATTTCAAGATGCAATCCATTAGCACGGGCCACAGGCTGTACTGTTTGTCTGATCATTATGAAATTTGTCAATGTAAACGAGTCATTTTGGGGTCATTTGGCCAAAAAAAATGGCTACTGGCAGCCATTTTGGATTTTACCTTTGGTCAGATTGTTATGAAATTTGTCATGGCTGTTGACATTGACATGTAGATGGGAAAGAGCCATTTTGGGGCCATTCGGCAAAAAAACATGGCCATCAGTGGCCATCTTGGATTTCAAAATTCAATCCATTAGCATGGGCTACAGGCCAGAGTGTTCGTCTGATCATAATGAAATTTGTTGTGGATGTTAATATTGACATGTAGATGGGAACTAGTCATTTTGGGGTCAATCGGCCATAAAACATGGGAGAGCTTTTCGATGAATGGCAACGAGCCATATTTCCGACTAAATCCTGAAAAGTTATCCATAATTATGCTGTGGTTAAGAAGTCGATTACTTGTAGAGCATTACTGTATACATTGAATACTATCATGTCTGATGTACTTTGGTTAATTTGTACTATTGTAACCAAGACATTACCGGAACCAGAAATATCGGATTTTACTCTTACAAGAAAATTGGCAAAAAATAACCATTTTTTCCTGAATAATTGATATTCTTTGGAGGGAAATCTTTAGTTAATAAGTTCAACAAATTGAAATTACTATCGGAACATTTCCTGTGGGAACTACTGAGTTGAGTGTGCCTGTCATTTGCAGAATGAGGTCCCCCAAGGTTGAATTTAGTGACACTCTCCCGCATAGCAGGCGAGCATCACCAAATTCACACAATGGGGACCTCATTCTGCATGGCCTCATCTGCTATGGGAGACATAGACTCAGTTTGAAGTTCCCAAATGGTGAATATTGTGATGTACACCCATTGGGAACCTCGATTATGCAATGTGTCATCTGCCAATTTGGGGATGTAGAGAAACTAAACCAAAAAAGAAATAGAATCTATGTGAAGAAGTTTCTATAGAAATTTGATAATAAAGAAACTTTCCAGAGAAGATGAGTCCTAAGCAGAATGAGGTCCCCCAAAGGGTGAATTTGGTAATGCTAGGCCACTGTCCAGGATAGCGTCACACTCTGGGGGACCTCATTCTGCAAATGACAGGAACCTTATTCTCAGGCTTGTATTGAGGAACAGATATTAACAAAGAAATATAATACCAACGCTATTTTTTCGATGTTATAAGGTTCCTAGTCAGAACTTTAAAAAGTTCCCAGGTTTTTAACTATTGGGAAATTATCTGTACGGGTTTAGCCAGAGTAGAGATTCATGGCATGATCTGATTTATACAAAAAGATTGCCATTAAGATATTTATTGAGTGGGGGGGATGATGCCATTTTGATTATGGAGATTTTCAGACCTGACCCTTTTGTGCCACTGGGATTAATGATAATTCCAAAGAGATCTGTCTATATGTTAATCAGTACTGACCCGCACAGACAAGATATAGGTCGCCCATCATATCATCCACTCGAGATATAGTTGTTATTTATGATAAAGAGAGTCCTCAGAGAGACCTCAGATATCAGGTAAATGCCTACCGGGTTCAATCTGGAGAAAATTTAGAAAATTAAGAAATCGTTATTCACCCGACACTATGGAAATTTCCAATTTTTTCTTATTTGTTTTTCTTCTAATTTGTTTGTTTTTTGTCTTGGAAAAGTTGTGAAAAATCCATGGATTTTCTTCTTCAGTCAGATGTACGAAACCTGGTGTAAGATACTATATTTTCCGTAAACATGGCAGTTTGGAAAAAAAATGCAGACGGCCGACCCGGCTTAATATATTCCTCTGGCATTGCCTTCATTTTTATACGCCCATTTTGAAAAAACATGTTATGGCACTTTGTTGAAATTACCACAGGTGTATTTTGCCAAGCCCTGGCGATGCTCTTTTTGGTTATAATTTTCAGAATAAATTGAATATTATGTCCAGTTGGGAAACAGCTGGACTGGTAACTGTATGCTCACCAGCAATTCCAATGGTTTCTTTCTGTATTACTGTTCACTGGAATAGCACCTCATTTGTAGTATTGCATTGACCACTGAAAATATACAGATTGAACTTTGTTAATAATGAGGCTAAGGAAATAATACAGGCGATTTAATATAATAGTGGCATTAACCCTTTACCCAACAGAAGGGCCCTGTGCCAATGCATTCTCTTATATATGCGAGTCGACCATAGGTCGCCTCGCATATATAAGAGAATGCATTGGCTTAACACATTAAAAATTATAAAATTGTTAAAGAATGTAAGAAAAAATGGTAAAAAGTGTTAAAAAAAGATTTTTTTTAGGCCAATGCATTCTCTTATATATGCGAGGCGACCTATGGTCGACTCGCATATATAAGAGAATGCATTGGCACAGGGCATAACTGTAACCATCACAATGTGGTCAATGAGCCGGTTCCAATGATATCCATATTTGTATGGTTTTATTGAGACATACCCAAGATAATTTAGGCTGTTGCAGCTTTATTTGGCCGGTTTTGGCCGGTTTGTTGGGTAAAGGGTTATGCCTGTCAGTTTTTCAGTGAAAAGGGTAGTTATCCATAACATTTTGGTTACGTCGCTTCGCCCCATTTGACCGCATTGTATAGCGAGCCAAAATCTGGATCAGATGGCATCTAAATTATGTTATTATTAGAGCAAAATAAGAAACAAAGTGCGATTTTATTCAGATGAATTAAATAAACAGATAATTCATATCAATTTATATTAACCCTTTCAGTGCCAAGTCCGATTTTTGTATCAACCCATATTTCCTTGATCATTTTTCAAATTTATTGATTATAATAATGTGATACATTGATGGAAAGAGCTCTTAGAGCTCTTTCCACGCTTGTGTTTCGTCTTCGACAAAGGGTCGCGCATGCACATTATTATAATCAATAAATTTGAAAAATGATCAAGGAAATATGGGTTGATACAAAAATCGGACTTGGCACTGAAAGGGTTAAGGAATTAGTCACAAGAATAGAATTAGTTTGAGTTTGTCAATTGAGGCGATTATTTTGTCAAGGTGGGAGAAAATGATATACAGCCACCTGGTTGCTGTGTGAACGACAAAAAACTTTTGGATAAAGCACCAATTCCATGTTGGGGCTCCGCAAAAATAAAATTAACTCCAGTTTTTGAAGGCACATACAGTAATGCCCGAAGTATATGACCCTTTAACCACAGCAGAATTTTGGGAAATTTTTCCCATAATTATGCTGTGGTTTAGGGGTGAATTATTTAGGACATTACTGTAACTTGAAAAATGGTTAACTAATTTGGGAAAGGTTTATTGTTCTGTAATCATGCAGATAAGTATTATCTACAAAATGGACATGAAAATGAATTTTTGATATACATCCCTGAAAATCCATAAATTGATGATTTATCCCCAATTTAATTCACAAAATTTCACCAATTTACCTTTTATTGATTCTTGTTGATTTTTAGTATTTTGTTTATAAAAGGTTGGACAATATATATCTCTGTGGTTTAACATCAATATTCAGCTATACTCTTGACACTTTATAAATCTGGTAAGATCATATACGCTTGATCGTTTAGTGATAACAATAGAGTGTTTAGACTATACCTGGACAAAACTTGAAACGACTCGGCATTGAACCAATGCGATATCTGTATCCCCGTTTAGATGATTCGGTTTCAACAATGATGTTTCCATGGAAGTCTCTGATTTAAAGATACTTAACCCTTTACCCAACAGAAGGGCCCTGTGCCAATGCATTCTCTTATATATGCGAGTCGACCATAGGTCGCCTTGCATATATATGAGAATGCACTGGCTTAACACATTCAAAATTATAAAATTGTTAAAGAATGTAAGAAAAAATGGTAAAAATGTGTTAAAAAAAGATTTTTTTTAGGCCAATGCATTCTCTTATATATGCGAGGCGACCTATGGTCGACTCGCATATATAAGAGAATGCATTGGCACAGGGCATAACTGTAACTATCACAATGTGGTCAATGAGCCGGTTCCAATGATATCCATATTTGTATGGTTTTATTGAGACAGACCCAAGATAATTTAGGCTGTTGAAGCTTCATTTGGGCGTTTCTGGGCGTTCTGTTGGGTAAAGGGTTAAAGACATATTATGGACTTGTTTGGGTGCATGAAACTAATCAGTTAATAGGCAGGCGCTTATGCCAATTGGAGGAATGTAGCATTCTACTAACATTGTTAAAAATTTCAAGCAAATGGACTGTACCACTCCATAGAAAAGATCATCCGAACTACGATCAATTTTAAATATTTACATCTCGATTCAGGATGCAACTATTGGAGATAAACTAACAAAAACTATTTTGGCACCGAGAGTCAATGCATTTAATTAACATATAAGAATGATGGCGTGTGTTAATTGTCAATTTAGATATAATATTTGTAAAAATAACTGCTTTGAGCAAGATTATTCTCTAGTTCTGTTTGATCGCCCTACCGGAGTATTTCACATCACTTTAACCCTTTCAGTACCAAGTCAGATTTTTGTATCTACCCATATTTCCTTGATCATTTTTCAAATTCAAAGTCATCATAGCAAATGTGGATTGTGTAGATACTAAAACTAAGTGTACGTGCTTACTCTGAATTGCCGACTAAGGGACGTGACTAGAGGGTCTTTGTTGTGGTGCCCTAACTTTGAATTTCAACTTCAGCTCTTAGAGCTCTAAGTTCCATCAATGTATCACATTATTATAATCAATAAATTTGAAAAATGATCAAGGAAATATGGGTTGATACAAAAATCGGACTTGGCACTGAAAGGGTTAAAGTTGAAACACAAGTGTGTCAAAACAATAGTTTGAAATTCAAAGTTAGGGCACCACAACAATTCAGAGTAAGCACGTACACTTAGTTTTAGTATCTACACAATTCACATTTGCTATGATGAATATCCGATTGTGCATTGAGACAATCGGTAATCGGTCCAAAAAGCTTTCACCTTATCAGCTCTGAGTACATCACTTATCAAATCAGTTATCTTCTCTCCTGAGATTTCTGATGTTCCGATGTCGCCTTTCACTATTAACTTATGCATGCATCATCCACCAATTCGAACCCTGCGACTGATACATAAATACCCGCTGATGAGTATCAAATTGAGAACTGAATATTTACTGATATACATTTATAGCTATCCCCAGTTTACCTCATTTAATCCTGTGTGGTCACTGGATGAGTATTATGACACAACCTTGGGACTATTATATATAGAATATGTAACTAGTGTCATCGCTTAAACTGTTTATGTCCGTGAGTGGGGTTTGAGCATCTATTTGGCGAGGCTCTGCCAATAGTTTAAGCGACAACATTAGCTACATTTTTTATTTGTCTATCACACAAAACTTGCCTTTTGTGAGTTAAATCAGTCATTTTACTCAGTTTTACATTCTTTACTTCGATGACGCCCTTACATTTATTAGGTCAAGCAAACTATTTAGCATTCATGACGTGAAGAAACTGTAGTGCAGCTTAGAGTGAAATAGTTTGTTGGTTTTTTTTAATAGTTATTCTAAGCTGGCCTTGTTAATAATGGTTTATAGATGTTTTAGAGCGAAAACACATATCCGTCGCCTGTATTTAGGTCTCTTCTTGTGTCATGATGTGACCATAGCTGTTGATAGTGGCATTAAACCCCAATTAACTATACTAACAGCATTTATACGAACATGGCTCGTTCAAACCCCAAAATTTACATAATTTGACAAGAGATATTTCAAAACATACCAACGAAGAAGATTTCTGAACAAATTTGTTGATATTGTGCTGAAAATATGTGTTTTGTTTCTTATATTTTTCAATAAATTTAATATCGTTTCATTAGTGCCGGTTCAATTTTTTTTAATTGCAACTGTAGACCATGGGAAGAAATCTAGAACTGCATGTCGTCGCCCTGAAACGTTTATAGTAATTTGTATGAATAAAAAAGGAAGTTTTAAAATAGTTTCATGTTAATATGCTTGTGAGAGGGCAATATATAGATGAACTATATGCATGTCGATCATACATGTATCGGCAAATAGTAAATAATACAACCATTGAAGAAATAACCAGAAAACACTCTACCGATCAAACCAAAATTCCAGCATGAGTATACATTTACAAATAAATCAATTGGAAAAAATAATGTTCACGTACTGGGGATGGGGGTTTGGGGAGAGTCACTAAAAGTAAGTGCTTAAGCACTGAGGCATTGGAACAGTAGGGACTAATGATATGTAAATTAGATTAGTGCTAGATAACTAACCTTAGTGCTCGAGCACTGCATGAGCTTAGTGCTCAAGCATTAAGCTCATAAATATTTCCCCCAAATAGAGGACTGACGGAGCACTAAGATAATGCTTGAGCACTAAGAAGCACTAAGCTTAGCACTAACTTTCCCTATTGGACATTCTCACCTAATGATTATTGTTAGTGATTTCTTAGTGATTTTCCTCCAGCATTCAAGCACTAAGGAAACACTAAGATATCATTAAAATTTCAGTAAGGGTCGGTATCTGCTTGTGTTCAGGAGAGACATATTAATAAATGTACATGGATTAGGACACACAAACACAGCGTGATGACTTACACATTGCCAAGCATTTGGTTGTATGTGGATTGAAGAATTTTGTCCTGAACTGTTGAACCTCATTCTGCTGAGGTGTAAGCAGAATGAGGTTCCCAGAGGGTGAATTTGGTGATGCTAGCCCGCTATGCGGGGTAGCATCACAAAATTCACCCTCTGGGGACCTCATTCTGCAAATGACAGGCACGCTATTTCAAGGCTTGTGAATGTAATTCCTAAAAATTCTTGATACAGATCCTACATTATTTACAATCATGACCGGTATGCTATATACACTGTATGCAAGATTGTCTTGTCAGATCAAGACTAGCGTATTGACGACCAGCAGAAATATTTCTAAATCTTCTGATGAGTAGTTACTTGATTCTCATTAATTTATTTTAAAGCCCGGACCTTTTGTTTTACCATGCCCTTCTATCATCCGAATGGGCACTTTATACTACAAGTCGACATTCATAATCTAGAACGTTCATGTTTCCCAATTAATGCACAATGAATTCCCACAGAGACCTTGCTCTAACAGAGAAATAGTCTGTTTCTACAGCCACCCACAAAAACAAACATTTGCATAGTGCGTATGAACCCCACATAATTCATTTTCTTACCAGTAGGCATGCTGCTCATTTGCATACCGGGGGGGAGGTAACTATCATATTCAAACATACATGTAACATATCAGCATGCGAGACTTCATTAATTGAGTTACTGTTCTTTTGGGCGCAAGGATATGAATGCATTGTTGGAGTCAAAGAAAAACATTCTTATTTGTCTCATTTATCGAGATTTAATGGAAATGTTAATCAGTATGAAAGTAGTTCATCCTCAATGATCATTGATCAGTAGTTCCCTTAGGAAATGTTCAGATAATAATTAAGTTCAACAAACGACCAATCTGAAAATTTCCTTTAACCCTTTACCCAACAAAACGGCCAAAAACGCCCAAATAAAGCTTCAACAGCCTAAAATACCCTGTGCCAATGCATTCTCTTATATATGTGAGTCGACCATAGGTCGCCTCGCATATATAAGAGAATGCATTGGCCTAACAATTTTTTATCATTTTTTTTAAATAAATATTTCTTACAATATTTAGGACATAAAATAAAAAACATCCATTACCCTGCAGGTAATATAGAAGCATATAGAAGAGTGTCGTCTGCTCATGTTTGTCTGGGGCTCTGTATGGGTGAAATTATAAAATTGTTAAAGAATACAAGAAAAAATTATTAAAATTGTAAAAAATTGTTAGGCCAATGCATTCTCTTATATATGCGAGGCGACCTATGGTCGACTCGCATATATAAGAGAATGCATTGGCACAGGGTAAAAAAAAATCCCGACTGTTGGGTAAAGGGTTAATGAATAATGAATCCTTCTGTACTTCTATTATATTTTTTGTCTGTCTATCGGTTACTTTTATTACCTGAACATCCCTCAAGATGAACAATAGACCATTCCAATGTATACTTTTATAAGTGAATGGGAGAATCCATTTAGTATAGAAAAGGTTAAAAGAATCGATCAACCCTACAAATGAACTGATCAACCCTACAAATGAACTGATCAACCCTACAAATGAACTGATCAACCCTACAAATGAACTGATCAACCCTACAAATGAACTGATCAACCCTACAAATGAACTTCAAGAATGGACCATTTCAATGTATATTTTCTAAGAGATTAATTGGAGAATCCGCTTATTAACCCTTTCATGACGGGAGCTGCGCTGGTGCAACATTAAAGATCCTGTGTCAGTGCATTCTCTTATATGTGCAAGTCTCTCTCATAGGGAGCCTCGCATATATAAGAGAATGCACTGGCTTACAAGGTCAAGGTAAATTTTGTTAGGCCAATGTATTCTCTTTTATATGTGAGGCTCCATTTTGGGAGACTCGCATATATAAGAGAATGCATTGGCATAGGGTTTTCACAAAATTTCAGGAAGCTCCAGTCATGGAAGAGTTAATCAAAGTGTAAATGGTCAGTTTCATTGATCTAAACAGATCTATTGGTTTACACGATATAAGATGTTTTCACTTCAGATTGGTCATTTAGTATGCAGCAACATTGATTACAATAATTGATTCCACGATATTTACGCTCAAGACATATAAAGGTCAATATGCGCTAAATGTGCAAGAAATCTTGAGTCTGTCAGATCAAGACTAAATTAAATGCTAGCTTTATTGATAAAAAGAAGAATTATTTCTAAATCTTAGAATGAGTAGTTACTTGATTCCCATGGATTCATTTGAAGGAATGATTAGCTAATTAGGTCCTTAACTATTTCTATACTTTATGGATTCTCCCATTCAGTTATAACATTATACATTGGTATATGGTCTATTTCTCATCTGAATGGGTTTTCAGGAAAAATATGCAGATGACAGATAATACATTAAGTGCCGAAGGAGTCCTATTTATTGGACGGAATTGTTCAGATAAAAAGTTCAACAAACAACCAATGGTCATACATTTGTTGAACTTATTATCTGAACATTTTCTAAGGGAACTACTCGTCAATGAGTATTTAGTATAGAAAGGGTTAACGAAAGCTAGATTATATTTTTATGGGGGATTAATTGAGGTGGGACATCATCATAGCTAGCCGCAGTGACGCGTACCATATTGTGTATTGTGACAATTAAATGATGGTTGGGTTTGGACTCCCTATTTTATGTTTCTGGCTAACTCCCTGTAACCATAATGTCACTATACCCTATATTATAATCTTTTAAAGTACAGTAATGCTCTAATTAATCGACTTCTTAACCCCAGCAGAATTATGGGTAACTTTTCAGGATTTAGTCGGAAATGTGGCTTGTTGCCATTCATCGGAAAGCTCTCGGCAACAAGCCATATTTCCGACTAAATCCTGAAAAGTTACCCATAATTCTGCTGTGGTTAAGAAGTCGATTAATTAGAGCATTACTGTATGTGCCACATGAAGCAAACTAAACAATTTTAATGCAATACATTAATGGTTATTTCTTATTTTATAGGAACTTTAAATGAACGGTAAGATGACCCGATTCAATTGTAAGTGGAGGAATTGGGCCCGACAAAATCGTGGATAGTTTGTTCACACAATTGCGATGTAGTAACAGATGAGGATATCGTGGGTTGTTCATAAGCCATGGTTAACCACGTGATTGACTACCCTATGATCTTTCATCTACAATTTTCACGTACACACAAGTGCGATTCTATCACAAGTGGAGGTAACCAAGGATACACCGCGATTTTGAATCTAAAATCAAACAGGGCTTGAAATATTTTTTTATTTTTATTTTTTTTACTTGCGATCGTATCGTGAACATGCGCAGTCCAGCTACCGGTTTTACAACCCACGACGGAAATCTTTCCACTTATGATTGAATATTCATCTGAATGTTTGCTAATATGCATAGAAATGTAACAAAACTTGCGAAGATGCAGTATCACTTGGGAACCCTGAGTATTATACCATTAGAATGCAAATAGGTTTTAATGGGTTAAAGTCTTTCCAATGAACTAATCAGCTCTGTTAGCTTACACTATACAGTAATGCCCTAAATAATTGACTCCTTAACTTAACTCCTTTCGATTAAATCCTGAAAAGTTACCCATAATTCTGCTGTGGTTAAGGAGTCAATTATTTAGGGCATTGCTGTATATAAGATGTTGTCATTTTAGATTGGTCATTTAACATTCTGCAATATTGATCCCTTGTTATTTGCAATAAATTTTTAGACTTGCATTCTCAATATGCGTTGTAAGTATGACCATCTTGCGTCTTTCAGATTAAATCTATCGCCAGCTTTATTGACAACATTGAGGTTTAGTTCTCATTGGCCATTTATCTTTAGCTTCCCTGCATCAATATCAGTTTCTCTAAATTGATAAAAAATGCAAAAATTGGAAGCGATACACTTGTCAAAATCAATTCGATTCTGGAGGGACCATTTATTTTATTGACATTTTAATCTCGAGGTTTTGTTGGTGTCAAATGCAGAATTAATGCAGAATTGCTTCGGATTCGAGGTGTAATCCCATTAATTTAGGTTTGCAAGCATCACAGCAGTATTTTTGGCCTCATACTGCTGACGATTACATCAGAATTTATCGTGCATCGGCAGATGTCTTTAGAATGTAATGGCTATAATGGTGTCAGTAATCTCGTAATTTTCAATTGATTCTTCCGACAGCTCGCTAGTGTGATTAGAGATTCGGTTGTTAACCCTTTACCCAACAGAACGGCCCTGTGCCAATGCATTCTCTTATATATGCGAGTCGACCATAGGTCGCTTCGCATATATAAGAGAATGCATTGGCTTAACACATTAAAAATTATAAAATTGTTAAAGAATGTAAGAAAAAGTGTTAAAAAAAGGCCAATGCATTCTCTTATATATGCGAGGCGACTCGCATATATAAGAGAATGCATTGGCACAGGGCATAACTGTAACCATCACAATGTGGTCAAGGAGCCGGTTCTAATGATATCCATATTTGTATGGTTCTATTGAGACAGACCGAAGATATTTTAGGCTGTTGAAGCTTTATTTGGCCGTTTTTGGCCGGTTTGTTGGGTAAAGGGTTAACCCTCATCAATTCCCCAGGTTTATTTTCTCATTTTGATGAATTTTCAAAAAATTATACCCTCCACCCAGAGCACTGGGTGTACTGGAATCAGTCCATCTGTCTGTCTGGCATCACATTCATCCTCTACAGTAATACCCAAAATAATCAACTCCTTAACCACAGCAGAATTATGGGTAATTTTTCAGTATTTACTCGGAGGAAATATGGCTTGTTGCCATTCAACGGAAAGCTCTCACTGAGAGCTTTCCGATGAATGGCAACAAGCCATTATTTCCGACTAAAGTCTGAAAAATTACTCATAATTCTGCTGTGGTTAAGGAGTCGATTATTTTGGGCATTACTGTACAGGGAGGGTTACCTAATCGTGTATTTGAGCAAGTTTGTCAGTTGTTTCCTGGGGCCAGTGGTTTCTACGTGTATGGAGCGAATTCCTTGTGAAATTAACCCTCCATTCCTCCACCTCTAAAATTACGGTAATCACATGATATGGCTTTCTAATTAATACTTTCTGAATTGACAATAATGTCATCAATAAATCAAACCCATATAAAAAGTGATATTGGTAAATTCAAGTGATTTTATGATTTTTGGAAAGTTGACTCTTCCGATTCAGTTGGTGTTCATTCAAGCATGTGGCCACTCACCGTATCATTAGTTCCATTGGTCACATATACCAGATTATTCTTCTCAAAGTTTTGTCGCATTTTATTTACCATATCTGAAGATATCCTCAAAAATATCAGGGGGGAACTCACCGAGAGCTTTCCGATGAATGGCAGCAAGCCATATTTGCGACTAAATCCTGAAAAATTTCCCATAATTCTGCTGTGGTTTTATAATAATAGGGGTCAATTATTTAGGACATAACTGTACCAGTGACAGTAAAAGGGAGTGAACCCTGTTCTTATCTAAAAGAAGTCAGTTAAATAGCCTCATTACTTTCAACTTGAAATGAAACATGATCTAATATTTTTTAGACTGATCTATAAGTCACTGTGGAGGTTGTCAGTATCTGCATTTTACATAAAGCGACCTCTGGGATTTCCCCAGACATTAAACACACACTGTCTCTGCATAATGTTCTCCTTGTCACCAATGGATACTTGAGCCATTTGACACGCTCGCTCATTAGGGTTGATGGTTTTTGTATGATTTCTGTTGAATCGTACTCCTCTCACACACTCATGGAATGACAATTTCTTTTGATGCAGGAACGAACCCCGTTGCCATTAATGAACTGGTATACCGAGGGCTTTTCATCCCTAAAGAATTAATATATGTCGATATTTGTCAGAAAATTGTTTTTTATGTACCTTGCCTCGTGATGAGGGTTATGATATATGACTTTTGAGCCCGGTTACGTAGCATACATCTTTGCACCATCGCATCTACAAACCTAGAGGGAGACAGGAGACTCTCTTCCCTGATATGTGTCACATCTTACGTTTTAGCCAGGAAAATTTTACTTTATATTGACTTCTGTTATTTCAGTCATAATGTTCAAGTCTGAGTTTGTGTGCCTGTCATTTGCAGAATGAGGTCCCCAGAGGATGAATTTAGTGACGCTATCCTGCATAGCAGGCTAGCATCACCAAATTCACCCTCTGGGGCCTTCATTCTGCATGGCCTCACCTACTATGGGAGATCTTGGATCAGATTGATGTGAGTTCCCAAATGGTGAATATTGTGATGTACACCCATTGGGAACCTCGATTATGCAATGTGTCATCTGCCAATTTGGGGGATATAGAGAAACTAAACTAAACAAGAAATAGAATCTGTAGTTTCTATAGAAATTTTATAATAAAGAAACTTTCCAGAAAAGATGAGGCCTAAGCAGAATGAGATCCCCAGAGGGGGATTTTGGTGATGCTAGCCCGCTATGCAAATGACAGACACAATAAGCTCAGACTTTATATGTTTTATTCAAGTATTACGATGCATTCTACAGTAATGCTCTAAATAATCGACTCCTTAACCACAGCATAATTATGGGTAACTTTTCAGGATTTAGTCGGAAATATGGCTTGTTGCCATTCATCGGAAAGCTCTTACTGAGAGCCTTCCGATGAATGGCAACAAGCCATATTTTCGACTAAATCCTGAAAAGTTACCCATAATTCTGCTGTGGTTAAGGAGTCGATTATTTAGAGCATTACTGTACATTGCGGGGTGCTACTTAAATATGTTGTTGCCCTGTAAGATAAATTCTCATGACATTTTTTAGCTGAACTGCAGTCTCCTGGGACAATTAAATTTTCAGATTCACACACTTTCTGCAATCTGGATAATTATGATGATTGGATAAGGGATGCGGCCTGTCAATTTTTTTTTTTTATATCAGTGTTTTTAGCGCAACTTAACAAAGTCAAGTTTGAGCTATTGTTATGGGTTCGCACTCATCATCTGTCCATCAGCAATTTCATTTGGCACACCCTACAGGCCACATCCCTTATCCAATCGTCACCAAACCTCATGTGGATCTCCGTGGTAACACCGAGATGGTAGTCATTCATTTTTTCCGAAATTTGTTAAATGGTAATTTAACAGAGCAGCCATCTTTGATCTCACATTTGAATTCATCGGCAGCCCACATTTATTGGAGAATTGTTTTGAAAATTTACAGGCATGTTTAAGATCGCCTATAGATGGGAGCTATTGAATTTGAAAGATTTTCATTTTCATGGCCGTCGGAAGCCATCTTGGATTTTACTCTTTGCATGACTAAATCATTTGGCACTCCCATAAGATCACGTTCCTCATCCAATCGTCACAAAGCTTCATATGTATCTTTGGGGGCGCCATCAAATTTTTCTAAAAACATTGCTGCCAGCAACCATCTTGTAGTTTAGTCTTTGCATGCTAAATCCTTCTGCAGAACCTACAGGCCACATCCCTTATCGACCATAGGTCGCCTCGCATATATAACAGAATGCATTGGCCTAACAATTTTTTATCATTTTTTTAAAATAAATATTTCTTACAATTTTTAGGACATAAAATAAAAAACATTCATTACCCTGCAGGGAGCCCCACACATATATAGAAGCATATAGAAGAGTGTTGTCTGCTCATGTTTGTCTGGGGCTCCGTATGGGTGAAATTATAAAATTGTTAAAAAATACAAGAAAAAATTATTAAAATTGTAAAAAATTGTTAGGCCTATGTATTCTCTTATATATGCGAGGCGACCTATGGTCGACTCGCATATATAAGAGAATGCATTGGCACAGGGTAAAAATAATACTGCACCTATCTTCATTTATCTAATACTATTCAATATCAGCTACCATATAAGTGTGAATGTAAAGATGCGGTTTATTATTCTGTTGCAGAATATGTAATTTCCATATCTTCCTTTTCTGTGTATGATAAACCCATTAGTGGCATTCTGATCGATATTCGGTGGATTTCAGCAAACTGAGGAGACGGATGCAGGAGATGAGATGCCATTTCACGGCATTCTGCATTACAGTAATGCCCTAAGTGAGAGCTTTCCGATGAATGGCAACAAGCCATATTTCCGACTAAATCCTGAAAAATTACCCATAATTCTGCGGTGGTTAAGGAGTTGATTATTTAGGGCATTACTGTAAGTCTGGTTATTAACCCTTTATTTATTAAATGGATTTTCCCATCAGTTGCAAAATAAAACTTTGGAATGGTCTATTATTTATATAGAGGGTTGTGCAGGAGTTGTAAGCAGATGACAGACAGATTAACAGATAATACAAAAGCAGAAGGATTCCTATTCATTGGTGGAAATGCTCAGTTAATATTAAGTCCAACAAACTATATATGGCCGTTCGCCGAACATCTCCTAAGATAAATACTGAATTGGCATCCAAACGGTAACAACAAATATAGAAGCCACACTGATCCGCTTTTCAAACTAGAAACCGTTTTAAAAATCAACGATTTACGTAAATTACATGCATCCATTATCATGCATGACTGGTATTTCGATCGCTTACCAATGTCTTTTTCTGGTTTGTGTGTAAGAGAGAAGATTGTATAAATGATGCTTACTTTTCTGCTGACAAATGTAAAACAAACACAAAACAAATAAATATAAAATAAATTTAAAAAAAATCTCGCTCACATTATACCTACTCAGTTCCACTCACACATGTATATTAATAGTATTCATTCAAAATATTGACCAAGTAGATGCATATGAACCACCTTTCGTACCATCGCCCTGACAAAGCCTATAAAAAAAACTATTCTGCACACGAGGAACATAACCCAAAATACAATCCATGCAATTAAATCAGCCATCAACATCCTATAATCTGTCACCACATTCAGGGGTGATAGGAATACAGTCAGTCATGGCCATATCATCCCTATAAACATTATACATGTACAGTAATGCCCTAAATAATCGACTCCTTAACCACAGCAGAATTATGGGTAACTTTTCAGGATTTGTTGCCATTCATCGGATAGCTCTCAACGAATTTGTTGGGGGGGGGGAGTATACTGGAATCAGCTTGTCCGTCCGTCGTCCGTCCATCCGGTACTACCAACATCTAACCTTTATGAGCTAAATAAATTATGAGCTATTTTTATCCAATTTTTACGAGTTTGCAATAGTGGTTCCAACATTTGATGTTTATGAGCTTTTTTGTGTCCAACATCAAGGAGCTATTTTGTGTCCAATATCAAGGAGCTTTCGGCGTCCAATATTAAGGAGCTTTCGGTGTCCAATATCAAGGAGGTTATGTGAAATCTAAATACAAATATTATGATTTACATTTGATAATTTGATTATGTGCAGAAATCAGCTTGTCCGATTATTATGAGTTACAAAAGTCCAAATACTAAGAGTTCAATCGTAGACTAATGTTCACATAAATATCGCTGTTTTTGTATATATATAGATCTGCCTGTCCAATTACTGGGAGCTACTCAATATATTAAGTGTTCAATTGTATGCCAATGCAGGGAATATATTTCATCTGATTTTGCGAGAATCCATGTATACTTTTTCACGAGAATCCAGGGTAATTTGCGAGAATATTTACGAGAATCTAGATTTGGATTCTCGCTGAAATATAAGCCCTGCGATGTTTCCAAAATTGTCACTGTGTTACGACAGGTAATATTACAGTAACAAGCATTTTAAACAAAGATGTATTGATTTTGATTGTTCAATTTCAATACTAGTTCTGGTAACACAAAACCACCGCTATCTAAATTACATTTGAACCTGTGGTTTTGGGACAGAACTCGAAATCCCAATCACGATAGTGTTAATCGGTTTAAAACAATAAATAAAAACAACTTATACAAAAACTGCTATATTTTCCAAATATAGGATCCTATATTTTCCAAACATAGGATCACATAAATGCAACAATTGGTCAGAATTGGCCGGAAAATCATTCTCATTGGTCTGTCAATTTTATCCTAAGAGTAGGACGTTTCCGATTGGTTCAGAGTTATTACGATTTTTTCTTCCGGATTGTCAGAAAACAATATATGCGTTCATCGACTCTTTTTAAAAGCTGAATTAAAGGCCCATGCAGTCCCTCTTCGTGGAGCGGATTATTTTCATTTTAAAAGTAGCTAGGGGCGATATGCTGCTGGTTTTATATATAGAAAAATGTGGAAAGACATACATATACCTGTCAGGTTGGACTCGTGTTGCCTAAACTTCGCTATACCTATAAACCATAATAAATCTCTCACCTCGACTAGATTTTCCTAATAAAGGGGGACCCCTATTACAAGCGGTCAAGGTCATGCTGACGTCACGTCATAGTTTCTCTGCAACTTAACGCGGAAGAAATACAGCTGCGATCAAAACAATCTTCCCCAACACTATAGCAAAATGCAATTATCTGTTATTTATCAGTTTACGACAGAATAATGGCCGCCTATATACGTCTGGGGGCTTCCTCTGTCCAATGATATACAACACATAGTAAGGCTGAAGGGGTCACTCTCACCAAAAAAAGTGCTGAAGGGTACACAGGATTTGAAAATGTGCTGAAGGTACACATGGTTTGAAATGTCGTTGTAAATGACGTTTAGTTTCCGTATCTGCCATGATTTCTGTTAGAGAATAATTGTTTACGTTCCAATGAACATTAAAATGAACTGAAAACAAACTGCTAAAGAGCACCAGACTTTCAGAATCACAGTTTAAGTAACGATGTTAGTGGCGATCACAAACCCTGTGTACCCTTCAGCACATTTCCAATCCTGTGTACCCTTCAGCACTTTTTTTGGTGAGAGTGACCTCTTCAGCCATAGTACTAGTAAGATATAATATAAACATTTCGCTCCACTAAGAGGGACTGGGCCTTTAATTACATTTGGAAGCAGATAATTATCACAAATGTGCACTGAATGCGATAAATATTATAGGCTAGGTATGTTTATAAGGTTTAAATAATGCGTTCATATTATATTCCTGTGATTTTGCCGACTTTAAATGAGTAGTAAATTTATCATGGTCGTTCTTGATATTCCGATTTCAACTATGAAACCAAGATCTGACAGCAGGAACGATCCTTGGTTTCATACATGAAACTATTTCAATACTAAAAAATCTACCAACTATAAAAAGAATTTGTAAAAAAAACATCCACTGTTACAATTACGCCTTTGATGGTAAACCACAATGCAATGCTTATTTTTTCTTCCAAATAAACTGATTGGGTTATACTAAAAGTACAATAATAATAATTAGTTGATGACTAGTATTTGGTAAAGCTTGTTTTAGTTCGGATAAGATGTTGATATACATGCACAGACATTGACTCGTCCCTGGGTATCTCGCTCAGCCGAAGCTCTGCTCTGGGTATGTAACGTAACACCTGTCCAATTATTGGGAGCTACATAAATCAGCCTGTCCGATTATTGTGAGCTACGAAAGTCCAAATATTAAGGGTTCAATCATTTGCCAATGTTCATAAAATTGTTGCTGTTCTTGTGTGTACATATAGATCTGCCTGTCCATTTATTGGGAGCTACATAAATCACTGTATCAGCATGTCCGATTATTGGGAGTTTACAAAAGTCCAAATACTAAGAGCTCAATCGTAGACTAATGTTTACAAAAATAGCGCTGTTTTTGTGTATATATATATAGATCTGCCCGTCCAATTATTGGGAGCTACTGAAAATCCAAATATTAAGGGTTCAATAATTTCTTTGTAACCCTGCCAAACTGAATCAATTAAAATGATCATTTATCTTTAACTTGAAACCATAATCAAAGTTGTGAGCCATAAATTAACTGAGAAAATTAATGTTTTTCGGCAATAGGTAATGCTATATGTTTTGTAAACATTCAATCAGGGACTTTAACGGAGAAACCTGAGTGTCTTCGGATTCGTTTGCATACGCAAATTAGGTTGAAAGGTCAAAGTACGAGTTCACCATTGACAGTCGCAATACAATACACACTTTCAGTTTCACTGTCATGACTGTGCGTGAATATTTTAATTGCGTGAATGGTGTATTGGGGATTTCATGGTCGTTCTTGATATTCCGATTTCAACTATGAAACCAAGATCTGACAGCAGGAACGATCCTTGGTTTCATACATGAAACTATTTCAATACTAAAAAATCTACCAACTATAAAAAGAATTTGTAAAAAAAACATCCACTGTTACAATTACGCCTTTGATTGTAAACCACAATGCAATGCTTATTTTTTCTACAAAATAAACTGATTGGGTTATACTAAAAGTACAATAATAATAATTAGTTGATGACTTAGTAATTGGTAAAGCTTGTTTTAGTTCGGATAAGATGTTGATATACATGCACAGACATTGACTCGTCCCTGGGTATCTCACGCAGCCGAAGCTCTGCTCTGGGTATGTAACGTAACACCTGTCCAATTATTGGGAGCTACATAAATCAGCCTGTCCGATTATTTTGAGCCACGAAAGTCCAAATATTAAGGGTTCAATCATTTGCCAATGTTCATAAAATTGTTGCTGTTCTTGTGTGTACATATAGATCTGCCTGTCCAATTATTGGGAGCTACATAAATCAGCGTGTCCGATTATTGGGAGCTACAAAAGTCCAAATATTAAGGGTTCAATCATATGCCAATGTTCATAAAATTGTTGCTGTTCTTGTGTGTATATATAGATCTGCCTGTCCATTTATTGGGAGCTACATAAATCACTGTATCAGCATGTCCGATTATTGGGAGTTTACAAAAGTCCAAATACTAAGAGCTCAATCGTAGACTAATGTTTCCAAAAATAGCGCTGTTTTTGTGTATATATATAGATCTGCCCGTCCAATTATTGGGAGCTACTGAAAATCCAAATATTAAGGGTTCAATAATTTCTTTGTAACCCTGCCAAACTGAATCAATTAAAACGATCATTTATCTTTAACTTGAAACCATAATCAAAGTTGTGGGCCATAAATTAACTGAGAAAATTAATGTTTTTCGGCAATAGGTAATGCTATATGTTTTGTAAACATTCAATCAGGGACTTTAACGGAGAAACCTGAGTGTCTTCTGATTCGTTTGCATACGCAAATTAGGTTGAAAGGTCAAAGTACGAGTTCACCATTGGCAGTCGCCATACAATACACACTTTCAGTTTCACTGTCATGACTGTGCGTGAATATTTTAATTGTGTGAATGGTGTATTGGGGATTTGATAATATAAATAGCAGTTGGGACCACATGTATGCGCCCACACAAGGTGACAACTGACAAGCCGTGGAAGTTTGCAGCGAATGATGAGACAAAATAATTCGGTTCAGATGAATTATCAAAATTGATTTTCACATCAGCACGTGGGCTGAAAGTGAATCACAGCTGGTTGATCGGAAATAATAGGGCTACAACGATTAATTGCAATACACATGTATCGCAATACGATTTTGTCGTCAAATAGAAAAATTACCCATATTTAGTGTTTTGTTCAAGAAATTTGGGTAGATAATCTTCACAGAACATGGTTTTTGCGTATAGTCACTATCGTGATACGTATCGTATTGTTGGTCAAGTATCGTGAATTTGTGATACGTATCGTATCGTGACAAAGTGTATCGTAGTTTCAAAATTTGAAACCATCTGAATTTTTTTTTTTATCAGATGGTTTCAATCCGTTGGCCTCCATTTTGAGGAAGACCATGTTGCGATTTACAAAATTCACGAAGTCGGTAAAAATCAGTCGTGTGATATGAACGCAATATTTAAACCAGATACACATACCTAGCATATACAATACTCAATAGATCAAATCCCAGGCAGAATTGTCATAATTATTGCTTCCACAAGTTCTAACTGCGCATGTATTCTAGCGTCGGTTACACAAGATATTGAGTCATTGAATAAAATCTTATTGAACATTACATCATTAGTTTCATTACCTCTTTTGTCATTTTTAAATGCACCCCACCATCATTCAACTGATGCTGAATCACCCATGACACAACTCGCACGGCTGTGCTTTCTTTTTTTGAGTAGGTGTTTTAATATATTGAATTTGATGAATATTCATTATTGAATACAAATTTATTTTTGTCTTTAATATTTTGACTGTGTTATTAACTTGTTCATACTGTTTTATACCTGTTTGGGATCCTGAATCCAGTAAAAAAAAAAAAAAATTAAATTAAAAAAAAAACAAAAAACAATCAAATTTCAATAACAAAATTAGGGTCGCCGCCGTTTTATTAGGGTGACCGGTCGAAACAAAAGGCTGAAGACTTTTTTGTTTGTCCTCATGCACGTTCCCAGAATGCCCTCGCGATAACCTTATAGTGATAGCATAATTTACCGATGCCACGAATATAGGTGAAATAGTTCGCAATACGCCGATGTTGAAAAGCCAACAACGAAGTAATTAAGTAAAGATTACACTTACGGAATGTTCAATGGATGCATAATTACACTTACGGAATGTTCAATGGATGCATAATATAAAACGAAGTATTTTAATGATTTTTTGTTGTTGAATAAGTCGTAGTTTGCTTTGAAAAATGATCACGAAAATGTATGACCGATGCCGATGGGCGCGGCCATTTTGTAAATCGACCGGAAAAAAACGAACATTGCCGGAAATTACCGAAGCCTGATAAGCGCGCCAAAAATGACAAGAAACTGCTCGTGTGATAAGGGGGGTAACTGCAAAATTTGTCCATCGGATGGACTGGCTCAAGGTCCAAATTTTAGGAGGTTAATTATAAATAATGTTTTTCTGAGAGCAAACCTCATAAATATTGTTTGTGTGAACATTTCTCAAATTATTAGGAGCTTAGCTCACAATATTTGTTAGCTCATAACTATGGGCTAGACACACTTTTTAGCTCATAAACATCAAATGTTGGAACGTGGACACAAATTTGTCCGGAGTTTTTCTCAGTCGTTTTTTTTTATCATTTTCCGTCAAACTTGGCACAGACATCACCCACCATGGGAAACAGAGCCTGCGATTATGACGTCTGTCGGACATTTTTTGATGGAGTTATCCCCCTTTTTCAACTTGGAAAATTTTCGCAACATGTATAATTTTGTCAGAGCTATTATTCTTACATTTTTAGGTCAATTTTAAAACTGGGCACAGATATTTATTACCATGGGACCCTGTGCACCTGCGATTATGATGTCTGTCCGACGTTTTTGGGTGGAGTTATAATATCCCCCCTATTTAGACTTAGAATATTTTTTCGCAACATGCATAATTTTGTCCGAGCTTTTATTCCTACATTTTTAGGTCAATATTTTTGAAACTTGGCACAGATATTTAGTACCATGGGAACCTGTGCACCTGCTATTATAACATCTGTCCGACTTTTTTTGGGTGGAATTATCCCCCTTTTTCGACTTAGAATTTGTTTTCGCAACATGCATAATTTTGTCCGAGCTTTTATCCGTACATTTTTAGGTCAATATTTTTAAAACTTGGCACAGATATTTAGTACCACGGGAACATGTGCATCTGTGATTATGATGTCTGTCCGACTTTTTTTTGTGGAGTTATTTCCCTTTTTCGGAACATGCATAATTTTGTCCGAGCTTTTATTTCTACATTATTCGGTCAATAGGTTTAGAATTAGGGTTAGGGTTGTGCACCTGCATTGGAAATCTGTATTTTAACTAAATGTTTACTGACATGTGAAGTATCACAAATTTGGCCGTTTTACCACTTGATTTTAGAGTTATCCATCTTCATCCACAATTTTGTCCGAGACCGTCCATTTGACCACATGTTTCTGGGCCACATACAAATGATACAATTGCACATCTCGAGAAATAACAAACTTCAAAAATGGATATCTGATCACTCTGAGCTTTGATGGGTGGGCCCCTCGAATCAAATCAAATCAAATATTTTTTACCCCCAAAGCCAAAGAAATAGTAATATAGGAGCGTTAATTCGGATAATCCATCTTTAACTTTCTCAGTCCAAATCAAAGGAAAGTTGATTGATAGCTTCTTCAGCATTGAAGCGCTTTGGTCTTCAAGTTCATCTTTGTAGATGTAGCGATACTGCAGGTTGTAACAACATTTCGTGACATAATATAATATATGCTTTTCTATACATAATGACACTGAAACAGTTACAATTTTGTCGCTAGGACAAAGCAATGGTGTTAAGAAAACATTCATTATTTTTCCTAAACTGCCATTGTTGGCCTAATGAACTACCATGCACACTACCAACTGAGCCACTGAGTGCATGCACATCTTCAATCTACAATTGTTATCAAGCAGAAAGTTCCTAATTCCCTAAAGCAATCAATTGTGAGGCCTATATTAATGCGTCATCTGAACCACCCCGTCCACAAGGTTATTACCATTAAACCCCATTCATTGTACAATTTATTGCAGGCTGAGAGCAGCTCTGAATGTGTAAACTATTAAGGTAAATCAGACACAAAAACTTTTACTTGCATAAATCATTTTAAGTGCCTCTTCAGCACATTCTGAGGTATAAGTCATTGGTTGCACACTATTATTTTCTTTTTGTAATGACTTCTATTAAAATCTAATCATGTGCTACAGATGATAGGAACTTGCTCACCAATCTTATAAAATCTGCATTTTATTCACGTAAGAGCATTATTCCTAGGCATTCTCCATCTTTTCGTTGAGTATCTGACATAGTAATCCATCAGGCGACACCAATATAATGAGTTGGTTTAAGACTGTTTTACCGAAATTGCAACATTTAAAAAAACAAATTGCCCATGATATTCAGATTGTGTAAGACTTCTCGCCTAGCTGTTTCTATCAGTTTTATAGCATGGGAAAATGAGAATATAAATTGAGATATTAATGTGTTGGTTTTAATTATTTTTATTCGTAAATAATTATTTCAAGTGAATATATTAGATTTGCATTCACCAGGATGGGGCCTCGGTGGCTCAATCGGTTAGGGGTACCACTCCAAGCCGTTTCGCCCTCCAGCGCTGGCGATAAGGGTTCAAATCCACATGTTTCCAACTCGAAATCGTTATCTGGTGGAGTTGCCAGTTACTCGCCGATGGACGGTGGTTTGCCGCACATGGTTGACGAGTCTATCAGCCATTGAAATCATTGTTAGATTAGTCGCAAGTGTGCGGATTTCCTCCACCACTAAAACTGGCAATGTCATGATATGGCCATAGTTGCTAAAGCGACAATAAACCCCAATCAATCAATCAATCATTAACCAGGATCATTGGGAATAATCGCCACTAGGTATATTAACCCTTTACCCAACAAACCGGCCAAAACCGGCCAAATAAAGCTTCAACAGCCTAAAATATCTTGGGTCTGTCTCAATAAAACCATACAAATATGGATATCATTGGAATCGGCTCCTTGACCACATTGTGATAGTTACAGTTATGCCCTGTGCCAATGCATTCTCTTATATATGCGAGTCGACCATAGGTCGCCTCGCATATATAAGAGAATGCATTGGCCTAACACTTTTTACCATTTTTTCTTACATTCTTTAACAATTTTATAATTTGTAATGTGTTATGCCAATGCATTCTCTTATATATGCGAGGCGACCTATGGTCGACTCGCATATATAAGAGAATGCATTGGCACAGGGCCCTTCTGTTGGGTAAAGGGTTAAGTCTGGTTTAAAACAAAAATATTTCCCTCTTCCATCAAGATATTTTTTCCCCTGATGTTCGTAAATCAACTAAGAAAATTGCTGTGGCCTCATGAAGGTAAATAAACAGCACAGTATAATGTAACATGATGGGGCCCAAGCTCTTATAGCGTCACTATAACCTCACTTACATTATCGGCGCTATCCGTCCAAATAAACAGCACAGCATAATGTAACATGATGGGGCCCAAGCTCTTATTGTGTCACTATAACCTCACTTACATTATCCGCGCTATCCGTCCAAATAAACAGCACAGCATAATGTAACATGATGGGGCCCAAGCTCTTATAGCGTCACTATAACCTCACTTACATTATCGGCGCTATCCGTCCAAATAAACAGCACAGCATAATGTAACATGATGGGGCCCAAGCTCTTATAGCGTCACTATAACCTCACTTACATTATCAGCGCTATCCGTCCAAATAAACAGCACAGCATAATGTAACATGATGGGGCCCAAGCTCTTATAGCGTCACTATAACCTCACTTACATTATCGGCGCTATCCGTCCAAATAAACAGCACAGCATAATGTAACATGATGGGGCCCAAGCTCTTATAGCGTCACTATAACCTCACTTACATTATCAGCGCTATCCGTCCAAATAAACAGCACAGCATATTGTAACATGATGGGGCCCAAGCTCTTATAGTGTCATTATAACCTCACTTACATTATCGGCGCTATCCGTCCAAATAAACAGCACAGTATATTGTAACATGATGGGGCCCAAGCTCTTATAGCGTCACTATAACCTCACTTACATTATCAGCGCTATCCGTCCAAATAAACAGCACAGCATAATGTAACATGATGGGGCCCAAGCTCTTATAGCGTCACTATAACCTCACTTACATTATCGGCGCTATTCGTCCAAATAAACAGCACAGCATATTGTAACATGATGGGGCCCAAGCTCTTATAGTGTAACTATAACCTCACTTACATTATCGGCGCTATCCGTCCAAATAAACAGCATATTGTAACATGATGGGGCCCAAGCTCTTATAGTGTAACTATAACCTCACTTACATTATCCGCGCTATCCGTCCAAATAAACAGCACAGCATAATGTAACATGATGGGGCCCAAGCTCTTATAGCGTCACTATAACCTCACTTACATTATCCGCGCTATCCGTCCAAATAAACAGCACAGCATATTGTAACATGATGGGGCCCAAGCTCTTATAGCGTCACTATAACCTCACTTACATTATCGGCGCTATCCGTCCAAATAAACAGCACAGCATATTGTAACATGATGGGGCCCAAGCTCTTATAGTGTAACTATAACCTCACTTACATTATCAGCGCTATCCGTCCAAATAACCAACACAGCATAATGTAACATGATGGGGCCCAAGCTCTTATAGTGTAACTATAACCTCACTTACATTATCGGCGCTATCCGTCCAAATAACCAACACAGCATAATGTAACATGATGGGGCCCAAGCTCTTATAGCGTCACTATAACCTCACTTACATTATCGGCGCTATCCGTCCAAATAAACAGCACAGCATATTGTAACATGATGGGGCCCAAGCTCTTATAGCGTCACTATAACCTCACTTACATTATCGGCGCTATCCGTCCAAATAAACAGCACAGCATATTGTAACATGATGGGGCCCAAGCTCTTATAGCGTCACTATAACCTCACTTACATTATCGGCGCTATTCGTCCAAATAAACAGCACAGCATATTGTAACATGAAGGGGCCCAAGCTCTTATAGCGTCACTATAACCTCACTTACATTATTGGCGCTATCCGTCCAAATAAACAGCACAGCATAATGTAACATGATGGGGCCCAAGCTCTTATAGCGTCACTATAACCTCACTTACATTATCAGCGCTATCCGTCCAAATAAACAGCACAGCATATTGTAACATGATGGGGCCCAAGCTCTTATAGCGTCACTATAACCTCACTTACATTATCGGCGCTATCCGTCCAAATAAACAGCACAGCATATTGTAACATGATGGGGCCCAAGCTCTTATAGCGTCACTATAACCTCACTTACATTATCGGAGCTATCCGTCCAAATAAACAGCACAGCATATTGTAACATGATGGGGCCCAAGCTCTTATAGTGTCACTATAACCTCACTTACATTATCAGCGCTATCCGTCCAAATAAACAGCACAGCATATTGTAACATGATGGGGCCCAAGCTCTTATAGCGTCACTATAACCTCACTTACATTATCGGCGCTATCCGTCCAAATAAACAGCACAGCATATTGTAACATGATGGGGCCCAAGCTCTTATAGCGTCACTATAACCTCACTTACATTATCAGCGCTATCCGTCCAAATAAACAGCACAGCATAATGTAACATGATGGGGCCCAAGCTCTTATAGCGTCACTATAACCTCACTTACATTATCGGCGCTATCCGTCCAAATAAACAGCACAGCATAATGTAACATGATGGGGCCCAAGCTCTTATAGCGTCACTATAACCTCACTTACATTATCAGCGCTATCCGTCCAAATAAACAGCACAGCATATTGTAACATGATGGGGCCCAAGCTCTTATAGCGTCACTATAACCTCACTTACATTATCAGCGCTATCCGTCCAAATAAACAGCACAGCATAATGTAACATGATGGGGCCCAAGCTCTTATAGCGTCACTATAACCTCACTTACATTATCGGCGCTATCCGTCCAAATAAACAGCACAGCATAATGTAACATGATGGGGCCCAAGCTCTTATAGCGTCACTATAACCTCACTTACATTATCAGCGCTATCCGTCCAAATAAACAGCACAGCATATTGTAACATGATGGGGCCCAAGCTCTTATAGCGTCACTATAACCTCACTTACATTATCAGCGCTATCCGTCCAAATAAACAGCACAGCATATTGTAACATGATGGGGCCCAAGCTCTTATAGCGTCACTATAACCTCACTTACATTATCAGCGCTATCCGTCCAAATAAACAGCACAGCATAATGTAACACGATGGGGCCCAAGCTCTTATAGCGTCACTATAACCTCACTTACATTATCGGCGCTATCCGTCCAAATAAACAGCACAGCATAATGTAACATGATGGGGCCCAAGCTCTTATAGCGTCACTATAACCTCACTTACATTATCAGCGCTATCCGTCCAAATAAACAGCACAGCATATTGTAACATGATGGGGCCCAAGCTCTTATAGCGTCACTATAACCTCACTTACATTATCAGCGCTATCCGTCCAAATAAACAGCACAGCATATTGTAACATGATGGGGCCCAAGCTCTTATAGCGTCACTATAACCTCACTTACATTATCGGCGCTATCCGTCCAAATAAACAGCACAGCATATTGTAACATGATGGGGCCCAAGCTCTTATAGTGTAACTATAACCTCACTTACATTATCAGCGCTATCCGTCCAAATAACCAACACAGCATAATGTAACATGATGGGGCCCAAGCTCTTATAGTGTAACTATAACCTCACTTACATTATCGGCGCTATCCGTCCAAATAACCAACACAGCATAATGTAACATGATGGGGCCCAAGCTATTATAGCGTCACTATAACCTCACTTACATTATCGGCGCTATCCGTCCAAATAAACAGCACAGCATATTGTAACATGATGGGGCCCAAGCTCTTATAGCGTCACTATAACCTCACTTACATTATCGGCGCTATCCGTCCAAATAAACAGCACAGCATATTGTAACATGATGGGGCCCAAGCTCTTATAGCGTCACTATAACCTCACTTACATTATCGGCGCTATTCGTCCAAATAAACAGCACAGCATATTGTAACATGAAGGGGCCCAAGCTCTTATAGCGTCACTATAACCTCACTTACATTATTGGCGCTATCCGTCCAAATAAACAGCACAGCATAATGTAACATGATGGGGCCCAAGCTCTTATAGCGTCACTATAACCTCACTTACATTATCAGCGCTATCCGTCCAAATAAACAGCACAGCATATTGTAACATGATGGGGCCCAAGCTCTTATAGCGTCACTATAACCTCACTTACATTATCGGCGCTATCCGTCCAAATAAACAGCACAGCATATTGTAACATGATGGGGCCCAAGCTCTTATAGCGTCACTATAACCTCACTTACATTATCGGAGCTATCCGTCCAAATAAACAGCACAGCATATTGTAACATGATGGGGCCCAAGCTCTTATAGCGTCACTATAACCTCACTTACATTATCGGCGCTATCCGTCCAAATAAACAGCACAGCATAATGTAACATGATGGGGCCCAAGCTCTTATAGCGTCACTATAACCTCACTTACATTATCGGCGCTATCCATCCAAATAAACAGCACAGCATAATGTAACATGATGGGGCCCAAGCTCTTATAGCGTCACTATAACCTCACTTACATTATCAGCGCTATCCGTCCAAATAAACAGCACAGCATATTGTAACATGATGGGGCCCAAGCTCTTATAGCGTCACTATAACCTCACTTACATTATCAGCGCTATCCGTCCAAATAAACAGCACAGCATATTGTAACATGATGGGGCCCAAGCTCTTATAGTGTCACTATAACCTCACTTACATTATCAGCGCTATCCGTCCAAATAAACAGCACAGCATATTGTAACATGATGGGGCCCAAGCTCTTATAGCGTCACTATAACCTCACTTACATTATCGGCGCTATCCGTCCAAATAAACAGCACAGCATATTGTAACATGATGGGGCCCAAGCTCTTATAGCGTCACTATAACCTCACTTACATTATCAGCGCTATCCGTCCAAATAAACAGCACAGCATAATGTATCATGATGGGGCCCAAGCTCTTATAGCGTCACTATAACCTCACTTACATTATCGGCGCTATCCGTCCAAATAAACAGCACAGCATAATGTAACATGATGGGGCCCAAGCTCTTATAGCGTCACTATAACCTCACTTACATTATCAGCGCTATCCGTCCAAATAAACAGCACAGCATATTGTAACATGATGGGGCCCAAGCTCTTATAGCGTCACTATAACCTCACTTACATTATCAGCGCTATCCGTCCAAATAAACAGCACAGCATAATGTAACATGATGGGGCCCAAGCTCTTATAGCGTCACTATAACCTCACTTACATTATCGGCGCTGTCCGTCCAAATAAACAGCACAGCATAATGTAACATGATGGGGCCCAAGCTCTTATAGCGTCACTATAACCTCACTTACATTATCAGCGCTATCCGTCCAAATAAACAGCACAGCATATTGTAACATGATGGGGCCCAAGCTCTTATAGCGTCACTATAACCTCACTTACATTATCAGCGCTATCCGTCCAAATAAACAGCACAGCATATTGTAACATGATGGGGCCCAAGCTCTTATAGCGTCACTATAACCTCACTTACATTATCAGCGCTATCCGTCCAAATAAACAGCACAGCATAATGTAACATGATGGGGCCCAAGCTCTTATAGCGTCACTATAACCTCACTTACATTATCGGCGCTATCCGTCCAAATAAACAGCACAGCATAATGTAACATGATGGGGCCCAAGCTCTTATAGCGTCACTATAACCTCACTTACATTATCAGCGCTATCCGTCCAAATAAACAGCACAGCATATTGTAACATGATGGGGCCCAAGCTCTTATAGCGTCACTATAACCTCACTTACATTATCAGCGCTATCCGTCCAAATAAACAGCACAGCATATTGTAACATGATGGGGCCCAAGCTCTTATAGCGTCACTATAACCTCACTTACATTATCAGCGCTATCCGTCCAAATAAACAGCACAGCATAATGTAACATGATGGGGCCCAAGCTCTTATGGCGTCACTATAACCTCACTTACATTATCGGCGCTATCCGTCCAAATAAACAGCACAGCATTATGTAACATGATGGGGCCCAAGCTCTTATAGCGTCACTATTACCTCACTTACATTATTGGCGCTATCCGTCCAAATAAACAGCACAGCATATTGTAACATGATGGGGCCCGTCCAAATTCCAGAATTTACAAAATTCTTGTAAATTGGAGAAAATACTTGTTCAATACACCGACAACACAGATCTGGTCCATAAATAATGAGTTTTCAAAATAATTGTCAGATTTTCATGGGACTATTTTGTCTTAACTTATACCATAGAATTATATCTCCTATTGCATTGGTATGTGAATGATAGGTTCAACAGAGACAACTGATGCACCCCATGGTTTTATGCGATACAAGTTTCATGTTTCATGTTTACATAACAGTGATTTTGACATGCGATATCTCATTATTGGAGAGTTATTAATAATGAAAATAAGTATCTAGTTTTAGCTGAATGAGCTATTGCTCAGGGTTGGCGTCTGTTGTCTGTCTGTCCATGCATCTGTGTGTCCATCAACAATTTCCTTTAACACACCCTACATCTTTTATCCATTTATCACCAAAATTCATATGGATCTTTGGGGTAACCCTAGATGGGAGCCATGAATTTTGTTCAGAAATTTGTTTTAAAACATGGCTGCCAGCAACCATCTTGGATTTAAAATTTGAATCCATTGGCACACACTGCAGCCCACAATTCTTGGAAAAATTAATTGAAATTTTACAGGCATATTTAGGATCACCCTTGGATATTTCTCTTTGCATGGCAAGATCCTGGCACACCCAACATACCACATCCCTCATCTGATTGTCACCAAACTTCATATGGATCTTTGGGTGACCATTAGATGGGAGCCTTCAATTTTTTCCAGAATTTTGTAAAAACATGGCCACCGCGGCCATCTTGGATATTACTCCTTGTATGACTAAATCATTCAGCACACCTCGCTGGCCACATCACTCATTCAATCGACACCAACCTTTAAAATGATCTTCGGGGTGACCTCCAGATGGGAGCCATCTATTTTTACCTATATTCGTTTAAAAACATGGTCTCTAGTGACCATTTTAGATTTAACATTAGAATCTGTTGGCACGTCTTTCTCTTTGCATGACTAAATACTTCAGCCAACTTTTTTAATCAAATTGATCCCAAACTTCATATGATTCTTCGGCTTGACCTATGGTATTGCTTAAACTTTGTTATTTTCTGCAGTCGTTATCACTCCATTGACTAATGTATGATATTATCCCTTCTCCAAGTTGAGCTACAGTGTCATTGACACTTTAGTTTCATGTTCTTGTTGCTGATAGTTGTGTTTACATACTTTTGTAGACTTTATGTTATTTCGCATGAACCTACAACTATCTGTTCTAAAAGTATACATTGCAATGTTCCATTCATCATTTGATGGTGAATCTATATTAAAGAGAAAAACTCAAAAATTTCACTTGTAACAATGTTAAGCTACAGTAATGCACTAAGTAATCGACTCCTTAACCACAGCAGAATTATGGGTAACTTTTCAGGATTTAGTCGAAATATGGCTTGTTGCCATTCATCGGAAAGCTCTCAGGGATAGTTACCCATAATTCTGCTGTGGTTAAGGAATCGATTACTTAGGGCATTACTGTAATAATTAAGTTCAGGGCTGTTTGTTGAACTTATTAGCTGAAAATCCCCTCAAAGGAATCAATAACTACTGCTCAGCTGGTTTTCAAAGGGATAAAATTATTCAAGGTTGGTGACTGTTTTATGAGGATGATTATGCAAAACCCAGTGGTATCTACAATCAATTTCATCAGTTTCTGTATATTGCAAACTACATTTGCGATATCATAAATTAATGCGCTATATTGTGCTAATTATTTCAATATTCTATTATCGATTTTACTGATATCAAACTATTTATAGTAACAGGGACAATATTGCAAATAAATTTAAAATCTTCGTTCTTAAATTAAGTGGCTTAATATTTTGTCAGTTGGATACAAAAAATTTGAAATGTCTAAACTTTTCGCTTAAAGCTTTTTTGGGCCAGCGCGAACACAGCATATGAATGGGTTCCATCCGTCTGTCCAAAACAACTTTGGAGCTGTCAGTCATCATAAGTCGGATTTGAATTATCTTTGGTATGCTTACAAATCAACATGACGTTTGCAGAATGAGGTCCCCGGAGGGTGAATTTAGTGATGTTGTCCCTCACTGTGGGCTAGCATCACCAAATTCACCCTCTGGGGACCTCATTCTTCATAACTTCATCTGCTGTGGGATACCTAGACTCAGATTGAAGTTACCAGATAGTGAATATTGTGATGTGCACCCGTTGGGAACCTTGATAATACAATGTGTCGTCTGCCAATTTGGGGATTTGGAGAAACTAACTAAAAAAAAAGAGAATCTTTGTCAAGAAACTAAATCACTTGTTAATTTGATAATAAAGATACTTTCCAGAGAAGATAAGGCCTAAAGAGCAGAATGAGGTCCACAGAGGGTGAATTTAGTGATGCTAGCCATCAGGTTTTGTCCATTAATTATTTGCAGAGTTATGGCTCTTAGAGAGAAGATGAATCTGAAGAATGACTTTGGGTCTCTATATCATCATAGGTCATGCTTATCTTGGTAATGAGGCAACATGGGTTGGGGTGGGAGGGTTTTAGTATCCTTGTGCAATGGGTTTAATTTAACACTTTCATAAGGTTCATGACAGGAGCTGTATAGGATTTTACCATTTCACGACGGGAGCTGCACTGGTGCAGCATTATTGATCCTGTGCCAGTGCATTCTCTTTATATATATGCGAGTCTCCCATCGGGAGCCTCGCATATATAAGAGAGTGCACTGGCTTACAAGGTCATAAAGACCCTGTGCCAGTGCATTCTCTTATATATGGCTTTAATACACCATCAAGGTAAATTATGTTGGGCCAATTTATTCTCTTATATATGCGAGCCTCGCATATATGATAGAAGGCATTGGCACAGGGTTTTCTCATAATTTCATGAAGGGTTAAATGATGGTTCATGGTTGGGCTTATGTGCCTCTTTGTATTTGCATTGGAGTCATCCTCAAACCAAGAAATTGCAATATGTATCATTTTACATGTATTGTTGATCATCCTTTTCAATTTTGAATAGAATCGAATGTCTACTTGTTGATTTGAGTGGGGTGGGTAAACCTTGCACTTTTGAACGTAGAATGATCACTGAAATCTTCGTTCCCTTCCCACCGCACTTTAGAATCGTCGAGAAACCCATGCTGAATCTATTCAATATCTATGTGTGCCTCTCCCACGCGAACTCCTGCCAACCAACTGTCTGACCTCGATTTAACGCAAATTCAATAATTTCTATTAATCCTGTTTCAGTTTTCATTGAACTTCAATAAATTATTTATCATTTGGGTGTGTCACAACGGTTCTTCTGTCCTTGGAACTGCACTGATACCGGTGGATAGATATACATATTTTATATAGGTATTAATATTGATTAAATGTGTAATATATAAAGAAACTGTTCAAACATTCATTGCTTTTTCATATTTTCTTTTTCAGTTTTATTCTTTTATTGATACCTACCACTTCATACACGTACATAAAAGGGTGATACATTCGAAGAACAAATGTTACCCTATATATAACAAAATCGATGTCTTTCAGCCTTGCATCTGGTGAACCTATTTAGAATAGAACAATAGCTCAATAGGTTCCTGGGCATTATGGTTAATTGCGCTGAGCGCAGACTTGGTTTCTAAACAATACCATGATATCCCATGAGGTTTGAGTATTTGAACACCAACAATGAGCTTGGATCAATTTGCTTAATACAGAATTTTTTGTGAAGTGCTTTTTCACCACATTTTTCATACAAATGATTGCCTTATTTGGCAGCTTATGTATATTGATCACGTTTTGATCTTCAGGGTAGGTTGAGTGTTTGTTGTTTATCTTCAGGGTAGGTTGAGTGTTTGTTGTTTATCTTCAGGGTAGGTTGAGTGTTTGTTGTTTATCTTCAGGGTAGGTTGAGTGTTTGTTGTTTATCTTCAGGGTAGGTTGAGTGTTTGTTGTTTATCTTCAGGGTAGGTTGAGTGTTTGTTGTTTATCTTCAGGGTAGGTTGAGTGTTTGTTGTTTATCTTCAGGGTAGGTTGAGTGTTTGTTGTTTATCTTCAGGGTAGGTTGAGTGTTTGTTGTTTATCTTCAGGGTAGGTTGAGTGTTTGTTGTTCATCTTTTAAAGATGATACACATCTCTGGTGGAATTTATCTATATTTAGAACAGATGTAGTCAGCCTCACCATGGAACTTTCCGCAGCTGTCAATCAAAATATTATTAACCGATATATTACACCAATCAGTGACTGAGCCAGTCACATGCTGCATTGGGAATTCTTTGTTCATCTTAATTGTTTTACCCATTCATACTTTCAGTGTTAAATTGCCTACTTTCAAACAACTTTTATTTTGTTGTCAAATCATAATGTACTGAAATTTTGATTTGTACAATTATGTTGGAAATTCATCCCTGATTATAACATACATATATAAAGTCATATTTTTCAAAGAAGTGTCAAATTTTGACAGAGCTAGGGGATTTAAATTACTCAATGACATAACTGAAATTTGTGAAAAAAATATTTATCAACTTTTGTAAAGGTGATGTATATACATCGCGGTGTATTGAGGAGGGGTTTACATGCAAGTAACTTACCTTGTTATCAACAAGGGTGCTTGAGCAGGGCGGCAATTAGTATCTCTATTCCGATAGCAATTATATGAGTGTGTTCCTAGAAAGAGCTTTATATACAACAATATTGGTGTTTATAAGTGGGAACGTCATGATCTAGTCATTTCTGCATTTATGCGTTACATCATATTTTACACCACAATTGAGTGAAAACATCTTGAATACAAAGCACCAGAGACCTTTCATGTTGGTTTGGTTCCATATGGAGAGGAAACATCACATAGCGTCTGCGCAGTCAACATCCTACACCATTTGGGTGAACCTATGCAGTCTATGGAATGCATCTGCACATGTAACCTATATGAACCCAGGCTTTAAAAGCGGTCACCATCCTACCAAGTCTAGTGAACCAGTCTAAGGTACATATTTGCCCAGACACCACCCTACACAAACTATGGAACATCCTACAAAGTCTGTGTGAACCAGTCTATGGAACATATTTTCCCAGTCATCGCCCTACAGACTATGGAACCGGTCACCATCCTACAAGGTCTGTGTGAACATATGCAAGTCTAGAATGGAACGAATCTGCCTTGTCACCACCCTACACAGACTGGTTGAATTTAACCCTGACTATGGAAGTGGTCACCATCCTACAAGGAGTCGATTATTTAGGGCATTACTGAATCTGCACTGTCATTGTCCTGCACAGTGTGGGTCAACCATGTGGAACATGCAGCTACGCATCTGACAATCTGGAAGATTCCAATGCTTTCGCATTATAACCACTATATGTAAATCTAAATGACTTTACCTGAAGTACAAGTCACTTGCTACAGTAATGCCCTAAATAATTGACTCCTTAACCACAGCAGAATTATGGGTAACTATTCAGGATTTAGTCGGAAATATGTCTTGTTGCCATTCATAATTCTACTGTGGTTAAGGAGTCTATTATTTAGGGCATTTCTGTACCTTATCCATAAGAAATATTCCTTTTTCATTGTTTGCTGGAAATTTTACATCATGGGAATTTCTAAATATTGGGTTCTTACAGTTTAACCAAACCAGACCAATATGGCCTCCAGGGTTATGTTTATCAAATTTTAAAATTGGTAGAAAAGTATCAAAAACGTCACAAAAATCAAAGAAAAAATTACTCAAACTTGAACTGGAGTCCATATTGGAGTGCTTTGGTTAAGCCTTAAGAGAAACAGAAAAAATATCTAACTTTTAAAATGTGCCCTTTTCTGGAAGTGGCGTCCCCTGACCCCTTGGCCCCCAGGTATTGCTTGTCCCACACACGTCTTATTCTAATAAGACATGCCCGCCATGGCAGCCACTTGCCTGGCTTCAAATCCTGTCTTTAAAGAGCCAGACTATATTTAATTGTGTTGAACATGTCATAAAGTACTGTACAGGTCTGGCCAAGTATATTAAACAATGAAGTGTCTATAGTCAGAGAGAAGCAAGGCATGTTTAATATGCTAGCCGTTTTGTGGCTGTAGAGTTTCTCGGATCCCAAGAGAGGGTCCATGGCATTAGAATGACTATGACAAATATCCTTTATATTCTTAGTGTCTTAGATCTGAATTTGTAGACAAGATTGGCTGATCCTGGAAGCTGTGATATTAAAGTGATGTGAAACACTCTGGTAGGGTGATCAGATATAAAAATTGAGAATAATCTTGTTCAAGGTAGTAATTTTTACTAATATTATATCCATATTGACAACACACACCGTCATTCTTGTATATTATTAATTAAATGCAATCACCCTCGATGGCGAAATCGTTTTCGTTAGTTTATCGCCGATAGATGCGCACCCGAATCGAGCAGTAAATATTTACAATTCAGCATAGTTCTGACAATGTTTTCTATGGAATGGTACAGTCGATTTGCTTCAGATTTTCTGAGATGTTAGTAGAATGTTTCATTCCTCCAGTTGGCATAGTGCCTGATTACTAACTGAGTACATAATATGTCTTTAATCCTTTCTATCCTAAACACTTAGCCATTTTCTTCTTTAGCTGGGTTATTTTTTTTAACCTGTTTCATTTGAGAATCGTTTGAATATACAAGAGTTAATGTAATGATATCATAAGAAATTCTCTGGCCAATTTTTTATCAGGAACTCTGTGTCACAAAGAAATCAGTGAGGGCTCAAGTACGAAAAAAACTAATGAGGAAATGGCTTCAATAACACTTAGGTAACATCACCTTTAATGTTTAATGTACAGTACATAACATTAAAGACTGCATTTTGTTTCATGTTGGAGATAATGCTCATTGCATCAATTTGTTGACTGCAAATTCTTTTAACCCTTTACCCAACAGAACGGCCCTGTGCCAATGCATTCTCTTATATATGCGAGTCGACCATAGGTCGCCTCGCATATATAAGAGAATGCATTGGCTTAACACATTAAAAATTAAAAAATTGTTAAAGAATGTAAGAAAAAATGGTAAAAAGTGTTAAAAAACGATTTTTTTTAGGCCAATGCATTCTCTTATATATGCGAGGCGACCTATGGTCGACTCGCATATATAAGAGAATGCATTGGCACAGGGCATAACTATAACCATCACAATGTGGTCAATGAGCCGGTTCCAATGATATCCATTTTTGTATGGTTTTATTGAGACAGACCCAAGATATTTTAGGCTGTTGAAGCTTTATTTGGCCGGTTTTGGCCGGTTTGTTGGGTAAAGGGTTAATGAAGTCAAATGATTAATTTCTGAGGCATTTTTGTACCTATAGCAGTGTCATGGAAACAATATGATTATACATGAGGGCTGAGTTCCTGTCCAATGTTAGCATTTAACCCATTTTGTATTGAATAGATTCTCCCATTCAACTCCAAAAGTACACATAGAGGATACCTGTGGTTTTTGAGTGATCGAATACCATAATTATTTCATGAGTGACTTAAGCAGTGGAAATATCAATTTTCGTCGTTTTGAAAATTGATATTTCCACTGCTAGTCACGATTGAAGTATTATGGGATTCACACAAAACACCATATGTGTTCTATTTATTATATGCCTCAACCATGTCGATAATTATTATTTTTAATGCTTAAAGTTGCTAAATTATACAGCATTTTATCTTATAATAGCAGAACAAATTAAGCAATACATGGAACCTATCAGCTGATAGGTAGCAAACCGCTTTCAAGAGATGACGTCATTCGGCAAGCTACAGTTCAGCTCATTTTATCAGAAGCAAGTGCAGAAGGATTCAATTTTAAATTCAATGGTGGGGCATTTTGCTGAATTTTTTAACTGAACATTTCCAAACTTACCAAATGGAACTACAGTAATGCCCTAAGTAATCGACTACTTAACCACAGCAGAACTATGGGTAACTTTTCAGGATTTAGTTGGAAATATGGCTTGTTACCATTCATCGGAAAGCTCTCCCCGAGAGCTTTCCGATGAATGGCAACAAGCCATATTTCCAACTAAATCCTGAAAAGTTACCCATAATTCAGCTGTGGTTAAGAAGTCGATTACTTAGAGCATTACTGTATGTCATGTGCATATATCCAATAAATATTCATAAATAATAATATTGGCTGCACATCCAGCACATCACTATAAATGATTGAATTGAGTGAAGTAATGACCAATCATGGGTTGTTGCTTGATTCGCATTGGTAGTGATGTGTATAGCTCTTAGCTTCAACACAATTCACCAATATATCACTGAATATCAGCACAAATCAATTTGTGGGAAGCCATTATAGGTCCATAGCATATAGGATTTTTTCTCGGACTGTTAACTACGTATAGTAACTAAACATCCCCGGAAATAAAGAGTAAACCATTCTAATGTGTTCTTTTAGGACTGATTGGGAGATCCATTTAGGAATTAATAGGTTAACGACCATAACACCACAGTAATTACATTGATTGGTTTACGGTCAACGGGAGCAAAAATCTCTAGATGGAAGAGGGGGAAAAAAGAATTCTTGACATCAAGCCCGATTATAGTGGGCCTGTCATTTGCAGAATGAGGTCCCCAGAGGGTGAATTTAGTGATGCTATCCCTCATAGCAGGCTAGGATCACCAAATTCACCCTCTGGGGACCTCATTCTGCATTGCCTTATTTGCTATGGGAGACATAGAATCAGATTGAAGTTCCCAATTGGTGAATATTGTGATGTACACCCAATGGGAACCTCGATTATGCAATGTGTCTTCTGCCAATTTGGGGATATAGAGAAACTAAACTAAAAATAAATAGAATCTATGTGAAGAAGTTTCTATAGAAATTTGATAATAAAGAAAATTTCCAGAGAAGATGAAGCCTAAGTAGAATGAGGTCCCCCAGAGGGTGAATTTACTGATGCTAGCCCACTATGCAGGATAGCATCACCCTCTGGGAACCTCATTCTGCAAATGACAGGCACACTAAACTCATGAATTCTTGACATTGTTCATGATTTTATACATGACTGACTGCTGATGAATTCAAAACTCAAAAATTTATTTGAAATCATCATTTATTGCAATATTTCAGGGTAAAATATTAGATATAATGGACATAACAAAACATTAATATTTCCTTTTTTCTCCATGATATTGTCTGGTGCCCCCATTTTGCTGAGCACCATGATGCAATGAAAATGATATTCGTCTGGTCCATCTTCTTCAGTGGTGAAGTGTCCAAAAGACATAGTAATGTAGGGCATGTATAGAATATTTAATTATACCCCCATCCCAATAGACAGGGGTAAACTGGATTACATGCATCCGTTCGTCTGTCTGTCCAGCCATCCGGCTTGCTGTCCATCCATCCGTCAGTCTGCTCATATATCTCAATTATGGGTGATCGGATCTCAATGAAATTTCCGTTTGTCATCAGGAGGGCTTTCAAAAGAGGGTTCATTGACATTGTTCACATTTACTGTTCAAGAGTTATCCCTCTTTCTTTATCCGAAAATGTTGGATTTCCGTCCATCGTTTGTTAGAATTGTCAAGTAATTTGTTTGTTTATCACATTATTTTTTTTCACAATTCGGTTTTTGACCGGCCCATTTTTCAATTTTCACCATTGGGGTATCCCAGCACCCATGGTGCAACCTCTTGTTTGAATTAAGTTCCAAACTGATTAACCCTTTCTCTACCAAGTGGATTCTCCCAATCAGTTATAATAGTTAAATTTTATGGCGTATGGCCTGGCTTATTAGCTCAACTTTACTTTGTAAAGTTTGAGCTATTGCCATGGCTTGGTATCCGTCGTCCGCGTGTGTGTGCGTGATGCGTCAACAATTTCCTTTAGCACGGGCTACAGTTCGTACCTTTGGTCCGATTATTATGAAATTTGTCATGGATGTTGACATTGACATGTAGATGGGAACGAGTCATTTTGGGGTCATTCGGAAAAAAAACATGGCCGCCAGTGGCCATCTTGGATTTCAAAATTCAATCCATTAGCACGGGCTACATGCCGTACCGTTTGTCTTATTGTCATGAAATTTGTCATGGATGTTAATATTGACATGTAGATGGGAACGAGTAATTTTGGGGTCATTTGGCCAAAAAACATGGCCGCCGGCAGCCATCTTAGATTTTACTCTTTGCATGACTAAATCCTTTGACACGGGCTACAGGTCGTACCTATGGTCAGATCATCATAAAATTTGTCATGGATGTTAACAATGACATGTAGATGGGAACGAGTATTTTTTGGGTCATTCGGGCAAAAAACATGGCCGTCAGCAGCCATCTTGGATTTTACTCTTTGTATGACTAAATCCTTTAGCACGGGCTACAGGTTGTACCTTTAGTCTGATCATCATGAAATTTGTAATGGCTGTTGAAATTAGAATGTAGATGGGAACGAGTCATTTTGGGGTCATTCGGACAAAAAACATGGCCACCAGCATCCATCTTTGATTTCAAAATTTAATCCATTAGCACAGGCCACAGGTCGTACTGTTCGTCTGATCATCATGAAATTTTTCATGGTTGTTAATATTGACATGTAGATGGGAAACGAGTAATTTTGAGGTCATTCGGCCAAAAAACATGGCCACCAGCAGCCATCTTGGATTTTACTCTTTGTATGACTAAATCATTTAGCACGGGCTACAGGTCGTACTTTTAGTCTGATCATCATAAAATTTGTCCTGGATGTTAACAATGACATGTAGATGGGAACGAGTCATTTTGGGGTCATTTGTCCAAAAAACATGGCCGCCAGCAGCCATCTTGGATTTTACTCTTTCTATGACTAAATTCAATCCATTAGCATGGGCTACAGGTCGTACCTTTAGTCTGATCGTCATAAAATTTGTCATGGATGTTAACGATGACATGTGGATTGGATATAATCATTTTGGGGTCATTCGGCCGAAGACATGGCTGTCAGCAGCCATCTTGGATTTTACTTTTCTCTTCATGTCTATAAACTAGTATTAGACATTCAACTTTCCACATTCCTAATCGCTCCATTGACTGTAATACATTAAATTATTCCCTTTCCAAGTTGAGCTACAGTGTCATTGACACTTTCATTATCTAAACATTTCCTAAGGGAACTACACTCGTCAATGAGTATTTCATAAAGAAAGAGTTAACACGTTCGCTGCCACTACGAGTTAACTCGTAGTAAACGGTTCCATGGGGACTGCTTCTACGAGTTAACTCGTAGTAATGTTCATACCACATAAATAATAACACAATCCGCAAGCAATGTTGGTGTATGCGCCAATACATGCCCAACGATCCCATTGATCGATTTTATATGTATAATTACGATGGCTTGAGATACAACGATTCCCACAGCGTGAACAGGGGGTGGGGTCCAGATATCAATCTTGGTAGGATACTCCAATTCACCAGGACCTCTTCTGTACATCCTTGAACCATGAGATGCATGTGCAACTAGACCATTCCCGGACACATTGTGTATATATAAAGGAATTGTCGATCAAATCCGGGTCAAATGAAAGATAAAACGTGTTATAAAGCTCCTACGAGATAACTCGTAGTCGGCACCTGGGATGAAACTCACCAGTGGTCATTGCTGGTGCCAGCTACGAGTTATCTCGTATGTAAATACATATTATGTTTTTGACGTCTTATTCGACGTAGTCTGTACCAATTATCATATATAAATTAATTTACCATGTCTTACATACAATATGCTTGTACATGTATAGCACTCTTCGTCATCTAAGACACTGACAACTTAATTGTAGTTACCTACGAGATAACTCGTAGCTGGCACCATGCAGGGATGAAACGTTAATAAATTCCGTCCCAGGTGCTGACTACGAGTTATCTCGTAGTAGTCTTATAACATGTTTCAGCATCAGTGTTCACGCTGGCGGTAGCCATTTTAGCCATTGGCGAAAATAAATTGTAAATGGCGAAAAAAAATGACCAAATGGCGAAAAAAGTGGCTAAACTAATTTCCTACCAAATGTGTCCATCTGGACATGGTGGCGATTATAAACACACCAGCAGTCATCGGTCTAATTACATCACGCGCAGCTGACATCCGTACAACAAAAGCGTCAGCACCCCGTGTATGTAATACGACCCCGGTGTGCTTGGAGCAATTTGTAATAGGTGTACATTGGTGTTGATTTCATGCAGTGTCAATGGCAGACGCTTTGTGCTGTAATAAACGCAACTTTGAGTGGGGATCAGGGAAAGATGCTTTAAGTGACGGAGGTTTTTATTGCGAGTCAAATTTCCAAAATTCATTTCTTTCATTTGCAGTTTGATCCGTATTAATTAATTCCAACTTTTAAAAAAAAGATCGACCTTTCCAACTAGCCGTGATTAAAATTCTCCAAATTGCGTACTCGCCAGGGTATAATATTTCGCCGCGGATTGAACAGATATGCACCAGATACGCATAGGCATAGATAAAACTATGCACGCATGCACTCGGGAATAAATAAAACTTCAGGTCTCGTTCAGATATCATATTGCATATTTTCGCTATATGTTAATACACCGAAATTTGTTTTTATTTGCGACAGTCAAAAAAAACTTTCATTGTTTTATTTTGTCAATAAAATGTAATATACGTTCCATTTATCTCAAAATATGTTCTCAAACAAGTGGCTAAAGTAAATTCAAAGTGGCTAAAAAAAATTGGCATTTGGCTAAACTAATGGCTAAAGGAATTTCTGGGCCAGCGTGAACACTGTTCAGCATCATATGACCCGATATTGGTCGAACCATTACTCATACATACGTAAAATATCATCTACTATCGGCAAAACATCAAATCCCATGTCGGAATATGGAATGGAATTACCCATTGGTTTTCGGCAGTGAACGTGTTAAAGAGCATTTTTTTTCGCCAAAATTGTTATTGCCTCAAAGGAATTTATGTAGATGTCAACTGCGAATGTCATGTCCAAAAAATGTTGATGATGGGTTTGTAAAGAGGTAGATCATGCCATGAATCTATACTCTGGCTAACGCCCGTAGAGATCATATTCCACCAGTACAAAACCTGGGAACTTTTTGAAATTTTGACAGGGAACTTGATAAAGCCGAAACAATTAATAACGCAGGGAATTTATTTCTTAGTTGTTATCTGTTACTTAATAATGTACTTCACTGTAGGTGGATGTTCCAACTAAAAATGCATGCTTTTCTCTGACATTTGTGAGCCGATTTCGCAATAAACATCAAATTAATTACCCAGGAGAAATTCCATAATTGTATTAGCGACACAAAGCAAAATCGCTCACAAATTCACTTAAATCATGAAATTTCGAGTTGGGACCTTAATTCACCTACAGTGCAGTACATTATTAAGGAACAGATAATAACAAAGAAATATATTCTCCGTGTTATTTTTTCGATTTTATAAGGTTCCCTGTCAAAACTTCAAAAAGTTCCAAGGTGTTGTACTGGTGGAATATGATCTCAACGGGCATTAGCCAGAGTAGAGATTCATGGCATGATCTACGTAAGAGGGTTCTCGCAGAGTCTTGAAAGCCTCAAATAGATTTGAATCTGACAAACCATTTAAATTTACCATGAGGCTCCTTGAATATCTTTGATTTTCTGTGACATATACACTGCTAATTGATCTTGAAAAAAAACTTAAAAATTGCAGTGAAATGGCTTTGAATATCCTTGAAATTCAAGAGAGACGTCCTTGGAAAACCGTGAAAATTGGCTCAAAGCAGCCTTGAAATTTGTTAGGTCTGCCCTGTGGTAACCCTAATGAAACACCTGATAAAATTGGCGTCGCCTAACATTAATATATTTTGTCCTTGGCCTCTGATTAGCAGGGGTTGTCAGGCCTGGCATTTTAGAATATGGACGATTATACAGTCATGTCCTTATTTGTCCAGTCTACTATATATGGTCACAGGTTTTCTAGGTTGTTCTATCCTAGATGGCTCTGATTATATCAGATATTGAAGTAATGGCCATTAGCCACACTAAATATCAATCTCTGTTATAGCATGTATCTCTATGATTAGTTTATTGGAGATTCATGGTTTCAGCGCTAAAAGCCATATCACAAAATTCATTGTTTTAATAGCCGAATGTTTATATTGAAATTGGAATATCACTCAAAGGCACATAGAAACTACCAACCATGTAAGCAACCTACAAGCTAGCCCAGATACACAAATTAGGGTAATGCCCCTTTGCGCAGATCACAAATTCGTGCTGTGGAATTTAAGCCAGCCTCACCATCACTTTGCAGACTCTAAAGAAAAGAGTGGGGTCTTCCATTATACCTCCATGAAGCATATATTACGTCAGTGTCAGCCAATCACAACGTTTTAACAATAAAGCGATGAAACCAATCAGGCAATTGTCAGAATTCCTATAGAACGGTCAATTGGCCACATAGCTAAAATTAGCACAATAAATTATCTGTCACATTGATAATTTCACAATTTTCATAAAATTAGAGATTATGACAACTAATTAAATACTAAAATTATCTATGAAGAGTCCAGTATTTACCAATAATACATAGCAAGGAGAATATATAAAATTCCCTAAGTAATCGACTGTTTAACTACAGCAGAATAATGGGTAACTTTTCAGGATTTAGTCGGAAATATGGCTTGTTGCCTTTCATCGGAAAGCTCTCGGGGAGAGCTTTCCGATGAATGGCAACAAGCCATATTTCCGACTAAATCCTGAAAAGTTACCCATAATTCTGCTGTAGTTAAAGAGTCGATTTCTTAGGGCATTATGTACTATCAAGAATTTAAACAGTTAACAGTAATGAAACCAAAAGGAGATATCTGTCAATCGTAAAACTATTTGTGTGCTCTAACCTCATACAGCAGGGATTGCATGCAGAATCTATTTATATATCCCGGCGTAAACGATAGATGTTCTTTCTATGGTTCTTTGTTAATACTTCAACTAACAGTCGCCCAAAATGGTTGTTGCATGATACCGATAACAAACTGAAACCGTTTGTACACTATGTGAATTGTGAACTAATTTGCTTGCGCATGACCTAATATCTTAATTATAAAGTACTTGACTTGTCTGAAGTGAACAGTTATATTCGTCAAAATCCAGGTGTCAACCCGCATCCTGGTGATAGTCAATGTTAGACGTCATTGAACTGGAATAATAACATTATTTAGCAGATTCAGTAGGACAGGCATCGATTGCTGCTGTCTTATTATTGGGAAGCCTGGAACGTCAGCATTCCGCATGCGAAAATAAATTTTACGAAGGAAAAGATTTTTATAGATGGTCGACCTAAATATTGTATCGACCTTGCGACCGGGGTCAGCTGTTTAGAAAGTTCGAGGTCAAGTGAACATCTGAGCGCCAACCACGAGGAGGGCGGGTATCTTGATTGATTGATTGTCCTCGTGTGACGTTGTCGATACCCGACTGCCCATTCAAACGAATTTCGCACAGACCACAAAGTCAATAAATTCTACCCGCCATCCCACCCCCTTCAGGTGTGGGCCTTTGGCCCACCACTCCCTCCAGTGACTGATTAGTGGCTTGGTTTGGCACGGCCCGGTGCCGGCCATACATTTTTTGGTTTAGGCGTGTGGCGTGGTACACCCAGGTTGCATATTGTTCAATCGGGGCCGCGCCACATGCCGATGGTTGTCATAATTTCGGTAATTCAATTAAAGAATTGCCATTACGCAAATATGTCTTAGTCTTTAATTATTTAGCCCACCAGTGGTACCCAGGGAATTGTCGTAGAGTAGGGAGATAGGATATAAATACATTTACAGGGTAATACTCATAAAATGACAGCTGTCACGTGAGCCCTGTCCAATTCTGTAATTTGCAAATCTAAAAATTGTTGCTCAGAGATACGAAGAAGTTTTCTGAGCGTGTATTGTCAATAATATAAAAATGCAACTTGTTTTACAAACTTTACAGCATTTTGTTTAACTTGAGTTACAATATAATATATTTCGTATGTGATCACTGTCAATTACACCACTACCTGCTTAATTGTCACTTCCCCACAACCCCACTGTGCCCACCCTCCCCGTTTTCCATGCCATAAAAGCGCATTACATGTATTTCTATTCCCATTCACATGTCACAATTCTAGGTATAACTGCTGGCCACAATAATTTGCGTGTATCAGATATCAGGCAGTTTATAATGATTAGCAATCTAGCATATTTTTTTAAATAACTGTTTTCAAGCATTCACTATTTCCTGTGGATGTACGCGATCAGATGCCTAGCTGTGCGATAAAATCAAGTTTACCCGTTTGAAAGTACGCTTAGTTATGCGTTTGCTTGCCATGATTGATTATATTCGATTCAATTCGATTCGCGAATATTAATGTTGTTCGATTCGATAATCAGTTAGAATGCAAACGAAATATTCACAGGAGCCTTTGTTTGAGAGTATAATATTAACCCTTTCAGTGCCAAGTCCGTTTTTTGTATCAACCCATATTTCCTTGATCATTTTTCAATTTATTGATTATAATAATGTGATACATTATCTAAGGAAATATGGGTTGATACAAAAATCGGACTTGGCACTGAAAGGGTTAATTAGAACTGCACAAATAGTTTTTTTATTGCAATTTGTTTGAGTATCATTATGCATTCTGCCATCACACCATACTCAATTTTGAGATTATCCGTGGTTACGGGTGGCCATACTGTCACTGGCAATATACATAATGGAAATAAATTCCCTTGATACACATCTATAAACTACAATGTCCCTTGAGAAACATGCGATGCAACTTAATAAAGAGTCATTCTATGAACGATGAAGCTTTGATGTTCTGATGAGCTGGTTTATCACCCTGCCATCATTGCATCAGGTGTGTGGTTATTAAAACAAAGCTTTTTAGCTAATTATTATTATTTTTATTATCGATCCATTTGAAAGAGATTCCACAGTAAATCGTCTGATAAAATCTGTCTGTGTGTTCCTAGTGAGGCCAAAGAACATAATATTTGTGCTATGGATGTCTCGACCAACCCTATTTTAAATCTCCCCACCTTAACCCTTTGAGTGCCAGGGGCTGATATTATCGGCCCTAAACCTACACAATAAGTCTGTTAAAGAATATATTAAAATTGTAAAAAAAAAATTAAAAAAATTAAAAATGTTAAGCCAATGCATTCTCTTATATATGCGAGGCGACCTATGGTCGACTCGCATATATAAGAGAATGCATTGGCACAGGGTATATGGGTTGATACAAAAATCGGACCTGGCACTCAAAGGGTTAAAAGTTTTATCATTGTTTTAAAGACATTTTTCTGAATTTTTTTATATTTTTATTAACAAAAATTGATAAAACAAATCTTTTAACCCTTTACCCAACAAACCGGCCAAAACCGGCCAAATAAAGCTTCAACAGCCTAAAATATCTTCGGTCTGTCTCAATAGAACCATACAAATATGGATATCATTGGAACCGGCTCCTTGACCACATAGTGATAGTTACAGTTATGCCCTGTGCCAATGCATTCTCTTATATATGCGAGTCGACCATAGGTCACCTCGCATATATAAGAGAATGCATTGGCCTAAAAAAAAATCTTTTTTTAACACTTTTTACCATTTTTTCTTACATTCTTTAACAATTTTATAATTTTTAATGTGTTAAGGCAATGCATTCTCTTATATATGCGAGGCGACCTATGGTCGACTCGCATATATAAGAGAATGCATTGGCACAGGGCCGTTCTGTTGGGTAAAGGGTTAACCAGAAAAACACTTAAATGTCTGAGTCTCAGAATTTTAACCTTACGTACCGACCTATTTTTATAACTTGCAATGCGGACCAGATATTTAATTTTCTTTGGTCTAATGTACTGATGCAGTGTCCCTGTATTGTCCCCATTTGATAGACTGTTTGGCAGTAATGATATTTCAGCAGCTTGTTTATCTCCCTTGCATCACTGCATCAGGTGGGTGGTTATTAACTCGTTTGGGACGTGATTCTTTTGAAAAAACATTACTCACAGACGAGATTGTTTCCAGAAATGCTTACTTTTATATAATTTTATAGCAATTTATGCGTTTTATTCAATGTTGGGTCAGACCATTTTCCATGGCCGAATTCTCCACATGACAACTCATACTATATGGGTAATCATCTGTAGTCTATAAATCTTCTATAAATTTTGGGTAGAAACCACCAAATTGCGACCGGTTGCCATAGCTACCTATTTTCGGAAAGGTATGTGTTTGGGGGCTGTAATTTCGCTATATGACGATACGTTTGCGACATTTTAAATAAAATATAAATCATTTCGAAGTCAAATGATCCAGGAATATTTTGCCAACATCTGGAACTAGCCTTGCTCGAAAATCACCCAACACCGACATAGGGCACCATTCAAATGGCCGCCAAAGCCCCATTTTCTAACGTTAAAATGCTTACTTTTATATCATTTTATAGCAATGTATGCGTTAATTTAATGCTGGGTCAGACCAGAATTCTCCACGTGACAACTAATAATATATATATATATGGGTGATCTTTCGTATTCTATAAATCTTCCAAAATTTTTAGGTAGATACCACCAAATTGCGACCGGTTGACATGGCAACCGATTTTCGGAAAATTATGCGTTTGGGGGCTGTAATTTCGCTATACGAGATGTCTGCATGCGACATTTTGAATCAAATGTAATTATTTTCCAAAGAAAAAGGATCCATGAATATACTTAAATTGCATGCCCCCGCTTCTTTTTCCTTCCGTTGAAGGGGTCAATATTCACCTGCCATAGTGATTGCCAACCGAAAACTTGTCTACGCGTCCATGGCTTAGGCTACTGAGCACCGCCATTTTGGAACAATGACGTCACGAATCACAGCACGCGACCCCCACGTGACGCCAAAAATAGGTTACAACTTCCTGGACCCCTCACTGAGTGATCGGCCTATATATATTGAATACATGTTACTATGCGCAAAAACATTTAATTACAAAATAATCATTCGCTCATAGCAAGTGCATTAAGTGGGAAACGGATATGGCATTGGCACAGGGCCCTTCTGTTGGGTAAAGGGTTAAAACAAAGCTTTAAGCTAATTGCCTGATAAAAGCTGTCTGCTCGTTAGTACTAATGTACTGATGCAGCAACCCTCAAATGTTGTTAGCAGATAGACGTCAGAATGTTTTAGGGTTTAATGTTGTTAAGTTGTTAGTGGGCGGGTATACTGGAATCAGCTTGTCCGTCCATGGATATAAATTTGTCCCAGCTTTTATTCATACGGTCAATTTGTTTTAAACTTAATTTGGCACAGATATTTAGTACCATGGGAACCTGTGCACTTGCTATTATGAGGTCCGTCCGACTTTTTGTTTGTGGAGTTATCCCCCTTTTTCGACTTAGAAAATTTTGTCAAGATGCATAATTTTGTCTGAGCTTTTATTCCTACATTTCCGGTAAATGTTTCTAACTTGACAGCGTTATTTAATACCATGGGTACCTGTGCACCTGCGATTTGGATTTCGGTCGAACTCAGCTTTGATTGAGATTTGATTTCTATATTGATGGGATTTATTCAGATTATATGAGCAGATTTATGGAGGAGCTGACTGATTCAGATTTATGGAGGAGCTGACTGAATATGAGTGTTCATTGCTTCAATGTGCTTAAACAAGCTCTCATTTCTTTTCTAAGTAGGCTTATAATGATTTGCAATAACACATTTTGAAAATCAGTCTCAACTTTTATTCCTACATTTTCCAAAGTTTGAGCTATTGCCATGGCTTGGTATCCGTCGTCTGTGTGTGCGTGATGCGTCAACAATTTCCTTTAGCACGGGCTACAGTTCGTACCTTTGGTCCGATTATTATGAAATTTGTCATGGATGTTGACATTGACATGTAGATGGGAACGAGTCATTTTGGGGTCATTCGGGAGCCAGCAGCCATCTTGGATTTTACTCTTTGTATGACTAAATTCAATCCATTAGCATGGGCTACAGGTCGAACCTTTAGTCTGATCGTCATAAAATTTGTCATGGATGTTAACGATGACATGTGGATGGGATATAATCATTTTGGGGTCATTCGGCCGAAGACATGGCCGTCAGCAGCCATCTTGGATTTTACTTTTCTCTTCATGTCTATAAACTAGTATTAGACATTCAACTTTCCACATTCCTAATCGCTCCATTGACTGTAATACATTAAATTATTCCCTTTCCAAGTTGAGCTACAGTGTCATTGACACTTTCATTTAAAAACTTGACAACGTTATTTAATACCATGGGTACCTGTGCACCTGCGTTATTTATTACCATGGGTACCTGTGCACCTGTGATTTTGAGTTCGGTCGGACTCATATTGGCCGAGTTATTCAACTTTTTTTTCTTTGAATATAAGCTTGCACAGGTGAGTAGCTGCAGGTAATTAGTACGTTTCCAGTGACATTATTCAGTCTGATTTGAGTGATATTTTCCCTTGCATCACTGCATCAGATTGGCAATTATTTATATATTAAAACAAATCTATTAGCTAATTGTTTAATAAAATCTGTTTACGTCATTGGCAAAACATTGATGCAACATCCCTGAAATGTTGTCAGGAAATATACCTCAGACAGTATTAGGCTTTAGTATTGTTTTAGCTGTTAGCAGGGTGCTGAAGCATAAAGGGAAACGGGGAGAGCACAACTTCCAGAAAAAATTATATGTTGACAAAATTTTGCCAAGCACCATGCAGTTTAACCCTTTACCCAACAAACCGGCCAAAACCGGCCAAATAAAGCTTCAACAGCCTAAAATATCTTCGGTCTGTCTCAATAGAACCATACAAATATGGATATCATTGGAACCGGCTCCTTGACCACATTGTGATAGTTACAGTTATGCCCTGTGCCAATGCATTCTCTTATATATGCGATTCGACCATAGGTCGCCTCGCATATATAAGAGAATGCATTGGCTTAAAAAAAATCTTTTTTTAACACTTTTTAAGAGAATGCATTGGCACAGGGCCGTTCTGTTGGGAAAAGGGTTAAGAACTTTACTATACTCTTGCACCCCTCCTGGCTAGTCCATATCATAATGAGTTTGATGCAGTTGTTGAACTCTCTTACACTATGGTGCCAGGTGGGCAGTTATTAATAAAACAAAGCTTTTAGTCTGATATGATAGTCTGTCTGCCTGTTATCAGAAATGCCTGGAGGCAGTGTTTCTGAAATGTCATCAGTAGATAGATATCAGTTGGACAGAATGCTCCCGTACATTGAAGTTGTTTAGCATCAGGATTAGGGCCTTGGAAATCTGGGGTTTAGTCATATCTCATCAAGGTGATATTCTCGAATCAAATCACGAATTGAATATATGCATGATCTAGCTTGGCCTGAGAACCAAACTTTGGTACCAAATGAGAAATGTGTTTTTCAAATTATAGTTTTACGAAGAACACGGAGTGTCATTAACATTTGGAATGCCCCCCACCCGAATGATCTCGAGACGATATAGCAAATCTGTTTCTATTGCTAGTAGGTATTTCTCGTCATTCTATAAAAGCACAAACACTCACTTTATTCCCCCTGTATCTCTCTTTGAGGTCAAGGGACAGCTGCTCCCACCTACTCTTGCACCCCTGGTCGTTAGTCCATATCATGTTGAGTTTGATGCGGTGGTTGAACTCCCTTACACTATGGTACCAGGTGGGCAGTTATTAATAAAACAAAGCTTTTAGTCTGATATGATAGTCTGTCTGCGTGTTATCAGAAATGCCTGGAGGCAGTGTTTCTGAAATGTCATTAGTAGATAGATATCAGTTGGACAGAATGCTCCCGTACATTGAAGTTGTTTAGCATCAGGATTAGGGCCCTGCAAATCTGGGGTTTAGTCATATCTCATCAAGGTGATATTCTCGAATCAAATCACGAATTGAATATATGCATGATCTAGCTTGGCCTGAGAACCAAACTTGGGTACCAAATGAGAAATGTGTTTCTCAAATAATAGTTTTATGAAGAACACAGAGTGTTATTAACTTTAGGAATGCCCCCCCACCCGAATGATCTCGAGACGATATAGCAAATCTGTTTCTATTGCTAGTAGGTATGTCTTGCCATTCTATGAAAGTACAAAAACTCACTTTATTCCCCCTGTATCTCACTTGGAGGTCAAGGGACAGCTGCTCCCACCTACTCTTGCACCCCTGGTCGTTAGTCCATATCATGTTGAGTTTGATGCGGTGGTTGAACTCCCTTACACTATGGTGCCAGGTGGGCAGTTATTAATAAAACAAAGCTTTTAGTCTGATATGATAGTCTCTCTGCGTGTTATCAGAAATGCCTGGAGGCAGTGTTTCTGAAATGTCATCAGTAGATAGATATCAGTTGGACATAATGCTCCCATACATTGAAGTTGTTTAGCATCGGGATTAGGGCCCTGCAAATCTGGGGTTTACAGTCGTATCGCATCAAGGTGATATTCTCGAATCAAATCACGAATTGAATATATGCATGATCTAGCTTGGCCTGAGAACCAAACTTTGGTACCAAATGAGAAATGTGTTTCTCAAATTATAGTTTTACGAAGAACACGGAGTGTCATTAACATTTGGAATGCCCCCACTCAAATTCTCTCAAGATGATATAGCAGATCTGTTTCTATTGCTAGTAGGTATTTCTCGTCATTCTATAAAAGCACAAACACTCACTTTATTCCCCCTGTATCTCTCTTTGAGGTCAAGGGACAGCTGCTCCCACCAACTCTTGCACCCTGGTCTTTAGTCCATATCATGTTGAGTTTGATGGGGTGGTTGAACTCCCTTACACTATAGTACCAGGTGGGCAGTTATTAATAAAACAAAGCTTTTAGTCTGATAGAGTCTGTCTGGGTGTAATGCACTGATGCAGTGTCTCTGAAATGTCATCAGTAGATAATCATCAGTTGGACAGAATGAGAGTGCTCCCATACATAGAAGTTGTCTGGAGCGTCCTGAAATTTGGCGAAAACCCTGTGTCAATGCATTCTCTTATATATGCGAGTCACTCTCCCATATAAGAGAATACATTGGCCTAACAATATTTACATTGACCTTGTAAGCCAGTGCATTCTCTTACATATGCAAGGCTTCCTATGGGAGACTCGCATATATAAGAGAATGCACTGGCACAGGATCTTTAATGCTGCACCAGCTTAGCTCCGGTCAAGAAAGGGTTTAGTATAGGTTTCCTCTTCCCAGTCTCTAAGGAGTTGATTATTTAAGGCATTACTGTGTATTTAAATTGATAGATCGGAGGTTCCCGTTATTTACTAAACTTCAATGGAATCACTCAATTCACCAATCGTAACACAAAATATATTTTTTTTGGATATTTTTTTAAATTTTTATTCAGATCATATTATCAGATTGATGGAGGAGTTGACTGATTCAGATTTATGGAGGAGCTGACTGAGTATGAGTGTTAATTGCTTTAATGTGCTTAAACAAGCTCTCATTTCTTATCTAAGTGGCCATATAACGATTGGAATAACACATTTTGAAAATTGTTCCCAATTTTTTATGCATACAGCAAAACAATAACTGTATATTTAGCAAAAAAAAACACATGTCTGTAATTTAGATCGATATTTATATAGTGCACATACAGAACATAAGTATACAACTACATGTATAATCTAGGTGGTTAACCTTTCCATGACTGGAGCATCCAGAAATTTTGGGAAAACCCTGTGCCAATGCATTCGATTATATATGCGAGTCACCGATAGGGAACCTCGCATATATAAGAGAATGCATTGGCCTAACAATATTTACCTCGACTTTGTAAGCCAGTGCATTCTCCCTATGGGAGACTCACATATTTAAAGACATATTATGGACTTGTTCGAGTTCGTTAAACTGATAAGTTAGTATTCAGCCGTTATGCCAACCAGGATAATGTAGCATTCTACTATTAAACATTGCCGAAATTTCAAAGAAATATACCATACCACTCAATAGAAAACATCTTCAAAACCACGCTCAATTGTAAATATTTACATCTGGATTCGGGACGCAACAATCCGCGACAAAGATACACAAAATGATATCGCCATCCAGAGTCAATGCATTTAATTAATATATCATAATTACGGTGTGTGTTTGCAATTTGGATTGATTAATATTCGTAAAAATAACAACTTTGAGCAAGATTATTCTCCATTTCTATTGGATCACCCTACCGGAGTGTTTCACATCACTTTAAGATAATGCACTGGCATAGGATCTTCAATGCTGCACCAGTGCAGCTCCCGTCATGAAAGGATTAATAGCTTTGGTGAGGTTTGTCTGATAAAGCCCAGAATAAATTTGTAACGTTATTATAGACCAAAACAAATTTATTCTAGAAAACTGCCAAATCCAAATGTAATGAATTCTTAAGAAATCTACAGATCGTTGATATATGGCAATCTCCGGTAAATTTCCAAGGCAAATATGTGGTTATTGGAAAATAAGTGCCATGTGGTTATAGGTCCATGAACACATTGACTGAGTGGGCATGGCTATTGTAGCTCTATGGGAAATTTGGAAGCAATATTAATAGGTGTATGTAAATAATTAATTTGGATGGAAAATCATTTATACATTATAGCAACCATCAAGGGTGCTTATACCTTAGGCAGATGAATGACATCATGTATTTTTTTCTATATCCATTAGTGATTTTTTAGATCGCGGGTATGGATTTTGGAGAAATTATCACATGACTTCCGCTTAGCAAGAGTGTTGAGATTGCAAAAAACCCGGAATTGGGAATGAAGCATGTCATCTCCGTCGTGAGGCACAGCATGGGTGGTTGCTCCACTACGTGTCACGTACGATTCATATTATTTGTCTATGCAATCATCACCGATGTCTCAATAAAATACTTTAGGGATTTTTAGGGATTTTAACTGACAATCCCAATGTGAAATAGTTTTAATATTCTATTTGTCAGACACATTTGCATTCAATTTTGATGATTCCACAATGGTATTCTTGCTTCAGGGTAAAGACCTTTGAAAAAACACTCACAACGTTCATGAATTGTCTCAGAGGTATTTAACCCTTTACCCAACAGAAGGGCCCTGTGCCAATGCATTCTCTTATATATGCGAGTCGACCATAGGTCGCCTCGCATATATAAGAGAATGCATTGGCTTAACACATTAAAAATTATAAAATTGTTAAAGAATGTAAGAAAAAATTGTAGAAAGTGTTAAAAAAAGATTTTGTTTAGGCCAATGCATTCTCTTATATATGCGAGGCGACCTATGGTCGACTCGCATATATAAGAGAATGCATTGGCACAGGGCATAACTGTAACTATCACAATGTGGTCAAGGAGCCGGTTCCAATATCCATATTTGTATGGTTCTATTGAGACAGATATTTTAGGCTGTTGAAGCTTTATTTGGCCGGTTTGTTGGGTAAAGGGTTAAATAATAAATATGTCATCTGGTAGAATGTTACGAAATACTGGTGTTTTCTTTGACACTCTAAAAAATATATATATTATTCCCTTATTCACCTTGACCTTTATTATCTGAATATTTCCCACCAATAATTATGAATCATTCTGCTCTTGATTTATTCTTTTTGTATGTATGTTGTCTGCTTTTGTTACCTGAACATCCCTCTGAATGAATAATAGACCGTTCTAATAAATATAGTTTTATTCCCGAACGGGAGAATCTATTTAGTATAGAAAGGGTTAACAACTCGTATTATTTTCTCCGATTACATGTGAGAATTACATGAGACCACACCTACGCAATATGGCATCAGTACCCATGTCACACATATTTAACTCAAAACAGATTAACAATTCCATCGAAAATCCAATCAAATTATTATTATAATGTGGATCAGTCTATATATAAAGTGCTAAGAGGAGAACGGACATCTTTTGGTTCAGGTTGCTGTTAATGTGAGTTGTGGGAATTTGTGCACAATTTAGCAATTCCCAAAAGTCCCATGAAATCTGGTAAGCAAAATCTTGAGGCTCATCCCAAGCCAATTACTGCGAGCATATTTTGCTTGTCCAGACATTGTACTGGACACATTTTAATATGAGACACACAGCCTTGTGTAATCACTCTCTGTTCCCAAGCTTGTGAACAGAATATAGAATTATATTTGGAATGAGATTCTGGTCACATAGGGCATGGATAAATCATGTCCACTTCAATTCCCATGTTGAATCTTTCATGAAAACATAAATAGCTTAACATCTTCGCTGCTGTGACATCCGTAACTATTACGGATGTAAAAGTGCATGCCATGTGCTACAGTAATGCCCTAAATAATCGACTCCTTAACCACAGCATAATTATGGGTACTGAGAGCTTTCCGATGAATGGCAACAAGCCATATTTCTGACTAAATCCTGAAAAGTTTCCCATAATTCTGCTGTGGTTAAGGAGTTGATTATTTAGGACATTACTGTAATATGGACCTATTTCATCATACTAGCAGTAGGCCATTATTCATGACTGGAACTCCGAGATTGCATGGTGCATCAAAATAACTTTTATCTCGAAGTTTCAAAAAATGAAAATTTGATTATCAAATTGTAGTTTTATGAGTAACAAAGACTTATTCAAACCAGATACCATTAGGATTCCAATCCAGCGTGTCCCTTTAAATCGCAATATATAAATAGAAGCACTTTTTCGTTATGCGCATGTGCAACGAAACTTCTGGATTCTAGTGATATTTCCCCACTAATAGTACCAGTGACTACCACTGATTCTTGATGTATGTTCACTATAATTCCCATAGAGACCCTTAACGTATGTATAATATGAAGAATGCATCTACAATTTCTCTTAGGATAACCATCTGTGTTAACTCGCCGAAAGAGTACAAGATGTATTAAACGTCCATATTGGTTAGGAGACAAAACACCAAACGTCTCATAACAATGCAAGGTACATATATCAGAATGATACCTTACATAAGAATATATATAAACCGATAGATTTATACATGGATTAGACATGTATACACAGTTTACATGTATATAACTATGCGCAAGATATAAACAGGTACCGGTATATTATCAGCTGTAAAATTGCGCAGTCCACATGCAGATGAATGTGACCAAAATAATCAAATATAATAATCCGAAAGTCAATACAGGTTTAAGCTTGAAAAGGACCCAGTGAATTTCTTGTGGCTATAGTTAAATTGGACAAGTAGAATCACTTGACAATCATCGAGAAACTGTTGGAGAGTATGACCTAAATAAGGTACACTAGATGGAGAATATCCTTTTATCACAGATACCGGATGGTGTGGTTAGTCTCTTCAAAATAGAGCTGGAGACATACAACAAACCATATATAAAAAGTTGTAACTGAACATGATTAAAAACTGATGTCAACTTAGCGTGACCGAGACGGGTGACACTTAGTTGTCTCCCGACAAGAACGAACAGGTCGAAGTTGAACAAGATGTGGTCAGAACATAGACTTCGGAATAAAGATCGGTCCAGTTCAGTGAAATTATGTTGATGAAGTTGATACCTCGATTCTGGATTGCCATGAAGTTTGCAATCCACACGAAGGGCCTGTAAATCACGGTATCGGCGAAACGAGGTGATGACTATGGAGCCACAAGTTTTCTATGGCAATAAGGTCAATGATGCAACCCACAACGGCACAATTGACGTTGATATGGGTAATTGAATTTCGTAAACGATAAATAATGGCCATGAAGGTAACAATGATCGTAGGAGGACGCCTACGGAAACCCCATTTTAACAAGTGGATTAAGACTGTGTACCGGGAGAACTCTGGTATATGTTACATGTATGTCACTCAAAGTAAGGCAAAACTCGATGACTTCATGAACCAAGAACTCACAAATGTGAGTATTTCAAACCTGCCAAAATTGAGATGAGGTAGGGAATCAGAACAGCCTACCCATGACGCTCCAAAGTCAATCCTGAATCAATATGTTGATAAATACACCAACGATTGATTTGTGTAGCAGCAGTTGTAATTTCTGTGAGAGCCATGTTACCATGATCAGGTAGTGATACGCATTGAAAGAATTTATTTGAAAGTTGTTGGCTGAGATGGTCGCAACACCCAGTTCTGATTCTGAGATAAGAGATCTGGTAAAATTCAGTTCTTAGATGATAGGTCGGTGTAATCATAAGTTGAAAGTTGGGTATGTCAATACTGACGATGTCAACTGGGAGCAAGCACTATTATTGTGCAAGTTGTCCGTGGAATATAAGTGAGGACCTGTGGTCTCAACTGTATTGGTGAATATGCATATGCCATCAGATTGTCCTAACGATAGATTGAGTATAACAACCACTCAAGTTTGAGGTTGTGATGTCCACGAACAATTATGCGCTCATTTCTCGTTCATCAATGATTTCAAATTTGAAAGATCGCCGAGACTACCTGATCGAATTCCCATCAGTGGGACGATAATGATGATGACTAAAGTAATCTTCTACCTGGTAGTGAAGACGTTCCCTGCTACATGAGCTGATGTTAGAAGACAGTTGTGTCTTAATTTCAGATCCTAAAGTTGTACGGTATAGGCAGACGACACAACCATACACATTCCGTCCCACCCGGCTGGTGGATATTCTGGGTGACTGACGGACTGCTAGGCGCCTATTGAAGTAGAACGAACTTGTGTCACTTGACAAATAAAAAGTTGAGATAATAAAAGCAGGAACCTGCTCAAGACTGCAGTCATTTCTAGTCAGTGATATGTTGACATTTCTCCACTGGTTACCAGTGGGTTTGACTAATTAGTTGACCCATATAACAACCCCATCGCCAAGTCCGAGATGGAGCGGTTATTGATAAGATTCTTGTTACCTTAAAACCCAGAAAGCTATGAGAATCAAATATACTTCTGATAGTGAAACAATTGCTTTCACGAAAATCAAACTAAGAATCAAGATTCTTGTTCTCACCAGAATTTGAGCCCCGATCTGATACAGAGGGATGCTTGTGGTAAGGAGATAATATTGGAGAAGATGTAACTGAATCGGTCGCATTCGGAAACATAATTGTGGTACGACATCAGTGCCAAGAGATAACCCCGAGAAAGCGAATGTATTCCCAGATTGTAACCTTCTGTTGAGACATTCAGTGTGTTCGTTCTTTCCTGGAACCAATATATATAAGTTACAGGTATGGTTGTCCCGGGTTATACGGTATCAGAAGAATCAGGTCATCCATAGTCGGAAAATATTTCCCAAAATGTACACATGAACAAGTGACTTATCGGAATTACTGACGCGTTCGAGTAAATAGTGAATGATAAATTTAGGCAGATCCAATCTTCCAGAAAGGCTGCCAGGCTGATACCGAGAGTTCGAACGAAGTCAATGCGACCGAGACGCTGTGGCAAATACACAGGAACTCGGGTCTACCCCAAAGGAAAGAACTAGAAATTGCCACGAACAGGTTCGAAATCGGAAACTGATACAGTATACATGGACACGTATGGACGGTGTGTTTTGAACATACCGGTACGTGAAAAAAGTAACACTAATTAAAGTGACGTCATCACTAGTAATTAAAGTGTTAGTACAAGTAGGGCAATTTATTGATACCGGATCATTGCAGCACCTCTGATCAGGTGTCCAGTTCGAAATGGTGAACAGTGAACTATATATTTATGGTTCATTATACTAGACGTACAACGTATCGGTCCATTTTGTTGTCCCCCGACGTTTCCGTCGGGGGACTATAGAAATGACCCTCGTGCGTCCGTCCGTCTGTCCGAGATTGGGTATCTTCATGGTGTAATCAACTCCTCCTACAGTTTTAAACGTAGAGATTTGAAACTCTGGGATATTGTTCCTAACATGTTGGTGATTTGCAACATTTGTCCGTCGGAGGACTATAGAAATGATCCTCGTCCGTCCGTCCGTCCGTCCGTCCGTGTGTCCGTCCGTCCGAGATTGGGTATCTTCATGGTGTAATCAACTCCTCCTACAGTTTTAAACGTAGAGATTTGAAACTCTGGGATATTGTTCCTAACATGTTGGTGATTTGCAACATCTATATAGCTAATCAAAAATATTTTTTTTTCCATATTTTTGGGGGGGTTTTCGACTTAGAAAATTTGGAACATTTTTGCATTTTGGATGAGATTGGGTACCTTCATGGTGTAATCAACTCCTCCTACAGTTTTAAACGTAGAGATTTGAAACTCTGGGATATTGTTCCTAACATGTTGGTGATTTGCAACATCTATATAGCTAATCAAAAATATAATTTTTTCCATATTTTTGGGGGGGGTTTTCGACTTAGAAAAATTGGAACATTTTTGCCTTTTGGATGAGATTGGGTACCTTCATGGTGTAATCAACTCCTCCTACAGTTTTAAATGTAGAGATTTGAAACTCTGGGATATTGTTCCTAACATGTTGGTGATTTGCAACATCTATATAGCTAATAAAAAATATCATTTTTTCCATATTTTTGGGGGGTTTTCGACTTAGAAAAATTGGAACATTTTTGCCTTTTGGATGAGATTGGGTACCTTCATGGTGTAATCAACTCCTCCTACAGTTTTAAATGTAGAGATTTGAAACTCTGGGATATTGTTCCTAACATGTTGGTGATTTGCAACATCTATATAGCTAATACAAAAATATAATTTTTTCGCGTTTGTATGCGTTTGTTCATCGGGTTGTTTTGTCCAAGAAATTTTGCCAAGAAATTTTGCGGTGGTTTGCAACATCTATATACTGTATAACATTGTTGCAAATAGTATCCTTCTAACAAATCCAATCATGAAGTTTACCACTCGAGTCGGGGGACATGTGGTCTATGACCTTTTATTTTACTGGAAACCGTGGACGGTAAAACCCAGTTGATAGAGACGTAACCGGTTCTATTGTGAATTTTCCGTGTCACCAATTGACGATGTTCACTCGAGTTGGTCGGATTCAAGAAATCGAGGAAGTCCAATCAGTAACCCCAGGTCAGAGTGTGCAGTACCTTGAGTTAACCTTTCCCTAACAGCTTGTTGTTACTGTTTCCTAGAATTCGATTATGATGTTACAAAGTACGGTACGGAACCTTCATAGAAATACTCCCAGATAGTGGAAGGTTAGAAGCATCGACGTTTAACGACGTCATCAAGTTCAGTGTCTGACAGAGCTCGGCATATTGACACACCGTGTGTCAGAGAGCCCCAGCCGTATTTGACATACTAAATGACCTTGATCTGATGACCACAGTCATCCTCTGGTGATCTCAAGAAGTCATACATTCCAAAGTTAACTACGTACCTGTTGTCGGTATAAGGGATCAGTATCTCGTCATGTGGGTTCTGTTGGATGTCGAAAGTCATCGGCTCAACCGAACAATATCTATAAAGTTATAGAAGTACCCCATTCTCTTCAAACGATTGAGAGTACGGCACTGTCCGAAATTCTTCTGTGTCATGACCCATGCACGGGAAATTAAATGCAACAGAATTGTCATTGGACGAAGTCACAGAAATAGTAGTTTTGGTCAGGTCTACATGAATGCCTCAAAACTCTGTATTCACGTAATGATTGGAAATCAGTTTCGAGCTTTCCTGTATCATGACAGATTGGTACATTTGGACAATATTTCAGTGTCTGCATTATCCTCTGACAGTTGCACCATATAATACAACTAGGGAATCATCTGTTGATAAATATGGTGATTATTTATACACTAAGAAGATGACAAGGGTCCTCAGGTCCTGGTCCTTCCCTTGGTACTTACAAAAATGCAAAAGAAATTGTATCAAACTTCAGTCAGAATCGTCATTTCATCAGATATCTGCCAGTGAAAGTCGTACTCATATACCAGGTCTTCCCCGATTGAGTCAGGACTCGTGTTCATCTCATCTCCGAGGTGAGATTTCATGTTTCAATCGGAAGATTGCTGTGACAATTAACTGTCGTGAAACGGTCGTTAATTCTTTTAAAAACACGTTTCAACTCGGATTCTGAAGCCGGAAGTGAAGAATTGCATCGTTCAAATATGAAGTATGCTGTGACGACGAACTGTCTCGAACGTTTGTTCATTATTGTCACGTTTCAAGCAGTTCGTATTTAGTTCCATTGCTTTAATAATAGCGTGTTAAAAACACTAATTCCGTTTCAAAATAACGGAGCAAGTCAAATTGCGATGTTTCTGGCGGACGCCGAAATTGAAGATGGAATAGCATGTGGGATCTCGTTCCACGAGAGTTAGAATCCAGAAGTTTCGTTGCGCATGCGCATAACGAAAAAGTGCTTCTATTTATATATTGCGATTTAAAGGGACACGCTGGATTGGAATCCTAATGGTATCTGGTTTGAATAAGTCGTTACGAAATAAAATTGTATGATGTTCCACGATTGTGAATGCTAATAGCACTTCAACTGAGTCAGTTTTATGGTTCTTGTGATATTCCCGCTATATTTTCCTACCGAAAATGGCAATAATGTCCACAGCCCAGCACACGAACGTCATTTAGCAGCAAAGAGGTTAATTTAACCATTCCCTACTGAATGGATTCTTCCATGTAGCTCTAAAACTATACATTAGAATGGGTATTCAACTGGAGGGATGTTCTGGAAATATAAGCAGACGTCAGACAGACTAACAGATAATACAATAATGCCAAAAGGTTTCTTATTCATTGGTGTGATATATTAAGATAAAAGGAATGATTATATTGAAAACTTCTAACTTTTTCACACATCAAGAAACATCAGACTTCTATTTGTCACGGTGTTTTCCAACTATATTCTGTTGATAGACTCTGCATTGCACCGAGTGTCATTTGTTACACACACACGTGTAGCTGCCTTATTCAATGCTGGCTTTACTATGGCACATTTCGTGTCTCATTAAATGATAACAAAATTGATGTGTCATGTTTGAAATAAAACATAGCTGTCTGACTACTGAATAATATTTTCTTTCCTCAGGTACAGAGAAATATAGTCTGTTTGCCCTCCTTATTAAATTCAGCAAACTGCCTATTAAAGGGAACTTAGGCATCAATAAGTACTTAACCCTTTCAGTGCCAAGTCCGATTTTTGTATCAACCCATATTTCCTTGATCATTTTTTAGAGCTCTTGCCATCAATGTATCACATTATTATAATCAATACATTTGAAAAATGATCAGACTTGGCACTGAAAGGGTTAAAGAAAGGGTTAACTATTCCCTGAATGGATTTCAGTATAGTGAATGTATACATTGGAATGGTCTGTTATTTTAGTATGGATGTTCTGATAATATATGTAAAGGGCAGGCAGAGAAGCATCCTATGGATTCCCTTTCGTTCATTACATTGGAATAATCTATTATTCATCTGGAGGGATTTTAAGGAAATGTTAGAAGACAGCCAAACGAAAAGATCATACAAGTGCATGGTCGTATGTTGAGTTATTATCTGAACAGTTCTTAAGGGAATTACTCATCAATGAGTATTTAGTATTGAAATTGTGAGGGAGTAGTTTAGTCATGGTTGACTGTCGTCTGACTACCCCCTTTACAATTTAAGCGGATATAATGATGAGGGGGGGGGTAGATCTGTGCATTGGGTGGCATTAATTATCTTTCTGGATAATCCGCATCCGTTATTAAAATAATGGATCTGTGATCGTAAATAATTGATGTAAAATTTTGACAATACCACTTGTTAGACTATAAACTGAATGCATTGAACCTTTGTGACATCATGCATAGCCTTGTTTTAAGTTGTTGATATCTATAATAAGACTAGGGAATTGATTATCTGTCAAAAAATGACGGGTGACAAGAAAGTGTGAAGAATTAGTTTAAGCTGACAATAAACGCTCTTGGTGGCTAATTATTAGTGCCTTTATATCATTTGAGGACAACGGCACCTATCCCGTGACATTTCCCCTGTCTTGTTACCTCTGTGCACCAATTTTCCCACATATTTTCCAAGCTGGTAATAAAGGCTCTTTACTGATCATGCAATTGATCAACCCTTTCATGACAGGAGCTGCACTGGTGTAGCATTACAGATCATGTGCCAGTGCATTCTCTTATATATATACCAGTCTCCATTGGGAGTATCGCATATATAAGAGAATGCACTAGCTGGCTTATGCAGTCAATGTAAATATTATTTGGCCAATGCATTCTCTTATATATGTGAGACTCCTTATGGGGGACTCGCATATATAAGAGAAAGATTTGGCACAGGGTATTCACAAAATTTTAGGAAGCTCCAGTCATGGAAGTGTTAAGTCATCTGAGGTCGAAGGTGCCCATCCCATGACATTCCGCTGGTCATTTGACCAATGTTTACCAATTTTCCTACATATATTCTAAGCTGATAAGGAACACTCTTTTTGCTCATATATGCCCCTTTTAGTCATCTGAGGTAAAAAAAATGACAGATGACAAACATGACATGCAGGAAAATATCATCACCGCTGATAACGATATAAAGAGAGCCGGCAAACAGTGCGAGGAGTTTGTCCGGAATTTAAGACGGACGCCACTGAAACCACATTGGTCTTTTGAGAAGGTAACACATTATATCAGTAAAAATATTACCTTTGGGAAACGCATTATATCTCAGGTTGCCTTGTACCGATTGGCCTCAAATTTTGCGTGTCGTATTCTAAGATGTGCTTCAGGCGATGGTAAATTTGGGTTCAATCGGACATGGGGGTGACATATTTTTAAACGCATCAAAATTGTGACAGATAAACACACATACACACAGACACACACTTGGCTTATATATAGATAGATATTTCATTGTGCAAGCCAATCGTGGTCGGGAGAAATCATCAATTTACTGATGTCAAGATAAATACACACTCTGTTCCTAATTGTTAGGAAATAACAACTCTTTGAAGGAATGATGGTCAACCTTTGTCTTGTATGATAGTACATTGTATGTATTATCCATTTAATGATCTATTTCTACACCACAGGGATCTGATTTTCCCACACGAGATGAGACCTCTATTCTAGGATGATCGAGTTAATTAACCCAGAAATAATCACCTCTTATGACCCTTAAATAATTGGATTATTGTTGTTTGATCACAGAGTTCCTGTGGCCCTGAATAACTTGAATGTGACAGATGACTATTCAAGTTCTGCAACGTACGTGCTTAAACGGATATGGCTCTTTCGAAACCCAAACTTATGTATATTGGAGTTATGGCCCTTGTTAACTTAGAATTTACCATTTAATTTGGTTTTGATGATATAACCCTAGTTTTAGTTACCTGATTGTTTTCATTTCAAATTTAGTATATGGATCACTCACATGAAAATACAGATCAAGTTCGAATATGTGTTCGGTCCACAAATTTTTATGACCCTAATCTTTAAGAATTTCCTGATTATTTTGGTTTCCGGATGATAATTTCATTTTAGAATTGAATGGAAGAATCTATTCCAGAATCAAAGAGAGAGAGAGAGATGTTTTATTGCCTCATTGAAGGAGAGATATGTGTACAAGTATATACATGTTTATGAATACAATAGTGACATTCAAACTATATCAATTTCACTTATATCATGTAAGGTCAGTTGACCTTTTCAGGCTTTTTGCATTGGTCAGATGAAGCAAATGACACACACAAATATGAGACAATGAATAAATAAACGTTTCTCATCACACATGACTTCCACATCCACATGCATAAGTGAGGATATAGTGTGTCTGACATTTACAGAATGAGGTCCCCAGAGTGTGAATTTAGTGACTCTATCGCACACAGCAGGCTAACATCACTAAATTCACCTTCTGGAGACTTCATTCTGCTTAGGCCTCAACTGCTATGGGAGACTTAGGATCAGATTGAAATATTGTAAATTCCATGTTCCACTTTTCAACTAAACTCTGTGATTTCAAATCCAAAGCTTCAAATTCCGTCAATTCCGACTAAACTTTTACGAACACCCATTAGTCACCTCGATTGTGCATTTTATTGTCTGCAAATTAGGCGATATAGAAACTGAATAAAAAGGAAAAAGTAACTTAAAGACAATGTTAATCTGAGAAGATGAGACCAAAAGCAGAATGAGGTTCCCAGAGGGTGAATTTGGTGATGCTAGCCAACTGTCACCCTCTGGGGGACCTCATTCTGTAAACGTCAGACACACTATTTCAAGACATATATTAATTTAGACACAAACAGAAGATAATGCCTCAAGGCCCATATATTGTATTATCCAAATATCCCCAGGATATCTAAATACAACAATGTCCCACAACAACTTCCGCCCTCCTGTGTCTACTTCCCACTCCTCAGGAAACTTCCACCATCTTCTATTGAGATGGAAGCTTGTCTTTTTGCTTAATTTATTAATTTGGTTTTAGTCGAAAAACTCTGAATCGTTCCACGGTTTCCGGTTTGTGTATGACTGTACAGATCTAAATACCAATAAAGACGCATGCTATCTGCTATATATGTTTTAGTTGTATCTAGTCTAGCGTAGATGAGAGACTAAATACGGGACACGTTATAACCCAGCCTTGACATAACAAGCAAAGAAGGTAAGGTGGGGAATACATGCATCAACTCCCAGAAAAGGGCACTTTTTATAGTCGGAGGTATATGGCATAAATGTCAAAAAACTAAATATTGCGACATGTACTCAAACACCATTCAGTGTGACATAAAATGTCACGCTGTGTGCTCTATGTCCGTACTGAATATGGCATACATCAGCATACCAGCAGTTGGCCTTTATTTATAACTCGAACTCATAAATATGAGCATCGGAACCATTGTACATTTAGTCGGAAATATGGATTGTTGTATTCATCAGAAAGCTCTTACTGACAGTTTTCCCAATGAATGGCAGCAAGCCATATTTCCGACTAAATCCTGAAAAGTTACCCATAATTCTGCTGTGGGTAAGGAGTCGATTATTTAGGGCTGTATCTTTACATTTGAAATGGTGCATGATGTTCCAGGATTGTGAATGGAATTAACCTTTCCAAACGGCGTCAGTTTTAGATTTTTTGTGATACTCCGGTTATATTTCTGCTGGTCATAATGTCAACAGGCTAGCACACAACATTTTGACGCCATTCAGCAGAGAAGAGGTTAACCCTTTACCCAACAAACCGGCCAAAACCGGCCAAATAAAGCTTCAACAGCCTAAAATATCTTCGGTCTGTCTCAATAGAACCATACAAATATGGATATCATTGGAACCGGCTCCTTGACCACATTGTGATAGTTACAGTTATGCCCTGTGCCAATGCATTCTCTTATATATGCGAGTCGACCATAGGTCGCCTCGCATATATAAGAGAATGCATTGGCTTACATTCTTTAACAATTTTATAATTTTTAATTTGTTAGGCCAATGCATTCTCTTATATAAGAGAATGCATTGGCACAGGGCCGTTCTGTTGGGTAAAGGGTTAACCCTTATATGACTGGAACTTCCTGAAATTTTGCAGAAAACACAGGGAGCCTTGCATATACAATAGAACACATTGGCCTAAAACATTTACCTTGACCTTAAAACTCAGTGCATTCTCATATATATGCTAGGCTCCCTATGGGAGACTCGCATATATAAGAGAATGCACTGGCATGGGATATTTTTTGCTGCACTAGCGCGGCTACCACCCTTAAAGGGTTAAGCAATTTCAAGGAAATTTACACTTCTGTCAAAATGATTTAATTTGCTCTCAGGACATATCACTTCGCTTTTGTTTCTTGTGATTCTATGCAGCACATAATTAAAGGCACCTAATTTCCCCATTGGACCAAAGAGCAGCCAAACCTATGCCCCTCCCCTCCCCCTCCCCCATGCTTTGGTTCCTCTGCTTGTGATGGTCATTCATTGACAGTTGGAAACCACTATAAAATAATATATCTGCTTGAAATCCTTTTTTGCCCGGGTCATAATTGTGACAGAACCTAATTAAGTTGATGATCATTCTCAGAAATGCCGAGAGTGTCGTCTGCTCATGTTTGTCTGGGGCGCTGTATGGGTGAAATTATAAAATTGTTAAATAATACAAGAAATAATTATTAAAATTGTAAAAAATTGTTAGGCCAATGCATTCTCTTATATATGCGAGGCGACCTATGGTCGACTCGCATATATAAGAGAATGCATTGGCACAGGGTAAAAAAAATCCCGACTTACGATATGCTTGTGAGCCATTGAAATTCGCAATTTACAAATCATTTTTGACCATAACTTATCAAGTCTGGGTATATTGTGTCTGACATTTGCAGAATTAGGTTCCCAGAGGGAGGCTATAATTGTGACAGACGGTCCAGACCCTAATTAAAGTTGATGATTATTCTCAGAAATGCCCAGACTGGGGCCTGTGAACCATGGAAACTCCCAATTTACAAAGCATTTTGGCCATAACTGAACAGAAGCAATTAAACGGTCTGAGTGATAATCAAGCCTGGGTATGGTGTGTCTCACATTTGTGACCCGCCATATCAAATCCAGTCGGAAGTCGGGATTTTTTTACCCTGTGCCAATGCATTCTCTTATATATGCGAGTCGACCATAGGTCGCCTCGCATATATAAGAGAATGCATTGGCCTAACAATTTTTTATCATTTTTTTTAAATGAATGTTTCTGACAATTTTTAGGACATAAAATAAAAAAACATCCATTACCCTGCAGGGAGCCCCACACATATATAGAAGCATATAGAAGAGTGTCGTCTGCTCATGTTTGTCTGGGGCTCTGTATGGGTGAAATTATAAAATTGTTGAAGAATACAAGAAAAAATTATTAAAATTGTAAAAAATTGTTAGGCCAATACATTGTCTTATATATGCGAGGCGACCTATGGTCGACTCGCATATATAAGAGAATGCATTGGCACAGGGTAAAAAAAAATCCCGACTTCCGACTGGATTTGATATGGCGGGTCACATTTGCATAAAGAGGTCCACAGAGAGTGAATTTAGTGATGCTGTTCCGCACAGCTGTCTAGCATCACCGAATTCACCCTATGGGAACCTCATCCTGGTTAGGCCTCAACTGCTATGGGAGATCTGGGATCAGATTGAAGTTCCCCAGTTGAAGTTAGTCCACAGTCCACCCATTAGTCACCTCGATTATGCATTTTATCTTCTGCAAATTAGGGGATATAGAAACTGTACATAAGGGAAAAAGTAACTAAAAACAATGTTATATTTGAGACAAGAGATACTTCCCAGAAGATGATGCCTAAGCAGAGGGTGAAATTGGTGATACTAGCCCGCTGTGAGTAAATATGGAGTAGGATTCCATTGAAACTTAAGATCTCTTGCTACACTAAGCCTGATTTGAATTATCTTTGGTAAGCTCGTACACAAATCTTTGGTAAGCTCCTGCATTAATCTTTGGTAAGCTCGTACACAAATCTTTGGAATGCTCCAACATTAATCTTTTCTAGATTTATGGCAATTAGAGTGAAAAATTAATGTTCGCCAAGTTTGGATCTCTGGTCTTGTTTGCATGATCTTCAGTAAGCTCATGAGGCACAAGGTGGGAACAATTTTGAATTTTAACCCTTTCATGATATGAGCTTCGCAAGTGCAGCATTAAAGATTCTGTGCCAGTGCATTCTCTTATATATGTGAGTTGCCCATAAGGAGACTTGCATAAAAAAGAGAATGAACTGGCACATGATATTTCATATTTCATCCAGTGCCAAGTCCGATTTTTGTATCAACCCATATTTCCTTAATCATTTTTCAAATTTATTGATTATAATAATGTGAGACATTGATGGATTATAATAATGTGAGACATTGATGGATTATAATAATGTGAGACATTGATGGAAAGAGCTCTTGTCAGTTGAGAGTTAAAGCAAAATGTTTTCATTTATTTCTGATACAATACACTCAATGGGCCAACTTCGTGTGGGACCAACTTCTCTTGTATTAATAATCCACATGCAACAGGATTTGTCCAGTCATTTCTTCCGAAGTTGATGCTCATTTAGAGTGAAAAATACATCTGTCCCTGGAACTTCAAAAGTAACTGATCTTTGGTATATATTCATGAACCACAATGGGATGAAAGATCTCCACAAGTACAATAATGCCCTAAATAATCGACTCCTTAACCACAGCAGAATTATGGGTAATTTTTCACGATTTAGTCGGTTAAGGAGTCGATTATTTAGAGAATTACTGTAGCATGTTTTGTCCAGTCATATTATCTAGAATTAGGCCAAATAAAAAAACTTCCTTGTTTCCGATAACATCGGAATATTTTCCAGACAGGCAGACAGGGATTATTTATTTATTTTTTGCAATTTTTTTTTAAAACCAGACATTTGTAAACAATAAAATAGTCTAACCCTGTATGTTAGATCCATTTGTATTGAAATTGAGCCAAGCATTGCATACAACATGTTGTCCTTGGAATTAGTTCCCTCTGCAGTAAGATCTCTATCAACCAATAACCAACTCATTTTCGCACCAAGAATGCACATGCTTTCGCTGTTTTAAGTTCCTCTGTCATGGACAGAGTTGTCTATCATACATGCTTTGTTCCCAATTCTGTGTAGGAATTGAACTTAAATTGTGAGAATAAATTGTATCTTCCAGCTAATTAACTGTTGGTAAACATTGTTAGTTAGTTAGTACTTTGTAAAACCATATCCTATAAAAAAAACCCTGCAATTTACTGATTTACTCCACGCTATTATAAAGTGTGCATAGTATATGGCCAAGTGAGTTGTCTTATATTATTGCGATCATTAACTTGTACAGGCATTTGTTATGTATGCAGTTTGTGTTTATTTTTTGCTTTTGAGATTGGGAAAAACAATAAATATTAACACTGACCTGCACTGACAGGTAATTATAGAATATATAGCTTTCTGGAGAAAATAATTGAGGCAGGCAAAAATATCTCAGCCAGGCAGGGTTACCGGAAACAGAGACTTTTTTTTTGGCCTTATGACTTTTTGAGCATTGCATGCATTTAGCTTTAGATGTATGTACTTCTAATCCACCTTTAAAAATTAATACACCTCACCAAAAGCCACTCAGGTGGAGCAGGGATGGTGATGGGAATACAGTAATGCCCTATGTAATCGACTCTTTAACCACAGCAGAATTATAGGTAACTTTTCAGGATTTAGTCGGAAATATGGCTTGTTGCCATTCATCGAAAATCTCTCGCCGAGAGCTTTCCGATGAATGGCAACAAGCCATATTTCCTGACTAAATCCTGAAAAGTTACCCATAATTCTGCTGTGGTTAAAGAGTCGATTACTTAGGGCATTACTGTACTTGGTGTGGTGCACTTTTCATCATGCTAACATACAGTTAGCTACCAACCCTATGGCTTTAATCTTAATATGGAATTGACTCCAAATAACTACTTCAAACAATTTATATATTACTAATTTTGACTTATTTTGGGACATTTGAACTGAACCTGCCATTTTTAACACTCCCAGCTGTCACATGAAGGAACGGGATTGCATTGAAACATAAATCTTGGTCTGCAATGAGCGGCACTCAAACGGGAGTCTATGGGTGGTCTGATGAACACAAATATTACATCAGTAAGATTCTGACATTATGTTATAGATTGTGGTTTAATTAGCTATAAACCTTGAGATATCGCACTTGAGGTATCTATCGCACTATATATATCAGCAATCCATTCACGATGTAAGATATAATTTGTTTATTGCACTTCAGTTTAATCAATATGGGGTTTATATGTTTCCTTGTACATCTGCTACCCTACATATTCCTTTTATAAGATGTGACAGCAAAACCATTTTTGGTATTATTGAATGTTTGTCTGTCTGTTCACTATAAAATCCCTATGGGGAACCATATAGAGGGCTCCAAGGGTGACCATTGAACAGGAGTAGCTTTTTATGAGGAATTTAAAGGTGTGGTTTAAAAATTGGGAAAGTGGCGTTGTTGGAGTCAGGGATGAGAATCAGGTGAGAGGCACCAAAATATATATACAGTAATGCCCTAAATAATCGACTCCTTAACCACAGCAGAATTATGGGTAACTTTTCAGGATTTAGTGAGAGCTTTCCGATGAATGGCAACAAGCCATATTTCCGACTAAATCCTGAAAAGTTACCCATAATTCTGCTGTGGTTAAGAAATTGATTATTTAGGGCATTACTGTAGGTGTAAAGACATCTTATGTGCTTATTTTTATTTGAACTATGCAAAATTGTAAATATTAATAGTCCTTTAACCTTATATGACTGGAGCGCTTCCTGAAATTTTGCGAAAACCTTGTGACAATGCATTCTCTTATATATGCTAGTCCCATAGGGAGATTCGCATATATAAGAGAATACATTGGCCTAACAATAATATTTACCTTGAGAATGTAAGCAATATAAGAGAATGCACTGGCACAAGGTCTTTAATGCTGCACCAGTGCAGCTCCCATCATGAAAGTATTAAGACCTGTGACACGAGGTTACCTAATTGAGGTCCGCTGTCTAGCTGTATAATTTGTTCATTTAATTTAGGATATACCCCTTTAAAGATGGTGTATATGTTAAATTGTATATTTTCATTGGATTCGATCATTCATATTTACACTCATACATGTACAAGCGTCTGCACTGTGTTTGCACTGGAATGCGGGACGTTGGTTGGTTAAAATTGTGTCATGTGACATTGTGTGCGATCCCCAACTTGTTTCTATTTTGTATGAAATATCGGAATATCATTGAAAATGGGCCCCAAAAACTCATGTCAATCTGCTGGTGGAGTGTAAATATGAGGAATTTATTTTGATTTTCACTTTCCACACAACATATCGGACCAACTTGCATCCATACTCCATGAAACGCAATCAAATCAACATCCTTTTCTCAAGAAGATCATTCCAATGTTTACTTGAGAACTGAATATGGCAGAAAGCATTGAGCAGCAAAAGGGTTATTACGCAACTTGGAAATTTAGCAGAATATATATAGTCTTTTAGTGAAAACTCATCACTTCCATTTTCTACCTTTGAGATGACTGAGAACCTACTAAACTGATGTTCGCTATAGCGATATTATGCTCTTTTATAGATAATGTATTGGATAAATTGCAGATTTTCATTGGGTTAGTTCATATTGCTATTTTTGAACAAAATTTTAGCATGATGTTAACACTGGAGACAAGCCTATACCTAACGGATGTCTGCTGTCTAGCTGTAGAATTCGCTCATTTAATTCATAGATCTGATTGATTGCTGACAGCTCGTGTATAATAAATGGCAAGCAGACCTGAGCAGACACCAAATCCCTAAACTGCAATTTACTGATTGTAAAGATCGCAGTTTGTCAAATAGGCAGCTGATTATCTGACGATTGCAGTCGCAAAACAATCCCATATTCCTGGGTTCAATCATGTTTAAATGAAATGTCAGTATAAAAACACCTGATTGGATATTGTCCACGCTTTATTGTGATTCTTCATGTTCATAATTCTTCCTGAAATTTTGAGAAAACCCTGTGCCAATGTATTCTCTTATATATGTGAGACTTCCATAGGGAGCCTCGCATATATAAGAGAATACATTGGCCTAACAATATTTTCCTTGACCTTGTACACCAGTGCATTCTTTTATATATGCGAGGCTCCCTATGGGAGACCCGCATATATAAGAGGCTTCATATGGGAGACTCACATATATAAGAGAATGTACTGGCACAGGGACTTTAATGCTGAACCAGCGCATCTCCCATCATGAAAAGGTAAATATCCACTTCACTGCTGAATGACATCGTGTGCTGGGTCGTTGACGTACAGTAATGCCCTAAATAATCGACACCTTAACCACAGCAGAATTATGGGTAATTTTTCAGGATTTAGTCGGAAATATGGCTTGTTGCCATTCATCGGAAAGCCCTCGGTTAGAGCTTTCCGATGAGTGGCAACAAGCCATATATTTCCGACTAAATCCTGAAAAATTACCTATAATTCTACTGTGGTTAAGGAGTCGACTATTTAGGGCATTACAGTAATGGGTATTTTGCAATGGAAAAATATAACAAGAAGGTCGTAAAAACCCTATTAAACTTCAAAGGCTATTAATTATCATACACAATCCTTGAACATCATAAACTCTTTAAAACGTCGGAGATACACTGGTTCGGAGTCACTAATTTCTGAGTTCCAGTTGTGATTGATGGCCGTCTACTCGTGCGCAAAATTAGTTCATACTCAGTAGGACGTGCCAATTTACGTCTACCCAGTACAGACATATAGCAGCCAAAAGGTTAATTTGTTCTGATTCAATCACTGATATAAAACAAATAGAATTAATTCCCTGAATGTCACTGTATGTAATTTATATACAAGATTGATACTCTTTGCTGCCAATTTAGATGAATATACCTACGTAGAGCATTATTTGATGGGCATGTTTCACTTTAAAGTTGCCGAAGTGGTGCCATCCATTTCAGGGATGAAATCAGGGGAGGGCACCAAAAGTTCCAAACCAAGTCTGATGATGGCGTGTCTGTCATTTGCAGAATGAGGTCCCCAGAGGGTGAATTTCGTTTTTTTTTATCAATTTCCATGAAACTTGGCACAGACATCAACCATCATGGGAACCTGTGCCCCTGCGATTATGACATCTGTCGGACTTTTTCTGTGGAGTTATCTCCCCTTTTTCGACATAGAAAATTTTCGCAACATGTATAATTTTGTCCGAGCTTTTATTCCTACATTTTTAGGTCAATTTTTTAAAACTTGGCACAGATATTCAGTACCATGGGAACCTGTGCACCTGCGATTATGACGTCTGTCCGACATTTTTTGGTGGAGTTATCCCCATTTTTCGACTTAGAAATTGTTTTGCAACATGCATAATTTTGTCTGAGCTTTTATTCCTACATTTTTAGGTCAATGTTTTTTAATCTTGGCACTGATATTTAGTACCATGGGAACCTGTGCACCTGCGATTATGATGTCTGTCCGACTATTTTTTGTGGAGTTATTCACCTTTTTCAACTTAGAACTTTTATTCCTAAATTTTTCGGTCAATAGGTTTAAGATTAGGGTTATGGTTGTACACCTGCAATGGGAACTGTTATTTTATTATTTTAACAAAATGTTTACTGACATGTGAAACATCTTAGCATTTTTAAAACACGGTGGGGGGGGGGGGGGGGGGGTATCCTTAGTCCCATTGGGACAGTCACACCTCTAGTTGTATTTGAAGAAAAAAAGGTGGATCAAGCTCGTAATCGTAAGTGCACAGGTTCCCATGGTGATACATATGCCCTTGTGCATAGTCCGCAGACCATGTAAAAGATCATTCTTTGTCAGCTCAGTGTTGTACACTTAACACTTGAGAGATTTTACACTATGAGAAATCCATAAACCACCATCAAAATCATTATTTGTTTATCCCACTTCACTTTAATTATTAATTAGTTATAGGTTATCGGCTGCAATAAGTATAGAAAGCTGCCCGCATCATAAGCAACAAAAGTCGGCCAATATAAGTGGAAAACATGGCCAATAAGTAAAAAAAAGTCAGCCAATAAGTATAGAAAGGTGGCCAATATAAGTCAACGGTAACGTAAATGACGTCATGTGTATTTAGCTCGATCGGCAAAGAATATTGGGTCGACAGAAGATAGATTACATTAACTGTTGCTTTCGGGAGTAAATATGTTAATATATTCATCCTGTGAAACAACAATTGGCAATGTTGCTAATTAATAAAATACTTATTAATTTGTTGTTTCCACATTGACCGAGTTACATGTATGAGGCCTTGGTCTGTCGTATTAGCCATCGGCCTGCGGCCTCATGCCAATACGACATAACTCGGCCAATACGAAAACGAATTAAAGATGCATTATCCGAATTAACGTTGCTAAATTACTATTTCTTTGGCTTCGGTGGTGAAAAATATTTGATTTGAGTCGAGGAATTCATTGTGATTAGATATCGATTTTTGAAGTTTGTTATTTCTCGAGATGTGCAATAATTTGTGGCCCAGAAAAACGTTGTCAAACAGATGGTCTGAGAAAAAAAATTGCCGATGAAGATGGATAACTCTAAAATCTAGTGATAATTAATAATACGGCCAAATTTCATTGAACAAAATGTTGATAAATAACACGTTTTGGGAAATTTAATACCATAGTTGACAGTGGTTAGCATTATTTTGTTGCAATTAATCGATTCTGATAACTAAAGCGTATTTTGAAGAAATGTTGTTGTATCTTGATCATATGGGGACCGTCTGATCGGATTGAGTACCTTTAATAACATATTTTAACGGTGGCATATATGCTACCATATTTCTCTTATGGCTTGGTTGCTTGCAGTTACCCCTTTCCTTACTAAATGGATTCTCCCATCAGTTACAAATACATTGGAATGGTCTATTATTTATCAGAGGGGGTGTTCAATTAATGTAAGCAGACGACAGACAGATGAACAGATAATGCAAAAGGATTCCTATTCAGTTTGTGGGAAATGTTCAGATAAAAAGTCCAACGAACTAAGTCCATTGGTTGAACTTATTATCTGAACATAAATTGAACTACTCGTCAATGGGTATTTAGTAAAAAATGGGTTATGTATTAGGGGGTGCCACAATTAATCTCGAATCATCGTGATATGTTTTAACAGATTTATCGCAATGGGCATATTCCCACATTTTGAGCATTTGCCGACTTCATCTGTACGTTACAGTACTTTAGTGGCTGCCAGTGGCAAATCTAGCATTCAACACTTTAACATTAGTGTCCAACTAAATGATAACTTCAATCGATTTATGTGACTATCTTAAAGCTTAAGTATGAAATGGTATGCGATGAGAAATGGAATCATACCAGGCTTAACCATTTATCTCTGCGGGTCAAAATTTCAATAATTTTTTTAATGTAAAGGCAATCGTGATACTCATCATATCATATCATGAACAAAAACAGAAATATTTATCCTATCGTAACAGGGGTGTATCATCGCAGTTGTATTTTAAAGCATTGTATCAGTCAATACAGTAATGTCCTAAGTAATCAACTCGGGGAAAGCTTTCCGATGAATCGCAACAAGCCATATTTCCAACTAAATCCTGAAAAATTACCCATAATTCTGCTGTGGTTAGGGATTCGATTAATTAGGGCATTACTGTACAATGGGTTTGGTCCATTCAATTTTTGTTGAATTGTTGGACGTAGTCTGAAAATGGATTTTACTCTTTGCATGACTAAATTCTTCAGCACAATCCACAGGCCACACATCACTCATCCAATGTCACCAAACTTCATATTAATTTTTGGGGTGGCCTCTAGATGGGAGCAGTCAAATTTTTCCGAAATTTGTTAACACGTTAACTGTCGACTACGAGTTATCTCATACTTTTTGCATGTAATTGAATAAGCATTGGCAGTGAATGTGTTAAAAAAACATGGTCGCCAGCAGCCTTGGTGGATTTTACATATAAATTCATCAGCACACCCTGCAGCAGACTTTTAATGGAGAAATGTTTTTAAAATTTACAAGTATATTTAGGGTCACCTCCAGATGGTAGTCATCATATTTATCTGATTTTCATTAAAAAATGTGGCCACTGGCAGCCATCTTGGATTATACTCTTTGCCTTACTTACTCTTTTGGCACACCCTAGGCCACATCGGTCATCCCACAGCCACCAATCTTCATATTGATATTCTGAGTGGCCTTTAGAATCTAGATGGGAGATATAAAAAAATTCCAATATTTCGTAAAAAAAACAAAATGTCAGTGAGTAGCCATCTTGGATTTCACATTTTAATTCACACCCTGTAGCCAACTATTATTGGAGAAATGTTTTAAAAATATATATAGGCATGTTTCACCTCTAGATGGGTGCTATTTAATTTGAAAGATTTCTGATGAAAATTTAAACTTGGCCACTGGCAGCCTTCTTGAAATTTACTCTTTGCATGACTAAATCCATTGGGACTCTCCTGAAGTTGCACCACCTTGTCATTGACACTTTTATTTTCCGTAAATTATGGTTCTCAGAGTGTAAATACTCCCATCCCTGTATCTCTGTCATCTTGGATGTCATCTTAGACGGGATGTAAATGATTAATAGTATTTTAACAATGGGATGAGGATTAACATGTTACATGCTTTGTTCTGTCATCACAGCTCAAATTTACACATCTTTTGCATTAACGCTTTCAGTGCCAAGTCAGATTTTTGTATTGACCCATATTTCCTTGATCATTTTTCAAATTTATTGATTATAATAATGTGATATCTTGATGGAAAGAGCTCTAAGAGCTCTTTCCATCAATGTATCACATTATTATAATCAATAAGTTTGAAAAATGATCAAAGAAATATGGGTTGATACAAAAATCGGACTTGGCACTGAAAGGGTTAAGCCACATCAGAAAATGTATAAACCACAGTGGATAGCCACTTTGGCATTGGCTGGCAGGGGGGGGGGGATACTCTATGTGGTGCACTTGTTCAACATTGCTTTTGTTTGGCAAGGGATAATATTGTAGGATGATTGTTGCTTGGTCACTGATATTATTATTATATTAAAATTGGTTCACATTACCTTCCGTCATTAATTTTAATGTCAGCGCCCAGACCAAATGGTATCTGGTGCACAATTTGAGTAGGGAATGTTAATTTAGTATGAACAGGGACAGATCTTAACCTGATCAGAGCAGACTTTATCATCCCAAGTGGACTCCACACAGGCTTATACTCCGGGCAGCACAGGCCTATACTCCGGGCAGCACAGGCTTGTACTCTGGGCATGTGTTCTTTAATCCTCTCTTTACTTAACCCTTCCATGACTGGAGCTTCCTGAAATTTTGTGAAAACCCTGTTCCAATGCATTCTCTTATATATGCAAGTCCCATAGGGAGCCTCGCGTATATAAGAGAATACATTGGCCTAACAATATTTACCTTGTTAGCCAGTGCATTATCTTATATATGCGAGGCTCCCTATGGGAGACTCGCATATATAAGAGAATGCACTGGCACAGGATCTTTAATGCTGCACCAGTGAAATGAAATGGTTAATGGATTCTCCAATTCAGTGATACAAGTATACATTGGAATGGTCCACTGTTTATCTGGAGTGATGTTCAGGAAATATAAGCAGACGACAGCCAGAATAGCTCATAATACTAATACAAGTGCAGAGTGATTCACCCTATTCATGGGTGGGGAAAATATCAGATATTAACCCTTTACCCAACAGAACGGCCCTGTGCCAATGCATTCTCTTATATATGCGAGTCGACCATAGGTCGCCTCGCATATATAAGAGAATGCATTGGCTTAACATATTAAAAATTATAAAATTGTTAAAGAATGTAAGAAAAAATGTTAAAAAGTGTTAAAAAAAGTTTTTTTTTAGGCCAATGCATTCTCTTATATATGCGAGGCGACCTATGGTCGACTCGCATATATAAGAGAATGCATTGGCACAGGGCATAACTGTAACCATCACAATGTGGTCAATGAACCGGTTCCAATGATATCCATATTTGTATGGTGTTATTGAGACAGACCGAAGATATTTTAGGCTGTTGAAGCTTTATTTGGGCGTTTTGGCCGGTTTGTTGGGTAAAGGGTTAAGTTCAACAAATTGCCATTGGCCGTTTTGTTGAACTTATTATTTGAAATCGCTTGCTATTATAGAGGTTGTTTTTTAAAGGAACTCAATCCAATCAGACGGTCCCCATATCATCAAGATACAACAACAACATTTCTTCAAAATACGCTTTATATAGTTATCAGAATCGATTTAAGGCCAACCACTGTCAACTATGGTATCAAATTTTCTAAAACGTGTTATTTATCAACATTATGTTCAACAAAATATGGATATATTAATCACTTAAGTATCACAAAATTTGGCCGCATTACCACTTGATTTTAGAGTTATCCATCTTCATCCGCAATTTCATCTGAGACCGTCTGTTTGACCACGTGTTTCTGGGCCACATATAATTGCACATCCCGAGAAATAACAAACATCAAAAATCGATATCTGATCACTCTGAGCTTTGATGGGTGGGTTCCTCGACTCAAATCAAATCCTCCCCCCCCCCCCCCCCCCCCCCCCCCCCCCCCCCCCCCCCCCCGAAGCCGAAGAAATAGTACTTTGGGAGTGTTAATTCGGACAATGAATCTTTATAAAATGGTTAATAGTTGTTTGATAAGCTAGTATATTCATTTGCATATGTTCTATCATTTGTTGAGATGTGCTAGACAGCTTCAAAAATATATTTTTAATCATGGAGTCATGTGCAAATTGCAAATACTCTCAAACAACAAGCTTTAAATTTAAGCAATACCTCAGTTCGCATTTTATATATATCTGAAAAATGGATTTTCCTTGGTATGGTACAGTAATGCTCTAAATAATCGACTCCTTAACCACAGCAGAATTATGGGTAACTTTTCATGATTTAGTCAGAAATATGGCTTGTTGCCATTCATCGGAGTGATAGCTTTCCGATGAATGGCAACAAGCCATATTTCCGACTAAATCCTGAAAAGTTACCCATAATTCTGCTGTGGTTAAGGAGTCGATTATTTAGAGCATTACTGTACTTGATGCTCTTCATTTGTAGAGAAGTGCTGTTATATTTGCTGATAACTTTGGTTTATTGTTCCTTACATGCCATTGGAGGATGGTGGGTCCGGTCCGTCCAGACGTGTGTCCGTCCTGACGTATATTCTGTCATTTTCTGGTCAATTTTTTAAAACTTTGCACATATATCAACCAGCGTGGGATCCTGTGCACCTCCGATTTTGAGTTCGATCGGACTCATTTAGGTGGGGTTATTGCCCATAGAATCGTACATCTTGGGACGCATCTTCTTTTTTTTTAGCCTGTATTCCGTCATTTTCCAGTCAATTTTTATTAAATTGGCACAGATGTCAACCAGCATGGAACCTGCACACCTGCGATTTTGAGGTCATTCGGAGTCATGTTGGTGGAGATATTGTCATTTTTCGACATGGAAATGTTTTATGTTTTTTATTTTAGAGTTATTGACCCTTTCTCGACACATTGAAGATGTGCAAAATATTTAGTGAATATGCACTTTGTATCATATTAGTATAATCAATTCCTCCAACAGTTTATAGTATGGGGATCTGAAGCCATTAAATCCTTCAAACCTGCCACCTTCGTCGGGGGAGATTTTTGTACTGTCCCCATTTGAAAATCAATCGAAGTTGCCTCGTTTTTTAATTAAGTCGAAATCAATTCCATATTGTAAAACAGTGTATTAATATGTTCAGGTGCATGATCAAACATTTTTTCAACTACAACGGCCATTCCTGGTAGTTTTGAGTGAAAATCGGCTGCTTAAGTTTGAGAAAAGTGCAAAATTAATTGTCACCAATATAAAATAAGCAGTGAAAAAATATAACTTCAAAATTTGTGTGTGGTGGTAAAGGGCAGACAAGCACAGTATTCTAAGGTAGATGAACTTGAAGATAGCAGTGTCTGTGCTAAATTTGAATAGTTGTAAAAATAGTAACACCTGTTGTCCCATTGTCTTGGTATGTTAATTGATAAGTGAAATTAAGCTTCTGTTGACTGACATCTTTGACTCAGAAATATTATTTTTTACAGCCTGGAATTCGGTGGAATCTACAGTAATGCTCTAAATAATCGACTCCTTAACCACAGCAGAATTATGGGTAACTTTTCAGGATTTAGTCGGAAATATGGCTTGTTGCCATTCATCGGAAAGCTCTCGGGCAACAAGCCATATTTCCGACTAAATCCTGAAAAGTTACCCATAATTCTGCTTTGCATGGTTAAGGAGTCGATTATTTAGAGCATTACTATATATAAAAATGAAAATGATAGATACACCTCTCCTATTGTTGAGTGAGATAGAACCAATTTTAACCCTTTCTTTGCTAAATGTATTCTCCTATTCAGAAATTTCAGTTGTAATAGTCTATACCTTGAAACGGTCTAAATTGTTTATTTGGAGGGATGTTCAGGAAATATAAGCAGATGACTGATAACACAACTCATGAGAAGGATTACTATTTATTGGCGGAAAATGTTCAGATAATAAGTTTGGCCATTTGTTGAGCTTATTATCTGAACATTTTCTAAGGGAACTACTCATCAATGGGTATTTAGTGTAGAAAGGGTTGAATTCTGAATGAATAAATGGAAATTTTTCTTCAAAGTTTCATTTCAGCCATGCCAGAGCAAAACTACAAACAAAAACATGTCCACAATTTGTACTCTGAAAATTGAAGAAAAATCAATGTGGTAATAATTTTCATCTGAAATGCAAACAAAATCTAATTTAACCCTTTACTCAACAAACCGGCCAAAACCGGCCAAATAAAGCTTCAACAGCCTAAAATATCTTCGGTCTGTCTCAATAGAACCATACAAATATGGATATCATTGGAACCGGCTCCTTGACCACATTGTGATAGTTACAGTTATGCCCTGTGCCAATGCATTCTCTTATATATGCGAGTCGACCATAGGTCGCCTCGCATATATAAGAGAATGCATTGGCCTAAAAAAAATCTTTTTTTTACCATTTTTTCTTACATTCTTCAACAATTTTATAATTTTTAATGTGTTAAGCCAATGCATTCTCTTATATATGCGAGGCGACCTATGGTCGACTCGCATATATAAGAGAATGCATTGGCACAGGGCCCTTCTGTTGGGTAAAGGGTTAAGCAAGTATGATAAGCAGAACAAATTCTGGTATGGAAAAACATAAGGGGTACTGGGTTGGTTTTCCCCCTTTGATACCTCCCATTAGTGTCTGACCTGAGCTCAGCATGAAATTATTAACTGAAAAAACTTATAGAAAACATATAAAATTTTCTGAATGAGAAATGTTAAGTAAGAAAAGAAATTAAACTTACCAATTTAAATTTAATTCACTGAGTTAAACTGTAAGAAAACGATATAATCACTCTCATTAAAACTTTTCAAAAATCGTTAGCAGTGTCGGTGTGATAGAATCCACTATGGGAAATCCAATTGGATAACCGTACTGCCATCTCTCCAACCTGCAGTCACACAGATAGGCTGAGACATAGTGCGTGGCATGCGGACTGGCTCTGGTCACAGGCGGCACAGAACCAATTAAAGAAGCTGCTTCCTAGCATTGAATTATATATGATACCACTGGCTCCATGGTTAGAACTACAAATGGCACTAGTGTGCAGTCATTGCAGAACAGGCAGATTCTGATAGTCTCTTACAGGACGCTTAACCCTTTCAGTGCCAAGGGCCGATCTCATCGGCCCTAATTTATGGTCTGTAAAATCGGCCCTAAAAAATAAAAATAATAAATTGTTTTTTTTTTGTTATTTTCGATTGTTTTTTGGGTTGAATTTGTTTTGGGTATGCTTAAGCATGCTATAGCGAATTTAAAAACAAACTGGTTAAAACCTTAGGGGTATGTTATAACTCAAAACTATCACCAAGTATTCATAGTAATAATTTTGATGCCCATGAAAAACGTAAGATTCCCTGGCACTAAACCTACAAAATAAGTCTGTTAAAGAATGTAAGAAAAAATTATTAAAATTGTAAAAAAATAATAACAAATGATGAAAAATTGTTAGGCCAATGCATTCTCTTATATATGCGAGGCGACCTATGGTCGACTCGCATATATAAGAGAATGCATTGGCACAGGGTATATGGGTTGATACAAAAATCGGACCCATGGCACTGAAAGGGTTAAGTTACAACAAACTTTTTATATAGCTATTGTGTACAATGAAAAGTATCGTAGCATTGCTTGTAGAAGGTTTAACTGATGAAACAATGACACATTTTATAGTTTAACCCTTTAATGACGGAGCTGCGCTGGTGCAGAATTATGATTCTGTGCCAGTGCATTCTCTTATATATGCCATTATAGACTGCCATTGAGAGCCTCGCATATATTAAGAGAATGCACTGGCTTACAAGGTCCAGGTAAATACTGTTAGGCCAATGTATTCTCTTATATATGCGAGGCTCCCTATGGGAGACTCGCATATATAAGAGAATACATTGGCACAGTGTTTTCACTAAATTTCAGGAATCTCCAGTCAGGGCTAATTATCGGCAGATTTATTATTGGTAGTCATAGCTTGATTTTTTTTCTACAAAGTTCCTATTAATTTTATATTATATTTATACTATATTTTATTAAAGCTAACTTGTGGTTTCCTGATAGACCCATTTTAGGACCTCAACTAAGTTTTCAACAGGTATCTAATATTTTTTTCTGAGAAATGTCATATTTAGTGTTGAATTGAGTTAAATAAAAGGATAACGTTCAAATAAAAAAAATTATTTGCTTTTGATTTTTCAGAATAATCCAGGCAGGCAGATAGGGATCAATGACTGGAGCTTCCTTAAAATTTTCGAAAACCCTGTGCCAATGCATTCTCTTACATATGTGAGTCTCCCATATGGAGCCTTCCATATATAAGAGAATACCTTGGCCTGACAATAGTTACTTTGACCTTGTAAGCCAGTGTATTCTCTTATATATAAAGCGAGGTTCCCAATGGGAGACTCGCTTATATAAGAGAATGCACTGGCACATGATCATTAATGCTGCATCAGCGCAGCTCCCGTCGTGAAAGGGTTAATTAGAGTAATTTTAATGCATTCACGTTTTATTCTACCTAAAGATAGAACAATACAGAGTTCATGCCACGTGGGTGGACCAGCATATGCCATGAGGTGAATGTGCGGAAGGCATTTGTATATAGTAGGTGTGATACACCTGTCCATATAATTTGCAGCAATATGAATTATGCAATGCGATATTGATAGAGGGAGTGTTACTTGCTGATGATGCGTGCTATGTGTGATTAGGGTTTGTGTACAGTGTGTGATTAAGTGTGGGATTCTTCCCCCAGAAAAGGACTCTGATTACGGAACTCACTCTAGAGAAATGGGGTCCAGCGGGGTTTGATTTTATTATCCCCCACATACAGTAATGCTCTAAGTAATCGACTTCTTAACCACATCAGAATTATGGGTAACTTTTCAGGATTTAGTCGGAAATATGGCTTGTTGCCATTCATCTGAAAGCTCTCAGGCTTGAATTATTTTATGGTTACTTTAATAGGATCTCACTTGTGTTGTTGCCCCTTCTATAATCCTCTACAATTAGATACTTTAATATGATCTCACTTGTGTTGTTGCCCCTTCTATAATCCTCTACAATTAGTTACTTTAATATGATCTCACTTGTGTTGTTGCCCCTTCTATAATCCTCTACAATTAAAATATGTACTAGAATACTCAAAACACCGATCAAAATCTCACATATATATAAAATACTCAAAAACTCTCATATATACTAAAAAAACGCCTATCAAAAATACTCCAAACCTGTATAAAAATCTCACATATATACTAAAAAATGCCTATCAAAATCTCATATATTCTAAAATACTCCAAACCTGTATCAAAATCTCAAATATATACTAAAAATCACCTATCAAAATCTCACATATACACTAAATTACTAAAATTATGTATCAAAATCTCACATATATATACTAAAAAACGCCTATCAAAATCTCTCATATATACTAAATTACTCAAAACCTCACATATACACTAAAATACTAACATTATGTACAAAAATTTCACATATATATTAAAAAATGCCTATCAAAATCTCACATATACATATACTAAATTACTCAAAACCTGTATAAATAGAGGATATCCACACTTTTTCAGTGGATGTAGGTTATATCTCATGAGTGATGACAAAACATTGAATTTCCACGAGTGGCTTTAGCCACGAGTGGAAATTCAAATCTTTTGTCATCACGAATGAGATTTAACCCATATCCGCTGAAAAAGTGTGGATATTCTGTTTATTATATACTTTAGTTACTTGCCTACGGCCCCCAATGAATGTCAATACATCAAAAATTTCACCAGTGGGATATCACTTATATCTCACTAGTGGGATCTCACTGTTAAAACCTTATAATTCATTGGCAAGTATATAATAAAAACTCATATATACTAAAAAACGCCTATCAAAATATCATTTATCTAAAATACTCAAACCTGTATCAAAATCTCACATATATACTAAAAACACCTATCAAAATCTCACATATATACTAAAATACTCAAATTATGTATCAAAATCTCACATATATACTGAAAAACGCCTATCAAAATCTCACATATATACTAAAATACTCAAAACCAGTATAAAAAACTCTCATATATACAGCTGATATATATACTAAAAAATGCCAATCAAAAATACTCAAAACCTGTCTCACATATATACTGAAAAACGCCTATCAAAATCTCATATATTCTAAAATACTCAAAACCTGTATCAAAATCTCACATATATACTAAAAAACACCTATCAAAATCTCACATATATACTAAAATACTCAAATTATGTATCAACCTCACATATATACTAAAAACACACATAAAAATCTCACATATATACTAAAATACTCAAAACCAGTATAAAAAACTCACATGTGAAGATTGTCATGCCGCAAGGAAATACTGAACACCTGGTCATGGGATTTGTGTGTACGTGATTGTGAATTCCAACAGTTGGGGGGGGGGGGGGGGGGGGGGGGGGGCAATCCCATGATTTTTCATGGGGAATTCCAGTCTACCGTAAACAAATACATATGTTAATTTATAAATGCAATTACGGGATTATAACTCTTTTCACGGACTGATTGGAGAATATGATTAGTGTTTCTCTTCTGAACATATCATTTTTTGATATATGGAATACATCACCACCACTGTAGACACAGTACGTATCTATGGATGGTGACAATGTCACTAGTAGTTGACTATGTTTGATTATTGAGTCGCTTGTGCAAAAGAGGCTTTGGGCTAATAACATTATGCCAATCAAAAAAAGTATCTTCTATTAAAATTCTTCTGTCAAACTCGATCCTCTTCATATCTTCTGCCAGTGTAATTGATTATTGATTGTTGAACGCCACTCAGCATGAAGTCATTCGGGAAATTAATGGCATCAAACTTTGCGAGTTTGATAATTAATGATTGAAAACTCTGAGGACTCCTTACATTAAATATTTTTTTTTATTTTTTTTTTATAATTCTTATTAATGGCGAGATTCTGTAAAGGTAAATGTAGTCACAATCTGTATATTAAAGTGTTACGTGAGGAACCTCGACTGATTTAATGAGCCATTCGCGGTTTCGCTATGCTAAGAGCCTGTACTTAGACATGCATGGCATTCTTCCTCATTAGTATATTGTCTGATTAATAAAACCATACGCTATTATAAATGATGATCCTTAATATATTAATGGAACATCATTGAAATTCCGTGGGCTCCTTTATACAGATGAGCTTTCTGACTTTGGAGCATATGTATGAGGGTCATCAAATTCGCCTTCAAATAGGGGTTTATGTTCATCCCAACCTGTCTCTAGCTGATATTATTTTTGTGTGGAGAAGTAATTAATACAGCAATGCCCTAAATAATCGACTCCTTAACCACAGCAGAATTATGGGTAACTTTTCAGGATTTAGTCGGAAATATGGCTTGTTGCCATTCATCGGAAAGCTCTCACTGAAAAACAAATGCACGGAAATAAATTACCTGAAATATTTCACAAAAGTGTCCACATCTTCTGCCTATACTTTACAAAGTTGTTTGCATATTGTCATCATTTTTTAGTTTCCGTCATCATCCATGTCTCGCCCATCACATCCTGGTCAAAAGATGCTTCTGGTGTTCATGCATTAACAAAATGCCAGATATCAGCCGTGAGAGAAGATATGTTTATTTCTGGCCTAAAACTTTCCTGACAAGAAATCATTCGGGATTTTAATGGCATCAAACTTTTCAAAAAGGATGATTTTAAAGTCTGAGAAAAACATAAAGTATGATATGCTTTGTGAAGTTCTGATATTTTACTATCATCGAATACCATCTTATATCCGAGAATGCCAGCTAGATCAAGCGTAAAGTTCTTGCATAAGTATAATAACGTCTCGCTTTCAGCTGGTCACTGAATCAGTTGAACAGAGTGTATTCTCGCTTTACTAACTAATTGATTGATTGATTGATGTTTGATTGATAGTTTTTTCCAGAGATAAACATAGTCTGTTGAATTGAATATTTGGGGAATCGAGCATGAAAACAGTTTGTGAACGAGGTGGCTTTCTGTGAAAAACTTCTATTTTATATCTCACGTGACTATCTTGCATTATGATTGGCTGCACATTGCTATACTTTTTCCAATAGAATACAGTAATGCCCTAAGTAATCGACTCCATAACCACAGCAGAATTATGGTTAACTTTTCAGGATTTAGTCGGAAATATGGCTTGTTGCCACTTATTGAAAGGGTAACTTTTCAGGATTTAGTCGGAAATATGGCTTGTTGCCATTTATTGGAAAGCTCTCGCCAAGAGCTTTCCAATGAATGGCAACAAGCCATATGCAATCAGATTAACATCTGGACTCACGGCCAGACTGAAACTATGTTGTATGTTACTATTAAATGTTGCAATATGGGTATATCATTAGATTTACTGATGAATTTTTAGCTCAACTTTACTTTGTAAAGTTTGAGCTATTGCCATGACTTAGTATCCGTCGTCCATGTGTGTGTGTGTGAGGCGTCGACAATTTCATTTTGCATGGGCTACAGGTCGTACCTTTGGTCAGATCATTATGAAATTTGTCATGGCTGTTGACATTGACATGTAGATGGGAACGAGTCATTCAGCAAAAAACATGGCCGCCAGCAGCCATCTTGGATTTCAAAATTCAATCCATTAGCACAGGCTAATGTTTGTCTGATCATCATGAAATTTGTCATGGATGTTAATATTGTCATGTAGACGGGAACGAGTCATTTTGGGGTCATTCGGCAAAAAAACATGGATTTTACTCTTTGCATGACTAAATCCTTTGGCAGGGGCTAAAGGTCGTACCTTTGGTAATATCATTATGAAATTTGTCATGGGTGTTGACATTGACATGTAGATGGGAACGAGTCATTTTCGGGTAATTCGGCAAAAAAACGGATTTCAAAATTCAATCCATTAGCACGGGCTACAGGCCAGAGTGTTCATCTGATCATCATAAAATTTGTTGTGGAGTTAATATTGACATGTAGATGGGAACGAGTCATTTTGGGGTTATTTGGCAATAAAACATGGCCGCTGGCAGCCATTTTGAAATTTATTCTTTGTATGGCTAAATCCTTTGACACAGGCTACAGGTCGTACCTTTGGTCGAATCATCATGAAATTTGTCATGGATGTTGACATGTAAATGGGAATGAGTTATTTGGGGTCATTTGGAAAATAAATATGGCTGCCAGCGGCCATCTTGGATTTCAAAATTCAATCCATTAGCGCGGGCTATATACAGGCCATACTGTTTGTCTGATCATCATATAATTTGTCATTTATGTCAATATTGACATGTAGATGGGAACGAGTCATTTTGGGGGCATTCGGCCATAAAACATGGCAGCTGGCAGCCATCTTGAATTTTACTCTTTGCATGACTAAATACTTTGGCATGGGATATACAAGTCGTAGCTTTTAGTCGGATCATTATGAAATTTGTCATGGCTGTTGATATTGACATGTAGATGGGACGAGTCATTTTGGCATCATTCGGCAAAAAAACATGGCCACCTGCGGCCATCTTGGATTTAAAAATTCAATCAATTAGCACAGGCTACAGACCAGAGTTTTCGTCTGATCATCATGAAATTTGTCATGGATGTTAATAATGACATGCAGATGGGAACTTTTTTGGGGTCATTCAACCTTAAAACATGGCTGCTGGCAGCCCTCTTGGATTTTACCCTTTGCATGACTAAATCCTTTGGCACGGGCTACAGGTCGTATCTTGATATTGATCTACTAGATGGAAGCTATCAAATGTTTTTTAATTTCATTGGAAAACATAGCCGCCAGCAACCATCTTGGATTTTACTTTATATATATATATATCTTCATGTTGATAATCTAGTATTACTTAGTCGTTCTATTTCTTTTTTAGTTTAGTTTCTCTATATCCCCAAATTGGCAGATAACACATTGCATAATCAAGGTTCCCAATGGGTGTAAATCGCAATAATTCACCGTTTGGGAACTTCAATCTGAGTCTATGTCTCCCATAGCAGATGAGGCCATGCAGAATGATCGAGGTCCCCAGGGGGTGAATTTGGTGATGCTGCCCGCTGTGCAGGATAGCATCACTAAATTTACCCTCTGTGGACCTCATTCTGCAAATGACAGGCACACTATATTCAGGCTTATTTAGCATAGTCAACTCAAAGTCATGCATTATCTGTATTAACACCAAAGGAAAATACAGCCTATTTAAAATGACTTACTTATATCCCATAAGATACAGTAATATGCCCTAAGTAATCGACTCCATAACCACAGCAGAATTATGGGTAACTTTTCAGGATTTAAGCGGAAATATGGCTTGTTGCCATTCATCGGAAAGCTCTCGGCAAGCTCAAGTGAGATTACTGGTAATATAAAATATAAAAAAAAACAGAAAATAAAGCTAAACGAGAATTTATACCATAGCCTATATATGTTCTAATCGATTATTCTAATTTCTACACTTACTCCCTTAATAATATTAATATTGTGTTAGGTGCAAGCTCAGGTGGGAGGCTGGACAGACCATAAACATATTACATACACCTCAACTATAAAAGCAGGCCTGTAAAAAATTCAGTTTGAAATGCCACAAAGCTTAAAATGGTACATTTCCAAGAAATCAACGACTAGAACATTTTGCTGTAGCAACACTGTCTGCCTTCCTTGGAACATGGCATGCCTGTCCTTTTAAAAGTTGCCGATCTGAACATTTACTAAGGTAAATACAGTAATGCCCTAATTAATCAACTTCTTAACCACAGCAGAATTAACTTTTCAGGATTTAGTCGGAAATATGGCTTGTTGCCATTCATCGGAAAGCTCTCGGGGAGAGCTTTCCGATGAATGGCAACAAGCCATATTTCCGACTAAATCCTTAAAAGTTACCCATAATTCTGCTGTGCATGGTTAAGTAGTTGATTACTTAGAGCATTACTGTACTTGTCAATGAGTATTAAGTATAGAAAGGGTTAACAACATTTCGCACTTAAGTAATCACAAACTTTGTTATGATTAATGAAAGCCAGCCGATTTCTGGCACAGCATCAAAAAAACAATGGCCACATGGTGACATATAGCACCATTTGAAATGGCAGAGTGGCAGTGTTGACATTTTATCTGCACAGTTAGAAATCAACTGGTTTTCATTAATTATAATTTTTGTTATGTCATGAGAGTTGCATTGCATTTTTGATGCACTTGTTTTTATACATCTTTTTTTTTTAAACGGGACGTATTAGGTTATTATAGTCTGTCTGTCCATCATCAGTCCATCCATTGTCCTTACTTTCGCTTTTGGTTTCTGGACTATAACTTTAGATATTCTCAATTGAATGGAATAAAATTTGGTATGTGGGTTTACTAGCATAAAATACAGGTCAAGTTCCAATTCTGGTTCCGCCTGCCAGTTTCCACCAGAGTTATGGCCCTTTTTATTGGAATTTGCGCTCAATTTTTGTTTTTGGATGATAACTTTGGTAAGTCTGAACTGAATGGAATGAAATTGGTGTGTGAGTTTACTTGCCCAAAATACAGGTAAAGTTCGAACTTGGGTTCTGCCCGACAATTTTCACCAGAGTTATGGCCCTTTGTTGGAATTACCATATGCATATATTGCCACACCCTATCGATGCTCTTCTTCATGATTATGGCCAGGGTCTAAATGGAATGTGTCAATGGCATAAGAGATATGTGGCTTTCAAGTGCCCAGTGGATGTGAAAAAGTCACAATGACTAGCTTTGTGATTCCTATTTTTTCGGTCTTAAAAGGTATTTCTGTTGTCAGGGATATGTGGTCAGGCCATATATATAATCACAGCGAATGCTTTAATTGGCATACATCCCTACCTATTCTCATTTTATCCTCCATAAACACGAAGGGCCCTCTTTGGAAAAAAACAATGATTTAGCCATAGGCATGCCATGAGGTATCTGCTAGGCAATTGAGACATAAATTTGAATGGTAGCTAGGTGTGATAATATAGCCATAATATAGTCTTCAAAACCAGTTGACCATATTGGAAATGTAGCTTCTACAAAAGCACACATATCCTTATGGTAATACAACTTGACAATAGCATTGCTGATGAAGCATTATATGAAAAAATATACCCGTAATATAAAACCACCACAGTACTTTTATGATATATTTCTAATCATTCAGGGATTCAACATTTTTGTCCTTGTAACATTTCAAGCCTGTCCTAAGTGTCCTTTTAAAAATTGCAGGAGGGCAATAAATGGAATTATGATGATATCACTATTAAAAACGCACTGAGCCTCATTATTACGTGGGTTAACACTTAGACTGCCAACTCCCATTCAATGACATGCAAAAAGTATGAGATAACACGTAGTCGGCAGTCAACGTATTAAAAAGCATAAAGACAATAATAGTTTATACATGTGTCAATCATTTACGGTCGCAATTACTATGCATCGATGATAAAATACAGAGTAATGAGTATGCACGCTTTCACTACTATTGTTGAAGATGAAGATGAAGAATAACAATAGAAAGACGAAAATTATGGGTTGCTAGTGTTGAACACAAATATTTTGTGCTCACGAAGACAATGAAAATTTATTCTAAACATTTTTGTGACTGATCATTAATCATATCCTGGAAAAAGCAATTACATTAAAGATAGCAACTGCCATTCTTGATCATCGATGCAATGGCTTTATTAAGGCAATTGAGTATCCTCATGTAAGATAATAAAGTGCCATATCAATTGATTCCTGTGAGAAATAGACAATGAGATCACTCTCCTACAATACCTACGTACCACATTCATTGTAGTCTGGTCGTTAATGCATTGAACCCATGCCTGGAATAAATGTATAGTTAGCTGTTTATGGTGTCATTTTGTCGAGCTGAATCTGGTGACATGGTTCCCTTGGCTCCTTGAATTTCCTTGAAATCCATTTTCAAGGCCCTTGAATATCCTTGGATTTCGCCTGACTCCTTGAAAACCCTTGAATAATAGCCATACTGTTATATATATCCTTGACATGTTGGAAAACCCTTGAATAGGTGGCATTCCAATACAATTGCAGGATTTGGAACAGTTATATGAAGCGATCAGCAAAATAATTATGTGCGATAGAAAATTAGAGTATTTACGGTAATTCCTGGAAGAACCAGCATGCTATTTCCGTCTTCCTTTAATCTTTCAGTTTCATTACTGTTTGTTTGGTACTCTGTGATGTATTTAATTAGTCACAATTGCACACACATGAAAATTAAATTGATTTAGACGTCCTGGTATTAGAATGAAAGTACGCTGGGCTGGAAAATGCTGTTTCCAACATTTGTGGTACCGGTGTAACACGATATCTTCCCCCCCTGGGTATCTTCCCCCACGGGGGAAGATACCCCGGGGTAACTTCCCCCCCGGGGGGGAACATACCCTGGGGTATCTTCCCCCCCACCCTGGGTATCTTCCCCCCCCCCACTCGTACATTTTTTTTCCCTCACTTATTTTATATTATTATGGTAAGAAATGCCGAGAAAACTATTAAATTTTTTTTTTTTTTTTGGTTATTTTGAAGTTTAACTTAACCCAGCATAAATATGTCAAAATATTACATTATGATTCTATCGTTTAATTTGCTTTATATAGTCATGAAATAGCGAGAAATTAACTTTACATGAGCAAAATTTGATAGAGTAAGAATTTGGGGTGGGGGGGGGGGAAGATACCCAGGCCTGAGTATCTTTCCCCCCCACCCAGCACCTACATATGACAAAAATTAAACGTATGATTTTATTGCTTAATTTGCTTTATATAGTCATGAAATGGCGAGAAATTAACTTTATATGAGCAAAATTTGATTGAGTAAGAATTTGGGGTGGGGGGGGGGGGGGGGGAAGATACCCAGGCCTGAGTATCTTCCCCCCCACCCAGCACCTACATATGACAAAAATTAAACGTATGATTTTATTGCTTAATTTGCTTTATATAGTCATGAAATGGCGAGAAATTAACTTTATATGAGCAAAATTTGATTAGAGTAAGAATTTGGGGTGGGGGGGGAAGATACCCAGGCCTGGGGAAAAAAATATATGAGTGGGGGGGAAGATACCCAGGGCGGGGGGGAAGATACCCAGGGGGGGAAGATAAACTGTTACACCGGTATCAAAATTTTAGTGGAATAAGTCCATGGAACCTCAGTGTACCAGGCCCAATGTCAACTGTGCATGCAACCAATAGATGTTGCCAATATGGGGTAATGTGTACTATATCATGTGAGGTACAGTAATGCCCTAATTAATCGACTTCTTAACCACAGCGGGGCCTCGGTGGCTCAATCGGTTAGGGGTACAACTCCAAGCCGTTTCGCCCTCCAGCGCTGGCGATAATGGTTCAAATCCACATGTTTCCATAGTGGACTTTGTAACTCGAAATCGTTATCTGGTGGAGTTACCAGTAAATACTCGCCGATGGCCGGTGGTTTGCCGCACATGGTTGACGAGTTTATCAGCCATTGAAATCACTGTTAGATTAGTCGCAAGTGTGCGGATTTCCTCCACCACTAAAACTGGCAATGTCGTGATATGGCCTTTATAATAGTAGCTAAAGCGACAATAAACCCCAATCAATCAATCAATCTTAACCACAGCAGAATTATGGGTAACTTTTCAGTATTTAGTCGGAAATATGGCTTTCCGATGAATGGCAACAAGCCATATTTCCGAATAAATCCTGAAAAGTTACCCATAATTCTGCTGTGGTTAAGAAGTCGATTAATTAGGGCATTACTGTACATTATACTCATCAGTCTCATGTAATATACTAGTATGTAACATGTATGCACTTGCATATTCATTAGTCTATGTATCAGCTGAACCTACTCCTGCAATACCCTTGGATTTCTAGTAGACACACCCTTGGTAAACACTTGAATACTGCCTTGCGCATGGATACTCCTGGAATACCCTTGAATTTGATCACAAAATATGTGCAGGAACCATGGGGGAACAACATATCCAAAATCTGCTATGTGGACAATTTTCTAGAGCTGTCCTTTTCTAGAGAAATTTCCTTATGGAATATACAATTTAATGGCAGATAAATTTAAGTTATAAAGATGGCAGTAATTTATTATTGTTATCATGACAGACATATGTGAATTTCGTTTACAATTCAATTGTCAAAATCCAAAATGGAAACCGGAAGTGCTAAATTTGGGCATTTTTTGCTAAATTTCATCAGATCGTTACCATTTATAAGAAAACTATTGGTCTAAATGGCCATTTGTGCCAACATATACTATGCTAAATTAACATCTGATAATTGTGAGCCATATATATCACAAGGATTGCCCTTCAAATTCGAAAGAAATGGACTACAAATCTGGAATCGAACACACCAGTGTATTGAATACTAATTAGATGTATATGAACCACTAGTGCCCTATAATAGAGACAAAATGACGACCGAAAATTCACCAGATTCTTTCCATTTAGAAGAAAGCTATTGCCGTAAGTGGCTAGTCGCACCACCGTAAATGATGTCAAATTCTAATCCGATAATAGTGAACTATATACAGAGAATTTGTCCCTTTGGTGTCACAAAATGGTGGCAAAAATGGTGATTGAAAGTCTAAAATTGAAATATTTTCATTTGTTTTTACTCATATCAAATATCATTTATATAAATAGTCCTTTATGCCATCAGCTGAGTGTACAAAGTAACCAAACTAACATCCATATATATCCAATTAGTGTCCATGTGATAGCCTCATTGCGGAAATTACAACCTCTAGAAATACACTGACGCCTCGCTCTGAAAAGCGGATTTATGAGATGAAGTAATCATCTACTGAACTGGATAAAATAACAACGCTCTTCTGTTGGTAATGTTCGGCATCTTGCCCTTCTTCAGCCAGGCAATAAGATGGGCAGGTTACATATTGTAGATACAATATAATAGATTGGAGATCTAGTTCATATGTCCATACACCTGAATTGTCAGGTTTATGTTAAAGTGATGTGAAACACTCCAGTTGGCTGATATAAAAATAGAAAATAATCTTGCTCACAGTTATTTTTATTGTCCGCCGACCCAAAGGGTTCGGAGGTCTATTATAACCAGCACGTCGCTCCGTCCGTCCGTACGTCCGTCCGTCCGAGGTTTCCGGATGATAACTTTAGTTAGAGTGAACCAAATTAAATTAAATTTGGTATGTGGGTTTACTAGCAGAAAAGACAGGTCAAGTTCGAATTCTGGTTCCGTCCGCCAATTTTCACCAGAGTTATGCCCCTTTTTTCGACTTAGAATTTGACCATCTGTTAACATTTTTGGTTTCCGACCGATAACTCCAGTTTGGATTATGTGTATTTCCCAGGTAAAGATACAGGCCAAGTTCGAATATGGGTTTCGTCCAGTTATTTTTACATGAGTTATGTCCCTTTTTGACTTAGAATTTTTGCCAATTTGAGGTTTCCGGATGATAACTTTAGTAAATGTGTACTGAATGAAATTAAATTTGGTATATATAGGTTTACTAGCACAAAAGACAGATCAAATTCGATTTTGTGTTCCGCCATGCCAATTTTTATGCGCAAACAACCGTCGTATCAACACGACGCTTAGAGGCGGACATGAGGTCTACCGACCTTTTATTAATATTAATCCAAATTTACAAAACACGTTGTCAGTGTTATATATTTATTAAATGCAATGAGTATCGATGGCGAAATCATTTATGTTAGTTTATCATCGATCCTGAATCGACATGTAAATATTTACAATTGAGCATAGTTCAGACAGTGTTTTCTATGGAGTTCAAGATTTTGGGCGATGTTAGTAGAATGCTACATATTTCCCCCAGTTGGGTACTAATTTATCAGTTTCACGCACCCGAACAAGTCCATAATATGTCTTTAATGCCTGATTTTACAGTTCAGTGTTATCGTACTGCTTATTTTAAAAGTGATGCTTGGAATGGAAATAGATAAATTTTTACTCTGTGTCAGCTCACAGCTTATGGGGTTTACCCTACTCAAAGCCAGATGTATCCCATGAGGCCAAAGGCTGAATATGAAAAGATGAGGAATACCATTGGCTAATGGTTTACATGAACAAACAGTGGGTGACTAATATTCCTGGTCAGATAACAACAGGCACACACCACCACAACTCCTCTGCTATATGTACTCATATTAACCCTTTACCCAACAGAAGGGCCAAAACCGGCCAAATAAAGCTTCAACAGCCTAAAATATCTTCGGTCTGTCTCAATAAAACCATACAAATATGGATATCATTGGAACCGACTCATTGACCACATTGTGATGGTTACAGTTATGCCCTGTGCCAATGCATTCTCTTATATATGCAAGTCGACCATAGGTCGCCTCGCATATATAAGAGAATGCATTGGCCTAAAAAAAATCTGTTTTTAACACTTTTTACCATTTTTTCTTACATTCTTTAACAATTTTATAATTTTTAATGTGTTAAGCCAATGCATTCTCTTATATATACGAGGCGACCTATGGTCGACTCGCATATATAGGAGAATGCATTGGCACAGGGCCCTTCTGTTGGGTAAAGGGTTAACTGTTATAAGAATGTCTGAGAATATCTGTTATATGACAGTAGGGACAAGCCTATATATATATAGTGTGTCTGACATTTGCAGAATAAGGTCCCCAGAGGGCGAATTTAGAGACGCTATCCCACATAGCACACACCCACACAACCAATTGTTATATGAGTGTGACGGTATTATAGCACTACGTGACACTTGGCGAAACAATGACCTGAATCTAATTAATAATTGATTAATGATTTTGCCACCCAATGGGTTAAAAAGATTTCTTTATTTACTGTTCGGATCACTATACACACCACACACTACCACAACTGCTCAGCTATGCTCATGTTACCTGCTAAATCATTAACATGCTTCTAATTAATAATTGATTAATGATGTTTTAATGATTTATGTTAGCCTTAGAGGGTTAGTTGAACTTATTACCCGAACAATCTCTGCAAATGAATAAATGGGAATCCTGTTTTCTGCATTTACATTTCCTCTTAACCCTTCTATGACTGGAGCTTCCTGAAATTTTGTGAAAACCCTGTGCCAATGCATCCTCTTTTATATGCGAGTCTCCCACCCACCAACCATAAAACAAACAAATGTCATTCTATCTGCCCAAGCGTTAATCCCCACATGTAAACTGACATTCTGATATCACCTAGGGCTGAAGCGATGAGAAACACCTATTAACTCTTTCATGACAGGAGCTGTGTTGGTGCAGCATTAAAGATCCTGTGCCAGTACATTCTCTTATATATGCGAATCTCCCACCATGTGACCCGCCATATCAAATCCAGTCGTAAGTCGGGATTTTTTTACCCTGTGCCAATGCATTCTCTTATATATGCGAGTCGACCATAGGTCGCCTCGCATATATAAGAGAATGCATTGGCCTAACAATTTTTTATCATTTTTTTAAAATAAACGTTTCTTACAATTTTTAGGACATAAAATAAAAAACATCCATTACCCTGCAGGGAGCCCCACACATATATATAGAAGCATATAGAAGAGTGTCGTCTGCTCATGTTTGTCTGGGGCTCTGTATGGGTGAAATTATAAAATTGTTAAAGAATACAAGAATTTTTTTTTTAAATTGTAAAAAATTGTTAGGCCAATGCATTCTCTTATATATGCGAGGCGACCTATGGTCGACTCACATATATAAGAGAATGCATTGGCACAGAGTATATTTCATGAGGTTGATTGCTCGCTGTGGGTAAGATAATGCACAGGCTCACACGGTGAAGTTAAATATTGTTACGCCAATGTATCCTCTTATATTTGCAAGGCCCCCTGTGGGAGACTCGCATATATATTAAAGAGAATGCATTGGCACAGGGTTTTAGCAAAATTTCAGGAAGCTCCAGTCATGTAAGGTTTAACCCTTTGAGTGCCAGGGGCCGATCTCATTGGCCCTAAACCTACAAAATAAGTCTGTTAATGAATAGAAGAATAAATTATTAAAATTGTAAAAAATTGTAATAAAAAAAAAATGTTAGGCCAATGCATTCTCTTATATATGCGAGGCGACCTATGGTCGACTCGCATATATAAGAGAATGCATTGGCACATGGTATATGGGTCAATACAAAAATCGGACCTGGCACTCAAAGGGTTAAGCCTTTTATTTTATAAACACTTGGTTAGCGGATTTTTTTCTCTAAAAGTCGGTGGGTGGAAATAAAAATTAAATGTCATGTTGAAACATCAAAATGATTTTAAATTGATGTTTAGCTTAACACAAAGCTTCAGTTTTTTTTTAGTTTTTGTAGCATGTACAGTAATCCTCTAAATAATTGACTCCTTAACCACAGCAGAATTATGGGTAACTTTTCAGGATTTAGTCGGAAATATGGCTTGTTGCCATTCATCAGAAAGCTCTCACTGTATCATGCAACTATGTAGTAGAAAATTATAAAAAGACACATTTTTGAAACACAAATCAATTAGTCAATACAATAATGAAACGGAATTTTTGTTGTATCAGGAACCAATTACCATTCTATAAAATATTCATTCTTATCTGTCGAAAACTGTTTCACCTCTGAATCTGTGTCTGCTGCAATTTTGTCGTGAAAAAAAAAAAAATCAGTATCACATGTGATTTCAAACAAAAAAGTGAGATATAAAAAACTCCATTGAATATTTTTTTTTATTTTTCCCCAAAATCGAATGCTTGGATCGGTCGGGTCTGCGAACAAAATTATTTTAAAAAATGCTTTACTGGTCAGATCATTACATATGCCCACACTATCACTAATTAACTCCTCCATTATATTCATGTTATAACAAAATGTGAGATTGCGGTTATATGAAGGCAGCGGAAATAGTACTAGATGACACCTGTCTGCTAAATCTTTGGTCTGGTTCTAATTAATGATTGATTTATGATGTTTCCCCATCCAGACCAAATGTCAATTGAATGAGTGTTTACTAATTCTCTTAGGGAAAGGTCTATGATTACTTCAAACTGCACCTGCACCTGCACCTTCATGGATTTAGAGTAATTTACAAGGCCTTACTTAGAAACTGCATATCTATGCTATTCTGATCAATATTATCAGCTGTAGATACCATCCTGTATAATTGCATGTCATGAAGTTGTGGAGGATGCATGCTATATATACATGCCACTGTGTTAGTTAAAGATTCAGGGATCACACGGCTGCTTGAAAACCTTGTCTCAGAAGGTGCCCATAGAGTAATAGAAAATAGCTGAAATCACAAAATCATTTCCCACTTTATGGCTCCCAGAATGCAACAGAATTCAAACTACAGTTTATTTTCAATGGAATGGGAATGACTCTATATCTAAATATATAGAGTTATTCCCTTCCATTGAAAATAATCAACTTTTTGCAGAAACTTTAGTCCGTTGCACAGAACGGACGTCGATATCTCAACAAAAACAACAACAGTATATGAAATCGAATAAGTTGAAAATACAATGTTTTGGAGCTTACTCTTTCAAATGGTATATAATATGGCATATATTTTATATAATGTAATCTGGGGGTTTGAAAATTAAGTGGGCCTTTAACTTCCATACATGGCTGTTTTATTTTACTAAGACTAACAAATGTATGAAAATGTTATTTTTACAGTTAATTAAAGACATATTATGTACTTGTTCGGGTGCTTGAAACTGATCAGTTAGTATTCAGGTACTATGCCAACTGGAGTAATGTGGCATTCTATTAACATCACCGAAAATCTGAAGCAAATCGACTGTACCGCTCCATTGAAAACATCATCTGAACTACGCTCAATTGTAAATACTTACTACTCGATTTGGGACGCGCATCTATCTAATTATTAGTCCAGGAGATCGACCCCAAGAAATAACAAATGTTGCTCATTTTGACGGACAAGTGCTATCCGGTCTAATTTTGTAGTAAAATATATGTAGATTACGAAAATCCATGATAGCAGTGGTGAATTTGTAGCTAAATTGGCGAAAAATGTGTTTTTATTGACGTACCCGATGACCGAAAATGAAAGAATTTTCTGGCGACGTCATATTACTACTAGTCTGGGAGCTAATATGGATATCCTTGCACCCACTGGGACTTAACTTCTCCCAACTAATTTTGTTCCTTATTATGTCCTTCAACTTTTAAGCAATGTTAGCAAGAAAAAAAAGTGGCCGTATAGACTCCAGACAAAATGGCGTCCATCATGGCCGCCGTTTTTCAAACCAAACCCTAAGTCAGTTTTATGCAAATTATAGCGGTGAAAATCTTGTAAAATGTATACAAATGTATATATTTTCGTGCAGCTAAGACATAATGCCACTTTTTTGGGGCAAAATTGAAACTCACCATCCAAGATGGCCACCAATATGGCCGCCGGAAGTTGAAAATATGACTTTTTCTTTTACAAATATCTTCTAGATCGATTCATGCTGTTTGGAACTGGTTGAGTAATGCGACTTCTTTATTTTGTATTTTGTGTAACTGATCATTGGGGCAATTAAATATGCACTTTTTGGGTTCCTAGCCCCTTCCGTTCCCTCAAAAATTCGAATTTACAGAACGCAGTATAAAATTTCACAAAAAAATCACAATTGGGATTATAGTCATATTTTAACAAGAAATGAACAGAACTTTGTAATGTAAGTGATGCATATGATTATACCTATGAATATTCCAACTCACTGGAACCAAAATTCTTACTTTGGCTCAAAATGGCTGCCAAAATGGCTGCCAAAATATGGAAAATGATAAATATTGCCCCAGCGTGTTCTGCAATCGATTACAAGTTGTGGATGATGTACAAAATTGGCTATTCTGCCTTCTATACATTGAATACTAACATGTCTGATGTGCCATGGTTAATTGTTACTATTGTCACCACTGACATCACCAAAAATATTGCACTTTTCTCTCAAAAACTTGGCTTAAATATCGGCAAAAATTAACTTTTCATGTTTAGACCATTTTTGCAATTAAAATGTAACTATCTTTGGGTTGAAAGGTGTTTATTGTTTTGGTCTATATTAAATGTGTCACACTACGGGGTTTATAGACCAAATTGTTCGCCCGATTTTGACAGAACTCTATACTCTCATTAAGTAGACATGGATAAACTTTTTATATGCAGCCTGTGTCAGGGAGGACGCAGTTATATAGGGGTGGGTGTAATATAGTGTGTCATTTTGACATATTTCTCGATGGGTTAATATATAATGCTATGTTATTATGGTCTGAAATGACTAATATCGAGATTTCTGGTGACCATTCAACGTTTGATACCATTTGATGTCCCGATGGGGTATATTTTAGAAGTTCTGACACGTCACCAAGCTTCGGTACATGTCACGAAGCTTCGGTACATAGGATGAAAAACCGCCACAGATTTGGGGTTAATGATGCAAGGTCACATTTTTCGCCAGATTTCGACAGAACTATATGCTCTCATTAAGTAGACATGGATAAACTTCTTGTATGTAGCACTGTGTCAGGAAGCAGTTATATAGGGTGGATGTAATATAGTGTGTCATTTTTACATAATTACACCATGGTTTAATATATAATTCCATGATAATTACAATCTGAAATGACTGATATCAAAGTTTATGGTGACCATTCAACGTTTGATGCCATTTGACGGTACGTGTCACGAAGCTTCGGTAAATTGTATGAACAATCGCCACAGATTGGGGTTAACGATGCGAGGTCACATTTTCGGTCAGATTTTGACGGAACTGTATACTCTCATTAAGTAGACATCGATAAACTTCTTATATGTAGCCCTGTGTCAGGGAGGGAGCAATTATATAGTAGGTGTAATATAGTGTGTCATTATGACATATTCCTCGATGGGTTAATATATAATGCGATGCTAATTATGATCTGAAATTATTAATATCCGGGTTTCTGGTGACCATTCAACGTTTGTTACCGTTACCATATGATGTCATATGCTGGTATATTCCTGGAGTTCTGACACGTCACGAAGCTTCGGTACATGGCACGAAGCTTCTGTGCATTGGATGAAAAACCGCCACAGGTTTGGGTTTAAGAATGCATTGTCAATTTTTGTTTAGCCACAGCACTGGGAGATAAGTACCCAGGGTCACATGTTTCTTCTGATTTTGATAGTACTGTATACTGTTATTAATAAAGATACACCTTGACTAACTTCATGTTGAATGAACCAGTCACAGTATAATTTTCTATTATTGAACATTTAACTTGAATGTCTCGAATAATCGGTACATTCATGTTTTTGTTTCGACGTCGACTGTATGCATAAAACTGATTTAAATATAGTAATATATAAATAATAATTAATGTACCGAAGCTTCGTATCTATAGGTTACAAACACCTAATTATTTTCCATAGGCGACAGTACTAGTGTTAACTAAAAGTCCCGTCGGCTATGGGTTAAGCCTATTTGAACTTCAAGCGGTCAATTTTCCCTTAGCACGTCATCCGCTGCACCAGTATGTGACAACAAACGCGCCATTTTCGGTATTTTTTTCAAACGATAGTCTTGCATTTCCACAACTACCCCATTTACTGCACAAAAATCAGCAGCATAAACATATCCAGACCCCTTCCGTAACTTCTAGATACCACCAGACTCTTCCTGGGCATCTAAACATACACAATCGCCATATTTACGTAGGCTATGATATTCTGTTCCCGATTAGCGATATTTCCCTCAATGATAATCAACCAATTATCTCCCAGTGGTCCTTTGACCCACATACCCCGGGGGGGGGGGGGGGGGGGGGGGGGTTAAGAAACAACACCGATACTTGATTCCTGACAACTCTGGAAGCACAGTTTAGTAGAAAGATACTAACGTCTCATGTCATGCTTGTTATATACATATATACTACATAGTGTCGCATGCCCCATGTCCATCCACTCTCTAATCGGAATATTATGACCACAAATGTGACCACACCCAAAATTCAGGGTTTTTCATCATAATTTAATTTGTATAATCCGACTCGCGTGCATAACGCACAGGATAGAAAGGCATATGTATACGTTTTGGAAACTAGTTACGTATATCTACCATATGCCTTAAGAAATTTATCTAATTTTGAACAGTACAATATTTAATTGGATTTGAATTAGAGCCCCCTCAACTTAGAAAACAAGTAGAAACCTTCTTAAATCCATGTAAAAACATTGTAGAAGCCAAGTTGTAAATTATTTAACAATATTAAAATAATTATGGTGAATTTTAACCTTAAAATCATACTAAGATGAAATGGTTGCAATTTGGACGATTTTGCGTAAAAAAGTTAAATAAATGGTAAAAAAAAACAAAGAAGGCTACAAATTTGTTCTTGCTATCATGATTTTTCTTCATTACCATACCTAAAACATTAAAAATAACATGGTCGCAGCTTGTCCGTCAATATGAGCAACACTACCTCCCGATCTCCTGGACTATTATCTATCCAATAAACTAATGAAAATGATTTCGCCATCGATAGTCACTGCATTTAATTAAAATATAGGAATGACAGTGTGTGTTGTTAATTTGGATATACTATTTGTAAAAATTACTACTTTGAACAAGATTATTCTCCATTTCTATTTGATCACCCTACCGGAGTGTTTCACATCACTTTAACGCATACACTATTGCCTATGTTAAGTTGCAAATTTAACTTAAAAAAAATGAAAATTTATGAGTTTATAACCAAATCTATGTTGTAATTACTATTGGTCCTTGAAAATGCTTGTGGAATCTGGTGGAATCCTTTTAAAAATCCTGCAATTTGACCATGAGCCAAGTGTATGAATCGTGAATATTTAACTATGCTCGGTCAGTTACCTTCTCTATAAAGTTGAATCTGGCCATGTAGTAATCGCTTATAATTAACAAAGTTGTATCAAAATCCTTACCTACCATTCAGATGGTGTTGACATAATCAGTTATTAATCCATTAAAGTATAATTGAAAGTCCACAATTGTCCAAATTATGAGAGTATAAGAGTATATAAGAATTTTGTCATGGCAACATGTAACGTCGTGGCAACATCACTATAAATAAAGTTCATGATATTTCCAACTCAAAATGCATTTTCATGTTGATAATTTTCACTGAGATCTAATTATAAGCAATAGTCTCAGTTTCCTAATGTAATTTCACTGTTTAAAGGCATCGTGCTGGGTATAAGTTTATGATTTGATATGCTGCCTTTCAACTGTGTAATTACATTGAAACTTGAAAGGCAGGAATAGGGTTGACGAACCTGCACTAATTTCAGTATGAGATAATTAAATGCCAAGTCGACATGCAGTCTGGCTGCACTGATTCAGTTATAAAAGTGTGCATTGGAATGGTCTATTATCCATCTGGGGGGAATGTTCTGTTAATAAAAGAGCAGCAAGCCTGAGTTAAGGGTGCCTGTCATTTGCAGAATGAGGTCCCCAGAGGGTGAATTTAGTGACGCTATCCCGCATAGCAGGCTAGCATTACCAAATTCGCCCTCTGGGGCCCTCATTCTGCATGGCCTCTTCTGCTATGGGAGATATAGATTCAGATTGAAGTTCCCAAATGGTGAATATTGTGATGTAGACCCATTGGGATTATGCAAGGTGTTGTCTGCCAATTTGGGGATATAGAGAAACTAATCAAAAAAGAAATAGAATCTATAGAAATTTGATAATAAAGAAACTTTCCAGAGAAAATGATGCCCAAGCAGACTGATGTCCACGGAATGTGAATTTAGTGATGCTAGTCCGCTATGTGAGATAGCCTCACTAAATTCACCATTTGGGGACCTCATTCTGCAAATGACAGACATGCTATAATCAGGCTTGCATGGCATGCAGAGCAGAAGAATTCCTATTCATTCAAGCCTTGAAATAGTGTGTATGTTATTTGCAGAATGAGGTCCCCAGAGGGTAAATTTAGTGATGCTACCCCGCATAGCAGGCTAGCATCACCAAATTCACCCTCTGGGGACCTCATTCTGCTTACACCTCAGCAGAATGAGGTTCCCAGAGGGTGAATTTGCTGATGCTAGCCTGCTATTTATATGAACAATTTAGTGGTCATAGGGGCCAGCATCCTCATCATATTATGTCTGTATAACATTATATAGATAGTACTTTTGAATTGTATAAACTACATATATTATTGAAACCATACACCCCTGTTATGAAACACTTAATCTTATTTAATACACAGGTCAGATCTGATCTTATATCTGTCCATGTTTGATAAACAAATAACTGGGGAGAATGGGGAGGGGGGGGTAATTAAAGTACTATTCAAATATGAGATGGAATCCCCTACATGTATGTCGTTCTAAGCAGTCTGGCTTGTCAACAAATTATAATTTCTCTTCAGGAGTGAATAAATTTTGAATATCTGGCATGTCAAAAGTGGCAAAGATAGGGATTTATCACTTTTGCTTCCAATGAGTTAACTTAAACTCCTAAACATGTCCTCCGAAATCACTAAACCATTGGATCTCACAGTGAGAGGTCCTTGGGTGAATAGGGACAGAGTTATGAGATTTAAAACTACTCCTCTTCACCCCAAATACCTTAACCCTTTCTTAAGACAAATTATCTGAGCTTTTGATTTCAAGTTGGGTACTGATATATGGATTAATTCCTGTGATCATATCTTTGACAAATTATCAGTTATGGCTAATCGCTATCGCCAAGGTATGGGTTAAACATCTGCTGATCGTGATCGGCCTCTCGTTCAAATTTATTGATTATAATAATGTGATACATTGATGGAAAGAGCTCTATTAGAGCTCTTTCCATCAATGTATCACACATTATTATAATCAATAAATTTGAAAAATGATCAAGGAAATATGGGTTGATACAAAAATCGGACTTGGCACTGAAAGGGTTAAACAACCAATAGTCCTGCACTGATTGATTTCATGTCATTCATTGTTCTATCTAAAACTAATCCACTTGTGTTATTTCCCTACGGATCACAATTGCCTTCAGTGGCAAAGTAATATCTGTTCCCAACAAAGTTCAGAAGAAAAGAAACACACTAATTCCATTTGATAAAGTACCAATTCAATCAAGGAAGCCTGTAGGTTTCTGATTTAGGAGATTCATAAATAACAACATTCTTGGCAAGAAGACTTGTTTCTGCATTTGTGATTGCTTTTTTTGGTTGCTTCTTCTGACATTTTGACATCATTATCCCAGAAATCCCATTATAATGCCAGAAATTCCTAAGTTTTTCACATTTCAGAAATTGTCACTGTGAATTCCTGATGTGGTTCTAGGTCTAAGAGTATCCAAAAGGAGTGATCCCGGTGGTTTTTGTATCTTCTATGACATGTTCATTTATGCCCGAATAAAACGGTTTAGTACTTTGAAGATTATCTCGGCGAGTACATTAAAAGGTTTAATCGTTGATTTGGTGGAGTTATGGTTCCCATATATTCGTTTGTAGTAAAGTGTTACACAAATTTTTAAAATGACTACAATTAACTACTAATGGGCAACTCATTGAACGAATAATTTTGAATATCTCATTTTGGGACTTGATTGAGCCATAGTTATTAAGGTGAGAATCAGTGATTGTGAGATATATCTGCAGAAAACTTTGGCGAAACTTGTTTTTCATTCGCAGCATTTTCTTTTTAGGTGAACGCGTTACTGAAAGGTTATTTGCCTCAAATTTGCAAGTTACCAAATTATGACAATTTCCTCAATAATATACAAATAGTACAGTATGATGATAGTATGGATGCGATATAATCTACAAACATGAACAAATTCAGTTTGAATATGTTATGTTTTCACGAAAAGCCTGTTGTTTGATTTATGACAAGAGAGTCACGAAGTTACTCATAGATTTTCGGAATTTTTTTGCTATTGTTGCAAAACTTCCACATAAACAACAACCATGTGTTCGCACAACATCACAATACAGAGCTTAAACCTTCCCCAATCTGGTTCGAGGCGCAAAATATGCTGTATACGATTTACCCTTCACCGGATATATCATAGACCCAAAAGTCAATCACCACGTAATGACACAAATGTATAATAAACAAGAAAGAAATGATATAATGATAAACACGTCATCTGCTTATAGCATGGCATACTATTGCAACATCTCCGTATTTAGATTCGCGTGTGCATATTACTACACCCGATGTTTGTACAAATATTCCTTATTTGGTGTGTATGTTATTAAGAACATGTGCTCACAACCTTCAACTTACAAGATACAGCTAAATATCATCATAAATTCCGTATTATACCCCCTTTTAAAAAAAAAAAGGGAGGTATACTGTTCTGCACCTGTCTGTCCGTTCGTGCATCTGTACGTCTGTCCGATATATGTTCATGTCATAACTTGAACTGTAGTGCTCGGATCTCAATGAAATTAGGTATGGATGTTTACTACTATGATGACATTAAATAGAGGATTCCATTGTTTTGTTTGGATTTTCCATTCTAGAGTTATTCATCTTTGTTTATCTGGAAATGTTGGCTTTTTGGTCCGTCTGGTGTCTGTTCATGTCGTGACTTCAACAGTTGTGCTGGGATCTCAATGAAATTCGGAATGAATGTTCACAACTATGAGGACATTAAATAGAGGGTTCCCGGATGATCGATTTGTTCGGATTTTCCATTCTAAAGTTATTCATCTTTGTTTATCTGGAAATGTTGGCTTTTTGGTCCGTCTGGTGTGTGTTCATGTCGTAACTTCAACAGTTGTGCTGGGATCTCAATGAAATTTGGTATGGATGTTCACTACTACCAATTACATGAACATTGATCCATTGTTGATATTTTCCTGTTTGTTTCGGCTGAACACTCAATATTTTTCCTTGATGCCAATCGTCACTTGAGTCTAAATTGAATTTTACACAACTGTTCCTCTTTGGCTTCACTGAATTGTTCTTAATATCATGATCAATCATGTTTTGTGGTGCAACCTCACCAGTCGATGATTCCTCAGAAGAAGTAATTGACTCATTCTCATCCTCAGAATATTCATTCACATCACGCTGTTCTTCATCACTGTCATCACTGTCCTGTATAACTTACTATTGGAAGCAAATTCCTGATCAACTTCATTGTCAACTTTGCTGGACTTAACACTCTTATCCACCTGATCGTGTCTCTCACTTTTCACTTTCATCAACTGACATGGATGAACTCTATAGTACGCTCCACCATGTCTCACTAGAACAAATTCTCCATCCTGTCCTAACACAACACCTGGACCTTACCATCCTTTGAAGCTCTTTCGCTTGTAATACACTTTATCACCGTTTATATAATGTTCATCGGAATATGATCTCACATTATGTCTCAGTGCTCTCTGTATGCGTTCACTCAATTCTGCCTTAATAAAGTTCTCCCTTAGCTTTATGCATCGCTTGAAGATTTTGTCTTATTATATCACTAGATGTTGTTGATTCCAACGCAGGAAGTTTGTCTGTTAAAACTGACGGTATGTTGACGTTGTGCCCGAAAACAAGTTGGTTTGGACTGAATCCTCCATGATTCTGCAGAGAATTCTTCGCACTCAATGCCCACGAGAGAGCAATATCAGGATCACACTTCACATCCTCTAGTGTTTCTGCCAAAATGAGATTATGTCTTTCTACGATCCCATTACTGAAAGGAGATTCTCCAGCTGTTGTGTTGGTTTCTATATTGAATTTTTCATTCATTTCTCGGTAGCAATCATTTGAAAACTCTCCTCCATTATCAGAAAGAAACTTCTTCGGACATCCAAAATACGGAATCCATATCTGATGTATCTTGCGAATAATTTCATCGCGATGTTTTGTTGTTATCAAACACGCAGCAGAGTACCTTGTGGCAGCATCAATTAAATGAAGAATCCACGATTGATTGTGTATATGCATGCACACAACCTGGTTGAAATTATCCGCCAAAGGCTAGCCAACAACAGGACGCAACGGCTGTTGCTTGAATTTCTCACACACCTCGCAACACTCACTTATTTCTTCTAGAAATTCCTCATCATCAAAGTCTTTGCTGTCCTTCACTAACTTACACAATTTCTCCTTAGAAGCATGGGAGAATTGTCTGTGCAACTTGACAGCCTTTTTCAACTTCTCACTACGAGTCTGTTTTTTAATGTCCACTGTGTGAAGAATGATAGAATTTGTTCTGTCAACATTGTCAAGAAGAAAACCAGTTATTGGTAGACAATAGTGTCCTGAAGTTGTGCACTTTAATTTTACTTCATTGCCAAAGACCTCCGCCACATCAGAATGAAAATCCAATACCATCTTTGCTCGTCTCATCGACGCTCCACTGAGCAACAAGGGTATCTCATTTGAGACCACATTTGCCTCAATTGTTACATTTGTTCCTCCAATACAAGCTGGGAATTTAACAATCTTTCTAGAGATCACTTCAACACCATCACCGAATCTGAAATTTGTACTTGATGGTAATGTGACAACTTTTTCCTTTTCATTGTCATTTAGTGTGTCCATGAATAAATCGAACCATACTTCTCCAGTAACTGTCTTGGTGCATGCGCAATCAAGTACTGCCATGCCAAGAGTTTCTTGTACCAGAATAGACATTGCACGATCTGGTTTAGAGTTAAATAAAGTTATATGTACTTCCTTTGTACTTTCATTCGTAGAACGTCTCTCCTTCGGATGCGGACAACTCTTTGAAAGATGTTTAGTTGAATCACAGTTGAAACAACGCAGTACTTTACCATCTTTATCCATCGGATTTGAACTATATGTCTTATTACCGACATTAGCTCCTGATCTCTCACCACCATAGTATCCTCGTCCTCCTCGACCTCTTCCACCGTTATAGAATCCTCGTCCTCTACTTCTCATGTTACGAGAATAACCAGTAGATTGATGCACATGTTCAGCTGCAAACACAGGTTCACTTTTAACGCTGGGAACATTGCCACCTTCAGACGCTCCTGGATCACTGAATATTTTTCTGATCTTTTCTTTCATATTTGCGTAAGTCAATTCACCTATTGTAGCACGTGCTAATTTCTCATTGTCCTCAGATACATTCACAGCGTTGAGAAGGAAGAATGCTTGAACACCTTCAGGTAGTTTCATTTCAAACTGTTGCAGTTTATGATAAAGATATTCAAATTTGACGATGAAGTCTGTTACACTCACACCAGAGGGTCGGCGATAATCGTAAAACTCTTTGAATGCGATATATGCCCGAGTGTTCACGTCCTTCAAGTACAATGAATCAAGCTTCTGTGTTATGTTCTTAACACCATCATCAGACCCAATCTGCTCTGCAGTCAAATCACGTACACAATCGCGAGAACGTCCTGTCAATGTCAGATACAAAGCCGGTCCCTGCTTTTTCTTATCTAACTCTGTGTATAACTGCCATATTTTTATGTCTTTGCTCCATTCCATATAACTGTCCTCATCCTCCAATACTGGGAGCGTTTTTAGTTGCTGAGCCATTACAACAAACAGTCACTGTGCCTCTGTTTCCAACAGAACTTTCACAAGTCGCACCACTGTTGTGTAGACGCTACCATTGTTAGTTACCTAGTTGGTTGATAGTAACGCCCTCAGTATCCTGTAACGATAATGAAAGTACATTAACAGCAATGACCAGCAATGAAAGTACATTAACAGCCTTGACCAGCAGGTAGCCTTGACCTTTGTATGCAGGCGATTAAACTATTTCTCAGCTGTTCAAAGCATTGTATTATTTTATATGACATGCATGTATCTCACATTAGCTGTATAAAACTCTGTTCTCATTACTGTTTTATTTAGGTATATATATTTATAACATAAACACAAATAGAAGCTCATAAAATTACATAATCTTCACCATAAATAAAAAGATGAAAATCAATTAAAATATTTGTTTTTAACATACCACCCATGAGCATATTTGGGCATACCTCCCGCAAAAATCTCCTGGATGTCCATTTTCAAAACTTAACATGTATGGTCATAACAATATGGTTATGACATATCATATTGTTTCGCCCTGTGAGGTCTGATTACAAACGTAATAAGGATGATGCTAAACAGATATCCAGATAGCTAAAGATTCACAGCGTGTACGTGTGATCAAGGCCTAATAATCCCCAAGGATATATCTATATGGGCACCCCAACCGGAGCCACTGCCAGTATGATTTGTCCGTGGCTTCTAAAAGTGACATTCAAATTCATTGATTGCCCTTAACCCTTTACCCAACAAACCGGCCAAAACCGGCCAAATAAAGCTTCAACAGCCTAAAATATCTTCGGTCTGTCTCAATAGAACCATACAAATATGGATATCATTGGAATCGGCTCCTTGACCACATTGTGATAGTTACAGTTATGCCCTATGCCAATGCATTCTCTTATATATGCGAGTCGACCATAGGTCGCCTCGCATATATAAGAGAATGCATTGGCCTAAAAAAAATCCTTTTTTTACCATTTTTTCTTACATTCTTTAACAATTTTATAATTTTTAATGTGTTAAGCCAATGCATTCTCTTATATATGCGAGGCGACCTATGGTCGACTCGCATATATAAGAGAATGCATTGGCACAGGGCCCTTCTGTTGGGTAAAGGGTTAATCGACCCTATCATGATGAGAGCTGCGCTGGTGCAGCATTAAAGATCATGTACCAGTGTATTCTCTTATATATGCATGTCTCCCATAGGGAGCCTCACATATATAAGTGAATGCACTGGCTTACAAGGTCAATTTAAATATTGTTAGGCTAATATTCTCTTATATAATCGCATATATAAGAGAATTCATTGGCACAGGGTTTTCGCAAAATTTTAGTCATGGAAGGGTTAATTCAATCTACCTTGTCGTTCAAATCCTTTTGTCTATTCCTGATTGCAAATAGCACTATACATTGCACACGCATTCATATAATTTAATATATATGCTTATGACTTCCCTTGGGTATCGTTGCCTTTTGTTAAGAGTAGCCAAATCGTGTAATAAATCGATTAGTGCTGTCTAACTGTTTTTTTTTGCAAAAATATGATGTTCAGATTGGTCACTGAGGTGCATTGAAGCATGCAATAAAAGTAATCCGTATCGGACACATTACATACAAAATTAGTAATAAAGGTTTTAATATGGCTCTGGGGCGTACAGAATAGGGGGCTATAAAAATGATATCTATTGCTACTGATAGTATCAATGTAATAACGAGCTTTGGTGAATCGTAAATGTACCACTGATGAGGGTTTAGTCGTGTGTTCACGGCAGCACTTTTGTTTGGAGATTAATATTTCACCACTGTGCTATATCGTCATGTCTTGATTGATTGGTTCTGTGACCTTGGATATTGATTGGACAATGCTATTCACTTTATACTGCCCGACCCTCATCAGCCAATGATCCCCGATTCTGTTGCAACAAGCCTGTTTATATTTTTCAGAATGGTGCGAAAAATGTCAGGAGAGATGTCTGAAAATATGTCAAATTGATGTCATGTCCATTTTTCAGTGGAAAAAAAATATAACGGGAATATTCTGAAAAGATTAAAACTGAATGCATAGAAAGGCCATTATCATTAACAATTGTCAAACGTCATACAATGTTTCAAATATCAAGCTACAATGGTTCCAGTGCACTAATTTCTTAGTTCCAGTTATGAATTATGAGCGACTGCTAATGTGCTGAATTCCATAGTCTACGTGTAGCACACAGTGTGACATTTATGTCCATACACAGTATGAACGTACAGTAATGCTCTAAATAATTGACCCCTTAACCACAGCAGAATTATGGGTAATTTTTCAGGATTTAGCTGGATTTAGTCGGAATTATGGCTTGTTGCCATTCATTGGAAAGCTCTCGGGGAGAGCTTTTCAATGAATGGCAACAAGGCATATTTCCGACTAAATCCTGAAAAATTACCCATAATTCTGCTGTGGTTAAGGGGTCGATTATTTAGAGCATTACTGTATGGCAACCAGGAGGTTAATTTAAACCTCATATAATGTTCAAAACTTAAAATATTGGAACTGATTCTTGTCATTTAGTTATCCCCAGTGTTCGCGCTGTCGGTAGCCAAATTAGCCAATGGCTAATCTTTTTCGAATTTGGCTAATAAAAATTTCATTTGGCTAAACTTTTGGCTAAACTTTTTTTGTTTTTTGACCCCAAATGGAGACTGAAAGCATGATTTTTTGGCAAGTGGGTTTTCGTTGTGAACGATCTAGTCCGAAAACATCGTAAGTGGGAATATATCACCGACTGTTCAAAGGGAAACCCGATCGCGGACAGTACAAAGGAAAACCCGTCACTCTGCACGAAACAGCAACAGGTCATTGTTTTACATTTAATCCGCTAACCCCCCCATTGTCTGTCTGGTCACTGGCAGTGCTCCTGCACAAGGCATGTTTATGGTGACATTGTATTTATGACGGTGAAGGTTTATGAGCACCAATTGTAAGACAATAGCTTAATCAGCCAAATGTGAATCACGACAGATATTTTGTGGCTATTTGTCGTCAATACCGATGCATTCAAAATAATATGCATGCTTTTACAACATATTGTAATTTGATAATGGCGTAACAATATTCAGTTATTAGTTTCAAGATGTCACTTAGATATTTTCGCAAGGATAATTAATATTTAATGATTTAAAAAAAGATATTGATATAAAACAAAAAAATAATGACATTAAAAAGGACAATCCCGGGTTACCCCCCCCCCCCCCTTCCCCAAATCAATTAATAAATGTTTAATAAATGATATAACATAGTCGTACAAAACGACGTACTTTATCACACAGGGTTATAGATGCGTAAACTTAAACCAAAATTTGGGTAAAAACATAATCATGTTTGATCACGAGATCTTTCACTCGTATATATCACTACATCATACCGCATAACATTTCAGATAAGTAAGCTATACACTGATATTGCGAAGTACTTAGACGAAAATAAAACATAATTATAAAGTACAAGTATTGTGGCAGTATTGCTATTTAGTTAGCTAATGGGGATAATTTGAAGAGCAGAATCATAGGAACTATATCTTTGGCCGGGGGGTGCGCGCAGTTATACTGCGCTAAACATTCTTTCCAATAATTTCTTTGCCGAAGACAGTCGCTTGTGTTGACAACCCTCCCTCCCCCCCTGTTTTTTGTTTTGGGACATACGCATTCGATAGATGTCTCCCCATTTGGCCTACATCTGTATAGGCGGTTATTGTGCCTCAAAAATTGTCACCCACATGTTTGTATTGGTTACTACTACATTTATTGTATCGGCTTCCTGTAAATAATTACGATTTTCTAAACAGGTAGCTATAACACGCATTCCAGTTGTTGTCTTTCACTCTAACCCTGTGGGATAAATATATATATATATATATATATAAATATTTTAAGTTCATCAAAATCAGTTAAATTATTGTGTATTTTACCTGTGTCAATTGTGAACCGACCAGAAAACGATGATTTAATTTGGCCATAGTTTTTTTTAATTTGACCAAAAAACATTTGGCTAAAGTTTTTTTCATTTGGCTAATATAATTTTCATTTGGCTAAACTTTTGGCTAAAGTTTTTTTCGACAGCGTGAACACTGGTTATCCCCTACGAATGAAGCTTGGCGGGGGATAATATTAAAAATGGGATACGTCCATCTGTAGCAACTTTTGAGCTCTCTATCCCAGTCAACAGAGGTAAGATTTGTGTGGTTTTTGGTATGCTCATGCCAAGGGAAGAGATATCCACATAGAACAGGTTTTGTCTATTCATATGTTGCAAAGTTATAGCCCTTACAGTAACAATGCATCTGTGCCAACTTAGTACCTCTGTATCTCATGCAGTCATCATATTGTAATGCCCTAAATAATCGACTGAGAGCTTTCTGATGAATGGCAACAAGCCATATTTCGGACTAAATCCTGAAAAATTACCCATAATTCTGCTGTGGTTAAAGACATATTATGGACTTGTTCGGGAGCACGAAACTGATAAGCTAGTGCTCAGGCGCTGTGCCAACTGGAGCAATGTAGAATTCTACTAAGATCACCGAAAATCTCAACGAAATTAGACTACACCACTCCCCAGAAAACATCGTCTGATCAACGCGCAATTGTAAATATTTACGTCTCGATTTGGGACGCAACAAACGGCGATAAACCAATGCAAATGATTTCGCCATCTAGAGTCATTGAATTTAATTGATATATAAGAATGACGGTGTGTGTTGTAAATTTGGATTTATATTCGTAAAAAATAACTAATTTGAGCAAGGTTATTCTACATTTCTATTTGATCACCCTACCAGAGTTTTTCACATCACTTTAAGGAGTCAATTATTTAGGGCATTACTGTAGGTCATGTTTGAATTATCTTTTAGTATACTCATGAGGGAGCATGAAGGGAAAAATATCAACATGTAGCATGCATAAAGTCTCGAAAATTACATCAGCACATATATATTTCCAGGTTTTATATTTATATATATATATTTAGGAATTGCCCAAATATTTAGTAGGTGACAGTGACTGTAAATCATACACGTATAGTTTATACTCCATAATTAGAAATCATTGACATTTAAACGGACATGGCTCATTCGAACCACCAAATGTTTTTCTACATAATTTGGACCGACGGATACGATAGGTCGATAAATAAACGAATTATTGATATACGGGCTTCATGTGCTCTGAAAAACACTTGCACAAAGTCACAGCCATTTCTCAGCCGTTTTCAACTTTTCAGACAAATGCTCTTTATTGCTACCATATCAGGAATTGGCAACTGTGGAACGCTATTTTCTGTTCCATGTTGTGCAAATGGCTGTTTAATGTTTGGGACCCAAACACGTTTTCACAGTTGTGTTTTGCATTACTTCAATGCGTCTTTGTGGGTTGCACATGATGCTCGTAGAATGGTAGTTCAGATATTTATCGACCTATTTCAATACTGAGAAAAATTCAAAAACGAATAATATTATGTGTATTTTGGAGCGCAAACCGCCATGTGGCTTTAACCCTTTACCCAACAGTTATGCCCTGTGCCAATGCATTCTCTTATATATGCGAGTCGACCATAGGTCGCCTCGCATATATAAGAGAATGCATTGGCTTAACACATTAAAAATTATAAAATTGTTAAAGAATGTAAGAAAAAATGGCCAATGCATTCTCTTATATATGCGAGGCGACCTATGGTCGACTCGCATATATAAGAGAATGCATTGGCACAGGGCATAACTGTAACTATCACAATGTGGTCGTATAATTATTGTTTTGTTGGGTAAAGGGTTAAGTCAATATCTGGGTATTTCTCTGACAGGGTACCCCAGTTTGTGAATGAAGCCTCAAGTCGGGATTGTATGTAAGTCATGTAAGGAAGCGGGTACATGTATGTCTGCAGAGAGTGCAAGACAGCGAAAGGAGTGGGTCTGCTTTTTAACCCTTTACCCAACAAACCGGCCAAGACCGGCCAAATAAAGCTTCAACAGCCTAAAATATCTTCGGTCTGTCTCAATAACACCATACAAATATGGATATCATTGGAACCGGTTCATTGACCACATTGTGATGGTTACAGTTATGCCCTGTGCCAATGCATTCTCTTATATATGCGAGTCGACCATAGGTCGCCTCGCATATATAAGAGAATGCATTGGCCATGCATTTTTAACACTTTTTACCATTTTTTCTTACATTCTTTAACAATTTTATAATTTTTAATGTGTTAAGCCAATGCATTCTCTTATATATGCGAGGCGACCTATGGTCGACTCGCATATATAAGAGAATGCATTGGCACAGGGCCGTTCTGTTGGGTAAAGGGTTAATACTTTGTTTAGATTTATCCTGTATTTGCATATATATATATATACTATGTTCGTATGTTCAATTGTTATTCAATAAAAATATTTTTATTTTTAAATATCCACATTTAGCAGGTTTTGCCAATTCATTTCTTCTGAAGTTGTGGCCCTTAGAGTGTATAATATGTGTAAAATACGTCCATCGCTATATCTCAGAATTAGCCTGAGAAATTGAATAAACCTCAGCGTAAAGCCACATTGGGGAGGGGGGATATTCTGTGCTATGCAATTGTTTAACCCTTTCTTGTACAATTTGTCCAGGTTGTGGTGAAAAGTCATATTGGACGAGGCACGCAATGTCAAGTCCAATATGACTTCACCACAACCTGGACGAGTACAAGAAAAACACATTCTGTACACAACATTGTATAATGACATTTTTATTATCCATCTGTATGTTTATCCAGATTTTGGGATTAAAACTTTTGTGGTAATTTTTGTTATTTGTCGGCACTTGATTCTCTATAAAAGTCTGTATTTGATCACCAGAAAGCATAATTTGGAAAAGTAAACACGGACGTGGAAAAAAAAACTCAACAAAGCACCATAGGTTTGTTTTTATTGTTTCAATGTCGAGTAGAGTTATTCAGTTTTGATATCCTGAAAATATCTCCCTTTTCTCTCAAGATAATATTTTGAGGATTAAACTTATCATTTCAATAGCATGATAAAGCTCTTTAATATGTAAAAGACTTACATTAATGCCCTAAATAATCGACTCCTTAACCACAGCAGAATTATGGGTAATTTTTCAGGATTTAGTCAGAAATATGGCTTGTTGCCATTCATCGGAAAGCTCTCAGTGATTCTGCTGTGGTTAAGGAGTCGATTATTTAGGGCATTAGGTATCATAATTCTGCTGTGTTTAAGGAGTCGATTATTTAGTGCATTACTGTATGTCCAAGTTGAGCTTATTTGGACATCTATCTATAAATCTAATATGAATGGAACGATATATTATGTTGAAATATTTTTGTTTTAACTTGTATATGTCACTTTAAGGTCTTGAACTTCAAAGTGTTATGAGTTATTGCACAGAGGAACCATCACCATGCATACATCATACATACATCATACATACATCATACATACATCATACATACATCATACATACATCATACATACATCATACATACATCATACATACATCATACATCATACATACATCATACATACATCATACATACTTCATACATACATACATCATACATACATCATACATACATACATCATACATACATCATACATACTTCATACATACATCATACATACATACATCATACATACATCATACATACATCATACATACATCATACATACTTCATACATACATACATCATACATACTTCATACATACATACATCATACATACATCATACATACATACATCATACATACATCATACATACATCATACATAGGTAGAAATTTGTGCCATAGTTTGTTGACAAATTAACGAAGATGGATAGGATTATTGCTCTGAGCAGCCAAATATGATATAATTTAACTTTTATCTCGACAGTTTATCACCAACATTGTCACGATCAATATATCCTTGAGTCACGGGATTATTCTGTAATAGCTCGCTAACACTGTAGATTTCTGTGAAACTATGCGATTCAATCTTATCAGGTGATGTGAGCTGAATTTGTCAGCGTAAGACTGATGATGTTAATTAACCTGTTTTATTCCACATGCTCTCAATAGACAGTTTCTGCCACACATTCGTGTAACTTTTCATGTGCTTCGCCTGACTGCCAAAAAAAAGTGACCTGACTCAGATGACAATTTTGCCTATGTGATAAGGTCAAACCATTTAGCAGTTTTGTGTCACTCATGTAACATAACTTAATTGTGGCAAAGAGGAATAATCCAAACTTCTAACAACCGATTAACCCTTTGAGTGCCAAGTCCGATTTTTGTATCAACCCGTATACCCTGTGCCAATGCATTCTCTTATATATGCGAGTCACCTCGCATATATAAGAGAATGCATTGGCCTAACAATTTTTCATCATTTGTTATTATTTTTTACAATTTTTTACAATTTTAATAATTTTTTTTAAATAAAAAAAAATAACAAAATTTACAGACCGTAAATTAGGGCCGATGAGATCGGCCCCTGGCGGCACTGAAAGGGTTAAATGAGCAATCACCACTAAACATGCAGTGGGAGAATGGAATTTACCTTGCATGGAAAGATCTTACTTGGATTGAACCAATTATTAAAGTGTTTGGTGTCTTTGTGTGGGCTAGCATCACTAAATTTACCCTTTGGGAACCTCGTTCTGCTTAGGCCTCTGATTATGCATTTTATTTTCTGCATATTAGGGGATATAGAAACTTCCCAGAAGGGAAAAAGTAACAAAAAACAATGTTAATTTGAGACTACTCTTCCCAGAAGATGAGACCTAAGCAGAATGAGGTGCCCAGAGGATGAATTTGGTGATGCTAGCCCACTGTACGAGATAGCCTAACTAAATTCACCCTCTGGAGACCTCATTCTGCAAATGACAGACAGACTATATTTACAGGATTGTGTAATTGCATAATAAACCTTGCAGTTTCAGAGTCATTTATGATCAAATTCATACAAGTTTTCATTTGATATTTTCAGGGGGATGACCTTAATGAACTGAAACGACATACATTTTCCAACTCCATTGACCGCTTTGTGGTGCGGAAACTGATTAAAAATGTCTTTCGACAATGCAGGTGCCGAGATGTTTATGAAAAACTCAATGAAGCTGTCAAGGTATGCTTAGTTCTTAAAGGTGGATTATCTCTTTGTAAACATGTATTATATAGTTACCGGGGTAGAAAATATTAGATCTGAATCGAAGACTCCTGTCCGGAAATGCTTCTATCGATTAATATTCATTTTATTTTGAATATTTTCTGGTCTAAAAAGATGTGGTTGTTTAGCTAACGAACCATAGTGGTTACTGTTAACAGAGACCAGAAATTTTATTGTGTAATTTTGTCACAAATAAACATCAATTATACTCATTATCGCTTATAACTATGGAATAAAACAATACAATCAATCAATCTGGGACATTTGACGTTTGGTACGTACCATTGGAACAGCCTAATTAATGCTCTCTATCGCTATATGGTATCACCCGAATGGTCTGTTCTAAAAATAGACAAATAAACGGTTCCAATCAAATATTCAAAATAAAATCAATATTAATTGATAGAAGCCTTTCCGGACAGGTGTCTTCAGTTCATATTTATTATTTTATACCCACGCAACTATTCCAAATTTGTTAATTAAAGAGATGATCCATCTTTAAAATAAAATTTCAAATTCATGTTTTATATGAAATCTGCACATAACTGTCGAGCTCCTAATTGTATAATGTTCTACATCCAGTGATAAGCATGTCTTTGATTGACTGTCGATGGAGACATTGAAATTTGTCACCCGCTCGAGAACGGAATGTCTTCGAGGAGTGCCATAAACAGAACGAATCTATATATATAAAACCCGTCGTCTGTGTGTGTATGTATGTGTGTGTGCGTATAACTCGGTCACGCTTTTGGCACGTTTTGGCCATGTGTGAAATGTGGTCCAAATTTGTACCACGGCCTATATTGTGTCGTAAAAGATGACTCACCGAATTTCACGCCAATGGTTCAAAGCAAACCTGATATCTAACATGGTCCCCAAATGCAGTATTTGCACGCAAACCCACAGTTGCTTTGCTATTGTAGACGAAACTTCCATGCGCTCTACCAAAGCGTTGTTGGAAATAGGCGCTAAATTAATTTGTCAATTCAGGTTGAGTGTGAATTTTATTAACGAATGTTGGGAATGGGTGCTAATATGGTATATAAATTTGCCAGTTCGGTGTGAACATAATAAAGAATGCTGTCTTTGTTATGAAAGTTGTGCATTGAGTGTGGAATCGAAAGGTATAGTAATAAAGTAAAATATCTTGATTGTTGCGTTCCATATGTGCATGCATATATTTTGGTTGGGGAGGGGTAGATAATACAGTTTTATTGAAATAAAGTGTTCCCACAAATGGGTCGCAGTGCAGCGGCCTGTGTTCCTTAGGCTGAATTTTGGTTCCCAAGAGGTCCGTTTAAGATCAAAATGCGCCGTCGCTGAATGAAGGCTCTCGAATTGAGTATATTTCAGTTAATATATAGTAATATTTAAAGTAATATGCTGATTTTGTTTCGTTCAATGTGTGCATAATAATAATTTATTCTTATATTCTTTAACAGACTTATTTTGTAGGTTTAGGGCCGATGAGATCGGCCCCTGGCACTCAAAGGGTTAAAATGCTTACATCTATTATAAAATGGATAATGATGTTCTGCTCAGATATAATAAACTTAAAATACGGTACACTAAATAAATTAATAGGAGCCTTAAGAGGATCATTGGGCAACATAACCTTACATAGATTTTATACGCCCTTTTGAAAAAAAACGTCATATTATGTAATCAGTCTGTCTCTGCGTACGTCTAGCCATCCGTTTGTCTGTCCATCTGTCCGTTCGGCCGTTAACATTTTTGGTTTCCGAGCGATAACTCCTGAGTTTGAATTATTTGATCTGAAACAAAGTTGGTGTGTGTATTTCCCAGCTGAAGATACAGGCCAAGTTCAAATATGGGTTCTGTCCAATTATTTTTACATGAGTTATGGCCCTTTTTCAACTTATAATTTGACTGAATTCATAAAATTACGGTTTCCGAACGGATTGGATTATTTTATCTGAACCAAAGTTGATATGTGTGTTTCCCAGTAAAGCTACAGGCCAAGTTCGAATATAGATTCTATCCAATTATTTTCACATGAGTTACGGACATTTTTCAACTTATAATTTGACAGCATTTTTGCATTGAAATTAGGGGTATATCAGATATTCTTTTTAACGGAATATTATTCTGTAAAATGTTTAGTACTTTCTTTCAACATACCAATAATATATAATTAAAATGTCCCAATTTTCCCAAATAATCTTGTGTTTGATCGCTAATTTTGTTTTTATAATGAAAAACAAAAAATTCCGAAGTCATCTTATGTTGTAGACGAATTAAGTCACGTGATCGAAGTCACATGATCACCGGTTGGTGCGGTCACATGATTTAACACGTGACAATGACGTAGTGATAGGGGAATTCCTGTTACTATCAAAACAAAGCAACCTTACTGTTGCCAGCTTATCTATGTATATATGGCTGTGCATATATTATTGACATCTTTGTGTCAATTATGCATAACAATATAGCATTATAAAAGCATGCGCTTACGTCGATTGGCACCTTGGTCATGGTTCGTTTGAACGTTCAATTATGACACTTTTCAAAGGAGGGATAACATATATAAATACATGTACACAAACTTTCGATACACATGCTTTATATACCCGTGAAAGTCATAGCAATTTCCGGTTTAAAAAAGTAATCACATATATAAATTCTCTTTATTCGACCCATATTCAGGAATATGATTAACAGGGAACGCTCTTTATTGAGTCATGGTGAAGGAAATGGGGACACATTTTATAATAGTTGTCATCGTGAATATTTACTAATTTCATCAATACATGTTAATACATGAACTTTCGATAAACATGCTTTATGTACCCGTCATAGCAATTTCCGGTTTATTAAACGCTCTTTATTCGGACCATATTAGGAATGGAATGCTCTTTAGGTGATACTCATGACTGGACACCCCGGAAAATTTATATTCTTTACGGGAGTTGATGTTTTTCTTGGGATGGCATTCTCGTCGGTGGTCGGTTTGTTTAATGTGGGTATTCACGTTGTGTTCAAAACACCTTTTTTCGAAGTGTTTCTGGATCATTTCGTCGGCGACCACTTTAGTAGTTTCTGATTGTTATTCCCACAGAAATCCCGCCAATTGTCATGTAAACGAACATCATTTGGAAATGATTGTAGAATTATACCCAATTGAGTGTCACTATACCGGCCACAGCCGAAAACACTGCATTTATTTGGCATTGTCACGAATGAATGAACGAAAAATGATTGTGAATATAGGCAAGGCAAGTTTGGAGTTTGGGATGATACCCGGAAAGATTTGAAAGGGCTCAGCCCTCTCCTACAACCCACTTTTGGATGCTTAAATTCTGCTGAAGAGTGTTTGTAAGGTATGTGAGTTTGGAAGTAGATTGTGAATATATGGGACACTCAGGGCCTATATATGGAAAATTAAAACATCGTTAACACGCACCCAAATAGAGTTTTATTAGCTTTATTTTGAGCCAAAAGTGTTATCTACGCCGCCCAATCTGCCTTTTATATTTTTGTCAAAACAATAACATTCCAAACAGCACTGATGACAAATCACAAGTGAAGATAACTCACCGGGCGATGCCAATTGACCACGTATACACAATGTTATTGACATGCCCCGCAGTAATTCCATTACACTCATGCGCTCATGTCGATTCCGCACTTTACATCGCCACTCAGATGACGTCATATAGGTAGAAACAATTAACTCCGACTCCAAATCCGCGTTTTTAATTAGTCTACTCATTTGACGTCATATGAGGATTTGCGACAGATATAGCCGACAACCGATGGAGGTATTATTTATTTATTTCTTGGCTTATTTATTACACGATTGTTATGGGACTTGGATCATTGTGATCATAATAGGGGTGGCTTTCCGATAGTGTTTTGTTGTATTCATCAGGATAGCAATCCTTTAAGCTCAAATTATTATTTTATTTTGCGGTAGTACAATTCAAAATGTCTAAAGGGCGTATTTTGCCACGCCCTTGCGATGCTCTTGTTACGTGAGTTGTGGCCCTTTTTCGACTGAGTTTGACCGTCTCCCGTCTGTTATAATTTTTGGTTTCTGACCAATATCCAGTTTGGATTATTTGATTTGAACCAAACTGGTATGTGTATTTGCCAGCTAAAGAAACAGGCCAAGTTTGAACATGGGTTCTGTCCAATTATATTTACATGAGTTATGGCCATTATTGAACTTATAATTTGTCGCATTTTGGCATTGAAATTAGATGTATATCTTTGTAAGCTCAAATTATTATTTTATTTTGCGGTAGTACAATCTGAAATCGCTAAAGGGCATATTTTGCCATGCCCTAGCGATGCTCTTGTTGTGTGTCATAACATTGTGGCCATGCTAGCATCTTGACAAACATTTGCTGCAATATCATCCCCACTGAGAAATTCCTCTTGTGAGCATTTAAGAAATATTGGAATTTATTTCAGGATGAATCGTTGCCGGATACGATGTCATTTGAGGTAAATGTGAGATCAATACTGAGCTAGGTACTCGCCTAATATAGGCCTCACATGACACTGTAAATTGGATGCTGGAAATTGAGTGTCCTACAAAGTATTTATATTGTCTGTCATGTGAGAAATTAATAAAATGAAGCTCACCAATTATATTTAACCTCTTCACTGCTGGGTGACACCATGATGTCACTGGGCCATTGACGTTAGGCGACACCATTTTTTAAGTCTGGTTTACGAACACCTCCTACAACTTTTTTTTCATTTCATGAAAAAAAATAAAACTTTTTTCTCCCAAAATTGTTTTACACGCGTACTGATTTTCATGTGCTGTCGCATCTGCTTCTGCTTATGATCATTTACAGATCCATATTTTCATGTATTTCATGACAAGAAATGTCTTGTTTGGTTGTCTTGTTTGGTTCAGAATTTCATTAAAAAACATTTTTTCACAATTTTTGTAAAATTTATGTAAAATTCCACGATTTACTTGATATAAATTGGGGGGACAATTTTTTTTATTTTTATTTTTTTCCCTCCTGCATCTACTTTTTCTCTCCCCACATGTTCGTAAACCAGACTTAAAAATTGGTGTCGCCTTATGGCCAATAAAAAAAATCAAATAAAGCAGGAATATCACGAAAGCCCTATAACCCTTTACCCAACAAACCGGCCAAAACCGGCCAAAACCGGCCAAATAAAGCTTCAACAGCCTAAAATATCTTCGGTCTGTCTCAATAAAACCATTAGTAGAGGCTCTTATGTACTCCCGTGTGCACTTTGTGAAGAAATATAGCGACTATACCAATGACGTTGCTTGATATCTCAGGCACCAGAAAACAAATGTTAGACACCTTGGGGTCGCGACTGGGTGGATTTATGACGTCATCAAGATGGCCGCCATACACAATTTCACAGTATGCACGGAGTCAGTTTGATTAATATCTACTTGTGAATGTATTATAGAAAGTTGATTATCTCACCACTGACGTGAAACTAATACACCATACTTCCATTTGACAGAAAAAGTGGCCACCATAAACCAAGATGGCCGCCAAAATGGCGACCGAAATTCGGAAAATTGATGATTTTTCACACTTTCCTCTTGAATCATTAACCGATGTTTGAAATTTGTAACGAATAAAGACCTAAATTTGAATAAATTCTAGTATCCAACCATTTCTACAACATAATATGTCATATTTCGGATCTCATTCCTGTCAGCTATCTTTAAAATGTGAATTAAAAAACGTGCTATGAAAGTTAACCAAAATTCAATTATGTGATTCTAGCCAAGAGTTGAACAGAAAATAACTGAATTTGATGAAGATAATGTAAAAATGTTTTAAATATGTAAATTGCCATATAGTTACACTGAAAATAGTGCATTTTCGTTTAAGATGGCGACCAAGATGGCTGCCAAAATGGAGAAATCACCAAAATCTGTCCAATTTTTTATTGATATCACTCATGTGTTGGGGAAAAGTAAATATATGTGAATATGTGCTACTTTTTCGCGGAAATCCATGGACTTATGGAATCATTTGTAAATTTGGTTAACCATATAGCTGCTTATACCCGATAATTCAACATAATTATACCACGAAAATTAAGTCAAATCATCTTCACGGCAGACACGCAAAATTGCAGAATGGGCACTAAGCGAGGAAGACAATTTAACACAGAAAATGAAAAATATTTCTACGCTTCCGTTTGAAAGAACAAGATTGATAAAAAACCAAGATGGCTGTCAAAATGGCGACCGACATATAGAAATGTGTTGAATTGTTACACATGCCCCTTACATCATTTTTCGGTTATTTGTAAACTGTGGCGAGTAGGACTTGTCTTTGTTTTTATCAGCTATGACACCAAGTACTTTGGAAAACACATTATGCTGTAATTTGTGTCTAATTGTTGTCCACAATGCGCTATGTAATTTCACAAATAAACTTGTTTCTCGAGGTTCTAGATACACATTGGACAGAACTAGGCATAATAAAATAAACAAAAGTGTACACAGTTTTAAATATCGTTAGTGTCATTCAATTACACTCGACATTGGTCTATTTGACCCAAGATGGTCGCCAGCATGGCCGCCAAAACTCACAGTTATAAATTATGACAAATGTTTATATTCTCAAACGGTATTTAGCAAAGGAGGTGGATATATTCGCCCAATCTAAATTAGATACTATCATGTTAAGGTATATTGTGACTATGTTTGACCAAACATAGTTTGTTTATAATCGAGAATATATCAGAATGGAATCTTAGAAACCTAACATGAAATTGCCGAATATAATTTAACCGATCCTACCCGTTTCCTGGGAAGGAAGTCAAACCGGATATGTGCTGACTGTATCATTATAAGAGCATAACGAGTACTTGAACGCAAAAGAATCCATGCAGTCATAATACAGACAGAAATCCAACTTTATGGCTATATTATTTCGTTTGGACACCTTGACTTCATCGAAGTCGAAGTTGCATTGCTATCATACTGCCACCGGGAAATATAACTGCTCAACTTAGAAATACACACGTACAGGCATTACATGTTAGTTCAAACACTATTTCGTATCTAATTATGAAACAGATGTGTCTAATAAGATACAATAAGGGGAGATTGCATTGTTCAGTTTCTTGTTTTTGGCATATCTGTGTTTCATCACCCGAAATTCGTTTGAATAGTTGAGACATCGTGTCACTTCTCAAGACGTGAGTCAGCACATGTACCACTCTTGTTACTTCGTCCAATAGATGGTCATATTGCTGGTAGTATATCTACAACCAACTCGCCCCAACAAACTCATCTCGCAAGCTAACAGAGCTCACCACAAAACTATCCGACTGCATATCAGAGACTCCATATATAATGTTTGCTTCGGTTGTGGAATAGAGAGTCCATAATACAGATTTAATAAATAAATTTCAATAGCAGATACATTGCATATTCACTTCGATGTAGTCTAACAGAACTGTGCACATAACCGAGTTAATGCTTGTCAGTTTATTTTAGAATATGTCAAAACATCAGTATCTGGCAAAAATTGCCTAAGATTTGCCATTCTACATGTCGAGTCCAGCAAGTGACAATAACGGCTCCTCAACTTCTTCCTGGTTATCAGCGAAAAAATATCGTGAAATCAAAATGCCTATGCATAGTGCCTGGATATTTAGTGATGAAATACCTCATCGAAACACCAGAAGCTCATCTTTGGTCCATGCCATATGATGGTGCATCGAAGTTATGAAAACAGTGATGGGTCATCAAGATCATTTAATGGAACGTTTATTAAGATTTCTTACAATACGACCACGTGGGGACATTCATTAGCATTATACATCAACTGTTATTTCACAGAAAGTAAAGATCTTCGAATCACAGAAACCCCGCAATCTCGAACGAAATCATTTAATTGTTTCCATCGAACAAATGTAGTTTATAGAATTTGCTGGCAAACCGTACTACCATAATAGCCGGATCCACAAGTAGGCCCATTACAAGTTTGGAATATAGATACTGCGCAAAAGTTGGAAGTAATAGATAACAATGTTATGCGAGAGAAGATTGTGGATTGTAAGCTATTTGAAGAGTCCATAACTGAAATTGACTATTGCTCAGGAAGGTATAAGATTTCAACGTTTAACGACCTGAGTTTTCCGCAGACCTGATTTCATTGTAGTGGGATATCAATGTTCCTGCATAAAACATCTGGAAAGAATACTACAAACTTTCCACCCAATAATAATACATGTACCTCAACATGTTGGTGAGTTCAATTGCCTCTACAGCCAAGTCGAACTGTGCATTGGTGCGAGATATTATTATCAATTTTATCTGGAACATTGCCGATAGCCGATACAATTACATAAATGCAGGCATTTAAAGAAAATTTGGTGTGAATATGTTTCTTGTATGATATTTTGATGAGAACGCATAACGCAAGCATGAAAAAACTTCGATAACACATGTGCAAATATGACATGGGTGTATCTAATATAAACTTGATGAGTGCATAAGTTCTGCACAGGAAGATGGGGATCATACACGGAACGAATTTGCAGTATATGCGATGTCCAGAAAACTATCTCTGTGAAATCCAAATACACATGTATGCCAATTGAACTCATTATATGAGGCTATCTTTCTATCCTAGCTCGATCAAAATCAGCCACGCTTTCGCAAATCTTGGGTGTGGTGTCAGTGAGTTGACCTATGAGCTGTCCAGAGCTCCACAGCAGTTTCTGTTTTGGTACGAACCTGAACATAATTTATCTCTAGTCGCTATAGATCGCATGTAATAAGCAGAGCTCTGGTAGAAATCCGCCAATGCGATTCTTCTTCGCAGAAGACACATATAGCTCACATCTGAACGCTCTCGTTTTGGTGGTCTGCGACAAAGCAATTACTGTCATATAATCCCCCGATGCACACACAATTTGATATAGATGTTATTCAAGGACGAGCAATTCTAAATTTTCTCAGTTTCACAAAAGTATACCCTGCGTTTTCGTACATGTATATTAATAAGAACGAATCACACAAATATTAGCTCCTATTCTTATATTTTGACTTAGTATACACTAATTATTACGCTTGTTAACATGGAATATGTATGTAATGTCAACGCATTATATGCCCGCTACTGTTTTGGGTACTGCATTGTGTGATGTACATTTAATTAATTTCCGTGAGCAGCTGAATTTCGGTAGAATTGACTTAGTATGATGGCATTACATGAGCAATACAGGAATCAAGTGAAAAATTCTTATCCAAACCCCATAAGGGGGGCGATATCAAGGGGAAGTATTGCTCAATACCGACAGCCTTATTGCCGAGGTAGGGATTTTTCTCCAGTCGAGTCACGCAATCAGGACATATCCGATGTACATGTAATGATGGATGTAATCAGAATATATTCAGATTTGGATATTTTCAAATAGGTCAACATCAGATGAATTTATCTACTTTTCATGGTTTCTGTTTCCATTCTCATGAAATTTCGGATATAAGCAGCTACTGTTCGCAAAATATTCATATTGTATCAGATTGTATCAGCATTCCTGGCACTTTTGTTAACAGGGGAACAAATGTGTTTACCAGTATTCACTGAAACCCACCTTAGGAGCATTATCAATGAAAACAAGCAAATTTTGATGATTTCTCCATTTTGGTAACCATCTGAGTCACCATCCTGAATTTAGATTCATATGGATAATAATATGTTAATCTAACATAACATGGTTGTCGAATGATTAGATAGTATCATTTATTCAAAATAAGGTTGCTAGTAACCACCGATTTCAAACCGCTGTGAATAATTTAAGAGGCGAGTGTGAAAAATCATCAATTATTAGAATTTCGGTCGCCGTTTTTGGGAGCCATCTTGTATTTTGAGGTCCAAATTGCACCCTCAAGAGGAAGTGTGATCCAATGGTATTATTGGTCGCGAAACATAGTCATTTCACTATATAAATTTTCCTCCCAGACTCAATGCCAACTCTGAAATTGTTTATTGTTGTCATTTTGATGATTTCATCTCATTTTCGTCGTTTCATTCTCTCGAATTATTGAGTATAAACAGCCATTGTTCACAAATATTCATATTATTTCATATCTCCATGTTATTACGCCAACACGGAGCAAATATATTCACCTATATTCACTAAATCGCACATTAGGAGTGATATCAAAGAAAATTTGACAAATTTTAGTGATTTATCAATTTTGGCAACCATTTTGGTCGCCATCTTGAATATATATGCACTATTTTGGTTGTAATTATATGGCAATCTATATGTTTAAACCTGTTGCAAATATTTGTCATCAAATTCAGCTATTTTCTGGCTAACACCTGGCTCGAATTACAAAATCGATATTTGGTAAAATTTCATAGCATATTTATGAATTAACATTTTGACGACATTTTGTATGAATAAGACCCAAAGTATGACATATTATCATGTTCAAATGGTTAGGTACTCAAACGTATTTAAAATTAAGTTGCTATTAGTTACCGATTTCAAATAACCGTAAATGTTTTAAGAGACATGTGTGAAAATTCATCATTTTCCCGAACTTCGGTCGCCATTTTGGCGGCCATCTTGGTTAAATGTGGTAAATTTTTCTGTCAAAGTGAAGCTTGTTATCATAGTATCACAACAGTAGAGAAATATTATATTTCCTACCATAAATTAACTACTAGCTATTAATCAAACTGATTCAGTGCCTACTCTGAAATTTTGGATGGCGGCCATCTTGATGACGTCATAAATCCACCCAGTCGCGACCCCCAGGTGTCTAACATTTGTTTTCTGGTGCCCGAGATATTAAGCAACATCATGAGCATAGTGGCTATATTTCTTCACAAAATGCACACGGGAGCCAAAAAATGGACATAAGAGCCTCTACTACATACAAATATGGATATCATTGGAACTGGCTCATTGACCACATTGTGATAGTTACAGTTTATCACGAAAGCCCTATAACTGACACATATTTCTATTATCATCCTGAATACCCTAAATAATCAACTCCTTAACCACAGCAGAATTATGGGTAACTTTTCAGGATTTAGTTGGAAATATGGCTTGTTGCCATTCATCGGAAAGCTCTCAGTGAGATTTTAGTTTGGAAAGTTAACTCCTTCTGCACTTTTATTATTTGTCTTCTGCTTATTTTTTCCTGAAAACCCCTCCAAATGAATAATAGACCCTTTCAATGTATTCTTTTATAACTGAGTGGGAGAATTCATTTAGAACAGAAAGGGTTACTCACACTCTGACGTAGGTCTGTAGGTATAGACCACGACATGCACTTTGGTATATTTCTCTCAGCCAAACACCTGACGATAGTTGTATTTTGAATGCTTTCTGTTGGAGAAGCACACTATAGTACATTTTTGACAAGACCAATAAACCAATATCTCATTTTCCTGCCAAAATAGACTTAGAACACTATAGCACTTCAGTCACGAATGGTTAGTTTGTCATTATTGGTTGTGCCGGAAATTAATCTGAGAGGGGATGTCTTGAGATGTAACATAATGACACAGACCGAGTTTGTACAGCATTACTGCAGACTGTCATGTCCCACAATTAATGCAGCGATATATACGCTGACAGAAATGATGACAAAGTGGCTGTACTAATGTTATCATGGACATTTCATATTACATTATATAACGGGCCGACACAAACAATAACAAAGCACTGACATAACCTTGCTATAATGTTATCGTCGAACATTACTCATATTGCATTAAATAACAGATATTATCACGCCAAGACATTACGCCAATGATGTCATGATGTATTGTTGTGTCACACTCAAATTGATTTGGTGTCATCACTGATGTCTGCGTGATTATGAAATATTTAATCGCGTCATTACCAGCACTATATGTTTTATTCCATGCTATCTATATTGGAATATTTGACAGGGACTGGTCTATTGGGAGATATATTTCTTCCTGAAATGTGTTGCTTCGTCCTCTTTTCAACCAGGGACGACACTGGGGAATAGTGACTTTTCTATTATTCCAGACCAGAACAGAAAAATAATCATGAGGTTATTAGAAAATCAATGAAAATTGGTATGGAGGCTCGCCTGATGATGGAGGTTCTCATGATGATGGAGGTTCTCCGGATGATGGAGGTTCTCCTCGTGATGGAGGTTCTCCTGATGATGGAGGTTCTCCTGATGATGGAGGTTCTCATGATGATGGAGGTTCTCCTCATGATGGATGTTCTCCTCATGATGGAGGTTCTCCTGATGATGGAGGTTCTCCTGATGATGGAGGTTCTCATGATGATGGAGGTTCTCCTCATGATGGAGGCTTTCCTGATGGAGGTTCTCCTGATGATGGAGGTTCTCCTGATGATGGAGGCTTTCCTGATGGAGGTTCTCCTGATGATGGAGGCTTTCCTGATGGAGGCTCGCCTGATGATGGAGGTTCTCATGATGATGGAGGTTCTCCTCATGATGGAGGTTCTCCTGATGATGGAGGTTCTCATGATGATGGAGGTTCTCCTCATGATGGATGTTCTCCTGATGATGGAGGTTCTCCTGATGATGGAGGTTCTCCTGATGATGGAGGCTTTCCTGATGGAGGTTCTCCTGATGATGGAGGCTTTCCTGATGGAGGCTCGCCTGATGGAGGTTCTCCTGATGATGGAGGTTCTCCTGATTATGGAGGTTCTCCTGCTCATGGAGGTTATCCTGATGATGGAGGTTCTCCTCGTGATGGAGGTTCTCATGATGATGGAGGTTCTCCTGATGATGGAGGTTCTCATGATGGAGGTTCTCATGATGATGGAGGTTCTCCTGATGATGGAGGTTCCTCTGATGATGGAGGTTCTCCTGATGATGGATGTTCTCCTGATGATGGAGGTTCTCATGATGATGGAGGTTCTCATGATGATGGAGGTTCCCCTGATGATGGAGGTTCTCCTGATGATGGATGTTCTCCTGATGATGGAGGTTCTCCTGATGATGGAGGTTCTCCTGATGATGGAGGTTCTCATGATGATGGAGGTTCTCCTGATGGAGGTTCTCCTCATGATGGAGGTTCTCCTGGTGATGGAGGTTCTCCTGATGATGGAGGTTCTCCTGATGATGGAGGTTCTCCTGATGATGGAGGTTCTCCTGATGATGGAGGTTCTCCTGATGATGGAGGTTCTCCTGATGATGGAGGTTCTCATGGTGATGGAGGTTCTCCTGATGATGGAGGTTCTCCTGATTATGGAGGTTCTCCTGATGATGGAGGTTCTCATGATGATGGAGGTTCTCATGATGATGGAGGTTCTCATGATGATGGAGGTTCTCCTGATGATGGAGGTTCTCCTGATGATGGAGGTTCTCATGATGATGGAGGTTCTCCTGATGGAGATTCTCCTCATGATGGAGATTCTCATGATGATGGAGGTTCTCATGATGATGGAGGTTCTCATGATGATGGAGGTTCTCATGATGATGGAGGTTCTCCTGATGATGGAGGTTCTCCTGATGATGGAGGTTCTCATGATGATGGAGGTTCTCATGATGTTGGAGGCTTTCCTGATGATGGAGGTTCTCCTGATGATGGAGGTTCTCCTGATGATTGAGGTTCTCCTGATGATGGAGGTTCCCCTCATGATGGAGGTTCTCCTGATGATGGAGGTTCTCCTGATGATGGAGGCTCTCATGATGATGGAGGTTCTCATGATGATGGAGGTTCTCATGATGATGGAGGTTCTCCTCATGATGGAGGTTCTCATGATGATGGAGGTTCTCCTCATGATGGAGGTTCTCCTCATGATGGAGGTTCTCATGATTATGGAGGTTCTCCTCATGATGGAGGTTCTCCTCATGATGGAGGTTCTCATGATGATGGAGGTTCTCCTCGTGATGGAGGTTCTCATGATGATGGAGGTTCTCCTCATGATGGAGGTTCTCCTCATGATGGAGGTTCTCCTGGTGATGGAGGCTTTCCTGATGATGGAGGCTCCCCTCATGATGGAGGCTCTCCTCCTGATGGAGGCTCTCCTGATGATGGAGGTTCTCCTGATGATGGAGGTTCTCATGATGATGGAGGTTCTCCTGATGATGGAGGTTCCCCTCATGATGGAGGTTCTCCTCCTGATGGAGGCTCTCCTGATGATGGAGGTTCTCCTGATGATGGAGGTTCTCATGATGATGGAGGTTCTCCTGATGATGGAGGTTCTCATGATGATGGAGGTTCTCTTCATGATGGAGGTTCTCCTGCTGGAGGTTCTCCTGATTATGGAGGTTCTCATGATGATGGAGGTTCTCCTGATTATGGAGGTTCTCATGATGATGGAGGTTCTCCTGATGACGGAGGTTCTCCTCGTGATGGAGGTTCTCCTGATGACGGAGGTTCTCCTCGTGATGGAGGTTCTCCTGATGGAGGTTCTCCTGATGATGGAGGTTCTCCTGATGGAGGTTCTCCTGATGGAGGTTCTCCTGGTGATGGAGGTTCTCCTGGTGATGGAGGTTCTCCTGATGATGGAGGTTCTCCTGATAATGGAGGTTCTCCTGATGGAGGTTCTCCTGATGATGGAGGTTCTCCTGATGGTGGTTCTCATGATGATGGAGGTTCTCCTCATGATGGAGGTTCTCATGATGATGGAGGTTCCCCTCATGATGGAGGTTCTCCTGATAATGGAGGTTCTCCTTATGATGTAGGTTCTCATGATGATGGAGGTTCTCCTGATGATGGAGGTTCTCATGATGATGGAGGTTCTCCTCATGATGGAGGTTCTCATGATGATGGAGGTTCCCCTCATGATGGAGGTTCTCCTGATAATGGAGGTTCTCCTTATGATGTAGGTTCTCCTGATGATGGAGGTTCTCCTGATGATGAGGCTTCTCATGGTGATGGAGGTTCTCCTCATGATGGAGGTTCTCCTGATAATGAAGGTTCTCCTCATAATGGAGGTTCTCCTGATAATGAAGGTTCTCCTGATAATGGAGGTTCTCATGATGATGGAGGTTCTCCTGATGATGGAGGTTCTCATGATGATGGAGGTTCTCATGATGGAGGTTCTCATGATGATGGAGGTTCTCATGATGGAGGTTCTCATGATGATGGAGGTTCTCATGATGATGGAGGTTCTCATGATAATGGTGGTTCTCCTCGTGATGGAGGTTCCCCTCATGATGGAGGTTCTCCTGATGATGGAGGTTCTCATGATGATGGAGGTTCTCATGATAATGGAGGTTCTCATGATGGAGGTTGTCATGATGATGGAGGTTCTCATGATGGTGGAGGTTCTCCTGATGATGGAGGTTCTCATGATGGATGTTCTCATGATTGAGGTTCCCCTCATGATGGAGGTTCTCTCCATGATGGAGGTTCTCCTGATGATGGAGGTTCTCATGATGATGGAGGTTCTCATGATGGAGGTTCTCATGATGATGGAGGTTCTCCTGATGATGGAGGTTCTCCTTGTGATGGAGGTTCTCCTCGTGATGGAGGTTCCCCTCATGATGGAGGTTCTCATGATGATGGAGGTTCCCCTCATGATGGAGGTTCTCATGATGGAGGTTCTCATGATGATGGAGGTTCTCCTGATGATGGAGGTTCTCCTCATGATGGAGGTTCTCCTGATGATGGAGGTTCTCCTCATGATGGTGGTTCTCCTGATGGAGGTTCTCATGATGATGGAGGTTCTCATGATGATGGAGGTTCTCCTGATAATGGAGGTTCTCCTTATGATGTAGGTTCTCATGATGATGGAGGTTCTCCTCGTGATGGAGGTTCTCATGATGATGGAGGTTCTCATGATGATGGAGGTTCTCCTGATGGAGGTTCTCATGATGATGGAGGTTCTCATGATGATGGAGGTTCTCCTCGTGATGGAGGTTCTCCTCGTGATGGAGGTTCCCCTCATGATGGAGGTTCTCATGGTGATGGAGGTTCCCCTCATGATGGAGGTTCTCATGATGGAGGTTCTCATGATGATGGAGGTTCTCCTGATGATGGAGGTTCTCATGATGGATGTTCTCATGATGGAGGTTCCCCTCATGATGGAGGTTCTCTCCATGATGGAGGTTCTCCTGATGATGGAGGTTCTCATGATGATGGAGGTTCCCCTCATGATGGAGGTTCTCCTGATGATGGAGGTTCTCCTGATGATGGAGGTTCTTCTGATGGAGGCTATCATTATTGAGGTTTTCCTCGTGATGGTGTTCTCGTCATGATGGAGGTTCCCTTGTATATATTTCTTTATCTGGAAAATATGGTTTTCTGTCCGCATGTTCAGATTTCTCACCAACGTTTTTAAATATCTCAATCAATATGCCATCAAGAGTGCTGTAGAATGAGTATCCAATGGCAATCACCTTTGACTTGCATGTATACATAGTTTTATTGCTCCGTGCTATCTATATAGTGTATATGCAGGGAGTAGTCTAGAGGGAGACATGGGAGATCTCTTGTGTTTAAAGCAGAAAAATAGCATCACCAACTCATTGGGGTGGGTCATATTTTTTGCCATGTATGTATTCTGGTAGGTTTTAAGTCATTCCTGGACCAAAGTTACCTTTTCAACATAAATTCTACAACTTTTGTCCAGGAATGGGGTTAAACTGACCACCAATCCTGAGTTTAGTGTGCCTGTCATTTGCAGAATAGAGCAGATATAGACCTCAGATTGAAGTTCCCAAATGGTGAATATTGTGATGTACACCCATTGGCAAGGTGTCATCTTCCAATTTGGGATATGGCGAAACTAAACTAAAAAAAGAAAATAGAATCTATGTGAATAAGTTTCTATAGAAATTTGATGATAAAGAAACTTTCCAGAGAAGATGAGGCTTAAACAAAATTAGGTCCCAGAGGGTGAATTTAGTGATGCTAGCCCGCTAGACCATTCTGCAAATGACAGGCACACTAAACTCTTGCTGACCACAATGGCTATATTGAGAAAAATGAACCTCTATTTATTTAATTTATCCCTTTCATGTTGGGAGCATGTGCTGGTGCAGCATTAAAGATCCTTTGCTAGTGCATACTCGCATTTATGCGAGTTTCCCCAAAGGGTGCCTCGCATATATAAGAGAATGCACTGGCTTACAAGCTTACAGTAAATATTGTTAGACCAATGTATTCTCTTATATATGCGAGGCTCCCTATGGAAGACTCACATATATAAGCGAATGCATTGGCACAGGGTTTTCACAAAATTTCTAGAAAGCTCCAGTCATGGAGGGGTTAAACAAGCCAAAATGTTCCCAGAAAGACTGGATACAGCCGGATGACCGCTCTAACAGATAAATGTTAACTGTTATATTTATATACCCCATACCATAATCATTTTATTGCAAAAAGTAAGTCAAATTTTATTGTGGCATATTGGAATATGCGCGGTCACAAATTGCATCGCCCATTACCGTTAGAAAGCATCATGTTATAAAAGCTTGAAATGTCATAATTATTTATATTCATATATACACATGCACGAAGGTGCAATCTATATTTGACTCTTTTTTTCCCTATAATTAATACATGCACATACATGCAATCTGTATATTGAGCTTTGTGATTCTACAACCCTGACTTAGTGCTGTTGAAAATATTGACCAAAAGTTGGGAGTGTGACTGAAAACCTGCTGCCCATTTTAAAGGAACCTCTGACTATTGAACCCTTGGACTATCGAACCCTTGGACTATCGAACCCTCAGACTGTTGAACCCTCAGTCTGTGCCGCTTTAGACTAACCTTCAGACTATTGAACACTCGGACAAATGAACTGTCCCCATTTAGAACTCATGCAGTGAATGAGCCAGATATTAGTTAAATATTATTAAATGGTTGAGGTGTGTTTGAAAATCGGGGCACAATCAATACATATTTTACTTGTAAATTTCAGTTATATATATGAGCTTGTAATGATTACAGATTTTTGAATGTGTATTGTGAGTTTCCACAGCTTATGTAGTAGTTTATCCCTTCTGACAAATGGTTATATATATTTTAAACAAATTTAAAATCAAAACCGCTTTGGGTTAGAGACTAGATTGTTGAGGTAGGTAGGTTCCTGGCCATGGACAGGCTTGTCAATCTGAAGCGCAGTGTGATATTTTGCAGAAACAGGGACCAGTCGTCCTGAAAAGAGAAACATGATTCACCTATCTGCCTGAAAATCTGCATCCTATGTCTCGTTGATTTCATATCAGACCAGACAGACAATGTTAGTTTCCAGTCTGACACATGTTACTTTCAGTTCCAATATCTGTTGCTATGTCTCCCAGATTTCATATCAAACCAGACAGACAATGGTAGTTTCCAGTCTAGCACAGTCTGTTGCTACAGTAATGCCCTAATTAATCGACTCCATAACCACAGCAGAATTATGGGTAATTTTTCAGGATTTAGTCGGAAATATGGCTTGTTGCCATTCATTGGAAAGCTCTCCTCGAAAAAAGAAACATTAAAAAAACAAATTTAATGAAAAAAATAAATCTTCAATGAAATTACTAAGACTCATTTAAACATCTTCTCGGGAACTCCAAGCTGATTAATCTGACATGGTGTTAAGGGGCCTTTGATGGTAGGTGTTCAGATTGTTAAAGATTGACCGACCTGTCAAAAAGAACCAGAGCTGGTGTCACACTTTTCAAGTGACCCTCCCATGGGAGGAGTCCCACCTTCTACCCACCACTTTTACTCTACCTTCCCCTCTCATCCCTACTCTTCTCCCTCCTCCTACCCCCACAGCAAATCCTTGTCAAAGTTATACCCTATCTCCTTCTTGCTATGAAAACAATACCCATAATTAATTACCTGGCCAAATGCTATGTCAGATTTGATGTTATCTGACATTTGAATACTAGTAAACAAAAATATTATTGTTTGTCTAAGGATGTTCTGTTAACACCTCCACCACTTAGTTTATTTAACTAGAACAATGTAGCTCTACTGTAGCCTGTAGGTCCTTTTGTATGCTTGGACTTGATCAAACAGGGCCAAGATAGGAGATTTAACCCCTTTTACCCACTCCAAGTCTTTTAACATTTTCCTGCTTCCACTATTAAGTAAATATATTATTTTGATTTATCACATGATTAGCACTATTTTCCGATGTAATATTCGAGCGTAATAGACACGTGTAATATCGACACGCTGGTCTTTGGGACAATGTTCGCTGGCTGCAGTTAATTGTTGTTCTTTTCGATAAAATTTTAGCGATTATATGATCATGTGATAAAAAGTATCTCAAACTCGTTCTATTTTATACAGAATTTATCAACCTCGTCCACTAAATTCTATTTGAGCCTCGGTAAACCTCGGCTCAAATCGAATTTAGTGAACTCGGTTGATAAATTCTGTATAAAATAGAAGCTCATGTGAGATCCTCTATATGTCACATGGCCATTTGCAACAACATAATTGAACTTCTTATATTATGATAGCGGTGACAGGCTTTATAGATGTTATATTAACCCTTCTCTTTTGACCAATAAATTCCAATTAACATTTCTGTTTAGACCCATAATTTGTGTTATTATACACAATTGTGTGTACTTCTTTAGTACAAAACAGTATACTTTATAATTCCACATCAAAACTCTAGATTATGATTTCAATCATAGCAATTTACTCTCGCCAAAGGATGGATTAAACATCTGCCATGATCGGCCTCTCATTCAAATTTTATTGATGTTTTTATTGATTGTATATCATACCAGTATAATTAATGTTAATTTCGCTCAAGTACGAATTACACGTACACATGAAATATAAAGCACTATACTCCTATTGGGTTTCGTGTGAGTTAAATAGAAACAACGCTCTTTATATTGAATTCATTGTAATGTGTCTCTGTTATCATTGATATATTATGTCTGGACTTTCACACACTATCGCAAAAGGTACATTTGTGTGAGTGATTTCAGAGGTGTCATTTACCCTTTGAGTGCCAGGTCGATTTTTGTAGCAACCCATATACCCTAGGTCGCCTCGCATATATAATTCAGTGATTTCAGAGGTGTTATTTTTAAGGTGACACTGATATGTGGAATAATACATGTACAAACATAACACATACTGACACTGATATGTGGAATAATACATGTACAAACATAACACATACTGATATGTGGAATAATACATGTACAAACATAACACATGTGTCTCTGTTATCATTGATATATTTGTTATGTCTAGACTTTCACACACTATCGCAAAAGGTACATTTGTGTGAGTGATTTCAGAGGTGTCATTTACCCTTTGAGTGCCAGGTCGATTTTTGTAGCAACCCATATACCCTAGGTCGCCTCGCATATATAAGAGAATGCATTGGCCTAACAATTATTTTTTTTTTTTTACAATTTTAATATATTTTATTATATTCTTTAACAGACTTATTGTGTAGGTTTAGGGCCGATAAGAGAATGCACTGGTTCAGGTACGTTAATGCTGCACCAGCTTTATGCTCTAATGCTGCAGCTCCCATCACGAAAAAGTTAAAATCTCAATGCTAAGCGTTCAGCCCTCTCATTAAGATTTCTTGCATCAGGCGGGAACTTCTGCTTCAATAGTTTAAATTTGCTGAAGAACCAAGTTTCATCTGCAGCCTATAATGCCATCCTGGTTGGACATAACTAAATATTTTTTCTAAGTATCTTCGACCTTCCGCAATTTGATTTCCTTCTTCTGTGTCACAAAATTTTCAAACGAAATTAACAATCAATTGAAATTCTGTCAGGATCGTGATTAGCTGGTTCCATCTTGCAAGAAATGTCAGCAGGCACTTTGGAGAGTTGATAGCTTCAGTAATGAAAACTGCGTGTCTATAGGAAGGGATAGCTCAATAATAAATATGGTGGCTAAAGGTATCAAGATAATATCTTGCTCTGATCCAATTCTGAGATCACCAAAGTTAACCCTTTACCCAACAAAATGGCCAAAACCGGCCAAATAAAGCTTCAACCGCCTAAAATATCTTCGGTCTGTCTCAATAGAACCATACAAATATGGATATCATTGGAACCGGCTCATTGACCACATTGTGATGGTTACAGTTATGCCCTGTGCCAATGCATTCTCGTATAGGTCGCCTCGCATATATAAGAGAATGCATTGGCCTAAAAAAAATCTTTTTTTAACACTTTTTACCATTTTTTCTTACATTCTTTAACAATTTTATAATTTTTAATGTGTTAAGCCAATGCATTCTCTTATATATGCGAGGCGACCTATGGTAAATTTTTAGTGAAACCTATTTTACTTCTTATAAAGATTCTAGTGTATCAATTAACACGTTTGGAATGAAAAGTGCCTCCCGCAATCTCTATCTTGTTTGACATTGCATTTTCCATCCAACATTTCTTTGTTTTTATTTTTTTATTTGTTAATTTTTCTATCATAACAATGAGGTTCTTTAGGATACATAGGTATATTTTATTACACATGTTCTTAGTGATACATAGGTATAGTTTATATTACACTGTTCCTAGAATTACAGTGTTCTTGCTGTATCGTATTTACAAATCTGTATGCAACATTATGTCACATGACGTAAATGACAGTCGCCTCAACCATGAAGCCGGAACTATAAAATAAAAGTATCACACATGACAAAACAACCAAGGGTTAACCCTTTACCCAACAGAACGGCCCTGTGCCAATGCATTCTCTTATATATGCGAGTCGACCATAGGTCGCCTCGCATATATAAGAGAATGCATTGGCTTATCAAATTAAAAATTATAAAATTGTTAAAGAATGTAAGAAAAAATGGTAAAAAGTGTTAAAAAAAAGTTTAGGCCAATGCATTCTCTTATATATGCGAGGCGACCTATGGTCGACTCGCATATATAAGAGAATGCATTGGCACAGGGCTAACTGTAACTATCACAATGTGGTCAAGGAGCCGGTTCCAATGATATCCATATTTGTATGGTTCTATTGAGACAGACCGAAGATATTTTAGGCTGTTGAAGCTTTATTTGGCCGGTTTGTTGGGTAAAGGGTTAACACAAGGTGTCGTTCTGTGTTTATTACATGCCACCTGTCCTAGAATCTGAATTAAAAGAAACAGACTGACAAGATTTATTAATGTGATGAAGCTTCATGGTTGAGGTGAACGTCATTATGTCCATTGTGTGACGTCAACAGGATCTTTATGGAACATGTGAGGCATACAGATTTGTAAATACGTACGTCACAGCAAGAACACTGTAACTCTAGGAACAAACTTGTAATATATAGGGACCTGGAACCATGAAAACATCTGACAATTTATCCTCCACCGATATGAATTACAGTAATGCCCTAAGTAATCGACTCCTTAAACACAGCAGAATTATGGGTAACTTTTCAGGATTTAGTCGGAAATATGGCTTGTTGCCATTCATCGGAAAGCTCTATGGGAGAGCTTTCCGATGAATGGCAACAAGCCATATTTAAGGAGTCGATTACTTAGGGCATTACTGTATCCCTAATAACAATTCACTTCTCCCATATAAATAACAAACAGAGAAGTGACAAATGAACATTCAATTGAAATTCTGTCCGGATCGTGATCAGCTGGTTTCATCTTTTAATAAATGTCAGCGCATGCACTTTAAGAAGTTGACAGCTTAGTAATGAAAACTGCGACTCGAGGAAGTGCGAGCTCAATAAAAAATATGGTGGCTAAAAGGGGTCACTGTCAGTGAAAGTGGCTATCTGTGATGATACAGTAATGCCCTAAATAATTGACTCCTTAACCACAGCAGAATTTGGGGTAACTTTTCATGATTTAGTCGGAAATATGGCTTGTTGCCATTCATCGGAAAGCTCTCACTGAGAGCTTTCCGATGAATGGCAACTAGCCATATTTTAACTGAGAGCTTTCCGATGAATGGCAACAAGCCATATTTTCGACTAAATCATGAAAAGTTACCCATAATTTTTCTGTGGTTAAGGAGTCGATTATTTAGGGCATTACTGTAGTAATGAAAACTGCGACTCGAGGTAGTGCGAGCTCAATAATAAATATGGTGGCTAAAAAGTAGTCACTGTCAGTGAAACTGGCTATCTGTGATGATAGTTCAATTTATTTCTCCCTCGGGAATGTAATCAAGCAGTATATTTCACACGTTTTACTTCCATTATTGCTGAAGGAAGTGAAACATTTATAGATTAAAGATCTACGGTCTGATTTGGCACCATAAAACAAACATTGCTACGTTTTATGTACAGTAATGTCCTAAATAATCGACCCTTAAACCACAGTAGAATTATGGGAAATTTTTTCAGGATTTAGTCGGAAATATGGCTTGTTGCCATTCATCGGAAAGCACTCTATGGTTAAGGAGTCGATTATATAGGGCATTACTCTAGGTGGGCAAAGTTGTTGATGGGCATTTTCAATATATGCTAAAAAAAATAACTGAAATCAGTTAATATTTGTTTGATATTGGTTAATATTTATTTTAGTTCGGGTGTAAAATTTAAATTGCAACACCAATTGAAAGCTTCAATGACACTGTAGCTCACCTCACCAAGAGCTTTCCGATGAATGGCAACAAGCCATATTTCCGACTAAATCCTGAAAATTTTCCCATAATTCTGCTATGGTTAAAGGGTCATATACTTCAGACATTAATTACTGTAAGCCTACCAGAAAACAAATAGAATGAGTCCATAAAGTCGAGGAACCCACCCACCAAATCGACCATACCACTCGATAGAAAACATCGTCAAAACTACGCTCAGTTGTAAATATTTACATCTGGATTCGGGATGCAACAATCAGTGACAAACAAACACAAAATTATTTCACCATCCAGAGTCCGTGAATTTAATTAATATATCAGAATGATGGTGTGTGTAAGCAATTTGGATTAATATTCGTAAAAAGAACAACACTTTGAGCAAGATTATTCTCCATATCTATCTGGATCCCCATACCAGAGTGTTTCACTTTCACATCAATTTAACCCTTTCATGATGGGAACTGCGCTGGTGCAGCATTAAAGATCATGTGCCAGTGCATTCTCTTATAAATGCGAGTCTGTCACAGGGAGCCTCGCATATATAAGAGTATGCACTGGCTTACAAGGTGAAGGCAAATATTGTTTGGCCAATGTATTCTCTTATATATGCGAGGCTCCCTATGGGAGACTCGCATATATAAGAGAATGCATTGGCACAGTGTTTTCGCAAAATTTCCAGAAGCTCCAGTCATGGCAGGGTTAATATGTCACATACCACCAAGCCTTGAAATAGCGTGTCTGTCATTTGCAGAATGAGGTGTAAGCAGAATGAGGTCCCCAGAGGGTGAATTTGGTGATGCTAGCCCGCTATGCGGGGTAGCATCACTAAATTCACCCTCTGGGGACCTCATTCTGCAAATGACAGACACACTATTTCAAGGCTTGCATACTACACTGTTGAAAATGAAACAAAAACAATCCAACTAAATCTTGCGGGACACCGATAATGCCAAAAAAAAAATTTGTACACTCTGTGTGACTTTGAGAGCCTAACCAAGTTTTACTTCTGATCAAACAAGCCTGTCACAGAGGATAAATTGCATAGATCTCGACTCGCCTTTTACGTCTCATCAAACAAGCATCACAGGATATATTGCGTAGATCTCGTCTCGTCTAACCACACTGTTTGTTGTAATTTCAGGAATGCGAACCAGGAGCCAAAGATGTTGAATCAGCTGTTGAAATTAACAAGGTATCATAATATGAACCTCTCATTCACTTCCGGAACCTCGTTCTATGCAATAATACTTTGGCACAAGCAAGACCAAAGCAAACAGGACTGTGATTTCTGAGTTCTTATTAAATAAACCCCTATTCATTTCTGTTTGATATTAAAACAGGAAAATATTGGTGAAACCTGTCCAGAAAATTTGACAATAATTCATCGACCCAAGTCAGATATTTGAATTGGATTTTCTGATTTTTAGGATGAAATTTCATTATGAGATTTTTGCATCCCAAATGAATTGTCATGTTACGTAAAACCCATAATAGTTTTGGGAATTGTGAATCGTGGCTGCCTAATTTACTGTCTTAAATTGAATTCTGCTTGTCATCCCGAGATTAAGTTGGTCATGCAGCTGCCATTCACACACTGCCCAACTGATTCTCGTCATCTCAGTCAAGTCGAGATATAGTGTGTCTGATATTTGCAGAATAAGGTCCCCTGAGGGTGAATTTTTTTATGCTACCCTGCACAATTTATTGATTATAGTGGTGTTCTTACTCACTACAATGGTTTTATAAATGGGATCTTGTGTTGCATACTTATTACATGATAGAAGGAATTCTGTTGGGGTGTAAGTTCAACTTCGCACATTATGACATCTCCCTGACAACAGTCCACTTCTCCCTGATGATCAAATTGAAACTGTTATGCTGGTCCCTGCATCAGAGCAAGCCTGCAAACAGTGGGTCTGCCATTTGCTCATAAGGCTAGCATCACCAAATTCACCCTCTGAGGACCTCATTCTGCTTTAAGGCTTTATTTTCTGGGAAGTATCTATAGTCTCAAATTAACATTATTACTTTTTCCTTTCTGTTCAGTTCATACATCCCCAGATTTGCAGTAGATAAAATGCATTAATGTGGTGACTAAACTGGGAAACTTCAATCTGATTCTAGGTCTCTCATAGCAGTTGAGGCCTTTAAGCAGACAGGTCCCCAGAGAGTGAATTTGGTGATGCTAGCCTGCCATTCGGGATAGCGTCACTAAATTCACCCTCTGAATCTGGATCTCTGGAGGAGTGTCCTCTAGACAATACTATTTGTCACACTGTGGCAGGAGATTATGGCAAATCGCAGAACAACTACAGTAATGCCCTAAGTAATAGACCTCTTAACCACAGCAGAATTATGGGTAACTTTTACCCAAGAGCTTTCCGATGAATGGCAACAAGCCATATTTCCGACTAAATCCTGAAAAGTTACCCATAATTCTTCTGTGGTTAAGAGGTCGATTACTTAGGGCATTACTGTATATAAATCTGCTGATAAGCTCCCATAACACCTGGTGTGAATTGTTAAGCACATGTAATAGCCTTATTCAAATGCTGACTTGGCACGTTTTGTGTCGTGAAATTGCTGTTATGTTGCATGGATTTAGTTTGGAAATAGAACATAGCTGCCGGATTAATGAATAATATTTCCCATCTCGGGCAAAGAGAAATATAGTCTGTTATGCCTGACGAACGAAGTTAGAAATTTTCCAATATAAACCACTCTAATAAATTCAGCAAACAGCCTATGACCGTTTTTTTTTCTTCACATATTATATGAACAATGAGTATTTAGTAAAGAAAGGGTAAATATATAAATAATTTTTATGCAAAAGTAAATTTTTCTGCCCATCTACACTGACATCTCATATGAGTAATTGCCCTATGTATTTCTCCTATGCCCACTATTTAATTTTAAGGTATGGGATCGGCTTGGGGCTGGGGTATATCTAACACCCTTGCCGTAATCTTTTGCAAGCCTGCAAATAGGGTGTCTGTCATTTTCAGAATGAGGTCCCCAGAGGGTGAATTTAGTGACGCTATCCCGCAAAGCGGGCTAGCATCACTAAATTCACCCTCTGGGGACCTCATTCTGCTTAAGCCATCAACTGCTATGGTAGAATGAAGTTCCCCAGTTGAAGTTGGTGATGTTCACCCATTGGGCGCCTCGATTATGCATTTTATCTGCTGCAAATTAGGGGATATAGAAACTTCCCAGAAGGGAAAATGTAACTTAAATCAATGTTAATTTGATACCATAGATACTTCCCAGAAGATGAGGCCTAAGCAGAATGAGGTCTCCAGAGGGTGAATTTAGTGATGCTAGCCCACTATGCGGGATAGCTGATGCTAGCCCGCTATGCGGGATAGTGTCACTAAATTTCACCCTCTGGGCACCTCATTCTGCAAATGACAGGCACGCTATTTGCAGGCTTGATCTTTTGTAACATGTTCTGTTCACTTCTTTGCCCTTTTATGACATAATAAACACTGCTAGTAGGTAACACTCCAACTGGGAATTGTGATTCCTTTATACTATTAAAATCACTCTATATTTTATTATAGAGGTTCAGGACATATAGTCAAGGCCTCAATCCGTCCGTCCGTCCATCCATGCGAACATATCACCTTGTAACTCAGGTGTTCATTATTGGATTCTGTTGTCCATTTATTTGATTATGCTTTGGTCTGGTGGCGGCTCACCTTGGGAGAAAGAATACCCATCCATTTACTCTTACAGAGTGACGGCCCTTGTTGGTCTTGGAAAATTGTGAATTTCATGTCCGCATGAACATTACACTTTGTAACTCGGGTGTGGATCATCAGATTTCTTTGTGCTTTGGTGTGGTAACAGCCCAGCTTGTGGGAAAGGATAATCGCATAATATGAGTTGCCTTCATAAGTCCATGTTCTTGAATTTAGAAAACAACACAATGTTTCCTCCATACGAACATGTAACATTGCCCTCTCTCAACTGACTGATGGAGGTATATCCAACGTGCATCTTTGCACTTGTTTAAAGAAACACAAAGAGTTATTTTGTAAAGATGAGTTTGTGGCGTTGATTTGGTCTACTTTATTTTAAGGGGTTAGCACTTAATATGGCTGAAGGGGTCACTCTCACCAAAAAAAGTGCTGAAGGGTACACAGGATTTGAAAATGTGCTGAAGGGTACACTGGGTTGAAATGTCGTTCTAAATGACGTTTAGTTTTCGTATCTGCCATGATTTCTGTTGGAGAATAATTGTTTACGTTCCAGTGAACATTAATATTAACTGAAGACAAACTGCTAATGGGCACCAGACTTTCAGAAATACAGTTTAAGTAACGATGTTAGTGGCGATCACAAACCATGTGTACCCTTCAGCACATTTTCAAACCATGTGTACCCTTCAGCACTTTTTAGCTCAACTTTACTTTGTAAAGTTTGAGCTATTGCTATGGCTTTGTCGTGCGTGTGTACGTAAGGCGTCAACAATGCAGGCTACAGGTCGTACCTTTGGTCGGATCATTATGAAATTTGTCATAGCTGTTGACATCAACATTTAGACCAGAATGATTAATTTTGGGGTCATTCGGAAAAAAAACATAGCCACCAGCGGCCATCTTGTTTTTCAAAATTCAATCCATTAGCACGGGCTACAGGCTGTACTGTTTGTCTGATCATCATGAAATTTGTCATGGATGTTAATAATGACATGTAGATGGGAACGAGTCATTTTGGGGTCATTCGGCCAAAAAACATGGCCGCCAGCAGCCATCCTGGAGTTTACTCTTTGTATGACTAAATCCTTTAGCACGGGCTACAGGTCGTACCTTTAGTCTGATCATCATAAAATTTGTCATGGCTGTTGAAATTGGAATGTAGATGGGAACGAGTTATTTTGGGGTCATTCGGACAAAAAACATGGCCGCCAGTGGCCATCTTGGATTTCAAAATTTAATCCATTAGCACGGGCCACAGGTCGTACTGTTCGTCTGATCATCATGAAATTTATCATGGATGATAATATTGACATGTAGATGGGAACGAGTAATTTTGGGGTCATTCGGCCAAAAACATTGTCACCAGCAGCCATCTTTGATTTTACTCTTTGTATGACTAAATCCTTTAGAACGGGCTACAGGTTGTACCTTTAGTCTGATCATCATAAAATTTGTCATGGCTGTTGAAATTGGAATTTAAATGGGAACGAGTCATTTTGGGGTCATTCGGCCAAAAAACATGGCCACCAGCAGCCATCTTGGATTTTACTCTTTGTATGACTAAATCCTTTGGCACAGGTTAGACTAGCACCTTTCCTATTCCTCATATTGTGTTGGGACAATTTTTTCAAGCCCTGTTCAACTTAACAGCAAGACGAAGCAGTGATACTAGTTTCTACCTCTTATTTCTTAAACATTTAAACTTTCCGCATTCCTTATCGCTCCATTGACTAATGTATAACATTATCCACTCTCCATGTTGAGCGACAGTGTCATTTACACTTTCATTTATTGAACTGTTGATTGCCTTGTTATATGAGGTTAAATTTTTTCGTTGGATTGATTCTCCCATCTACAGCATTTGCGCTGGACCAAAAAATCTTGTGGCCAAAAGTTTAGCCAAATGAAAATTTTATTAGCCAAATAAAAAAACTTGTTTTTTTGGCCAAATTAAATCCTCATTTTCTCGGCGCTTCACAATTAATGACTAAAATATTTGTTTTAAACTTTATTTGTTACTCAGATTAAAAAAATAACTAAAACAACACAAAAACAACTTTAAAACAATATTATACGAACATAGGTATGCGTTATATCACAGACAGATCAATTCATGTAAAGCATCAATACAAAATACGACGGGATTTCACATCCGACCATATGCAAAAAGTAAGAAATTTTTCATTGCCGAGACTATGGACTGTTCTGCATTGGCTATGGTTGTTATTTGTATTTCCTTCATGTTTTACTCTCCTTCAACATTTGTTCAGATGCACTATGGGAGTTGTTACCTGAAAAGAAATTCGCAAACATGAAACTAACATTCTATATAATTATAATCACATAAATCCGCTAAATCAATTGTAATAACTCTATGTCGCTGACACCATGACGGTCGCAAACTATTGCTTATTATAGTAAGGTGATAACTGTTGAATATCTATTGTATTCAAACCTTTTATGATGTGAAGCCAAGTTGTTATTAGATGGGATGCAGTTTATGACACATTACGTAACCGTTGAGTTAAGAACTGCTCGCCTGTACATCCAATTAAGTAACAATGTATTTAAGTATTTTATCTTACAGACTGCCTAATCAACAAATAATTACATAACCAGTGTACAGATTAAGAGTTTTGACGATTAGGCTGGTTAAATGTTACAGCTTAACCTGTTGCTGACTCGTGAAGTTTGATTATGTGCAGTGAATGTCAACGATGGATACTATTCCGATCCACCAATTTATTGACATGTTCACATAGTCGGTGTCATCGACCACGTATAAACGAAAATCCGCATATTTATTGGACCGTTACAGTACGATATTTCCGAAGTACAAAATACTTTCGTCGCCTAACTTCGTCTGGACTATCGATCTAGTCAACGCTTTTTAATTAGCTTTCCAGCTCCATGCTTTTCGTCTCCATTTGGGGTAAACAAATTTGGCCGAAATTTTAGCCAAATGAAATTTTTATTAACCAAATTCGAAAAAAAATTGGCCATTGGCCAATTTAGCCAACAACAGCGTGAACACTGCCCATCTAGTCATAAATGTATATATGGGAAAGATCTATATTCATGTGGAGGGGTGTTTAGGAAATGTGAGCAGACGACAGATAATAGAAATTGCAGAAGGAATACAATTCATTAGTGGCAAATGTTTAGATATTAAGTTCAACAAATTAAAAATGAATAAATTCTAACTGTTTAGTTACAAAGCTCAAAATAGTTTCAGGTTGTCAAAATGATTTCTTCAAGGTGTAAGAATATAATACACAATCACCATCATGGCATGGTGCGCCACGAAAAAAAACTTATGGATAATCATCCCTTCCACATTGTGTACAATATAATCTAGCTATGAAGCCATCTGAGTTTTTTCTCATCATCTCTGATCATTACAGCTGGATACATCATGTGGAGCTGACAATCAGGGTGGAAGTCACAGATCACCACTGCATTCTGGGAGTCCAACCACTGCTCGTATCAAACCCCGTCTATGCCCTGGACATGAGCGTGCTCTTCCTATTGAGTCTCTCGTTCAACGCCTTGATCTGAAGGAAGAAAGTGAGTTGAGCTAATCTAAATTTTAACTCATTCAATGCCGAGGTCCTGGCAAATTACGTTCCCTGGCCACCAGTCCGGTTGGGTAATGTCATGGTGTTGTATTCTGCCATATTAGGGTGATTATCTGGTTTTAGAACTGTTCACCACATGTGCTAGTTTAACAGATTGAAATGCCAATGGAGTAAATATCAAAGTAAGTGTCCTGGTCTGCGCCGTCTTTGTCAATGTTAGTACACATGCAATCCTGGTATACATGTCTGAAACTGTATGGTACCATATTTATCAGACATTATAGTTCTAGACATAATAGACATTCTATTTTAGTGCCAGGTGTAACTGAATTGGACCACACATTGAATTTAGTTGAGTTTCTGCTAGGGGGTTGAAGAATGGGACACACTAGCCAAATTTTTCGTCATCAATACATTACTTGTAAATCGTGATTGGCAAAGTAGTATCAACGTGACCAGACATAACCAAATGCATGCATGGCTTTCAACGATGTCCACTTCGATATGTTCCAGAATAAGAATTTTTTGTAGGATTTAACCCTTTCACGATGGGAGCTGCGCAGGTGCAGCATTATTGATCCTGTGCCAGTGCATTCTTTTATAGATGCGAGTCTCCCATAGGGAGTCTCGCATATATATGAGAATGCACTGGCTTACAAGGTCAAGGTAAATATTGTTAGGCCAATGCATTCTCTTATATATGCGAGGCGCCCTATCATTGGCACAGGGTTTTCGCAAAATTTGAGGAAGCTCCAGTCATGAAAGAGTTATTTGTTGATTTTCAGGGATTCAAGTAAAATGGTTTATTGCAAATAAAATTATATTTATCCATCACCCCATTTAGTGGGAGATACACAGGCAGTGTAGACGTTATTTGTGGAATGTGTCTAAGGGGAAATATGGGCGGGGGGAAAGGGACCCTAAATGGGACCCACTTCCCCACTAACAGAAACCCTGTGTCTAGGCTCACAAAGGACTTTCAGTCAGAATTTTCAACTGCACCATCCTTCCTGGGCTCTGGCTAAATTTCATATTTCCCTGCCAGTTTCATTTCCACTGCTTCCTTTAAGGATGTCCCCATAGCCGATGTGGATAAAGATCATTGCAGTATGGGCTAGACGAGGTCAAAATTTGGCTTAAATTAGGGGGTACATCTTTTACTAATCACTAGTTATTCACATTTAGTTGCATGAACTGAGATTTTCTCGTTAGTGAGAGTTTTCCGATGAATGGCAACAAGCCATATTTCCGACTAAATCTTGAGAAATTACCCATAATTCTGATGTGGTTAAGGAGTCTATTACTTAGGGCATTACTGTTGGTGGGGAATACCGCCATCGGCGACTGATTATTTAACATAATATGCATGTTCAAACATTTTTCACGGATGCATGAGTCCTATTTCATTATCACCCTGCACAAAAGGCAGAACAATATGTCAATAATTGGGGACAAAATTGATATTCAAAGATATTTGATGTTTTGGGTCCGATTCAGTGTCGATTTCGAATCACACCGGCGATACCAACATCGAATCGAATCTTGAATATTCGCTGGGCCCTATATTTAATGGTTTTACATTTATAACCATACAATCAGTAATGTGTAATGTCTCTGTGAGAACTGAATACTTGATAGTTGTTAGATACCGTATAGTGAGTTTTGGTCGAAAAAAATGTATTTCAGAGAAATGATGATGTATCACAACAGACACTAACCATGCTATGCATAGATCAAAATTACAATGCATCGGAATCATGATGAATCATTGCAGCCCAGCGATTAGTCGTGTTTGATTGACCTTTACTGAGATAAAATGAGGCACTAAAATCTGCACATGCTTGTGTTTATCCTTTCTTTACTTAACCCTTTGAGTGCCAGGTCGATTTTTGTATCAACCCATATACCCTGTGCCAATGCATTCTCTTATATATGCGAGTCGACCATAGGTCGCCTCGCATATATAAGAGAATGCATTGGCCTAACAATTTTTGTTTTTTTACAATTTTTTACAATTTTAATAATTTATTCTTATATTCTTTAACAGACTTATTTTGTAGGTTTAGGGCCGATCTCGGCACTCAAAGGGTTAATGCTACTGGTGAGCAGTTTCCTTAGAAAATGTTCTGATTATAAGTTTAACAAACGTCCTGAAGACCTCTAGGCTCATTGTTAAACTTTATTTTCTCAACGTTTCCCGCTAATGAATAGGAATTCTTCTGTATTATCTGTTCATCTGTCTGTTGACTGCTTATTTTTCCTGAACATCCCTCCAAATCAATAAGAGACCATTCCAATGTATAATTTTATAACGGGGTGGGTAAATCCATTCATTATACTAGTATAGAAAGAGTTAACTTGGCTATTGTTCCATAATTCAGCTATAGCTGCTAGTAATGGATAGTTTCTTTCAGATATCTGCATTATGTTCCAAGCATTGATTCTTGGGTACATCTAACAATTGTATATTCTACATTTGCTGCACATTGGGACAAAACATAAAAACTAAAATAAATTCTTGATTTCGTACATGACCAGATTGTGAAACGATTTTTCTTGAAATAAATGTATTGTCTGTACACCTAGAATGCTATGGATTCTTTAAGCTCAGAATCATTTCCTTTTAGTCTATTCTAGATATGCATTCATTATCTCTCCATATGTTAGTATTCATAGATAAAAACCAGTTCTTCGATTTTGAGGCACGCTCATACCATAAAAGTTCTTATACAATTGAACACTTGTCTGACTGCCCCGTCTGTTTGATTTAGAGAGGTTTTCACTTAACCCTTTACCCAACAAACCGGCCAAATAAAGCTTCAACAGCCTAAAATATCTTCGGTCTGTCTCAATAGAACCATACAAATATGGATATCATTGGAACCGGCTCCTTGACCACATTGTGATAGTTACAGTTATGCCCTGTGCCAATGCATTCTCTTATATATGCGAGTCGACCATAGGTCGCCTCGCATATATAAGAGAATGCATTGGCCTAAAAAAATCTTTTTTTACCATTTTTTCTTACATTCTTTAACAAATTTATAATTTTTAATGTGTTAAGCCAATGCATTCTCTTATATATGCGAGGCGACTCGCATATATAAGAGAATGCATTGGCACAGGGCCCTTCTGTTGGGTAAAGGGTTAAAAGAAAATCGTGCTACCATCTGAATATATTGCCACCGTTATAAAGAGTGATCGAGACACAAACACATCATTATTGATTAATTAAACTTTAGTGAATAAACTACAAAATCAAATATAAATAACAATAGATAAAACATGGTATAATAAGACATAATACATCTATAGATAAAACATAAAACATGGTTTAATAAGACATAATACATCTATAGATAAAACATGGTATAATAAGACATAATACATCTATAGATAAAACATAAAACATGGTATAATAAGACATAATACATCTATAGATAAAACATAAAATATGGTATAATAAGACATAATACATCTACAGATAAAACATGGTATAATAAGACATAATACATCTATAGATAAAACATAAAACATGGTATAATAAGACATAATACATCTATAGATAAAACATAAAACATGGTATAATAAGACATAATACATCTATAGATAAAACATAAAAAATGGTATAATAAGACATAATACATCTATAGATAAAACATAAAACATGGTATAATAAGACATAATACATCTATAGATAAAACATAAAATATGGTATAATATAAAGACATAATACATCTATATATAAAATATGGTATAATAAGACTTAATACATCTATAGATAAAACATGGTATAATAAGACATAATACATCTATAGATAAAACATGAAATATGGTATAATAAGACATAATACATCTATAGATAAAACATAAAATATGGTATAATATAAAGACATAATACATCTATAGATAAAACATAAAATATGGTATAATAAGACATAATACATCTATAGATAAAACATAAAATATGGTATAATAAGACATAATACATCTATAGATAAAACATAAAATATGGTATAATAAGACATAATACATCTACAGATAAAACATAAAATATGGTATAATAAGACATAATACATCTATAGATAAAACATGGTATAATAAGACAATACATCTACAGATAAAACATAAAACATGGTATAATAAGACATAATACATCTACAGATAAAACATAAAACATGGTATAATAAGACATAATACATCTACAGATAAAACATGGTATAATAAGACATAATACATCTATAGATAAAACATAAAATATGGTATAATAAGACATAATACATCTACAGATAAAACATAAAACATGGTATAATAAGACATAATACATCTACAGATAAAACATAAAACATGGTATAATAAGACATAATACATCTACAGATAAAACATAAAACATGGTATAATAAGACATAATACATCTATAGATAAAACATGGTATAATAAGACATAATACATCTACAGATAAAACATGGTATAATAAGACATAATACATCTATAGATAAAACATGGTATAATAAGACATAATACATCTACATATAAAACATAAAACATGGTATAATAAGACATAATACATCTACAGATAAAACATGGTATAATAAGACATAATACATCTATAGATAAAACATAAAATATGGTATAATAAGACATAATACATCTACAGATAAAACATAAAACATGGTATAATAAGACATAATACATCTACAGATAAAACATAAAATATGGAAACGATCCAATTTTATGGCGATTCACTGTTTTTGAAAATGTCACTGATGGTCGATTTGCCAATCCCATACTGATGCTGAGCACTTATATGTATGTTGGCTTTCCCGTAGACTGGAGGTCTTTTCTAAGTTTAACTTTCTGGTCTAAATTCGGTTTGTAGAGGATCTGGTTTGGAGAGGTTTTACAGTCTACTGTTCTCTACAATCTGGTGCCATTGATGGGCAAAATTTGACCTCCCCCTCCCGATGTTCAGAAAATTTTCAAAAAGTAAGATTGGAATATATCACTATATTGAGTAATAATTGAGGATTTTAGTGCTGCTCTTTCGCTTGAAATAAATAAATGAAATACAATTTCCAACTAACATCTAACATAATGTTGAGATTCTTGAAGCAGTATTGAACTCAATTAAATTACCATTCGAGTCTCTTACTATTCAGATCATGTACTTTTAAGGCAATTATTCATTATACTTGCTGAGAATGATCTTCCCAATATTTCCCTTCCAAAACTATGATTAAAGTCATTTTTTTTACATTTGTATTGTTATATAATATGCTTGATGTGGTATTCATATATATAGATTCCTTTTGCATGTGTACTAACTTAACAACTAAGTAGTTTTCTGCAGAGGTCCATCTAAACTTTCCGCTTCCTGACATAACTCAGGCATGGCAACCCCTTAATCATGTTCCATACTCATTAATGAGACTAATTTAACACAATGAGACAGTAGATTAAGGAGCGTTCGTGATGTTATGTCTGACATTTCACATCTCTATAGGGTTTTGTTACCTTCTAGATAATTAATGGTGCCCCTCGAGATCAGACTCAGTCGATGTTATTTCAATAAAATAAAGGGGAAAATTTCTATTTAATCGATGAATTAATGACATATTTTTGGCAATAAGTCTTCAACTTAGAATTCCATTAAAGTAATGTTAAACACTCCGGTAGGGTGTTCAAATAGAAATGGTGAATAATCTTGTTCAAAGTAGTTATTTTCACAAATATTATGTCTAAATTGACAATACACACCATCATTCGTATGTATTAATTAAATGCAGTGACTCTCGATGGTGAATTTATTTTCGTTAGTTTGTTGCCGATAGATGCGTCCCGAATCGAGTAGTAAATATTTCCAATTTAGCGTAGTTCAGACGATGTTTTCTATGGAGTGGTACGGTCGAATTGCTTCAGATTTTTGGCGGGGCTAGTAGAATGTTGCATTCCTCAAATTGGCAAAGTGCCTGAATACTTACTTAGCAGTTTCACGCACCCCGAACAAGTACATATCCTGCATAGTGGGCTAGCATCACCAAATTCACCCTCTGAGTACCTCATTCTGTATGGCATCATCTGCTATGGGAGACATAGACTCAGATTGAAGTTCTCAAATGGTGAATATTGTGATGTACACCCATTGGGAACCTCAATTATGCAATGTTTTGTCTGCCAATTTGGGGATATAGAGAAACTAAACTAAAAAAGAAATAGAATCTATGCGAAGAAGTTTCTATAAAAATTTGATAATAAAGAAACTTTCAAGAGAAAATGAGGCCTAAGTAGAATGAGGTCCCCAGAGGGTGAATTCGGAATAGCGTCACTAAATTCACCCTCAGGGGACCTCATTCTACAAATGATAGGCACACAAAACTCCGGCTTGCTCTGTACAATTACAATCCATATTTCATCCTCACAATTGTACATTAAAGCGCATATACCAGTATGTAATCAACTTTACAAACAATCTGTTCGTAATGCATTAAGTTCCATTCTCATTAATTTGACTAATATGACGCAGTGAGGCGGGAGATTAAGACACGTCTCGTGATCTATGTAGAAGTAACAGGGCATATTTTGGTTAGGGCAGAATACTCAATATTTTTTTTCATGATAGGTCAAGTGATCCGGGTGTAATCAACTGGATTATAGGCAGTATGGTGTCTGGAGAAGTAATTTAAGTGCACTTATTGAATTAGATGCCTTGTCTGGGTTTATCTCGTGTAGGTTTGCCTCTAGGTTCATCGAATAGAAGACTTCAATGTGATTATCTGATATGCTACTATCACATTATTTTATATACTTTGTCAGTTTTATGTTACTCACAATATTCATTTTTCGCTTGCATGCATGATTATTGTCAGTATTATGTCATTAGGGATATTCGTCTCTCAGTCCCTTCTTATCATCTTAACCCTTTACCCAACAGAACGGCCCTGTGCCAATGCATTCTCTTATATATGCGAGTCGACCATAGGTCGCCTCGCATATATAAGAGAATGCATTGGCTTAACACATTAAAAATTATAAAATTGTTAAAGAATGTAAGAAAAAATGGTAAAAAGTGTTAAAAAAAGATTTTGTTTAGGCCAATGCATTCTCTTATATATGCGAGGCGACCTATGGTCGACTCGCATATATAAGAGAATGCATTGGCACAGGGCATAACTGTAACCATCACAATGTGGTCAATGAGTCGGTTCCAATGATATCCATATTTGTATGGTTTTATTGAGACAGACCCAAAATAATTTAGGCTGTTGCAGCTTTATTTGGCCGGTTTGTTGGGTAAAGGGTTAATGTTACTCACAATATTCATTTTTCGCTTGCATGCATGATTATTGTCAGTATTATGTCATTAGGGATATTCGTCTCTCAGTCCCTTCTTATCATCTTAAGTTCAACATCATTAACAATGTCTTAACCCTTTACCCAACAAACCGGCCAAAACCGGCCAAATAAAGCTTCAACAGCCTAAAATATCTTCGGTCTGTCTCAATAGAACCATACAAATATGGATATCATTGGAATCGGCTCCTTGACCACATTGTGATAGTTACAGTTATGCCCTGTGCCAATGCATTCTCTTATATATGCGAGTCGACCATAGGTCGCCTCGCATATATAAGAGAATGCATTGGCCTAAAAAAAAAAAAATTTAACACTTTTTACCATTTTTTCTTACATTCTTTAACAATTCTTTAATTTTTAATGTGTTAAGCCAATGCATTCTCTTATATATGCGAGGCGACCTATGGTCGACTCGCATATATAAGAGAATGCATTGGCACAGGGCCGTTATGTTGGGTACAGGGTTAACCCTATTAGTGCCAAACAAGCCTTGAAATAGGGTGTCTGTCATTTGCAGAAAGAGGTCCCCAGAGGGTGAATTTAATGATGCTACCCCGCATAGTGGGCTAGCATCACCAAATTCACCCTCTGGGGACCTCATTCTGCTTACACCTCAGCAGAATTAGGTTCCCAGAGGGTGAATTTGGTGATGCTAGCCCGCTATGCGGGGTAGCATCACTAAATTCACCCTCTGGGGACCTCATTCTGCAAATGACAGACACCCTATTTCAAGGCTTGGTGCCAAAGTTTATTTCCCATTAACCCTTTCATGGTGGGAGATGTACTTGTGCAGCATTAAAGATCCCGTGCCAGTGCATTCTCTTATATAGGCAAGTCTCACATATATAAGAGAATGCATTGGCTTACAAGGTCAAGGTAAATATTGTTAGGCCAATGTATTCTCTTATATATGCGAGGCTCCCTATGGGTGACTCGCATATATAAGGAAATGCATTGGCACAGGATTTTTGCCGAATTTCAGGAAGCTCCTGTCATGGAAGGGTTAACGAACTTAACCCTTCCTCTCAGCTTACTTATATGACATATTTGACCAATGTGATTAACCCTTTCAGTGCCAAGTCCGATTTTTGTATCAACCCATATTTCCTCGATCATTTTTCAAATTTATTGATTATAATAATGTGATACATTGATGGAAAGAGCTCTTGATACAAAAATCGGACTTAGCACTGAAAGGGTTAATTAATATTTATTTCTTATGAAATATTCAACTTCATATAGGTGAGCATCTTAACATAATTTAAAGTACATGTAAATGTGAATGTGGTATATTTTAATCCTTTCTTTTCCAAATGGATTCTCCCATCAGTTATAAATGTATATAGTGGAATGGTCTATTATTCATCTGGAGGTATGGTCAGGAAATGCTAGCAGATGACAGACAGATAATACAAGTTCAGGATGTTTTAAATACATCATTGGTGCGAAATGTTAAGATAATAAGTTATTAAAAATGGCCAATTTTTGAAATTATTATCTGAAAATTTCCTGCGGGAAGAACTCATCAATGGGTATTTAATTGCAAGGAAAGTCTAAAGACGCTGGCTGTCTTAGTTTCTACAGTTTGCTGTAACTGAACGAAGTTTCCCCAGACTCTGTCCCCTCATTAGGCAATTCAATTAAAGGATCTCCGAACCCAAGACACTATCAAAAGTATGATAGTGAAGTACATGTATACTTTAACCCTTTACCCAACAAAACGGTCAAAACCGGCCAAATAAAGCTTCAACAGCCTAAAATATCTTCGGTCTGTCTCAATAGAACCATACAAATATGGATATCATTGGAACCGGCTCCTTGACCACATTGTGATGGTTACAGTTATGCCCTGTGCCAATGCATTCTCTTATATTTGCGAGTCGACCATAGGTCGCCTCGCATATATAAGAGAATGCATTGGCCTAAAAAAAATCTTTTTTTAACACTTTTTACCATTTTTTCTTACATTCTTTAACAATTTTATAATTTTTAATGTGTTAAGCCAATGCATTCTCTTATATATGCGAGGCGACCTATGGTCGACTCGCATATATAAAAGAATGCATTGGCACAGGCCCCTTCTGTTGGGTAAAGGGTTAAGGGCCAGAGTAGGATACTCATATGGTAATACGCTCATATGGTAATACACTCATATGGTAATACACTCATATGGTAATACACTCATATGGTAATACACTGACATTAGCCAGATTCAGCCACACATACATGTAACATGTGTTAGGCCTTAAAAAATAGTAATGTTTATGCCCCTTGTCAAAACCTCCACCGCCACTACTAATTTTATCGACCCCCGTAAAAAAATTGAATGAACAAACCAAACCAAAAAATTCTCTCCAATTGTAGTAATACTGTGTTGATCAGTTATTAAAATGCATTATTTACACCGGAAATCGGTATTTATTATGGTGGCGCCTTGTGTACACAGGCTGGTTGATTTCGTAATCATGTTTGATTCAATATACTACCAACTCTTCATTAATTATCACTTCCAATACCTACAGTAATGTGCTCATTGTGTCCTGTTATATTTGTGCAGCCAGGGACATATTAAGAATGAATATAATATTCAATATGGTTGTTTCAATATTAAAAATTCAAAAACCAAAACAAAATTTTTTATTTCTGCTGCCCGTACTTTTTTCCCTCTGTTTCCGGAAACATCACTATTTTATTAAGCCTTACTAATTGTATTACTATGCAGATGTACATGGTGCGAACAGTCATACGATTTCACGATGCCAAGCCTACACGTTTTTAGATATCAGCCAACGTCAAGAAAAACATGAAAATAATAGCCGGGTGATGCGGTCAGCTGCAACAATGCAACCACGCTTAATAGGCTTCAATATGATCTTTCCATGGAAGCAATTCCCATTCTCCCACCACCTGCACAGTGTTGGTCCCTCATTCGTTATCAGAAGATTGGATTATTCGTCTGCTACAAGTCTTGTAGGCTACACCGTGACATTGGACATGATTGGTACACAGACATGTTAAAGGACTTATTCGCTCTAGAAACTACAAAACGCAATCGGAAAGCCCTCCCTGTTGTGATTAAAATGATCCAAGTCCCATTCCGATCGCGTAATAAATAACCTGTAAAATAAATAAATAATACCACCACCGGTATTCGGAGATTTCCGTGACTAAACTACGAGTGACGTACTTGTGGGGAGCGAATTAAAAACACAGATTCGGAGCCGGAGTTTATTATTCAGACTACGAGGACGTAATCGTAAGTCAGCCGATACTAAAATGCGGAGTCGTATGTGCGCGTGTGGTGTATAGATTACGTTACGCTTTGGCCGTTTATCTGGAATAGAAGACAATAACTCTGTGAATAAAGTAATTAATAGCCCCTAGAATGGTTGTTGTTTTTGTAGCCATTAATAACTAACATGCCGGCACGTGTCTGTTTTGGTAAATAGATGGCAGTAATTAGTGCTTTGATTGTCTCGCGTATTCATTCGGTGATTTGTAATCACTCAGTGACTATTCATCAGTGTCAGTCGCGAACTTGTTTGCACTCTAAAATACCACAAAGTGAATAGATAGAATTCGAACATTATCGCTCTGGTCATACATATATAAGAAGCGCCCAAATTTATATAAACACTGGGCTGAATAATGTTAACTCTATTTATGCGCCTTTGTTTTGTGTTTGTTCGTTGTTTTACTTTCGATATAAATATCCCGAGTATCTGTCATCTCCACATATTCCAAGATGGCTAGTAGATGTAGTGTGTTCAGTTGTGAGCGGGCTAGCGATCCATTATTTAGTACCTCCAAAAAGACAACACAGTGCGTAATTTAGAACGCTCTTTATTGTCTACCGCTTTTGTGAGACGGAAGCATGGACGCTCTTTATATTTAATTGTCACAATACAAAATCACCCATGACATATCGAAATAGAGCACGTTCATAATTGAGAACGCTCTTTATTGTCTACACCGCGACGAAAACATGGACGCTCTTTATTAGAGGCAATCATTGGAGTTTCTCTATGCTAACAATTCAAAAAAATCCTCTCTAGAAAGTCAATATGTGCCATCAAAACGTAAAATAAAACAAACAACAAACTGAAAAAAAACAATGCCAGGCTAGCCTTCAATTAAAAAAATGTCGTTATGCCAAACTGCAGCCTAACTAATAATTATTGTAGTTTCAACAGTTTGTTGTGTATTCGAGTGAATTATTTTGTTTACTCACTTATCGATCTTGACTGGAAGGATTTTAGCAAGCTGTTCACAGTCGTACACTTCTCCACACAAAATGTTTCGTGTGAAGAAACAGACAGGAACATTATTATGACGAATTTAAGCCAATAATGATACATGTACTAGTACAATAACTACCACCTTTTTAATCACACCCATTTGTATTTAATTGTATGCATATAGCGCACAACTGGATGACACTAATGTGTAAACTAGCTTCCGAAATTGGTACCATACAACGAAGAATGAAGTACCGGTATATGGCCTAACTTGTATTCTTTCAGAAACAGTTAAATTAGTTTCGCACGAAATTCCGCTCGCTCATTGCATTTCTGCATAAATTAATCTCATTTCAAATAACTTTTATCGCATCAAAGTGCATTTTAGCCATCATTATCCGTTATATAATCCACATTCTAGCAAAGCCAGTTCATAATTCAGCACATTCAAACAGTTTTATTCCGTGATCACTATTTATCGTAAAGGCTTAGGTAATTATCCAGCGTAATTTATCAACTCGTTACGCGATTGGCGGAATTATTTCAAGCTCCACCCACCGCTGTCATCGGTAAGCGTCGATGCAGATGATCGGTCATGTGACCGCGTTGTGGTCATGTGATTGCACTCACTTGACTGACTTCGGATATTTCCGCGATTTTTTTAATATCATAATAGTATAAATACTATCTGCTCGATTTTGAATTTTCTTGGCGAAATGGGTCTGTTAGACATATATTATTAGTATTATGACGATAAAAAATTTTTTTGAAAGAGAGACTAATTCCTTTAAGTAACAGCTACAGTTAATGCAATTTCAGTCAAAGCCCAAGTTTTGTGTAGCTAAGCCTTTCCTCAATAGAATTGACATCACAATCAGGCCCAGTGGTGCAGCTACCGAAACTGAATTCCCCGCATCTAATGCAATTCTTAATTTTGTTGCCTTTTAAAAGGTTCACAAGCTAGCTAGAAACCTGGAGAAGTCATGGAATTGTAAAATTGTGAAAAATGGCGCGTTTTTAGCCCAACTTTAATTTGTAAAGTTTGAACTATTGCCGTGGATTGTTGTGGATCCATCCGTCCATCCATCCATCAAGAATTTTCTTTGGCTCACCCTGCAGGCCGCATACCTCATCCGATCATCACCAAACTTCATATGGATCTTTTGGAGTGACCACTAGATGGGAGCCATAAATTTTTTCCGAAATTCGTTAAAAACCATGGCTGTCAGCAGCCATTTTGAATTTCAAATTTGAATCCATTGCAACACCATGCAGCCCGCATTTATTGGAGAAAATGTTTTGAAAATATACAGGCATGTTTAGGATCACCTCCAGATGGGAGCTATCAAAGTTTAGTGAATTTAAGAATGTAAGAAAAAATGTTAAAAAAAGATATTTTTTTAGGCCAATGCATTCTCTTATATATGCGAGGCGACTCGCATATATAAGAGAATGCATTGGCACAGGGCATAACTGTAACTATCACAATGTGGTCAATGAGCCGATTCCAATGATATCCATATTTGTATGGTTCTATTGAGACAGACCGAAGATATTTTAGGCTGTTGAAGCTTTATTTGGCCGGTTTTGGCCGGTTTGTTGGGTAAAGGGTTAACCCTTTAGGCCAAATCAAAAATATTATTTGATTCTCAGACACCGCTGCATTGACTATTAATATTGACTTTATCACAGTCCATAGGAATCACTGTTTTTTTTAATATAATAATTAATAATATTAAATCTATATACTGTAGAAATACAAGTTAGGCAAGTAAACATTTTGTGAACTGGATTGGCAGATGATTTGAACGAAATTTGACAGTACAAATTTTCCTGCCACACACACATTCGCCCATTCTGAGTTTATATAATTATATTCCGTATTTTTGTTCTTGAAATGCTGGTGATATACAAATAGCAAATAGACGACGTCCCAGGGCTCATTTCCACAAATCTCAACGGATTTCAAAGATATTTGGTATATGAGTTCACCTGACCATTACCTAGAATGAGTTCGCAAGCCAGGTCTGGCCATATATTTTTACTGGAGTTATTGGACAATTCAGATTGTTTCTATCTTTTCCCACTTACCTGAAAATGGCTGTTAGTTACTTGAAACCCACCCAATCTATAAATAGTTCATTCACGATAAGCCAACTGGTAATAATCTGAATAAAAGTGTTAACTCCTTCGCATAACTAGATGATGAAGGAATGACCATCTCAAACTAAAAAATATTTTTTTTTAAATAGGGGGTGGTGGGTACCGTACCGGCCGGTGGATAAGTCGCATCTTTTTAACCCAATTTGCCCTATTAAAATCCTCCTGCGACTTATAGATCGGTAAGTCAATGAGGGGCATATTTTCAGCCGAATTTTGAGGAATCAACTGCGATCACAGGTAAATAACGGGACAAAATGCCGACACATACTAACTGCAACGCGATAAAATAATACAATTCGGTATCCAAAAAATAAATAAATACCCCATCCTCATATGTACTTTGTCTTTATTTTATTGCCTGTCCGACATTTAAAACATATATATCGTATTATATGTATTGATATCTAAGAATTCAACCGCAATTATAAACAGCAGCAAATTCACAAACAGTGGGCGTCCTTGACCTGACTGTGTAACACGTGCATGAGTGACCCACATACAATGACTGCGGTATGATCTCTTTGATGTCTGCAAACTTCTAGCAGATGACATCACATCGGAATGTTTATTTAATGCCCTGGAATGAGCATAATAAAAGCCCTAAAGACTCTAAATGCATGTCTTGACAGCGTGTTCTAATATTTTAATGAGGCTTATGTGCGAAGCCGCGAACTCCTGTTTATATTACATAAACATTATTTTATGCTGTACCGTGTACGCATAACATTTAATCCCCACGTAGTAGTTGACACTTAATACTGAAGAGTGCATTGCATCACTATTAGCCAAAAGCGTTTTCATTCATGCTTCGCGACAATTAGGCGACAACTAAATTAACGAGGCCATTATCCTAAAACAACAGTAAGCCGAGTCTCAGTTTTATATTCCTATAAATGATAGGATATTTTGTGTCTTTCCTCATACCTTAAAACTATTCAAATGACATCGTGCTTCAAGGCCAAAACGAAGAATACCTGTGTTTAGGGTAACCCGCCCGCCCCTACTCAAAACCTGCCGCCAAATTCCATTTTATCATTTTTCAAAAATTTCCTCCGACTTCATTTAATTTTTTTGTAATTAGGAATTCGCGACTACGGAATTAGCTTAAACAAGTAAACCATTTCCTTGCAAATATCGTCAATTCACGAAAAACGGAAGTGCTGCCATTGTTGTTGTAGTATATTCGTATTCCCTCGTCATTGTTCGGCAAACCTCGCCGATTTCTCGAAAGCGGAAACCAGAAAACACGCGATATGTATTAACTAGCAAATCGAAAGTAACCGGATATTTTGCCGATTGAATATGGCGGAAACACTTCCGTGTGCGGATAGATCCTGCGTTTAAGCTATTAAACTTCACAAATGCGTTCATATGAATCAGAATAGAAACATCATGGCGCCTGTCAACTATGGCACAGACATGTTGTCGTGCGTGAACCGGTACCACACGGATTCTGAACTGACAGAAAAGGACATAGTAATAAAATGTCAGATTAAAAATAATTCTGTACCTCACGTTCGCGTTGCCGCATGTATGTGCCATTTCCAATGGAGGAACTCTTGTTAAATTCACCTTCTGAGTTGAATATTTCGCAAAATTTCTTAGTATTCGAGTCGGTGGATAAACAAAATATCATAAGTGTCTTGTGTGGGAAATTGAATAGTAATATGTCCACTTTTGGCCTGTAATATCCGAGCTTCAGCGTGAACATAAACCGTTTAATTTCCAACACTAAACACTTATCTATTATATATTTTGGAAGATCTGTGTGTGTGTGATCGCGATGAACTCGAAAACTGCCGGACGGATTGAGCCCAAACTTCCTATCTAAGGGTAAAATACCAGATGAAGTGGCATCGCATCGCGTCTGAGAACGTCAGAGCACCCATTCTCCACCCCAGTCACAAAAATTACCGCCATTGGCACGGTGGGGTTAAACGCGTTGATAGTTAAAGAGCGTTCGTATCCGCAGTGTTGTCGATAAAGAACGTATGTGTGTAATGTGATTATTACGTCCGGGCCTGGGCGTGTACGTGTAAGACTGTATCCAGACATGAGCGTGTTGTGTGACGTACTTAGGGCTTTCCGCCCGAGGTGATCTTCACCTTGAAACGGGTACCCACAAACGTACCTCTTTTAGGGACGGGTACCATCACGGGACGGCTACCATCATGTCTCTTGATTAAAAAGGCAGAATTAACTCAAATTAAATTAAACAATTAACAGATTTCGACGAAATTTGAAACCTACGGATACTTTTATCGGGGGGGGGGGGGGGGGGGGGGTCAAATTGTGACCCCGAACTGACCTTGACCTTCAAAATGGTCAATTCAAGGTCAAAGTCGGGTCAACTTCTAGTTCTATATATAATATCATTTAATATCATGCTGTATACATGTCATTGAACTTCTGTAACACCATTAAACTGATTAAAGCTACCATGACATTGATTGGTGTGACAATGACTTGCCCAAGCTTTATACGAGTGACACTGGCAGACGATTAGAAGGCACGAATACTTAAATACTATCCCCCGTGAAAAATAAAATGAAAAAATAAAATAAAATGAAGTACCGCCCCGCCCGCCCCTGTTTTTTTCCTTCATGTTACCCTAAACTCAGGTATTTTTCCTTTTGGCCTTATACCTATCAGTTTTCTTCGAATTCAAAATGGATAAACGTGGCATCAAAAGGAAACGTCTAAGTTACGAAAGTTCATACAAGTTGAAAGTGATAAAATTCGCAAATGAACATGGTAATCGGCCTGCAGAACGAGAGTTTGGTGTTAGCGAGAAAATAATCAGGGACTGGCGCAAAAAGAAAGATATGATTTTTGCCATGCGTAGAGACAAACGAGCAAATCGCGGCAAAGCTGCATTCTGGCCTGAACTTGTGAAAGTGAAGTCAAATGTTTTGGTTTTATCTATATTTAGTTATACACATGTTATACAAGTTGAAATGATGATGAATAAATGTTAATTAATACATTGATTTTACTCTCAACCACCCAGAGTTAGTCCAAACATCATTCAAGTCAAAATAATAAGTTTTATAATCCATGTTCCCACACACTCGTAATGAAAATGAACCAATGTTATCTCCCCTGCTTGGGAATTCCCCCAAATCACATTGGGAATACCGGAAGCATTGGTGGAATGTTCGTTCATTTTTACGTCTGTGATAAATTTTATTTTAAAAAAATGCTTCCTCTGCTCTAAATAACTCTAAATCCAGGTCAATCTGTCATTTTGATGTTCCCTTACAAGCCACTGAAATAGGTGCGACGTATACAACAGAATGAGCCAAAAGGCAACATTTTAAGCTTCAAAATTCAATGCGACTTATCCAACGATGCGATTTATCCACCGGCTGGTACGGTACCTTGATATAAGAAAGTATTTGTTTGGGCCTCGTGTCTGCAAATTTTTTCCGGACCCCCCCCCCCCCCCCCCCAGTTATATTGCGAATATGCATTCAGGAATGTGCAATAAGTAACTGAATAGATAACTTCCTGCTTTTGTAGAGGTCATATTTGAGCGCGCAGGCTGTAGCCGACTGTAGCCGGCTAGGTATGCGCAGTAGAAAGCTACAGCAAGCCGCAGTTGGTGGTCACTAAAAAAAAACAAAAAACCCTGACCCGAAAAATTGCCAAATATTGTTTTACGAAAATGTGTTGCTTCAAGTGTGCTTGCTTCAGTGAGCATAACCATTGATGAATAGATATGGCAACATGATCAACCACATTTCAACATGGGGTACGGTAAGATATTTAGTGACTACCAGCTGCAAACTAGGAGTTTGCACCAGCTGTGGCTTGCTGTAACTTTCTACTGCACATGCCTAGCCAGCTACAGCCTGCGCGCTCAACTACGACCAGAATTACGTCAACCGAAGGATCGACACCACTTCACAAAATGTGAATATATGGATGAAAAATTACGATTTCTGTACAACTCCAACAAGGTAGAGATTGTCAGACCTAACTAGCACATTAAGAGAAATTTACTTAATTGGCATATGTGAAATGTGTTTAGGTAATTGCATTTTATTCAAATGAAAAATTGTCTTCTCCGTTTTACTGATAAATCACGATGGGTGGTCTTCAGCAAATCAGATGATGGTATGCATAATAACAACATAATTAACTGGTAGCTTTGTCTATGTAGTAGAGGTAATATTATACAGTTATCGCCCGCGATTGAGTGAGACACGGGGATTTGTCGCCCGCTCGAGACCTGGAATGTCACCCGAGGGCCGCCAGGCCCGAGGGTGACATTCCAGGTCGAGAGCGGTGAGAAATCCCTGTGTCTCACGAAAACAAGGGTGATAACTGTTTTGTTATCTGACAAAGGAGTACACACGAACCTCCTTAATAGCAGTCATAAATGCGCGCATATATTCTTTAATCCAGTTCGAAAAGTTAATTTTACGTTGGAATCATCGCTATTTAGAAAATAAAACATTCATAATCTGGATCAATTAACAGACCCGTCATTCGCGCAGCTATTCTCCGGTCAGTTTGCTGGTTGCATGGTGGAAATCAGTTCACGGAAAGAGGAAAGAGGAGCAAAGCAATTTCGAAGTTGAGTAGCCATGCAGCGAAATGTTCGGTTTCGTTTCAAATTTTAATGGCCGTGAAGACGCCGACAGACGTGTTCATTTCCAGATTGCTAAAATGTGAAACGTTGTAGTGGTGCAAAAAGAATTTGACATATGTCACAGATTGTTACGCAACATACAGGTATTCTCTGAAGTCTGAGGAATGTATTGAAGAAAAGAAATAGTCAATTGATAAACAGCAAAGAGTGGCTATTTGATCAAGCACATAAACGTAGTTGTAACGTATGTACATCGTATGTGCAATTGTCTGCAGCAAATACCAACTGCATAATAAGGTTTATCTATTTGTCCCACGGTCTTTATTATTGATATAAAAAGGTCCAATAGGAATATTACACCTTATAACAGATATGTGTCTGTGATAACACCATTTATACATAGCGTGCTTTAATAGCAAATAAAAAAACACACAATTATGCAAATTAGCAAACACCACAGTTCGCGGTTGTTATAAAAACAGTGTTTTTCGAAATTATCAGAGAGCTGTCAGAGAATCTCTGCGTGGTGAGTTCTTCGTAGTTCTATGTTTGCTGGTAACAGCTGAGCGGTCAATAACTGAGACAATGTTACCCTCGAGGGTAATATGGTGATTTATCGCCCGCCATGTGACGCACTCTCAGCCAATCAGAAGAGAGGAAAATGGGATGAAGGATAACAAATTTAATTATTATATTTTAATCAAGTTGAATTACATGGACAGTGATTCCCTGGAGTGTGTTATTATACACATAGTGACATAGAACATTAAGTAGATGACAACATTGAAGAAAATGATTAGCTGATCATAATAATCTGGTGTACTCCAGACCAGAACAATTGAAGGCACTGGTGGAAATTTAGGTTTACATGTTATAATGGAGAGGTGTCAATTTATAGACAACAATAGTAATTGTGAGTAGTCAGGAGCATTAGAACATTATCAGTAATCCCTATGCCATACAGGTACACTAGTAGCACAGTGTACTTTTTATATCAGATTAAATGAGTGTATATGCAAAACAAACTTCCCTCTACATTTTCTGATTATTACTAGATAAGGAAAGCTATCGTGATCCATGCTTACGTTATACACAAAAAATAATATGAAAAAAGTCCTCCCTCCCTCCCTCCCTCCCTCCCTCCCTCATAGATTCCGAAAAAAAATTGTTTTTCTATTTTTGCCCTATATACTAAATAGATTCTCCCAATCATTTATAAAAGAATACATTGAAATAACTTATTTCAATGTATTCATTTATCTTTTAGTCATCTGGAGTGGTTTTCAGTAAACTGAAGCTAACAACATATAATACAAGTATGTTCACATTATAAGTTCAACAAAAGACCTATCTGAATATTTTCTAAGGGAACTACAGTAATGCTCTAATTAATCGACCTCTTAACCAAAGCAGAATTATGGGTAACTTTTCAGGATTTTGTCGGAAATATGGCTTGTTGCCATTCATCGGAAAGCTCTCACTAGGGGAGAGCTTTCCGATGAATGGCAACAAGCCATATTTCCGACAAAATCCTGAAAAGTTACCCATAATTCTGCTTTGGTTAAGAGGTCGATTAATTAGAGCATTACTGTATATACGAACGCCTGCAGAGCATAAGATACTATGGGTGGCGGGATGGGGTGGTGGGTGGGTACTACCTATATACGAGAGCTTTCCGATGAATGGCAACAAGCCATATTTCCAACTAAATCCTGAAAAGTTACCCATAATTCTGCTGTGGTTAAGAAGTCGATTACTTAGAGCATTACTGTACTCAGTATTTAGTATAGAAAGGGTTAAACTACAATTACAAAAACCACATTTCTCTATCTTGCAGACATTTCAACTCTTCTGTGCTATTTGGAGACGCACAATAAATACTTCCTGGAGAATCTGTCTCATGCTTACGCTACATGCCACCTACAATGCTATGGCGGAGCCAGACAGCTTCAACTCGTCAGTAAAAAGGTACGTCAAACATGATATGCTTTTTATCCTCCGTAAACAAAGTTTGGTGAGATTAACCCTTCCATGGCTGGAGCTTCGTGAAATTTTACGAAAACCCTGTGCCAATGCATTCTATTATATATGCGATTCTCCCATAGGGGCCTCACATATATAAGAGAATACATTGGCCTAACAATATTTGCCTTGACCTTGTAAGTCAGTGCATTATCTTAAATATGTGAGGCTCCCTATACTTGTATATATGAGAGAATGCACTGGCACAGGATCTTTAATGCTGCCCCAAACCCGAAAGGGTTAATAGAAATGGGTTATGTCTGTCTGTCTGTCCGTAACAACATCGGGGCTCTCTATCTCAGTCATCGATTTGGTATGCTCATGGACAAGCTCATAGTTCCACAAGGAACGGTTGTTGTCCATACATTTATTGCAGAGTTATGGCCCTTAGAGCATAAAATATGTCTGTGCCAACTTTGGATCTGTATCTCATTCCATCGTAGGTCATGTTTGAATGATCTTTTGTTTGCTTATGAGGCAGCATTAGGGAACAATATCCTCATATAACAGGTTTTGTCCATTTATTTCTTCTGAAGTTATGGCCCTTAGAGTGTAAAATACGTCCATGTCTGTATCTCCGTCATCTTAGATCGGATGCATTTGATATTTGTATTCAGTATGTATTTATATTCATGAACCACAATTGGATGAGGAATATTCACATGCAACAGGTTTTCTCCAGTCATCTCAGACCAGATTATAAAGATAAGTTCCGATTTAAGCCACCTTAGAAAATTATTAAACCTCTGCGAAAAGCCACCTATGTTGGGGATACAATGTGTGGTCCAGTTGTTTACCCTTTCTATACTAAATCATCATTGACGAGCAGTTCCCATAAATGTTCAGAACTTATTATCTAAACATTTCCTTCAATAAAAAGGGCTTCTTCTGGACTTCTACTTATCTGTTGTCTGCTTTTATCACCTTAACATCTCTCCAAATGAATAATAGACCATTCCTATGTACATTTTCTAACTGACTGGGAGAATTCATTTAGTATAGATAGGGTTAATGTACTTATACATTTATGTTCTATTGATTTATTACTTAGGCATAATAGACACTTTATCGAGTTCACAATCATGATGGATTTCAAATACTATTAAGTGTCAAATAGTGTTGTTCATTTTGTTGCCACCCCAGAGTAAATCTTTATTGTTTATTTTTGGAAATGTCAATTTTATCCCTTAAATTGGCATAATTATCTCATCTCTGCATTATCATATCTCAATTAAATTTGATTATATTCCGATTCCAGAGCTATTATTCTTTGTTCATTTGGAAATGTTGATTTTATGTCCATTTTGCACAGATAGACAGTCATTTGGGTTATCATATCTCAATGAAATTGGGCATAGATCTTTGCCTGAGCACAGATTTCAATAATGGGATCCATTGATGTTTTTCAAAATATCTGTTCTAGAGTTACCCTACTTTGTTTATTAGCTCAACTTTACTTTGTAAAGTTTGAGCTATTGCCATGGCTTGGTATCCGTCGTCCGTGTGTGTGTTCATGTGTGATTCCTCAACAATTTCCTTTAGCACGGGCTACAAGTCGTACCTTTGGTCGGATCATTATAAAATTTGTTGTAGCTGTTGACATTGACATGTAGATGGGAAATGAGTCATTTTGGGGTCATTCGGAAAAAAAACATGGCCACCAGCAGCCATTTTGGATAGTAAATTCAATCAATTAGCATTGGCTACAGGTCCTACTGTTTAATTTAATGGAAAATATCTAGATTTACAGCATATACGGATCACGTAAATTTCCATAAACTTGAAATATACGTGAGATTTATGGACAGGTATTCTTCCACATTTTACATGGGAATTACATGCACAATCGATTTTTTAAATATGTACAGTTTATTTATGAATACGTTAAATTTGAAATATATGTGCTATTTACATGCATTTATATTCAAATAACACATTTATGGATGTGTTAAATTTCAATTATACATGCATTTATATTCGAAATAACACATTTAAGGATGCTTTAATTTCAAATATACGTCCCATTTATGTGCATTTATATTCAAAATAAAACATTTATGGAGGTCTTTTCTTTTGAAGTTTTTGATCATTGATGATTCAATACTTGGATTTTTGAAAACCTTCTTCATAACATTAGTAAATGTCTGCCCATCACTTTCATGCATTTCCTGGCCTTTTCTGTGCGACAAACGGATTCGAAATCAGTGATAATCTTGCCACAAGAAATCACTAGTAATTCCAATAATTCCTTTTTTTGTGGCGACACCCCTCCATCCATGCCTAGACTATAAGATATTGATCTGAAAATAGAGGGAAATATGTAAATCATAAACAATGTTCAAAAATAGTGGATATTGGCTGCAAAATATAGAAAGTCTGTATGTATGTATGTATGTATGTATGTGTGTTATAGACTCAAAAACTGCTTGACGTATCCGACTCAAATTTGGTATGTAGTCCTACTTTTCTCCGGCGAACAATATGGGCAGGTCCAATTTCATGTGAGACCATGTCCTTGACCATGCTCATATACCAGGGTTTCCGTTACTACGGCTCACCGTCCATGGAACGGCCTCATTCCCCTCGCTGATGATCTGTTTGAGACACACATGTACCTAAAGTCAATAGAAATCTATCGTAAAAAAAAAAAATCCAACTGCAACGGGATTCGAGGGTTAAACAGAATACTGGTGAATAGGCCTCTCAATTGAGCACAAAATGTTACTGGTACAGTGTAACCCTATGAAATAAAAGCGCCAAAACTACAAAGCAATGTTTGTTGTGCAGTCAAATAGTGATGTTGTTTACAGCGTAATACACATATGAAAATGTCGCCATAACATCAAAGAATGCCGGAATGCTGAGTATGGATATTTTGTGCACGGAATTTCTGCGCATGAAACAACTCACGCTCAGAGATCCCATGCAAAACATTCCCTAATATGGAGATAAAGTCAAAGTAGAGTCAACAGTTTCGTTATCCGGGTGGGGCCCCAAACACAGATGCATAAATAACGACCCACGTGTTCACATTTCACGCCAAAACTCAATTATATTTCATAACACGGGGGCTAAAACTCTGTTCCATAGCAGTGGTCATCAGTACAGTTGTTGGACTAATGCAGACTATTGAACAAGCTACGCGTTCAGAGTTTGAACGATTTCGCTACCATTCATATTATGCCGCTATAAATATCTTCTGCAGTATGATGTCTCAGAAACACGTTATTCAATTCTCCTTGCTAGGTATTAATGGTCAATGCATACACGCTTTTTAGTGTTTAATTTATACCTGTCGAAATCGTATAAATTTTTAAACACTATAACTGGTAGCTTGTTCTTTTATTTAGTCTTCAATCAGATGCGTAATTTCGTGATCACTGCTCTGGATACCATCAACAGAATTATTGCACCCACGGAAATGATCAACTTGCGTAATATGCGTAGCTTTAGATTGCTTTGTGAGTATCTCATGTGCAAGGAAATTACTACTTTTCAGTGACAAATACCAAAATTTTCTCCCCACAGGATGAACCATGGTCGCCCCTTCGCTTTATTTGTTTCCCAATACGGCAGAATACGGCTGAAATACAGACTCATTTATTTCCCCCTGGCGGAAACCCTGCATATACGTTCAAATAGGCATTTTTCTGGACCTCGACCAATCCGACTCAAATTTGGTATGTAGATCTACTTTGATCCCGGGAACATATGGGCGGATCCAATTTCATGTGCGATTGTGTCGTTGACCTGCATGGCTCATATACATTCAAATAGGCATGTTTCTGGACCTTGACCGATCAGACTCAAATTTGGTATGTAGGCCTATTTTGATCCCGGGCACAATATTGGCAGGTCCAATTTCATGTGTGACCATGTCCTTGACCTCGCTCATATACGCTATATGATTATGTTTCTGGCAAAGATATCCCTTAATAGTCGGATGAAGTCGGGCACATCAGCTAGTGATATATATATAGCCATGTCAGTATCTGATTATACATCCGTATATATAATGTGTGATTTACAGTGGCCATACAAACATGGAGTAATGCAAAAATGTATACCTGGGTGAGTAACGCAAAAATGTATACCTGGGTGAGTAACGCAAAAATGTATACCTGGGTGAGTAACGCAAAAATGTATACCTGGGTGAGTAACGCAAAAATGTATACCTGGGTTTAAATGTATACCTGGGTTTGAATGTATACCTGGGTTTAAATGTATACCTGGGTTTAAATGTATACCTGGGTTTAAATATACCTGGGTTTAAATGTATACCTGGGTTTAAATGTATACCTGGGTTTAAATGTATACCTGGGTTTAAATGTATACCTGGGTTTAAATGTATACCTGGGTTTGAAGACATATAGAAGACAATGTCTTACAAGACACTATACAAACATCATTTCCTCTGAAACTTTGCACAGACATCAACCACCATGGGAACCTGTGCACCTGCGATTTTAATGTTGATCAGCTTTATTTTGGCTTGAGTTATCGGCCTTCTTTACTTAGAAAATTTTCATTTTTCTCAGTAAAATATTTTTTACCAATTATTTGCTGTGAAGATGATCTCTCATTTTAACTATATCCTAAGTTAACTGTAATTATTTTACTATTGATATCTAACCTGCCACCAGATCATATGCCATCTATATGTTTATAACTGATTGACATGAAAAACCCTCCGACAACTATGCCATTTTATCCTTGCTACAATCTGGAATGGAGGGTCGTCCATCCATCCACTGTCCGTCAACAAGCTTTTGAGTTGGAGAGTGGGATGAAGATGGAAATTTGTAAGAGACGCTTCCCCCTTCCTCTACAACCACCCCCCCCCCCACAATGTGAGCCTTCCAGTTACATCCCTGATTACCCTTAAGGAGGAGAAGGTGCAGCTTGATATCTGTGAGATGAACACTTCTCCTCCCCTCTCCGAACCACATCTCTGATTACCTTTAGACAGATAGCTACTCCAAAACTCAATAGATTCAGGCCACAAACAAAAATTAAATAGTATAGATTTTGATCACGGAGATTGCATTGCCACTGTTGGGAGATTCCTCCGTGATTGATGTATTTAGAGAAGAAGATATCAGCTTTGTTCACGATGTTGATGAATTTAGCTATGTTGTATCCAATTAATCACTGACACAGCGGAGGTCGAGATTTGTTGACTGAGGACAAGATTATTTCGCTAGAGGACGAGATTAGTTCACGCCCCAGAACAATATCCCCCTTTTTTACCTACTCTCTACTCCTTTTTGTTCAATTCTTTACGATTGTGTCAATGTTTTTTTCTGTTAAAGGGCTTTAGCCTCGTCAATCTTTCTTCCCTAATAGCATTCTAAATCTTTGATACATTCCACTTGTGGTACTTCAGTATACCCCTCCTGATGTGTCTTAATCAAAAACGATAATTTATTTAGATATAATGGGCCTAATGGTTGTACATCTCAGAGCCGCATAACGAAAGCCAGACTTCCGTGATGAAAAAAATCGAATCTGAAGAAATTATTTAACGATTTATATAAAAATCATTGTCAAGATACAAGATTTTTCTCTTCTTGAAATCCAGACAGCCCTCCCATAATTTCTTGAATTATCCTTCAGTGTGTCACGGAAGCGACCGATATATAAGCCTTTGAAATGTTAATGGGGCTCCTTTTAATTGATGGCACTATAAAACAAATTCGTGCCTGTGTACCACACAAGCTGGTGATAAATTTCTGTAAATTCTTGATTAAAAAAAATCCTGGAATCACGAGAGGAAATAAGTCCTACCTTAAATGTGAGATAAGTCGTGATTATTATGATGAATTGTTGAAAAGTGTATTCAAATAGATCCCCTACCGCCAAGAGTCTGCCAAGCCTGATGATAAGTGTTCAGTCAAGGACATTATTCTAAACAAAATTTTAAGTGGCCAACTCAGTTGAGATTATGTACTATAATGCCCTAAATAATCGACTCCTTAACCACAGTAGAATTATGGATAGTTTTACAGGATTTAGTTGGAAATATGGTTTGTTGCCATTCATCACTGAGAGCTTTCCGATGAATAGCAACACGCCATATTTCCCATAATTCTGCTGTGGTTAAGGAGTCGATTATTTAAGGCATTACTGCAGGGTAACATTACTGCAGGGTAACATTACTGCAGGGTAACATTACTGTAGGGTAACATTACTGTAGGGCAGGGTTTCCGCTAGGGGTTGGGGGAATGTGGCCGTATTTGGGAAGCACATACCCGGCGCCTTGTCAGGAGATAATCTGGATGTTTATCACTGAGAGTAGCCATTTCCTTGCATTTGAGACAACAAGCAGGAACATCATTGACCTTTGTAGAAACCAAATTAAAACAGATAATCTTTCTTTGATCTCAAGTTGATGAACTAAAAGCATGTATACAGTTGATAAAACAACTTTTATAACAGTAGCAATTTAAGCAACATCAAACGGCACCGACATCAAAGGGAACCGCGGTTGGCAAAGACACATTGTCACAGTTTGCTCTAGCTGCAGCAGTAACCAGTGATAATTACGTCATGGGCAGAGGTCATGTCACATGCTATACTCTGCATGCTTTCTTTGTGTTTTGTTCACGGTACCAATCAAAACAGATTGGTGTTAATTCAAAAGCCAGTTGACGGTAGTTGACTTCATGCTGGATTCGGATAATGGATAGATAATTTTTGTATTAATTGGATTGGGAATAAATACACTGCCACTGAAGTGTTTTATTTTTAATTGAACATTTCTTTGATACAGACCTTGCTTTGAGGTAAAATGTCTGCACTGTTCGTGGCAGCGACTGCCAGACCTAACCTGTGTTCATGGTTGTAGCTCAGAATTAAGCCCCATACTGACTTCCGATTTATAATGCGCATTCCGAGGGGAAATAGTGGGTTTAGAGAGTTGGGACTTATATATATATACCGAAATCTACCTACGGTAATTTAAAATGCAAGAAGATGATTACTACTAAACATTTGCCAACAAAGCGTTACCCAGGATGGTGGAGACAACTTCAGACAACTGTGCACGTGGTCCACGCTACTGATCATGTATTATTCAGGCACCAGGTGCAGGATTCCTTGCAATCTGTTAATCTTCAGTGTCGGTGGTCACTCGTCCTGTGTAAAATGGGAGCTGAGCTAGGTCTGTGGCTATTTTGTGGCCAATATTAAGTCAAGGTTGGGGAGGGGAATGAGGCCGCTGGACGGCCGGACTGCCGTAGTAGCGGAAACCCTGCTGTAGGGTAACATTACTGTAGGGTAACATGCCCAGATTTTATTTTGTTAAATTTGACCCTTTATATATAACTTATCCTTTATTGACTAAATATTTGCTCATCTGTACTTGATTCCCATTGATTCATTTGTAGAGATGTTCATCTAATATTTAAAGCTCAATAAACAGCCTTACTAATGAAAAGTGTGTTTCTTTGTCTGGCGACTGTTTAACCCTTTCAGTGCCAGGGGCCGATCTCTGTAAAATTGGCCCTAAAAAAATATAAAATTTTGTTTGTTTTTTTTGTTTTTAGATTTTTTCGGGTTCAATTTTTTTTGGGTATAAGCATGCTATAGCGAATTTAAAAACAAACTGGATAAAACATTAGGGGCATGTTATAACTCAAAACTATCACTAAGTATTCATAGTAATAATTTTGATGCCCATGAAAAACGTAAGATTCCCTGGCACTAATCCTACAAAATAAGTCTGTTAAAGAATAGAAGAATTTTTTTTTATTAAAATTGTAAATAATTGTAAAAAATAATAACAAATGATGAAAAATTGTTAGGCCAATGCATTCTCTTATATATGCGAGGCGACCTATGGTCGACTCGCATATATAAGAGAATGCACTGGCACAGGGTATATGGGTTGATACAAAAATCGGACCTGGCACTGAAAGGGTTAAAGTACCCCATGAAAATGCCCACAAATGAAGAACTTCACATAATTAGACCAATCTAATGAGTAGTTTTAGAACTCAATAGGAGAATCCACTTGCATTTATTATTCTAGAGTTATTTATCTGGAAATTCTTACTTTCTGTCCAACCATGAATGCATTTATCTGAGCCATTGCCTAATGGATATTAAAACATGGCTATGACATCGCTCCTTTGTTTATCGAGTCCAGTTTATAGGATAATGGATGGTTTTTGTCGAGATCGTACATTATTTTACATATTTTAATAATGGATGTTCAAAATCCAATTTAATGAATGATTTTATATGACCATGTATGATACCATAACATATGGAGGTATCTATCCAGACAATGATTTTCAACTACAATTTTGCTCTGATTGATAGTTAGACACATGAAAGAAGGGATATAATCATATATACTTATAGAGCCTCCTCACTCGGGTGGGGTGGGGTGTCTAAATAAAAATTTCAGTCATGTTGTTTCACATGTAGCCATTAAATTTTCAACTGTTAAAATTTCTTAATTTTAATTCCATTCCTGCGAGTGGCATGTTTAACACCCATCACAACAAAACCTAAACTAATATAGTAATTTACATGTAAAGGTAGTCCTTCGATCTTCAGTAACGATCTCAACCTACAAGATTGCTAAATCTGCGATTAGGCATATCACGTGCACCAATCTGTCATTCTCCTCTAAATCCAAAATAAACGGCATAAATAATTTAGTACAAAAATGTAAGGGCAAAACTCTGAAGTTATTGGTTAAATCTGTCGCCGATGGAGCTCATTGTCGATACGTCATACGCTCCATCAACAGTTGGAAAAGCAATGGGGTACTGCCTGTCCATTGTGTTGGCAATCAGTTAAGATGCCACACCATCCATGCAGCCAATGAGCGGGTGGATAGGGCCGACCACAAGGTACAAGGTGTCTTGACCCAATTTCAGGTTAATGCATTCTGATCAGAGGTGAAGCTTTGGACTCGGACATATTTTAAGCTGGATAATAGCTTCAAACAGTACATTATTTTAGCGAATGGAACAATCTCGGTCAGTGGCTTCGATTGATCCAATCGCTGAAATAATGTACAGTTTTCAGCCATTATACTTAACTCTTTCAGTGCCAAGTCCGATTTTTGTATCAACCCATATTTCCTTGATCATTTTTCAAATTTATTGATTATAATAATGTGATACAGTGCCTGTCATTTGCAGAATGAGGTCCCCAGAGGGTGAATTTAGTGACGCATGGCCTCATCTGCTATGGGAGACATAGACTCAGATTGAAGTTCCCAAATGGTGAATATTGTGATGTGCACCCATTGGGAACCTCAATTATGCAATGTGTCGTTTGCCAATTTGGGGATATTGAGAAACTAAACTAAAAAAGAAATAGAATATATGTGAAGAAGTTTCTATAGAAATTTGAAAATAAAGAAACTTTGCAGAGAAGATGAGGCCTAAGCAGAATGAGGTCCCCAGAGGGTGAATTTAGTGATGCTAGCCCATATGTGGGATACCGTCACTGAATTCACCCTCTGAGGACCTCATTCTGCAAATGACAGGCACCTTATTCTCAGACTTGGCCTCATTGCTGTATTATTTTATTGACTACAATATATATTAAATGTTCATTGCTGTTGACATTGTTTGTTTGTTAATCTGTTAAATAGCTCATTGCTGTGCAATTGTTTTGTTGTCCCTTGAAAACATATTTTGGGGGCTATACAAATGAGTGGTGTCCATCTGTCCACCTGGTCGTCCGTGTGTCCTCCCATCCAGATGATAACTTCACAAATATTTTACAAAGTTTTATGAAACTTGGTACGTGGCCTTCATATGAGAAAGTATCTGTCATCTGTCAAGTTCAAATTCGGGACGAGTCCAAATATTTCTGATTTAGTTATGCTCCTTTTAGACTTAGAAATTTTTGGCTGTATTTTATATAATGGGCCATTGCTGTATTGGTATTGTTTGGTTGACTCAATACTACAATAGCTCATTGGTGATGTATTTTGTTAACAGTGTCCACCAGTAGCTGTTGCTGTTGCCAAGATGAAGAAAGATAACGTGTCTCTGATTGACTGTAACTCGATAGACTTCAATGTGATTGACATCAGCGATACGATGGGATGGCAGTCAGGGCCCGTCAAGCGAGAGCTCAATTCATTACAGTGGAATACATCAGGTATATATATTACTTCTGCAGATAATCGCAAACTTATTGAACCAACTCATGTTTCAACCGTAAGGGGTTTTGCCTTGAGGGGAGCAGAGTGGCTTGATTACAGTCACCCCCTAAGAATTCTGGGTACTATATGTTATTTAGTTACGTCACCCCATAAGAATTCTGGGTACTATATGTTATTTAGTTACAATAGTTTAAACATATATCTAGTGGATAAAACAACAACACTCTTTTGTTAGAAATTTTCGGCCATGACAATAGATTGGAGAGTGAACTCTCCGTGTCAAAATGTAACCTGTTGATACTATCGTCTGGTTGAAGAAGGCCATGAGGCCTATCGTCTGGTTGAAGAAGGCCATGAGGCCAAAAATTTCCAATAAAAAGAGTGCTGTTATTTTATCCATTAACCCTTTACCCAACAAACCGGCCAAAACCGGCCAAATAAAGCTTCAACAGCCTAAAATATCTTCGGTCTGTCTCAATAGAACCATACAAATATGGATATCATTGGAACCGGCTCCTTGACCACATTGTGATAGTTACAGTTATGCCCTGTGCCAATGCATTCTCTTATATATGCGAGTCGACCATAGGTCGCCTCGCATATATAAGAGAATGCATTGGCCTAAAAAAACACTTTTTACCATTTTTTCTTACATTCTTTAACAATTTTATAATTTCTAATGTGTTAAGCCAATGCATTCTCTTATATATGCGAGGCGACCTATGGTCGACTCGCATATATAAGAGAATGCATTGGCACAGGGCCGTTCTGTTGGGTAAAGGGTTAACAGAATGTCCCTCTGTACAATTTTCAACATAAGTAAACATATTTATTTGCCATATTTTTACAGATACAAACATTAGGCAACAAGATTGAAGAACAAGTTAACATCAATTAAATGATACTTTTTTCCCAAATACCTGTATACTAAAGGAAAAAAAAACATGGCATTATACAATAGATGAAGCTGATCAGTATTATTTGATGTACATACTTTTCTTGGATTTCGAAAGCATCAGGTTAATGATACATGTGTGAGTTGAATGCCTGGCTGCGCTCACTAATCAGTTTGATTCACTCAAATAATTACGTAGTATGTCTTTAAAGGCAATGATAGCCTTCACAGTGGGTAGTCACCCCCTGTTAAAACTGTCATAAACAGGAAGAATATTAAAAAATAGACATGTTTTGTTCTTATACCAATCATAAACATCGCGTAAATAGTATGAATTTGTCAAGTTCACGCTGTGTTATGTAAACATAAGCCAGATTCTATAACATTTTTGGCTTTTGTTTACATAACAAAACGTATGAACTTGACAATAACATACTATTTACGCTATATTTATGATTGTTATAAGAACAAAACATGTCTATTTTTTAATATTCTTTCTGTTTATGGCTTTTTTAAACAGATGTGACTATTTTAACAGCATACCCACCGTGAAGACCATCCAAGCCTTTAATATGACTGACCTCAATATAGCTCAAGTGAGGCATCAGTAGTTCCACTGGATAGTAACTCTAGTTTTGATTTGCTAGTTCAGGTCAGCATCCCAGATAACAGTGTAATGGAGACATTAATTATCTCATTAAAGACCAGCTAATGTCCAAAGTATTGTCATCCATTACGGAATCCAAAGTATTGTCGTCCATTTCAGAATCCAAAGTATTGTCGTCCATTTCGGAATCCAAAGTATTGTCGTCCATTTCGGAATCCAAAGTATCGTCATCCATTTCCGGAATCCAAAGTATTGTCGTCATTACGGAATCCAAAGTATTGTCATCGATTACGGAATCCGAAGTATTGTCGTCAATTAGAAAGTCCAAAGTATCATCGACCATTATGGTATCATACCCTTCTGTTGACTGGTGTAACGGATTAAAAATTTAAATATTATACCCTTTCTATACTAAATGGATTCTCCCATTCAGTTCTAAAGTTATACATGAAATGGTCTATTATTCATTTCAAGGGGTGTTCAGGATAAATTAGCTGACGAATTCATATTCATTTGTGAGAAATGTTCAGATAATAAGTTCATTTGTTGAACTTATTTATTTTTATTTACAGGCCCTAAAATCCATCTAATTTTGCGAGAATCAAAACATAGCGTTTCTACAGGGAATCAAGACTTTTTACGAGAATCAAAATGAGAATCATGATTCTGATTCTCGTTGGATTTTAAGGCCTATATTATCTGAATATTTCCTATGGGAACTACTCGTTACTGAGAGCTTTCCGATGAATGGCAACAAGCCATATTTCCGACTAAATCTTGAAAAGTTACCCATAATTCTGATGTGTTTAAGGAGTCGATTATTTAGGACATTACTGTAACACCTTTGAATTTTCAGGTTTGTAATTTGGGATTCATGCCATGATCACCAATAAAATATCCTCCCAGATGACAATGACAATGTAATGGGAACAATAAAAACCTTATAATAGACTGGCTAATGTCCTTCGGATCGTCGTCCATTATACCGATATTGATCAGTAATTATCTAAGGAGGTTATGAACCATATCTGATTCTGATCGTAAAAACAAATGTAGCCACCCATTATTAGGAACATTACTCCCTTTTATACGGCCCACCAAATTCATTACAGACAGAAAGTTATATTGCCGTAATAACCTTTGGATTCACTTGTCTATTTAACAACTACCGGTACCAATATCCCGTTATTAAAGAAACGGGATAATTTTATAGTCATAGCAGGAACAAGCGATTTATCATGGACAATTTATGCCAGAATTTCACGGAGCAAGTCACTATATCTTCTCTGGTTTCGTTTATCTGATAATGTTGTTTAACCCTTCTTTGACAGGCGGTGCTATCAGTTATCTCAGATTAAGTAGTTATAATTCAATACGAAGCGATGAAAAATTGATGCTGTCAGTGGCGTTGCTATTATTGGTTTCTCAAAGGAATACAGTAATGCCCTAAATAATCGATTCCTTAACCACAGCAGAATTATGGGTAATTTTTCAGGATTTAGTCGGAAATATGGCTTGTTGCCATTCATCGGAAAGCTCTCAGTGAGAGTCGGAAAGCTCTCAGTGAGAGCTTTCCGATGAATGGCAACCAACCATATTTCCAACTTAGTCCTAAAAAATTACCCATAATTCTCGTGTGGTTAAGGAGTCAATTATTTAGGGCATTACTATATATGTTACCAATGAGTGTAAATAAAACTGTGAAAAATGGAATCAATTGAACAGTAGGAGGATATCTGATATTTTTAGCTCAACTTACTTTGTAAGTTTGAGCTATTGCCATGGGTTGACGTCCGTCATCCGTGTGTGCGTGTGTCCGCCAACAATTTCCTTTGGCGCAGGCTACAGGTCGTATCTTTGGTCTGATCTTTATGAAATTTGTCATGAATGTTGATATTGACATGTAGATGGGAACGAGTCATTTTGGGGTCATTCGGCCAAAAAACATGGCTGCTGGTGGCCATCTTGGATTTTGAAATTAAATCCATTGGCGCGGGCTACAGGCCGTACTGTTTTATGTGATCATCATAATATTTGTCATGAATGTTGACATTTACATATAGATGACAACGAGTCATTTTAGTATCATTCGGCCAAAGAACATGGCCACTGGTGGCCATCTTGGATTTTACTGTTTGCATCACTAAATCCTTTGACACATCCTACAGACCACATCTCTGATCCGATCATCACCAAACTTCATATGGATCATCGGGGCGACCTCTAGATGGGAACGAGTCATTTTGGGGTCATTTGGCCAAAAAACATGGCCGCTGTCAGCCATCTTGAATTTTACATTTTGCATCACTAAATACTTTCGCGCGGGCTACAGGTCGTATCTTTGGTCGGAACTTTATGAAATTTGTCATGAATGTTGACATTGACATGTAGATGGGAACGAGTCATTTTAGGGCCATTCAGCCAAAAAACATGGCCAGTGGTGGCCATCTTGGATTTTGAAATTAAATCCATTGGCGCGGGCTACAGGCCGTACTGTTTTATGTGATCATCATAAAATTTGTCATGAATGTTGACATTTACATGTAGATGGGAACGAGTCATTTTAGGATCATTCGGTCAAAAAAATATGGCCACTGGTGGCCATCTTGGATTTTACTCTTTGCATCACAAAATCCTTTGACACATCCTACAGACCACATGTCTGATCCGATCATCACTAAACTTCATACGGATCATCGGGGTGACCTCTAGATGGGAACGACTCATTTTGGGGTCATTTGGCCAAAAAACATTGCCACCGTCAGCCATCTTGGATTTTACTCTTTGCATCACTAAATATTTGCACACACCCTACAGACCACAACCCTGATCGGATCATCACCAAACTTTATATTCATCATTGGGGTGGCCCCTAGTTGGGCACGAATCATTTTGGGGTAAATCGGCCAAAAAGCATGGCCGCTGGTGGCCATCTTGGATTTCAAAATTGAATCCTTTGGCGCGGGCTACAGGCCGTACTGTTTGTCTGATCATCATAAAATTTGTCATGAATGTTGACATTTACATGTAGAGGGAACGAGTCATTTTAGGATAAATCGGCCAAAAAACATGGCCGCTGGTGGCCATCTTGGGTTTTACTCTTTTCATCACTAAATCCTTTGACACATCCTACAGACCACATCCCTGATCTATCATCACCAAATTTCATATGGATCATCGGGATGACCTCTAGATGGGAACAAGTCATTTTGGGGTCATTGGCCAAAAAACATGGCCGCTGGCAGCCATATTGGATTTTATTCTTTGCATCACTAAATACTTTGACACACCCTACATACCACATCCCTGATCTGATCATCACCAAACTTTATATGGATCATCGGGGTGACCTCTTGATGGGAACGAGTCATTTTGGGATCATTCGGCAAAAACATATGGCCATTTTGGATTTTACTCTTTGTATGACTAAATATTTCTACAAATCCATTAGCATGGGTTATAGACCGATCTGTTTGTTTGATTTTCATGAAATTTGTCATGGATGTTGACATGGACATGTAGATGGGAACGAGGCATTTTGGGGGTCATTCAGCCAAAAAACATGGCTGCTGGTGGCCATCTTGGATTTCAAAATTGAATCCGTTGACGCAGGCTACAGGCCGTACTGTTTGTCTGATCTTCATAAATATTATCATGGATGTTGACATTGAGATGAAGATGGGAACGATTCCTGCCCTTACTATCTAGTTAACATTGTTCATTCATATACATTGTCATTCCATTTCGACTTCCACCAATATTTATTTTTTGGTCTCTCTTCACATTTACATCTTGTCTTACTTAGACATTTCAATTAGCACCTTTCCTAATTCCTCCATTTACTGTCAACCATTAAATTATTCCCCTACCTAAGTTGAGCTACAGTGTCATTGACACTTTAATTTTGTGGATAGTATTGGTTCGGCAGAGATGGAATATCAGTGGGAACAGGCGAAGTATAACCACATCGTCTTCAGCTGGAGACGAATCATTACCAGAACATCATATTGCACGTCCTCCAAATTTGTATACCAGAGTGAGGAGTCTATTATTATGTATATGTATATGCTTTATTCTCTGATCCAGAATACATAAATGGATATTGAGAAATATAAATGGAGATAGTATACAAAAGATAAATAGGGTGAAACATGGAATATGCATGTATGTACATAATATACATAGACTCTCCGGTTGACATGCAGCCTGATCAGTATGACTGGGTATAAATACTTAGTGACTTTTGTAGAACAAATCCGTGCTCATATCAGCGGCATTTTCATTTTCTACCACAACCACTACTACCACTCTCATTTTCTCAATCACCACCGTCATCAACATGGTCACCATAATCATCATCATCTTTGCCACCATCATATGTACTTCACACCACCATCATCATCATTATCATGGACATCATCATCACCATCATCATCAACATCATCATCATCATCTTCATCACATATACTCGACATCACCATCACACCACCATCATCATTATCCTCATCAGCATCATCATCATCATCGTGATGATCACTCTCAGCATCGTCAGTGACCATATTTACATCATCATCGTGATCATCATCACCATTTTTCATCATCATTATCATCATCTCCATCTCCGTTGTCATCGTCGTGAGATCCATCGTCACCGGCATCGCCATCACCGTAGTCGTATACATCATAATCATCCTAGTCATCATCAACGAAAGCAACAAAAACAACAACAACAACAGAAACAATAAAGCAAAGTGCTTGAACATGTCATTTCTCATCATTTGCGCCATATATTCATTGAATTCCTCATTGAGATTTCCATCATCAAGTTTGAAAACCCGACATAGATTTTTACCTTCTATGGTATCTGTCCCCATTTTCTTCCATTTGGTCCCAGTAGGTTATTGGCAGCCAAATTAAAATAAAGTAAAAAATTAAAAGATATCTCTAAATAGATGATGATATTTTCAATTTTTTTTGGAGATATGTTTGAATATTTAAAGATAACTTTTACCCTATCTATACTAAATGAATTCTCCCACTCAACCATAACCCTTCATTGGAATGATCTATTAATCATTTGGATGGATATGAAGGATATATGAGTAGACGACTTACAGACGAAATGATAATACAAGTGCAAAAGAATTCATATTCATTGGAGGGAAATGTTCAGATAATAAGTTCAACAAATGTTTGTTGAACTTATTATCTGAACATTTCCTAAGGAACTGCTTGTTATTGAGTATTTAGTATGGAAAGGGTTAATGCATTATGAAAGGTATATATGTTACCAATGAGCGTACATTAACCCTTTACCCAACAGAAGGGCCCTGTGCCAATGCATTCTCTTATATATGCGAGTCGACCATAAGTCGCCTCGCATATATAAGAGAATGCATTGGCTTAACACATTAAAAATTATAAAATTGTTAAAGAATGTAAGAAAAAATGGTAAAAAGTGTTAAAAAAAGATTTTTTTTTAGGCCAATGCATTCTCTTATATATGCGAGGCGACCTATGGTCGACTCGCATATATAAGAGAATGCATTGGCACAGGGCTAACTGTAACTATCACAATGTGGTCAAGGAGCCGGTTCCAATGATATCCATATGTGTATGGTTTTATTGAGACAGACCGAAGATATTTTAGGCTGTTGAAGCTTTATTTGGCCGGTTTTGGCCGGTTTGTTGGGTAAAGGGTTAAACTGTGAACAAACGTTTCCTAGCAAACTTCTCCTTATTTCCTTTGTAGCCAGGCAGATATTAAAGGCCCACTTAAAATTCGAACCCCCAGATCACATTATATAAAATATATGCCATATTATATACCATTTGAAGAGGAAGCTCCAAAACATTGTATTTTCAACATATTCATTGTAATAAACTGTGAACATGTTGTTTTGGTGAGATATCGATGACTGTTCTGTGCTCAAGTTTCTGCACGAAGTATATTTTTTTCAATGGAAGGGGAATAACTCTACATATTTAGATATAGAGTTTTTCCCCTTCCGTTGAAAATTAACTATTTTTTAATTCTCTTTCATTCTGGGAGCCATAAACGGGGGAAATGATTTTGTAATTTCAGCTTTTTTCTATTCTTGTATGGGCATCTTCTGAGACACAGATGTTTCAAATGGTGATGAATTATAGTATTTTAATCATATTTTATGGCACAGATTGTTATTAAAACTGTTTATTGGCACTATAAAAAAAATAATCTGTGATTAGAAAATTAAGAAGGCCTTTAACTTCCATAAAATTGCCTGTCCAAAAAACAACAAGCATCCTTCCTTCCTTAAAGTCAAACCATTATTCTGCTTTTTAGCCAACAAATTTACAACTGGCCCATATAAAAATCCCCCTTGGTAAAACACCACGGTAAACCATGGTAAAAAAAACGAGATATATTGGCCACCTATCGTGGTGTCACCATGGTGGTGTCACCATGGTGGTTTACCATGGTTTACAGTGGTGGTAACACCGTGGTGGTTTACCGAGGTGTTACCATGGTGGAAAACCACCGTAGTAAACCACCATGGTGACACCACGATAGGTGGCCAATATATCTCGGTTTTTTTTACCATGGATTACCATGATGGTATACTGTGGTTTACCGTGGTGTTACCATGGTTTACTGTGGTGTTACCATGGTGGTATACTTTGGTTTACCGTGGTATTACCATGATGGTATACTGTGGTTTACCGTGGTGTTACCATGGTGGTTTACCGTGGTGTTACCATGGTGGTATACTGTGGTTTGCCGCAAACTAATTTGCATGATAAACGTTTACGCAGCAGATAATTGTTTGCGGAAAGCGTGCAACAAATTACTCAGCTTCCTGCATACTTACTGCAACCAACTCTTAAGCTAAATAAGGTGAATTTCAAACAAATGTATAAAACAAGAATCTAAGACCAAAGAAAAATAAAGGTTTGGGTCAAGTTACATGTCAGAAAAATTGGGACCAGTATGGTATAGGCAAGCTTGAAATATAATTTTTTTTATATAATTTTGACATTCTTATGATTTTTCGTCTCTTATTGCATGATTTTCTTTGTATATAAAGCGGTAATAAACACAATATGCTTTGACAGATACCAAAGAGTCCATTCTGAATATCTGAGAAATTAAAATTATTTTTCAACAAAATTCTTGATAGGGAGCCTCCCATATATAAGAGAATACATTGGCCTAACAATATTTACCTTGACCTTGTAAGCCAGTGCATTCTGTTGTATATGCGAGGATCTTTAATGCTGCTCCAGTGCGACTCTTATCGTGAAAGGGTTAATGTCTGCATTAGAAGAGTAAAGCAACTATACTTCCACGTTTACCAGCATTATCCTGACCGATTTCATTAAGATAAGATTTATACAAACCATAAAACAATGGTAATAAATAAATCGACTAAAAGTCCATCTTGTTCAACCCCAGTGGTTTGGGGTGTTGTAGAGTGAAAATTCACTGTGATTAAGCTGTGTCACTGGTGACATCGGAGAGTGAAAAAACTCGAGGCCATATCTGAGTGTTGAAGTTGGCGAGGAAGGCAAAAAAATCGAGAAAAAACTCCAGAGAAAACCGTCAACACTCATAAAACAATGGTGTCTGTCATAAAATAATATATATACAATATACATCTGAGAAAGTAATGAGATATTTGGTGACTATAGATTGACTTACTGTGAAACATCTGTGGAGGACCCTGTCAGTCCAGAGAACTTGAAATAATAATAACTAACTGGTTTACTTGGAAGGAAACATGGGACTACTGTCACTGGTGTATAAATTTATTTGAATGTGTAAGCCTCTCTTAATTAAATAAGAGGGATTTATAAGCATGTAAAGTTCTTGAACAAATTTTCTTTTCAAAATAGTCATATTTTATCGGATTACTCACTGTGATATGCACCAGTTCAGATTAAGTTTGAAGATCATCCCCAATTTTCATCCATGTCAGGGCAGGGTTGGCGCTGGACCAAAATTTTCTCTTTCCAAAATTTTTGCCAAATGAAATTATTTTTTGCCAAATTAAAAAATATTTTCACCAAATTTAATTGCGCATATAATTGGTGAAATTATCGTGTTTTTATCTTTGTTATATACTGTAAAACCTAATCACAGACACAGGTAAAATGAGCTACTAGAAAAGCAAGTGAGTAGTAATAACTATCAAAGTAGCAATAAATATCTAAGCGACACCTGCCTGGAAACTACGTTTAATGTTGCTACACAGTCATCAAGACATGTTATATATATATCGCCTTCTATTACTGCTGAAATCAGCGAGCCATAAATTAATCCGTCGTCATTCACATTCGGCTGATTAACCTATTGTCTTATACTCGCTGGTAATATAACGCTGACATCATAAATAATCCAAACGGACAAAGGGAGGATTAACTGTCAAACAAATTAATAATTACCTTTTGCGGCATCTACATTGAGATCATGTTACAAAGTACTTACAACAGCCTCTATGAAAAATTACAGAACATAGCGTTTTCTCCGACTCGCGTTTTAACCACGGTCAATTAGCTGTTTGATGAAAGTTTGATTATGACAGAAAGATGGGATTACCGTTTTGTGAAAACTAAAGAAGATTACATATAACAGTCGACATATAACACTGCTCACTGCGCTACATGTAAATTGATAGATGTCTTGTTTTTGTTTCCTATTGTATTGTCTGTAATTCGGCACATAACGAATAACCCACGTTCGATGATGTTTTATGACTAGATAGTTCACATCCCATAATTAAAAAAAACTCACTTGCCAAAAATTTTGACAAATGAAAATATTTTTTGCCATTGGCAAATTTGGCAAGCGGCAGCGCGAACTCTGTATCTGGGTTACCTTAACCCTTTACCCAACAAACCGGCCAAAACCGGCCAAATAAAGCTTCAACAGCCTAAAATATCTTCGGTCTGTCTCAATAGAACCATACAAATATGGATATCATTGGAACCGGCTCCTTGACCACATTGTGATGGTTACAGTTATGCCCTGTGCCAATGCATTCTCTTATATATTCGAGTCGACCATAGGTCGCCTCGCATATATAAGAGAATGCATTGGCGTAAAAAAAATCTTTTTTTAACACTTTTTACCATTTTTTCTTACATTCTTTAACAATTTTATAATTTTTAATGTGTTAAGCCAATGCATTCTCTTATATATGCGAGGCGACCTATGGTCGACTCGCATATATAAGAGATTGCATTGGCACTGGGCCGTTCTGTTGGGTAAAGGGTTAACCCTTTCTTTACTAGATATTCATTGACTAGTTGTTTCCTTACACGTCTGATTATAGCGTGTCTGTAATTTGTAGAATGAGGTCCCCAGAGGGTGAATTTAGCGATGCTAGCCTGTTTGCATAATCGAGGTTCCCAATGGATGCATCACAATATACACCGTTTGGGAACTTCAATCTGAGCCTATGTCTACCATAGCAGATGAGGCCATGCAGAATGAGGTCCCAAATAGGGTGAATTTGGTGATGCTAGCCCGCTGTGCAGGATAGTGTCACGAAATTCACCCTCTGGGGACCTCATTCTGCTAATGACAGGCACACTAAACTCAGGCTTGTTTCCTTAGGAAATGTTCACATGATAAGTTCAACAAACGATAGGTCATTTATTGAACTTATTATCTGAACATTTCCAACCAATGAATATGAATCTTTCTAAACTTGTATCATCCTTGTATCTGTCTTTAATCTGCTTATATTAACTGAACACCCATTCAAATGAATAATAGACCCTTCCAATATATATTTTTATAACTGATGGGAGAATTCATTTAGCAATGAAAGGATGTTGAATATATAGGCCTGGTTCTTGTACTGTACTGGTAGCTAAATTAAAATAATTTTTGCCCTTTCTTTACTAAATGGATTCTCCCATTCAGTTAAAAAAAGTATTCCTTATATAGACTGGACTATTATTCATCTAGAGGGATGTTCAGGAAATATAAGCAGACGATAGATAATACAAGTGCAGAAGGATTCCTATGTATTGGTGGGAAATGTTCAGATAATAAGTTCAACAAATGGTTTGTTGAACTTATTATCTAAACATTTCCTGAGGGAACTACTCGTCAAGGAGTGTTTAGTAAAGAAGGGTTAAAAGAGACCTTTGCGGTTTCTGAAAGGTATATGTTACCAATGAGCGTAGATAAAGTTCTGTGAATAATTTAATGGTGAATTATTCTAGAAATAGCATAAAATTATCACATCCCTATGGAGAATGAGAATTAACTTTTAATAAAATTGCCCAACAGAACGGCCCTGTGCCAATGCATTCTCTTATATATGCGAGTCGACCATAGGTCGCCTCGCATATATAAGAGAATGCATTGGCTTAACACATTAAAAATTATAAAATTGTTAAAGAATGTAAGAAAAAATGGTAAAAAGTGTTAAAAAAAGATTTTTTTTAGGCCAATGCATTCTCTTATATATGCGAGGCGACCTATGGTCGACTCGCATATATAAGAGAATGCATTGGCACAGGGCATAACTGTAACTATCACAATGTGGTCAAGGAGCCGGTTCCAATGATATCCATATTTGTATGGTTCTATTGAGACAGACCGAAGATATTTTAGGCTGTTGAAGCTTTATTTGGCCGGTTTTGGCCGGTTTGTTGGGTAAAGGGTTAATAAAATTGCCCTTCTGGATCAAGAGCACTACACAGTAAGTTCGACCGTCCTCAAAACAACATATCACAATTATTCTGATCACTGGAACAGCTATATCAATATATTTGAATATATAATCCACTGGCTCAGTGTGAGGAGTTTATTGATGCATAAAGTGATTGAACAAATTTGGTATGGAGGGTAGCCATCACAAATTCTTTCAAACACTACCCAATGAGGTTGAACCTTGTGGTTTCTGAAAGGTATATGTTACCAATGAGCGTAGATAAACTTTCTATGAATAATTTAACGGTGATTTATTTTAGCAATAGCATAAAATTGTCACATCCAAATTGAGAATGAGAAGTAAGCTTTTAATAAAATTGCTCTTCAGGATCAAGAGCACTACAGCAAGTTCGACTGTCCTCAGAACAACATATAGTAATGCCCTAAGTAATTGACTCCTAAACCACAGCAGAATTATGGTTAACTTTTCAGGATTTAGTCGGAAATATGGCTTGTTGCCATTTATTGGAAAGCTCTCGGGGAGAGCTTTCCGAAGAATGGCAACAAGCCATATTTCCGACTAAATCCTGAAAAGTTACCCATAATTCTGCTGTGGTTAAGGAGTCGATTACTTAGGGCATAACTGTACCACAATTATTCTGATCACAGGAACTGCTATCTATTATATATTTTGGAAGATCTGTGTGTCTGTGTGTGTGTGTGTGTGTGTGTGATCGCGATGGACTCGAAAACGACCGAGCCGATTTCTATGAAACTTGGTATGTGGGGGTATTTTCTGTCGGGAAGTGGCATAGGCCTATTAATTTTCAGATCCGAGCTCAACTTTTCACGTGCCGAGGTCAAATCTGTTTTTACGCCGTTTTGCGCTAATATATTTCAGTTCGGTGCTCACAAATCGATTCGATATAGCGCGAATAATAAATTGCCAGTCATATAATTTGCACGGTTAGAATCTGTGGCGCTTCATCTTTCCAATGATGTATCACACGCCTGTGTACGTTTAAAGTTTCTACCTTAATTATCAGGAAGAACACAGGACCATGCTTCGCTCATCGAAAAACATTGCGTAAATATATTACGCCATCAACAGTTCGTGACGTGATCGCGTTAACTCTTAACCGGCCGATGTCGCGTTAACTCATCACCGACCGAGGTATCCGCAAATGACATTGTGCTATATATCTCGGAAACGGGTGGAGCTATCGACTTGAAATTTGGTATGTGTATGTATCTTGCCCCGGATACGAATTTTATCGGGTCGCCGAGCCCGTGCGACGCCAGCTTCGCGCATGCGCAGACCAGATCTCGGAAACGGGTGGAGCTATCGACTTGAAATTTGGTTTTTGAATAGCCCGGACGAAGTCGGGTCACCTTCTAGTATCAATATATTTGAATATATAAACCACTGGCTCAGTATGAGGAGTTTGTTGTTGGATAAAGTGATTAAACAAATTTGGTATGGAGGGTAACCATCACAAATTCTTTCAAAACACTGCCCAATGAGGTTGTTTGAATTTTCATTTTATCTGAGTTATCAACCTTAGTTTGTCTATTTTTCATGATTTTAGTTTGTCCGGCTTGATAACTCAAACAGATATGAACCGATTTCAATAATTTTATTTTTTAATTCATGCAGGTTTTAACCCTTTGAGTGCCAGGGGCCGATCTCATCGGCCCTAAACCTACAAAATAAGTCTGTTAAAGAATATAAGAATAAATTATTAAAATTGTAAAAATGTTAGGCCAATGCATTCTCTTATATATGCGAGGTGATACACAGGGCGGTGCTCTTGTTTATCTGGAAGTGTGGGTTTTGACCCTCCATGCAGTTATCTGAACGAAATTTAGTATGGAAGTTCAACATCATGACTGCTTTCAAAGGAAGAGCAAATGATGTTGTTCACATTTCTATTCTAGAGTTATCCTTCTTTGTTTATTTGATCTAAAATGGCATATTGGGATATCCATAAACTCAGATAAATGTTTGAAAATCGATCCCAATTTTCATTCATACTGTGGTTCAATCCCCTGACTATACACCTACTCCCAATATCCTTGAGGACTATATATACTCAATTGGATAAATGTCACCTTGTGGTCTATTACTCGTTTCGAGCTGTTTTACAGATGTATGTATTAAGCAAACAACATACCTCTTGACGTTTATATAAACAAATTACATCTGGACGCAATGGTTTGTAAGAGAAGTTCGGGATGTAAGCAAATACCTATGAAGAGCGTTTGGTCCGCGATTTGTATGTGAAATACATGATTATCATATAACACGGTACCTCCAAATGTCATTTTATACCTTGAACAAACCTTTAATAAACAATTAATGGTTATATTAACTGGGCTTGTTTGGGTTACAATTACTAAAAATTCACATAACAACGCTCTTTAAAAAGCTCACACTAACTTCAGAGAATGGCTGGAACTTGGAATCATTCACCATAACCCATCTTAAAAAATATATGAATAACCACATTCCAACACAAAATTTATTTCTAACATATAAACGAACAGATGTAAACATGGAACACAAACATTGTGACAACAAAAACCTAGAGTCATGTAATAATAGCGCACATTCGATATGTATCCCTTTAAATAACCTTACACGCACCTGACCTGTGATGCCACACCGGAGCTCGTGATTCGTGCACCTGACCTGTGATGTCACACCGGAGCTCGTGATTCGTGATGTTTTTCATAACATCTCCACTTCAGACCAACAGGAACAATCCCCAGGTAGACTGCCCAAATTGGGCTCCGTTACGTATAGAAGATATGTGTTCCTAAATCATTTATATGTGCTGCACGAACATACATACTGCGCGGAAGTCACCACATGTGATTATTTTCTGATAACAGGTATAACCTAAGTTTTAGTTTATATTTATTGTAAACACGACTTACATGTACATCAACTTGACTACATTTTGCTCACTATATATAAATTATGATTTCCTTACCGGTATGCCAAATTATTATTAATTTTACCATCTTTTGCTAATTATACATATTACCTTTTTCCAATACATAATTAACCTTACTATATTTTGCTCATTATATATAAATTATAATTATCTTTTGCCAAATTATTATTAACTTTACCATCATCATTATATTAACCTCGAATCTTCTTTAATATGTCTAGGAGACATCCTCCCATTTCTCTTATCATCCATACATTTGTGTACCACCTTCCTTCATTATGCGGAGAAATTATATGACGGATAGGTTGTAAGCCATTATTTATTTCACTATACTTATGTTGACAAACGGAAAGGCCTTAGGGTCCATTAGCCAGTGCTCCATTCTTACTTGTTATTGTCATTTCGGAGGGCTTGGTGTAATTTTTGTTGACCCGGACAGATGTGTCACTTTGTCAGACAACCACTTACCTGTATTGGTTATCCTATAAAACATAATGCCCTAAATAATCGACTCCTTAACCACAGCAGAATTATGGTTAATTTTTCAGGATTTAGTCAGGAAATATGGCTTGTTGCCATTCATCAGAAAGCTCTCAGTGAGCTCTCCGATGAATGGCAACAAGCCATATTTCCGACTAAATCCTGAAAAAATACCCATAATTCTGCTGTGATTATCCAATAAGATACCAAAGGTTAATCAATACTTAATGGTAAACATTAGAAAAGGTGTAAGCATTGAAAAATATTCTGAACGTCATTATTCACTTTAACAGTTTTTGTTGCATCATGCAAATTTTTGTTATGGGAGAACTATCAAATAAATATTAGAACAAAGTTTCTCTATAGACCTGTATACTCATGCATGCCAGAGATGTGATTGTGTCAGGGGTGGGGGGGGGGGATAGGTTGCGGGTGCTTGTGGAACAGGCAATTCATTATTGAGATGCAATCAAACCATGATGCAATATACACACCAAGGAAATGGCCACCTATACGCCTTTGGCTTACTGCCAAATCCCTTTCTCTAATGTTGAATTGTTAAAATCTTTATATTTTGAATATATAAACCAATGTCTCAGTATGAGAAGTTTATTGCTGCATAAAGTGCTTGAACATATTCACATTTCTTACAGAAATTTGCATAATTTTGTTTCAATTGGCACATTGGGATATCCATTGACCATAAATTCAGATCATGTTTGAAATTCGATGATAATTTTAATTGATTCATAGTGTGGTTGAAGTACCTGACTACACCTAACCTACTTCCAATAACCTTAATAATAATTGTCAGGCAGTTCATAGTTTCCCTAAAAAACAATATATTGACACAAATATGTAAAAATTCTTTCCCATATAATTTCAGGTTTTGGTGGCGCCACGAAGACGGGTGTCATGGTGGAGTTTACAGAACTGGCCTTCCATTTCCGAGCTCCCGGAGACTTCACGGATGAGGAGTTAGATGAAATACTCGACTTCTTGTATAACAGAGTCAAGGCTCAAGAGAATACAGAACTGTATAAACTGAACCAAATCTATCACACGTTGTTCAGGTAAATGACTTTCAAAAGTCAATTTTATTCACACAATGGTACCAGGGATGTTAGGGTTGTGAATTTTTAAAACTATAGTTTAAAGGCCCACTTAACCCTTTACCCAACAGAAGGGCCCTGTGCCAATGCATTCTCTTATATACGCGAGTCGACCATAGGTCGCCTCGCATATATAAGAGAATGCATTGGCTTAACACATTAAAAATTATAAAATTGTTAAAGAATGTAAGAAAAAATGGTAAAAAGTGTTAAAAAAAAGATTTTTTTTAGGCCAATGCATTCTCTTATATATGCGAGGCGACCTATGGTCGACTCGCATATATAAGAGAATGCATTGGCACAGGGCATAACTGTAACTATCACAATGTGGTCGAGGAGCCGGTTACAATGATATTCATATTTGTATGGTTCTATTGAGACAGACCGAAGATATTTTAGGCTGTTGAAGCTTTTTTTTGCCGTTTTTGGCCGGTTTGTTGGGGTAAAGGGTTAATTTTCGAATGCCCAGATTACATTATTCCATATTATATACATTTGGAAGAGGAACAAAAAAATATATATATTCCATCAGAATACCAAGCAGCTGTGGCCTAGGGTTGTCCACCAAGTGTAGAGATTCATTCCCAAGACTTCCCCCCCTTGTCAGCCCAGAATGCATCAAAATTCAAACTAAGAGATAGAGTTATTCCCCTTCCATTGAGTATAATAGACTTTATAGTACAGTCCGGATCAAAATTAAATGCAGGACACACCTTGGTACCTCGACAAAAACAATGTTCCCAGTTTATTCGACCGGATCAGTTAATAATACAATGTTTTGGAGCTTCCTCTTTCAAATGGTATATAACATGGAATATGTTGTATATAATGTGATCTGATGATTCGAAAATTAAGTGGGCCTTTAACCCTTTACCCAACAAACCGGCCAAAACCGGCCAAATAAAGCTTCAACAGCCTAAAATATCTTCGGTCTGTCTCAATAGAACCATACAAATATGGATATCATTGAAACCGGCTCCTTGACCACATTGTGATAGTTACAGTTATGCTCTGTGCCAATGCATTCTCTTATATATGCGAGTCGACCATAGATCGCCTCGCATATATAAGAGAATGCATTGGCCTAAAAAAACACTTTTTACCATTTTTTCTTACATTCTTTAACAATTTTATAATTTTTAATGTGTTAAGCCAATGCATTCTCTTATATATGCGAGGCGACCTATGGTCGACTCGCATATATAAGAGAATGCATTGGCACAGGGCCGTTCTGTTGGGTAAAGGGTTAATTGGTACACTGTAATAAGACATTTGAAAAAACTATAGGATCTTTTTCTCATGAATTTATATATAGGCGAAATCAATTTTCAAATGCATGGAAAAAATGAAAACATAAGGCCTACCTCCATTATCCACTTTTCAATATTCAATTGCCTGAATATATAGATACATCTGTCTGTCCGTTTCCTCATAAATCTCAACGGTGGTTTATCAGATCTCGATAAAATTTGGTATGCAAGTTTGGCATCAGGAGGGCTTTCAAAAGCAGACATCTTGGATTTTACTCTTTGCATGACTAAAGCCTTTGGCATGGGCTAAAGGTCATACCTTTGTGTGGATTGTTATGAAATGGACATTGACATGTAGATGGGAACGAGTCATTTTGGGGTCATTCGGCAAAAAAACATGGCTGCCAGCAGCCATCTTGGATTTCAAAATTCAATCCATTAGCACAGGCTACAGGCCGGAGTGTTCATCTGATCATCATGAAATTTGTCGTGGAAGTTAATATTGACATGTAGGTGCGAACGAGTCATTTTGGGGTCATTCAGGCCATCAAAACATGGCTGCTTGCAGCTATCATGGATTTTACTCTTTGTATCACTTAATCATTTGACACAGGCTACAGTTTGTACCTTGGTCGGATCATCATGAAATTTGTCGTGGATGTTAACATTGACATGTAAATGGGAACGAGTCATTTTGGGGTCATTCGACAAAAAAACATGGCTGCCAGTGGCCATCTTGGATTCCAACTTTTTGCATTCCTAATTGCTCCATTGAGCTACAGTGTCATTGACCCTTTCATTCAAAAGCGTACTTTTATAACTGAAGAGGAGAATCTATTTTAAAAGTTATAAACGCGTTGAAGATATCTCAATTTTGAAAATGATCTCTTCTGCAGTGTGTCTCACAAGAATAACTGGATGTGCTCTGACGGTTTCGACGCCAAACGAAATGAGAAGCTGAAGCAGGTTATATTTGAGTATTTCGAGAAGAAGAACGATAGAAATTTTGAAGTTGATGAAGAAAAGGAAGTACAGGTAAAAATTTGTTTTAAAATCAACTTTTCAATGTGAGCCATCAGTTTTCCTGTTTGTGTGTGCATTTGTCAGGATGTAGTTTCCGGATGGTATAGCTTTAGATGCCCATATATGCAATCAACATTGTTTTCGATGCATATCTGGGCATATAGAAGTGTTAGATGCCAAACAACATAATTTCTCAAAGTGAAATTATACCAAGTATGTTGTGTGTCATCTGACACTTCTATTTATCAAAATTGATTTTGATTGCTTATAATTACGCCAACAAAACTTTATTCTCGGCTCTCTAGTTTGTAGAGAGCCAAATTTAATGAGAAACATGATATTCCATTGGGAGATAGCTGAATCTGAATGACAGGCCAAAACTTTATTGGTCGAAATTGACAACGGCCAAACGGAAGTTCGTAAAATAAACAATAATCAATCTCTATTTCTGACAACAAACTGCACAAAAGTAAGAACTTACACCAGAAAGCTATAAAACATATATTGCCATCAGCACACTGTTCCCAACCAAATTAGAGATGTCTGATAACTAACTCGAAACCAACCAACAGTGATGTCTGATAACTAACTAGAAACCAGCCAAATTAGCGATGTCTGATAACTAACTAGAAACCAACCAAATTAGCAATGTCTGATAACTAACTAGAAACATCGTTGTGATGCGGGATGCAACACTTCCTTCTTTCAGAAGATAGAGATTGTCCATACCAAGTCATTGTGTTATCAAGTTAAACCAGATATACAGTCACAGTGTTATCAATAGATATAGAGCTTTAGGTACAGTGTTATTATGAGAAAATCTTTCACGAAGCCACAACCCTATGAACTGTCAGTTTTAAAATGGTAAATGTCACCAAGCCTTGAAATAGTGTGTCTGTCATTTGCAGAATGAGGTCCCCAGAGGGTAAATTTAGTTATGCTACCCCGCATAGTGGGCTAGCATCACCAAATTCACCCTCTGGGGACCTCATTCTGCTTACACCTCAGCAGAATGAGGTTACCAGAGGGTGAATTTGGTGATGCTAGCCCACTATGCGGGGTAGCATCACTAAATTCACCCTCTGGGGACCTAATTCTGCAAATGACAGACACACTATTTCAAGGCTTAAATGTCACCACCAGACTTTTCGCTTCTTGTGGTATTTGAAGTAGAATTGAGTATTTATGTGCTGAAATTTACAACTCTGGGTACGGCTTGTTGACTACAGCGGTAGCAATCTCGAGATGATTCAAATTTTCACTTCCATTACAGGTGAAGAATCGTGACCAGATCATCGCCGATATCAGACAGTTTGTGAACATTTATGGCAGTGAACATAATTTAAATGCTCGAATGATCACGAGGATATTCCACGGCATTGCTAGTCCATGCTTCCCAGCTCAAATCTGGGGTAGAGTTCGGCGATTCTGGAGGTGTCATCTCAGTGTGGACTTTAATGCAGTACTTAAAATGTCTTCCCAAGAACTGCTCAGGATGAAAACGTAGCATTAGATGTGATTATTTAGATCTAAACAGTGTGTTTCTGTTAAGCCGTATGACTGACTCTGGACTGGTAAAATTTGATTATGTTTCAGACAGATTGTGCAAAAGTTTTGTTGCTTCCATCAGAATAATTACAAGAAGACAACCAACTTGAGTGAACAACAGCTTAACTCTATTCTGATCTGCAGCTGAAGTAATTAAAGTCTAAAATTTTGAGTACAGTACAGTATTTTAGCAAGTTCTAAATATGGCAGAGCCTGTCAATGGTAGAAAATTTGGCAAAAAACTGATAAAACTAAGACAAGCTTTTTCTATTATGGAAGAGCCATATAGTAATAGATGATTGGTAGTTGTTATAGGTACCATACAATTTTTCTTCTCAAATGCTGAGAATTATTTTCACAAGGCGTTAACCCGAACCACAATGAAATACATGGTTAGGTCCATCACTTTCCCTAAGCTACAATTTTATCAACCTTTTCTGTTAAAACTATTAACTCAACCAAATGGTGTCATGACGTTGTGCTGACAGTGTAAAAACATGTTCAGGCTTCTGGGAGTGCGGATACATTTATTTTTTTACATACATATTGCTACCTTTCATTTGATTAAATTACTTCAGCCTTTGTGATAATTTCACGCAAATGGTCTGGAGTGATCGCGATAGCTTGTGTGACATAAATACCCAACCAGTACGACAATAAATATTCAACTTCGTATTCTGTTGATAGATGACTAACTTGCAAGGAAACCAAACAGAAACAATTATTTGATACAAAAGAATATTGATTGGTGGTGTGTAATACATACAGAAACGCAGTCATGTGAAGGAGGTGAAATTTATCGCACTCGTTTGTTATGCCGCCAGTTACAACTCAAGCCCCTCAGCTCTCGTAACTTTGTACCACAACAAACTTGTATGATAACGTTCACCTCCTTCGTGTGCCTGTGCAGTTTTGTCCATTTATATTTTGATGGAAAAGGTTGATGAAAATAATATAAACTTTATTTATTCCACTCTCAATTGCTGAAAATCATTTTGAATATATTAAGAGAGAATTTGTGAAAATAAAAAAGATTTTGACCAACTGTTGAATTTTCAGCATGTTAGAGGAAACACCCCTATATTGTTCATGCCTTATAACACATATGCAATCAAAGGACAAGATTGGACTGGTTCCCAGACTAATCAACTTCCCGCATTCTGAATCACTGAAAGAGTTTGGCAGGCAAGTATAAAATTGACATGGAATTTTTGTTCAAAATCAAAGTTTTTGGTTCGGTATGGTCCACTAGTTAAAATATTAACCCTTTCTGCCCTAAATGATTTATCCCATTTGGTTATAAAGGTGTACATTGGAATGGTCTGTTATTTATTTCGAGGGATTTTCAGGATAAATTTGCTGACAACAGTATGACGAAAAGATAATACAAGTGCTGAAGGATTTCTATTCATTGGTGGGAAATGATTAATAAGTTCAACAAACGACCTATTCACATGGCAAAACCATTTTCACGATTCTGCGACCAATTTCACGATTCTGTGGCTTGACAACCACGGTGCTACGGCAGTTTCACGATTCTCTGACATTATACATGATATTTTATGACAAACTTAGATAAAGAGGCTTTTTACTGAATTGGGCTTCTTCTTGATTTCATTGAATAGAGTAGACTTTGCAGGTCCACCAGGTTGACTCACTGAATACATACGAGGATGAAATCTATACATAAAATGAGTCACAATCAGCTTTGTCAAATCGGGACCAGAAGATCAAACTGCGAACCGATCACAAAGAGTCATTTCTTGGGCTACAAGGGGACATTAACAATGCGAAAATTAACATCCAACGTAAGCTTTGATAAGCATAAATGCAGAATTTGTCAAATTCGTACCTCAGTTGACGCAATATTCGATTAAACTCGACACAGAAATGCAGCAACGCCCAGGTTCGGCCATGACAATGACAATTGTGCGACTCATTAAATGGTAATTGTCCCCCGTAAAATTTATTTTTGGGGGACTATTGTAATCAGCTCCGTCCGTGCATTCCTCCGTCCGGAGTTATAACTCCAGTAATGATCATCCGATTTGATTGAAACTTGGTATGTAGGTGTCTCAACCAAGAACACAGGTACTCTGCAATTCTGGGTTTGATCCGATGTTCTTTTATTGAGTTATTTCCCTTTTTTCAACTTTTTTTTTTACTTAGAAAATTTCTCACTTTTTCGGTTTCCGGATGATATCTCAAGTTTGGATCCATTAATTGCAAATACCGTTTTTATGTGGATCAGTCATATCAAGATACAGGTTGAGTTCGAATTCAATTTTCTTCTTTTTTCTTTGGTTTCCGGATGATAACTCAAGTTTGGACTGTTCAATTGAAAATTCCGTTTTGTTGTGAGTCATTGATATCAAAATACAGGTCAAGTTCGAATTTGAATGATTTTTCCCAGAGTTATGGGCCTTTCGACTTTGAATTTTAACAATTTTAACAATTAAATCTATAACCGGTATAGGGTCGATTTTTGACAGAAAATGATATTCTATAATGATTTATTTATTTGTGATTAAAATCTAGTTATCTAAAATATAATTCCTTCGCACAGTCAAGATTTGCCTCCAGATATGACATTTCTATGACATTTATTTCCACTCAGCTTCCCACGATGTAAATTTTAACTCATTTGTAGTATGGACACTGGTCAGGTCTACCCCATTACAAATACTACCCCACCAAAGCACCCCATGTTAATAATATACCGGCAAATTGGCGTCTGAACCGGGGGGGGTGGGGGTCATACATCCAGATGCATATGGGTTATTTTTTTTATTTTGGCCACTTTCGGGACCCACCAATCAAGTGTTCTACTATTTTATTTTTAGCTCAACTTTACTTTGTAAAGTTTGAGCTATTGCCATGGCTTGGTATCCGTCATCCCTGTGTGTGTGCGTGTATGTGAGTCATCAACAATTTCCTTTTGCACGGGCTACAGGTCGTACCTTTGGTCAGATCATTATGAAATTTGTCATGGCTGTTGACATTGCCATGTAGATGGGAACGAGTCATTTTGGTGCCATTCAGCAAAAAATCATGGCCGCCAGCAACCATCTTGTATTTCAAAATTCAATCCATTAGCATGGGCTACAGGCCGGAGTGTTCGTCTGATCATCATGAAATTTGTTCTGGATGTTTTAAAGAGTATTATTCTGAAAATTTGTTAGTATTTTCTTTCAATATACCTATATTATATAATTATAATGTCCAATTTGCCCAAATAATCTTGTTTGATCGCCAATTTTGTTTTTATAACGAAATAAAAAAAATTCCGAAGTTATGTTGCAGACAAAGTCACGTGATTGAAGTCACATGATCAGAGGTTGGTACGGTCAAATCATTTAACACGCGATTAGGAGAATTCCCGTTACTATCAAAATAAAAAGATCTCATCCATAAGGATGTAGTCAGATCAATGTCTTCCATTGATGTCTTCTTTGAACGTTGTTGTAGATTATGTGGCAATTTGTCACTGCCTTATGCTGTTTGCCAGTTTATCTATGTATATATGGCATTTGGCATATATCATCGACCTCTTTGTGTCAATTACGCATAAAAATAGCATTATAAACGTTGACCATGGTTCGTTTGAACATCCGATCATATATAACACTTTTTGAAGGAGGGATAATAATCCGATTTAAATTCGCACCTTAAATGCTTAACATGGAACGCTCTGTATTGAGTCATGGTAAAGGAAAATGGGGACTTGACTTAGCCACTGTTGGGTCCAAGTGTATTCACTTTGTGCTCAAAACACCTTTTCTTCGAAGTGGACCATTTCTTCGTCAACCATTCTAATATTTTCTGATTTTGCGCAATGCGTTTCCCACAGAAATCCCGCCAAATGTCACGTAAATGAACATCGCTTGGAAATGAATGTAGAATTTATACCTAATTGAGAGTCACTATACCGGCCACAGCCGAAAACACTGCATTTATTTGGCAATGTCACGAGTGAATAGACAAAAGATGACTAATTATACAGGACATTATACAGGCATATATTTGGAACATTAAAACAACATCGTGAACAAGCACCCGAATATAGAGTTCACATGCGGGCTCATGTTTTTATAAGCTTTATTTTTGACAAGACAGTGTTATCTACCCCGCTCAATCGGCCTTTTGTATTTTGTCAAAACATTAACGTTCCAAAAAGCACTTATGACAAGTGCATGAAGATAACTTGCCCGGCGATGACAATTCACCGCGAATACACAATGTGGTCGACATGCCCAGCAGTAATTCCATTACACTCACGTGCTCTTGTCGATTCTGCATTTTACATCGTCACTCATATGACGTCATAAAGGTAGACACATTTAACTCAGACTCCGATTCTGTATTTTTAATTAGTCTACTCATTTGACGTCATATGAGGATATGCGACGGAGATAGCCGACAACCGGTGGGGGTATTATTTATTTATTTCTCGGCTTATTTATTAAGCAATTGTTATGGGACTTGGATCAATGTGATCATAATAGGGGTGGCTTTCCGATAACATTTTGTTGTATTTATCAGGATAGCAATCCTTTATTATTGACATGTAGATGGGAGCGAGTAATTTTGGGGTCATTCGGACATAAAACATGGCCGCCAGCAGCCATCTTGGATTTTACTCTTTGCATGACTAAATCCTTTGGCATGGACTAGATGTTGTACCTTTGGTCCGATCATTATGAAATTTGTCATGGCTGTTAACATTGGCCTGTAGATGGGAATGACTCATTTGGCCATAAAACAAGGCCGCCAGCAGCCATCTTGGATTTTACTCTTTGCATGACTAAATCCTTTGGACGGGCTAGAGGTTGTACCTTTGGTCGGATCATTATGAAATTGGTCATCGATGATAACATTGAAATCTAGATGGGAACGAGTCATTTTGGGGTCATTCGGCTATAAAACATGGCCGCTGGCAGCCATCTTGGATTTTACTCTTTGCATGCACGGGTGACTATTCGTACCTTTGTAAAGTTTGAGCTATTGCCATGGCATGGTATCCGTCGTCCCTGTGTGTGTGCGTGTATGTGAGTCGTCAACAATTTCCTTTAGCACGGGCTACAGGTCGTACCTTTTGTCAGATCGTTATGAAATTTGTCATGGCTGTTGACATTGACATGTAGATGGGAACGAGTCATTTTGGGGTCATTCGGCAGAAAAACATGGCCACGAGCAGCCATCTTTGATTTCAAAATTCAATCCATCAGCATGGGCTACAGGCCGGAGTGTTCGTCTGATCTTCATGAAATTTTTCGTAGATGGGAACGAGTGATTTTGGGGTCATTCAGCAAAACATGGCCACCAGCTGCCATCTTTGATTTCAAATTTTAATTCATCATTCCATTTATTGCTCATCACAAATTTTTAACTTCTTTGCAAAGTTGAACTACAATGTCATGGACACTTTCATTTTGTATACATTTTTACTGCATGTTTTCGGGTATCCATCCCTTTTATTTTTAAAAGGTGTTGCTCATTATTTTCAGTTACAGGTACCCACACCCTCTTTCGAAGAATTTTCGCTAATGCTTTCATACAAACACCTTTATAAAAGTAACTCGATGGTCAATATCTTTATGTGTAGGGCCTGGCCTACCTGCTAATCAGAATATGACTAAAATAGCTTATAACTCATGTTATGGTGAGTGGTGACATTTTCGAATGAACAAGTCAACTTTCCAAAAATAACAAAACCACTGGGTTCACTAGAGGGAAGATGTTCAGGTAAGTTGGGCATTTGGCCATGTTCAAATGTCAGAATGCTCGGTTAGCGACAGGTGGACATCTCTTATGTGACTTGGTCTCTATCGCATCACATGTGGGGATCAGTATATACACAGTACTGCATTGAATCCATGATCTGTTCATTACAACAGCTTACATGCAGAGACTTACATGCAGAACTAAGCTGCCCGATCAGTGTCAGATACATTGTATACGAATGAAAATTACCATTCAACGAGGCACACAATCGTCGTTGTCATGGTCGAACCCCGGCGTTGACATTGTTACTGCATTTCTGTGTTGAGATTAATAGAATATTGCATCAACTGAGGTACAAATTTGACAAATTCTACATTTATGCTTATCAAAGCTTACGTTGAATGTTAATTTTTGCAATGTTAATGTCCCCTTGTAGCCCAAGAAATGACTTTTTGCGGTTTGGTCTGATGGTCCAGATTTGACCGAGCCAATTGTGACTCATTTTATGTATAGATCTCATCCCCATATGTATTGCGTGAGTCAACTTGATGGACCTGCAAAGTCTACTCTGTACAATGAAAACAAGAAGCCAACTTTTGTCATCCTAATTCAGTACAAAAAAAACTTTATCTAAGTTGTCATAAAATATCACGTATAATAAGGTCGCAGAATCATTAAACTGCCGTAGCACTGTGGTTGTCAAGCTGCAGAATCATGAAATTGGTCGCAGAATCGTCAAAACGATTGTGCCATGTGCTATTGCTTATTATCTGAACATTTCCTATCTTAAGGGAACTACTCATCAATGAGTGTTCAGAAAGGGTTAAAAGAAAGGCTCTACCAAGCCTTGAAATAGTGTGTCTGTCATTTGCAGAATGAGGTCCCCAGAGGGTGAATTTAGTGATGCTATCCCACATAGCGGGCTAGCATTACCAAATTCACCCTCTGGGGACCTCATTCTGCATGGCCTCATCTGCTATGGGAGACATAGACTCAGATTGAAGTTCCCAAATGGGGAACATTGTGATGTATACCCATTGGGAACCTCAATTATGCAATGTGTCATCTGCCAATTTGGGGATATTGAGAAACTAAATTAAAAAAGAAATAGAATCTAGGTTTCTATAGAAATTTGATAATAAAGAAACTTTCCAGGGAAGATGAGGCATAAGCAGAATGAGGTTTCGTCCCCAGAGGGTGAATTTAGTGATGCTAGCCTGCTATGCATGATAGCATCACTAAATTCACCCTCTGGGGAACTCGTTCTGCAAATGACAGACACACCATAATCAGGCTTGGCTCTACAACTCAGTGTGGCCTAATTCTATGCATCTAATCCTTTAATGACGGGAGCTGCGCTGATGCAGCATTAAAGATCCTGTGCCAGTGCATTCTCTTATATATGCAAGATAATGCACTGGCTTACAAGGTCAAGGTAAATATAGTTAGGCCAATGTATTCTCTTATATATGTGAGGCTCCCTATGGGAGACTCTCATATATAAGAGAATGCATTGGCACAGGGTTTTCGCAACATTTCAGGAAGCTCCAGTCATGGAAGGGTTAGCACTATCTAAAACTGTGCAGAACTGAGCTGCTTCAAGCACAAACTGGATTTGAGGGATAATTTTTCGTCCTAAATAAAATCTATATCTATAAAAGAGTAGGATCTGTCTGTCTGTTCACGATTTTCTTCCCAGACTTCTGGTCCTATTTCAACCACATTTGGTGTGGTGACTAACAGTACCCTAGCAGATGTTATAACGAAGTTAGTTAATCAAAATTTGTATTTAATATAAAAATAATAATATTAAAATATTCTTTTTTTTTTAATTTCAGCAAACAGTTCAATCTAAAAAAAAATAAAAGTTAAAATTAAAAACATATATGGTATTTGGACTAAAGATATTACCTTCACCTGTCCTGGTCCTGCATCCAACCTACCCATACTGGACCAGATGAGAATGCCATTCCTATCTCATCCCTCCGAATGGGATGCCCCACCCAGATGCCCCCTCCCTGACAAGCTAGTAAATATTAGAGGAGTAATTATGTTGAATCCCATCTCAAGATATGGACTTGTGGACCTGTTAGTCACTGGCCGGTTTATTGTCTACTCACAAAGTGCCACAAGTGTTTCTATTCTGTCAGCTTCTGAAGCAAGAAGGATAACTCTATTGCGTGTTAACTTTGCACTCACAGGTAATAATCAGTTGTTTGTAACCTGTAAGTGAGAATATTAACTCTGTTCTGTCAGTAATGGTTTAGATTGTTTATGTATAGGATATTCCCCGAGCTGTAGGGCATTCGGAAAAATAATTCACCGAGGTGATTATTTGGACGAATGCCCGACAGCGAGGGGAATATCTATATCTATCTATTACAGTGTTTAAAGAATAACAAGACGAAATTAAAAAAAATTGCTATAATTTGACTTAGAAATTTGTCAATGATATTACAATGTATGATATATTTAACTAAAAGTCAATAAAAAAAATTAACGAAAAATGTGAACATGACCATTAAACAAGTTCCGAGTGTCAGACAAATAAAGATTTGTACGCAAATTCAGTTGCCACTTTAAATAGTGATCCAGAGATTTGAAATCGTCATTAAAATGTGTCAATCGACTCCCGCCCCAGCCCCATGAACACTGTTCAATCCTGCGATATGTCCTACTTGGTGGTGCATGTATAAACCAATTAACACAATATTTCTGACTCACATGATGTTAGATCTCAGATAACACATGGGTGGAAGTCTAATTGACACCAGTGCATATGTGTTAACAGCAGGGACACCTTCCAGCGCAACAAACATTTAATTTGCTTGGCCTGATAGTGTGCGTCCTCGCTGCATCGACTTCGCTTACCAAGGCATTGTCACAAATCCAAATTATTGCTTTGAACTGGAATTCACTGGGCCATGTTGACAGTCCAGTTATTTGATGAGTGGTGATTGTGATATCAAGTTTATTATTCATTTGATTGCTATGGACCATTATATACTTACCGTGTTTGAATTATAAAATGGTCGGGAATATATGGTGAATACAGGACGAATATGGACATCCCATATAATTTGTGTCTATCTACCCCATGACAGATGCGTCACCATGAAATAGAACGAATATTTACATCAAATGGAAATCTGCCAATATGGTCCCAGTGAAATACATATATGCCAAATTTTCTACCGACTGACGATCTCGAAAACACTGCCAACATTGGAATTTCCAGCTTCACCCCTCCCATTTGAACCTCGCAAAATTCACAACTTTTGTTTCAGTAATTCCATTGCACCACTTCTGGCTTTGATTCTTTCCAACTCTTCCCTCCAATGCCTGGGTGATAGGCTATTCTAAATGGATCAGTAGTCTTGTGACCACTAGCCGGGGGTAGGGGCATAATCCACTGGACGATCATGGTATGAGAATATTTTGAGATCTAAACATTACAATTGCAAATTCCTAACATCTAGTGGTCAAACGCCCAGCAAATTCACACCCATATTTGTTCTTCTTTGTTATTTCGCAGTTATATTTTGGGAGGGATGGGTACCAGGAAATTGTGAGATATAAACATGAACATTTCTTAACCCTAGCATCTATATGGGCCTCAAGCTTTCCAATTGTAAATATCAGATCTGACACCGCCTCTAAGGTTGGAAAATGTCCAACTGACAGAATGTAGAAAAATATTCGAAACTTGTCTAAAACGACATAGTTGACAATGAGTATTGTTTGGAAAACGGAACTCTCATAACAACAACAACCTTTTCTCAGTCTGGACTTTTAAAGTGTTGATCTGCTTGCATGAACTTTACACAATGTTCCCCTATTTTGTAATGAAACACATCAGCGCCCCTTTTCGCCATGTCGCTGGTTTCTTCTGACATTGTTTTGGGAGTTCAAGGGAACAACCGCCCCTTGAAAGCTGGTCGATTGCGATGTGTCCGTGAGCGATATATCACACGCTGATTAAGTTTTGCGATTAACCAACAACTCATGAGTTGATCTTAATAATATAATGCATATATGACTATTGTCTCACCACCAGCGACCTTAGTTCACCTTAAATGTTTTAACTAATCAACGCGCTACCAATTTTGTGTTCACGAGAATAAATGCTCCCACAAAGTGGTGGTATTCTAATATGTACACACAACCACCATGGGCTCAGATGGTGAATTTAGAAGTACTATGACCCAGTCAACGTATAGAGTGGAATCGTCACAGATGAGGACCATGTTTCGTTTGTCGGAATTTCGACACAAGATATACTTTCCGACGTATTAGGTTTGGAAGAGGACTTTATTGATTAGTCACACCAATTTGACCTTCCCGTGTGTCAGCAAGTGGAGGGCACACCAAACAATGACTTGTGATTGTTATGACAATATCCGGGGAATATTTTAATGCACAGTTATTGTTAAAATAATGCACATTTATTGTTACCAGCGGGTAATCGGCTGGAGATTGTGCAAGGGAGAACAATAGAAAATATGGCGACTGTGGTTTAAATGATTAATATTCACTTCAAATATCACTTAAGCCAGACAATTAGCAAGTTATAGTAGTAGTTAAATTTTTAATTTAAATATTATTGTAATAAAATATTGTAGGATTCTGTCATTCTAGTATTATTTCCTATACTGGAAGAAATGTCTGTACACTCTGAACAAGATGTAGAGACATTACCTCCCTCGAGATGTCGCTCGTAAGCTGACTTCCGGTATTAAAAAAAGGCGTCCCGACCATGGAACCGGAGCGGGGGTGTTGCAATCTATGGAATCACATGACACTCGATCTGTATAGATATTTCTGGATTTCGCGCTAAAACGAAATCCGAATAAATAAGCTATCATTTAGTGCTCAAATAAATAACCGGGATCAATTAGAACATGATAAAAGAATTATTCGAAAATTACGCGGACACAGTAATTGGGGTTCAATGCAGTGAACGTGGATAACAAGTAATGTTTGAGACAGAAAAAAAAATGATTTACCTGCTGCGCTCTCATCGGCCAACCGCTAGTATGCCGGTAAAAGTTAATGGCGAACCAAATTTTATAGTAGCTATAAATAGACAAGGGTCCGTTTCACTGAATAGTTCTCACTTCCGCTTTAGATCCAGATCTGAAGCGTGCACGTTTTCGCGAACGGGACGCTTTTTACGAAGCAAAAGCTATAAGAAGAATATATTTCACTTGTTTATTTTGTGGTAGGTGAAGCTAAACATTGAATACGTATATTCTGAGTCCCATGGCCTTGTTCCAATTGTCTCCGACACAACTTATCAATTGTTGTGATTACCGTTATATCAGTTTCACACCTGAGTACCTGGTCAAAACAGCTGATCCCTACAGGTGTTAGATTATATTTGATTTTGTTAGCAGCAATAAACACGTTGAAAGTATAACATTATGTGAATATAAACTGTATGTATAACATAAGTAAAAGTGGTTTCTATATATTATACTGTGTGCATTCAAGCCTTGAAATCGTGTGCCTGTCATTTGCAGAATGAGGTCCCCAGAGGGTGAATTTGGTGATGCCAACACGCTTTGCTGTTTAGCATCACTAAATTTGCCCTCTGGGGACCTCATTCTGCAAATGACAGACACTATTTCAAGGCTCGGATGTATAATATATGTAATAATCTCATTGAAAGCTATGATGTGTAAAGTATTGTAGTGACAGTCACAGGCATTCTAAACAGTTGTGGTAGAGCACAGGGGTGGGTCTTTAGTGAACCATCAGTCGCTATAACACAAACATTTATGGGGCTCTGAGTCTTGGTCAGGCAGGGTCTATATTAAACTGAGCCTACATTTAAAATAAAAGTCTTCATCATGCAGTTATTTGATACTGTACTCGTGCTAAACGGAACGCATTCCATAATTGAGTGATATCATATTATATATTTTTGCAAAAATTGAGGACCTCACAATTAGCAAACATTAACACTACCTCAATCAAATTAAGCCGATTTAATCCCTTCTAATTAATGGGGCGGACTTCGCGTAGGGACGTCTTCGTGTGGGCCCGACTCCGTGGGGGGGGGGGGGCGACTTCTCCAGATACCGCCCACTTACTTACTATAAATGGAGAATAGATGCATTATATTTATATTTATTAAGATCTCAATCACTGTTTAGAAGGCCTGTGGTGACAGTACATATTATTGAAAATCAGTTGGTTGCACTCACTGGACTGTCATACAGTGTATGACTGAATGCTATCAGGTTAACATAATAACAAGTCCAATGCCCATTTATTTCCAATATATGGTGCTCAGGGGGACACAGTTTTTAGTTACCGTAATTATAAGGGAGAGGCAAGTTATACATTTTGAACTTCACATTCTTGGAGTTCTAAAGAAGTGAAAGGCAATATTATCAAGATCAAATCAAGGACATTCGATAAAGTGAGCCGGATTGTCATTCACATAACTTAGCTGCAGCATGCTGTGTCATTCTATAGGCTGCTTTCCAGATATATATACATTCTGGCAAAATGTTGCAATTTTCTTCCCTTTTTCCATGTTGTCCGCCACTTGCCGCTCATGGCACATTCATTGCTGACAATTAATTCCATCAATTCCATCATATTTCAACAGAATATAACCTTAAGTAAGACAAGGACACAATATTACATAACTGAGTGAATCCTGGTGTGTTCTATGTCATGGGTTCGACTTTGGAGCATTTCTCGAAATATGAATTTGTCATGTCTTAAAACTGAAATTTTTTCAAAGTCAATTTTTCTAACTTAGACCAATTCTAAGTAATGAAACTCAATCAAATGGTTATGTTTATGTTCTAAATTACTACAATACCCAAAATATTTCAACAAAATCTCAAATACAAAAAAAGTTTGTAATGTTGCTACTTCAAGATGATCATGATGCATGTAAGTTTAATATGGTCACTGCTGTCTGTCTGTCTGTAGTTGTTACGTCCTAGTGACCAAGGCTGGCTTTTACAGGACGGGATCGAGTAGATCCATAATTTTTCCAGGAAGTTTTTGCCGAACCCATGACTTCTTCGCCACGGTAGGGATCTTTAACGTGCGCACATTGTTGCACACGGGACAGCCATCGGCTCCCGATCCGACGGTGTGCCAAGCGTAGTGTCATCCCTGGTCATGACATTACGAGAGGAGCAGAGGTACGAAGTTAGTCCAGTACGCATTTTTTCAAATTTTGTCTGAGACTCTTTGGCTTCTGCAATCTTTCTCAGATCACTGATCGTGGCATCGATGATTGATTTGTGAAGCCCATGGTACTGGGAATGCAGATGGCGACACAAAGTCCGACCGATATTTTGTCGGATTTGAACCCTCGACCGTGTCGAAGGTGTAGCTCAGAGGTCGGCCCACAAACCAACTGAGCTATCCGCTGTAATGTGGCTGTCCGCTAAAATAAACAATAAGGACTAGTCAAGGAGATGTAAAAGCATTTAGTTCTATTTTTAAAGCTTTTATTAACTAATACCAACATCCATGGTATAATCTGACTAAAGCATTAAACTTGACAAGTTGGACGCACCTCTTACGCGTTACCTGTGGTCGCGGCCATTTGTTTATGGAAGCGGACTCTCCCAAAAGTGACGCGTTGCCGAAACCAATTTCCGAAGCGACTAGTACATAATCTGATATGTCGTAATTGTGTTATATCTGAATAGCAGGACAGCAGTCTTGTACTAATTTATAAACTTGGGGAACTCGAATGGTCTAATTATTTCTGATACTAGTGATAATGACTTTCGATGGTTAGATGTATAATCTTCAAATAAATCAGGAGGAGCGGATAGCTCAGTTGGTTTGTGGGCCGACCTCTGGGCTACACCTTCGACACTGTCGAGGGTTCAAATCCGACAAAATATCGGTCGGACTTTGTGTCGCCATCTGCATTCCCAGTACCACGGGCATCACAAATCAATCATCGATGCCACGATCAGTGATCTGAGAAAGATTCCAGAAGCCAAAGAGTCTCAGACAAAATTTGAAAAAAATGCGTACTGGACTAACTTCGTACCTCTGCTCCTCTCGTAATGTCATGACCAGGGATGACACTACACTTGGCACACCGTCGGATCGGGAGCCGACGCTAATGGCTGTCCCGTGTGTAACAATGTGCGCACGTTAAAGATCCCTACCGTGGCGAAGAAGTCACGGGTTCGGCAAAAAAAACTTCCTGGAAAAAATTATGGATCTACTCGATCCCGTCCTGTAAAAGCCAGCCTTGGTCACTAGGACGTAACAACTACAGATACAGAGACAGATCAGGCCGGGATTGAGTGTGAACAACTTCTTTGATCAGATAGGGACATTTTAAGCCAATGGTTCGGAGAGATAGGACAACAACATATTGACAGATATGTTTTAATATATTTTTTTTGCAAAACAAATCAAATTTCCACCGTTAAATCTCAGTTTGGTCAAATTTGGATGGCGACTTCGTTTTTATGGAGGGCCAAATGGGTCATAATTCTAACTTACTATTTTAACTCTTAACTTGATATTTTAATTCTAACTTAATATTTTTAATCTAGCTTGATAGGCCAGGCAAATGTTGACATATGTGTCGCCTTGAGAGGGAATTTATGAGACCTACAATTTTGGTTAGCGAGAATACTAAACTTTCGGAATCCGTATGTTGGATTTGTCAGATAGGCGGACTTTTTTCTCACCGCGTGGTTTTCTTGAGGCACCCGATGAAAATATTGGGTCATTTTTTAAATAAAACCGACATTTTTGACAGAGTATTTTCACACATTTTGAGAAGAAAATTCGTCCAATTTTGATACCTGAGAGTGGGGCGATAACCAGAGAACGGTAATACATGTAACCATTGAATCTCGGAATTGAGGTCGTGACGTCAAATAATATTTTGGGTGAGACAAATATGACGATTCACGCAAAGCGTTGTCTTTCGTTTCTTTTAAATCATAAATTAAGACGGGTATGTCGCATTGTTAACAGTTTATATCATGGAAAACTACTGGCAATTGGCTATATCTTGATTTATAACTTTTTGCTGCAGGCCGCATTATTTTTTAACAGGGAGAAAAATCAACCCTCCCCCTAAAGTTAAGATATGCCATGCTGTGGTATAGGGCACACAGAACTCACGGTTACATGTCAATAGGCTTAATTAACACAATGGCCGTTGAAAGTCTGCTGTCTACAAACTCGAACATTAAAGTAGAAACAATATATAATGTACCCCCAGACCCGAAATTTTAATAAATTTTAGAATTTTTCCTAAAAATGATGTAAAACGCATTTTTTTTTATTTTCTGGAAGGCAAAAAAAGAAAATAATGTAGTAAGGGTGGAGATAATTGGTGTATACGGCAATTTCATTCCGCCTTGGATTAAAAAATGATGTACTAACCCAAAATGGCTGCCAATATGGCAGCCACAAAATAGTGGAAATAGGGAAATATGTAAGAACGCACAATTACTTGCTTAAATGCCTTAACTAACACAGCGGTCGTTGATGAACTGTTAAACTATAGTTTAAGGTATATATCCTGATCTACAAACTCGAACAATAAAGTGAAAATATTACACAATGCACCTCCTGGCACAAAATTTAGGTATTTTTCTCCAAAAATAACCTAAAGCCATTTTTGTCATCTTCTCGGAAGCCACAAAGCGCAGAATGTAGTGTGGCGGAGATGTTTGGTGTGTACGATAATTCAATGTCATTTTTTTTTAATTACAAAATGGCTTACTAACCCCAAGATGGCTGCCAATATGGTAAAATATGTCATGTTTCACTTGTATCGCCGTCATTGTCGCCATCTGATGTCTCACACAACCCAAGTATTATATTCATTGTATCATGTTACTCCGGGACATCATGATGCGCAATTCTATTTAAAATTGCTTCCAGAATGGTGCCCATTATTGATGAATTTTGCATTCATGAACATTCGTGCTCAAGTAATCCGTGTCCCTTGAAATAGGTGGCAATTTGAGCCAGGTATTTACGGATGAACAGGATTGTTTAAAATGAAGAACCGAGTAACAGTAATACATTGAATGCCTGATCGTTATTTATGCCAGTCACCTTTGACACAATAACAAATTACTGAAACCCGACCACCCGACTTGATTGGGTGAAATTTAAAGCTAGATGTGAGATAAGGTACATCTCATTGTGCCATCCGATAAATATATGACCACTTCGATAATAAATGATAATTTGTTCACACTCACTGAAGCAACCACATTTGAAGCAATGATTTTGATTCTGAGTCAGTGCCTCCGTTAATCTGTTATATATACAACTAGCCGATGAGCCAGACGTTGTCCGGGCTATTCAAAAACCAAATTTCAAGTCGATAGCTCCACCCGTTTCCGAGATCTGATCTGCACATGCGCGAAGCTGGCGTCGCACGGGCTCGGCGACCCGATAAAATTTGTATCCGGGGCAAGATACATTCACATAGCAAATTTCAAGTCGATAGCTCCACCCGTTTCCGAGATCTCGTCTGCGCATGCGCTGCACGGGCGTCGCACGGGCTCGCCAATACGACAACGACGACCGCCTGGTCAAACTACACACACATACCAAGTTTCGTCCCGATCTGTCGAGAATCGTAGATTTGTATAAATGACAGACAAACAAACAGAGGTCTTCAAAATATATATGAGACTAGCCGATGAGCCCGACGTTGTCCGGGCTATTCAAAAACCAAATTTCAAGTCGATAGCTCCACCCGTTTCCGAGATCTGGTCTGCGCATGCGCGAAGCTGGCGTCGCACGGGCTCGACGACCCGATAAAATTCGTACCCGGGGCAAGATACATTCACATTCCAAATTTTAAGTCGATAGCTCCACCCATTTCCGAGATATCGTCTGCGCATGCGCGAAGCTGGCGTCGCACGGGCTCGGCGACCCGATAAAATTCGTATTCGGGGCAAGATACATTCACATACCAAATTTCAAGTCGATAGCTCCACCCGTTTCTGAGATCTCGTCTGCGCATGCGCGAAGCGGGCGCCGCACGGGCTCGCCAATACGACAACGTCCACCGCCTGGTCAAACTACACACACGTACCAAGTTTCGTCCCGATCGGTCGAGAATCGTAGATTTGTATAAATGACAAACATACAGACATACAGACAAACATACAAACAGACAGAGGTCTTCAAAATATATATGAGATGTACAATAGCTTCGACCCACATAAGATGGTCGTGATAACACAGAGTGAATTCTTCCAGACCCTAAATCACCATCGCCGCTCTCATTGACTAGTGTCCAATAACGCAAAGAAGATGAGATTCAGAAAAAGATAGCGCTCGTCGTACAAAATTAGTTCAGATTTTGCATCTTCCGAATAATTATCTTATCAGTGATAACCATAAGAATAGTCATTTCCAGAATGAGAATCCCTCCTGTGTGTCTAACTTAATTATGCAGTTTCTTTTGAACAAGATCGCCACGAAGGACCGCTTTAGTTTCAATATATGAACGCGAAAACCTTCAGAAATATCAAATGTTGTTTCCCACTTGGTGGAAAAGTAAACTTGTCTACATTATGTTGCATCTGAACGGGTCATATTCAGACCAGGAGACCTGCTGCTGTTGCAAGTACCATTGGTGTTTGAAACGTAAAACCCATGTCATTAATGTATCAATCGGGCTGTATTCAATATTCATATTTACAGGGAACACCGGCGGAAAACAATATGGTGAATAATTCCTCGTCCCCATATCATCCCGATTGTTCAAATACATATACATGTATTCCCCACACGCTGTTCAGTACATACTAAACTACGGCTATCGTGTCCGGTTACTCAGCTCAGCACATTCGGAGTTAAGGATGAGTTATCATAGTTCAGATTCTGGTCTGCACAGAAGCTGTTGCTATGTGTCATTTCTGACACCACGACTCGTGATCCCCATTTCGTATTAGCCATTTGCACATCAAACACTACCACAATACAATATCAGGATACGCACTACACACGGTCCACTCACATCGCGCATAGTGGGATAACTATAGATGCATTTGAATTTAACTGTTAACACTCTGGTGTTAGATATGACGGGTGGGTGGAATTATAATGCTTTAATCATGAACGGCCATAATCAAAATATGGTATGTTTTAAGACATCCGACCTGTTGGCATCAGCAGATCCCTAACCACATTATTTTTTGGACTTATCTAGAAAGTTGTTATACGCTTCCTGGTATCAACATGTTTTATGGCATGTATACAAATAATTGCAAATGTCGACTCGTCCTTTTGATTTAGATGTCATAATGATCTAAAAACTTACACTGGGATACCAAGTCCAAAATGTATCAGTCTACATGATAAAACTCCATGCCAATACTCCGATCTATATGCTGTTTTCTTAATGAACAGCCGTCCAGAAGTAATTCTACCTACTCATCAGCATAGAAAGATATGGGTAATATGACTGTTCATCCAGCATGGGATAACTCCATATTTGGGGTACCTCGTCTTATAAAAGCAATTGTTCAGTCACTTCTGGAAATCACGAGTGCAAATACCATACTACACATAGTAACATACAATCAAAAGATATAGGAACATAGTTTGACAGATTTATGTGATTTACCACATCGCTGGCGTTTTCGTTGTTGGAAATGTCGCTTAGAGCCTTGACTTTGCTTTGCAACTTATCTACTGCTAGTACAAGCTAATACCTCCCACCCGTTAAGCAGCTGACAAACTACAAGAGGAAAATCAACCAGGTTTCCATCTCCTTGTGTGCGAAATATGTGTCGTGGAAAATAATCTAATAAATGTTAGAATACAAAATTCAACGAGTCTATTGCGTGATGATGAAACTGAACGAACCTGTTTGATGTGACGGTTTGATAATTTGCTGGATATGTCCTCTTGCGGACTGGGCAGCAATTGCTATTGGTCAATGAGATCCATTTATACTTACTTTTAGAACGGTATACATGAGACCCAATGTATCAGTAGCTCCGTTCTTGTAACCACGCCTCGTTGATAGAGGATAACTAACGGTTAGTATCAACATGAGTTATTTGATGAGATATATATACTAATTGGTTAATTCTGTCGCAAAGATAGTCACAGACAGCCATCTGCCTTAAATCAATCATGTTATTGTGAAATAATTTACTTTAAACATATTTTATTGTAAATTCATTACAACGGGATTGGGGTACAAGTTTTAACAACTTACAATGTCCCTGCTCCCAGATACAATATATATATATGAATTTAACAAGATGACAGAGAAAATATACATGATAAGGTTGCAAATTTGGTCTACAAAAGAGAAGAAAACTTGTGTAAAGAGTGTGTGATAATCCGGTTCTGTGTTTGTATAATACTAGCGTTCTGCCCGCCCTCTCTCTCTCTCTCCATGGAAATAGAAACTGAGAAATAGTGGCCTTTGTTTTGAAGGGTATTATGTGCTATATGTTTGCATTTGTTTGGTCCGTAGCTTTAATGTAGTCAGACAATTATTTATGCAGTATCAGTATCAGTATTGTCCGGTTCAAAACGCTTTGTTGCAGCTATATATGCCTGAACAATGCGGAACATCTTTTCATTCCTTGATGGAGTTTCACTTGAGTTTCCCCAAAGTAATTGCTTGTAATTGTTAATTTTAAAGTTGAGGTCGTCCAGTTTACGGTATAGTTCTAACCTTTGTACATTATATAGGGGGCAATTTAGGAAAAAGTGCATATCACTTTCATATTCGTATCCACATTTACAGTTTGGGGTATCTGCTATATAATTTTCGAACATATCTAAGCGGAGATCACTGCAGGAGTTTCTTATCCTACAGTGGAAAATACTATATTTTCGGTTTCCTGATTCAAAATATTTAGGCGGCTTTCGGGTGGGCTCTATCATATTTAGGTTATCCTTAAAATCTAGAAGATTTTCAGCATCCGTTATATATGTGGGTAGTTTGTTCCATGAAGTTGCAACGAAGGGGAAGAATGATTGCTTAAAATGTTCAGTTCTACTATAATATGAATGGAATCTGCCCGGATTTCGCATGTTATAGCTGGAGACTTGTACCGAGCGTGGTGGGAGTAAGCAAGATAAATAATATGGAGTTTCGTTATTTATAATTTTGAACATAGTTTGTAATTGGTGCTTCTCTCTGCGAATGTTCAGAGAAGGCCAGCCAGCTTCGCATAGGACCGCATTATTGGGAACTGAGCGCGTGAGCCCTGTAACTATTCTAGCGGCATCAACGTGAATCCGGTCAAGTTTATTTAGTAAATATGTCGGCGCGTTTTCCCAAATTACGTCCGCATAATCTAGGAGAGGCAAGATATAGGCCTTGTATATCTTATCGAGTGTTCTTCGATCTAGGTTGTACTTGTATCTTCTGAGTATCGATAGTCGCGGGACAACTTTTTTGACTATAGATTCAATTTGGATATTCCAATTTAAATTGCTTTGTATTTCGAGACCAAGGTGTTTATGCGACTCAATTATGTCAATTCTTTTATTTTGGAAGGTTAAATCTAGAGGGACCTCTCGAGGGGTCAGGGAGAACAATATTGCCTTAGTTTTGGTTGGATTAAAGTTTACAAGCCATTTGTTGGCCCAATCTGATATTTTATTAAGGTCTTGGTTTACACTTCTTTCTAGCAGCTTTATGTCATAGTGTTTGGACGTGAGACATGTGTCATCTGCGTACATTCTTGTTTCGGAATTTAAATTATCTGGGAGATCATTTATATATACCAGGAAAAGGAAAGGTCCGAGTATTGATCCTTGGGGAACTCCGGCTGGAATGGGTTGGAAGTTGGAATATGAATTGTTTATTAAGACTCGTTGTTTTCGATTACTGAGGTAATCTTCCAGCCATTTCAATAACGGACCGGATATGCCGTATTGTTCTAGCTTATATATCAGTCCCCTATGCCAGACTCTTTCAAATGCCTTTGATATATCGCAAAAAACTGAACATGTGTATAAGTCATTATCGAGAGTCTGACAGAGGTTATGATATAGATCTGTTAATTGGAAGGTCGTGCTATGTCCGGGAATAAAACCAGATTGATGTTGGTACATTAGTTTGTTATCTTGGAAAAATGACATAAGATGTTGGGTAATTATTTTTTCAAACACTTTGCCGAGGCTCGGAAGGAGGGAAATAGGACGGTAATTTATACAATCGGCAGGATCATCTTTTTTAAATATGGGGATAACATTTGCTTTTTTCCAGTCTGATGGGAATTGGCCGAGCTCTACTGACTTTTTAAAAATAATTTCTAATGGAACAACAATCGATTCAGCAGTAGCGTTAATCATTTTTGGGCTTATGCCATCAAATCCATGGGCTTTGTTAACTTTGAGTGATTTAATTGCAGTAATGATCTTATCTCGGGTGAAAATAATATTGGATAGCGATTTGGAGCATCTACGGAGAAGGATTGGAATTTCGTGACCACGATCATCGATATTTGAATTTAAAATGAAGGCCTCGTTTAAACACTTCGCTTTCTTGCGATCATCTGTCACATAGGTTTTTCCATCAATAGTGACATCTCCGTGTTGACTATATAATGGTGGGATGCATGTGGATTTCTTTTTGTTCAGCAAATAATTTATTGTTTGCCAAAAGTCGCGAGGGGATGGGGATTCATTTACTCGTTCTTCAAGTTTAGAGTGAAATTGTGCTTTCGCGTATTTCTTCATGTTGTTTACTTTATTTCTGATATCTTTATAATTTCTCCATGAGACATCTGAATTTCGTTTTATGGCTATTTTTCTCAATCTATCTCTGCGTCTGATCTCCCTTCTTATATCTGAGTTGAACCAAAACTTGTCATTTGTTCGTATCGTGACTGTTGATTTGGGGACTGTCTCTTCCATTACTGAGATGAATAAATTACAGAATCGGGAGACAGCATGGTCTAAATCTTCAACTGTATTTAATTCTTCTTGCCAGTTAATAGCATCTAACATACTGTTAGCCCTGGTATAATCTCCGTGTTTATATTTCCATATAGTTCTCTTAAATGATGTAGTTTCATATTTTTTGAATTTTAATATCGCATAAACACCATAATGATCTGAGAAACCAAGATTTAGAGTGTCGGCTTCGTACACTTGTAAGTTATTGCTCACGATTATGGGGCCCAGAAGTGTTTGGGATGTGAGCGTGACTCTTGTTGGTTTTTTAATTACATCCTTGAATGTATAATGACCAACTATTTCACTGAGTTTCGAATGCGGATTTAACAGATTGGAGTTAAAATCACCGAGTAGAATTAAATTTTCAGTTATTTTCAAGGCATTATCTATTGATTCTTCAAAGAGGTCCCAATAGTTTATGTTACAGAATTGCTCCGATCTGTAGGTTAATGCGAGGAGGACTCGATTCGATTTATTCGCGATCTCAAACCAAAAGATAGAGGCGTCAAACTCGAGTTCGGTTCTCCGTTTGTAAACCAGATGCTTAGCGAAATATACACAAATTCCACCGCCATACGAGTTTCGGTCGGATCTAAACGGACGATGGAAGTTTTCAATTAACAATTTTTCCGTATGGTAGGTTGGGTCGAGGTGTGTTTCAGTGAAGCAAAGAATGTCATATTCGTTTATAGCTTCAACTATTTTATGTAGCTTATTTCTAATACTGCGGATATTATATTGGAAAACAGTTATGTTCCCTGTTATGTCAGTTTGTGAATTTGGTCCCGGATTGCTATGAACGGATCCAGAACTTAGAAGCAGCATTGTTATTACGACAAGGACAAGTGGCAGTCTTAGGTTACATCCCTTGGGGATTTTGTAAAATTTACTTTTTCGATGTAAATCCATTTTCGGCCTGATTTTATACTTTATGTTATTAAAGCTGCCAATCGCGGCACGGTGCTGCATCGCTGAGACCCCCATCAAATACTTTGGGCGAGATCACAGCTAAGCAGCCCGAAACCGGTTAACAGCTGTAATAACTGATATCCTGGAGTGAGAGAAAGTCGGCAGTTTGCTAACAGAATGTATGAGAGATACAGTTGTTTTTGTGGGTCAGAGAAACGGTGGCATGATTGGAATGTATCAAACATGAAAAAAACATGATAGACAATGGTGAAACAATATATACACAAAATCGTTGATAAACCAACGAAGAACATGATTGTAATAAGATGAAGTGTCAATGGGACATGTATGGGTACATGTAGAAAGAGTCCAATCATGTGGAAGGTGAGTAGAAACAAATAAAAGAAATCCGTTTTTTGTTTTTGGAGTGGGTATTTCATAATGTCATGTGGCGGTACCGATACTGAGATTGAGATTGGTCGCTACCCCAAAGCCAGGGGGGGGGGGCAACGACCAAACTCAGCTGTATCGACCCCAGATGATCGGTTGGGTACATATTGCTGCATTTATGCGTAAAACGCCACACTGTCATGTCACTTACACGAAAGGATGAGGGATTTATACATGTGCGGAAAAGCAGAATAGTTATATAAACGGGTTGCCATATATTGACTGTTTTATTATTGCCGGCATGTCGTTGATAATTATGTGAAATAATTTGCACGACATGCCACCGATTTCGAAGAACAAATCTTGAAAAATAACATGGGGAATAAATTTCTTAGTCATTATCTGTTCCATAATAATGTACTTCACTGTAGGTGGTCCCAACTCAAAATTGTGTGCTTTTCTGCGAGCCGATATCGCAATAAACATTGAATTAATTACCTATCGGAGACATTCCATAATTGTAAGCATCGCAAAGCAAAATCACTCACAAATTCACTTAAATCCTAAAATTTCGAGATGGGACCTTCATGCACCTACAGTGAAGCTCATTATTAAGGAACAGATAATAACTAAGAAATATATTCTCCATGTTATTTTTTCGATTTTATAAGGTTCCCGGTCAATACTTCAAAAAGTTCCAAGGTTTTGTACTGGTGGTATATGTCCTCTACGGTATTGGGTGTTACAGTAATGCCCAAAGTATTTGACCACTTAACCACAGCAGATTATGGGTAATTTTTCAGGATTTAGTCGGAAATATGGCTTGTTGCCATTCATTGGAAAGCTCTCGGCTACATCTATACTACTGTAGCCAGAGTATAGATTTATGGCATGATCTTGTGTGGTTTTGACATTAAAAATCTCATTATTGGCCAATTATTTATAATGAAAATTAAAAATCTAAATAGAATTGATTATTCTTTTACTGACTTTTTGACTATTGGCCCTTGAACCAGACCAGACTCTCATGTTCCCGAAATACCATTTGCAACATCCCCCCAGGGTTGGAAAGTTCAAAGTTAACCCTTTACCCAACAAAACCGGCCAAATAAAGCTTAACCTCATCAAATCGTACCTAGCTAACAGGAAGCAGAGAGTAGGGATTGAAGGAAGTTTTTCCGAATGGCAACAAGTAACCGCCGGTGTACCCCAGGGATATGTGCTTGGCCCTCTTTTATTTTTGGTCTACATAAACGATATTGCAGTAAATATAACAAGTAACATCCGCCTCTTTGCCGATGATACCTCAATATACCTGACAGTTGAAAGTCCTGCGCTAGCCGCTAATGTACTAAATGATGACCTATATACGCTCGATCAATGGTCAAAAAAATGGCTTGTCGAGTTCAATCCACTAAAAACGGAATCAATGTTAATAGCAAGAAATGATACAGACGTCCACCACCCCCACTAACTATGGGAACTACCACCTTAATCGAAGTTCCTTTTCATAAACACCTCGGACTGATCTTCAATAACCGAGGTACGTGGTGCACACACATCCGCATCACGATGGAAACGGGTTAATCTAGTTAGGAAACACAGATTTACATTGAACCGTAAAACACTGGAAAGAATATACTTTGCCTATGTAAGACCAGTGCTTGAATATGCATCACCAGTATGGGATAACAGCGCCAGTAAAGAGAGCCTACTATTAGATACTGGTTGGGAGACCCTGGCATCAAGGAGGAAAAAACAAAAGCTTATACAATTCCACAAAATAGTTAATAGTACAGCACCCGTGTACCTACGAAATTATATTTGTCACTCTGAAAACCAAACCGGTTATAATCTTAGACATCATGCAATACGACTACCATTGGACGCCACAAAGGATATTTATAAAGATACATTTTTACCCTCTACAATAAGCGATTGGAATAGACTGCCAGAGTGTGTAAAAAATTGTACCAACCTGGACAAGTTTAAAGAGTCACTTGCTGACGATCGTATATACACACATCCATACTACTATCATTGCCATAGTCGCAAATCCCAAGTATACCACACACGATTGAGACTGAAATGTAGTAATTTGAATTTCGACCTCATGACCAATTTTGTTAGGCCCGACCCATATTGTGCATGCGGTGCTGTTGAAACAGCCCACCATTACCTGTTAGAATGCCATTTATACCAGGCATCAAGATTGGAATTGCTATCATCTCTACCAAACATAATATTATCAGAAAGAACCCTACTCGAGGGTTCACCCGAAAGTTCCATTAGGGAAAATCATAGTATTTTCGAGGCCGCACAAAGATACATAATTAGTACAAAACGATTCTAAACGTAATACTATGTAACATGTCTTCTGCCATTGAGTCATATATAAAGTCATACATAATGTCATAATTCGGAAAGCCTGACTGCCCAGCTAACTCATGTAGTCTCTGTACGCCAAGTTATACACAATTGACATATAATTATACAGCCGAATGTTAAACTACCCCGCCCCCATTGACCATCCTATCTTTCTGACCTTTCTTAAACCTAACTACTCTCCTTTCGTCCCATTGGTTACCTTTAATTCCCTAATCACACCCCACTCCAGTTCTTATCTTATCTCTTGTTATCTTTTGTTGAGTGCGATCTATATCAAAATCACCAATAAGTTATTTAAAGTACAAACCAGAAAAATTCCCGTCTGACACGCCCGAACGGCCTTATGTAGTTCGGAAAATTTAAGCGATCTGGGAGAGGACTTACAAAAAAGCCACAATAGGCTTGTTGTCTCATCCCTTTCCAATCACCCATACTCATCCATTAGCATTTTTGTAAAATATTCAACTTGTTTTGTATTGGGAATAAATATTGTTTACACCAAATAAAGCTTCAACAGCCTAAAATATCTTCGGTCTGTCTCAATAGAACCATACAAATATGGATATCATTGGAACCGGCTCCTTGACCACATTGTGATAGTTTCAGTTATGCCCTGTGCATTCTCTTATATATGCGAGTCGACCATAGGTCGCCTCGCATATATAAGAGAATGCATTGGCCTAAAAAAAAAAAAACATTTAACACTTTTTACCATTTTTTCTTACATTCTTTAACCCTTTACCCAACAGAACGGCCCTGTGCCAATGCATTCTCTTATATATGCGAGGCGACCTATGGTCGACTCGCATATATAAGAGAATGCATTGGCACAGGGCATAACTGTAACCATCACAATGTGGTCAATGAATCGGTTCCAATGATACCCATATTTGTATGGTTCTATTGAGACAGACCGAAGATATTTTAGGCTGTTGAAGCTTTTTTTGGCCGGTTTTGGCCGGTTTGTTGGGTAAAGGTTTAACAATTTTATAATTTTTAATGTGTTAAGCCAATGCATTCTGTTATATATGCGAGGCGACCTATGGTCGACTTGCATATATAAGAGAATGCATTGGCACAGGGCCATTCTGTTGGGTAAAGGGTTAATGGAACTTTCCAACTGGTACATGGATGTATGTACATCAAATTTCTAAGTGTTGGAAATTTCCAAACTGATATACCCCCCAAAAATTGGAAAATGTCAAACTAATGGCCATTTCAGACCATTTTTTTCTTCTGAAAAATATGATTAAGTTTAAGGTCTAAAAATGTTCAACAAATCCCCCCCCCCCCCCCCCCCAATTACTATAGTTGGAAAATCAAAGAATGAGAACATATTAAGCCTATATGTGGTGTAAAATTGCCACTAATATTGTATCAGGCATTACATGTTCAACTATTGAAAATTTTTACCGAAATTAGGTGATGAAACACATCATCACGGTTACCCCAATGTCGTGATACCCTAGAGCCAAATAAAGCATTTACCAGTTACCTAGAAGTGTGTCTTTCGGTAAATTTCTTTTACAAGTAGCGATGAGAGTGGATGTACATGCAGTGTTATGAGCGGCTGTTGACTGTAGCATGAGACACCGCGCGTGTGTTCATGCATGCATGAGCCATTCGTGTGAGCAGTTCTCATTAACACCATCTGGAGACACTGTCCAGGTATCAAAAAAACAATCAGGGTAGGTGAATGAAAGCCAATCACTGTCTTCTATTGAATCAGTCATTCCATTTATAGGGAGGTGAACGACACTGTCTAATCAAAGATTTCATAGGGACCGGCCATTCAATTTATAGGGTTTTGAGTTTTGACTGGCCATGCAGGAGAGGAGAGGAATAACAATAGGGTCCACTGGGAAGACCATCGTATGGCCCAGTCTTGAAACCATCTTGAAATCTGAAAAATGCACAATCCTAACAATTATAGTGGACTAACTCCAGACAATATTTAAAACTATATAGCCACAGCCCGGGTTGCATGGGACCAGGACATGCACACCTGATCATGACGGTCGGCCCCGTGAGTGAGACAGAAGCGAAATGTCTGGTATAGATGTTTTATTAAATGAATTTGGAATGTTTGTATGATTTTATTTGTGTAAATGTATTTGAATACATGTATATATCTGGTATATATCTGAATAAATTATATGTGAAAGTTAAAACTGTGTTGTGCTATAAAAAATTAATTTCCAGGTTTATTTCCCCATAAAAACGACATAAATATAAATTTCATGTTCAAAGGTAAAAGCACACATAACATTGACAACATCAATTTTTTACAATATGAGTTGTATGTGCAATCAGTGCTGTTTTTGATGCATCTCTGGATGTACATGTATAGAAGTGTTTAACCCTTTGAGTGCCAGGTCCGATTTTTGTATCAACCCATATACCCTGTGCCAATGCATTCTCTTATATATGCGAGTCGACCATAGGTCGCCTCGCATATATAAGAGAATGCATTGGCCTAACATTTTTTTTTTTTTTTTTTTTTTTTTTTTTACAATTTTAATAATGTATTCTTATATTCTTTAACATACTTATTTTGTAGGTTTAGGGCCGATGAGATCGGCCCCTGGCACTCAAAGGGTTAATTTCAGAAAGATTTGAAGAATTGGTACATAAATTTTCAGCTAAATTTCAGCAGCTATCTACTAATGTTCATAGAATTGATAAATTCAGGATTGTTGTGATACATATTATTTCCTCATTGAGTACAATGAGAAGTGACTGAATTATTATCACTTCCTTGATTACAAATTTGGATCGAGATATGGTCATTTTCAGTATTCTCAATGATAGTGTCAATGACACTGTAGCTCAACTTGGAATTGGGATCATGCTATATATTACAGTCCATAGAGCGATAGGGAACTTGGGACAGTTTATATGCTTATGTAACTAGAGGTTTACCATGAATATGCATAAACAGTTTGGGTGCAGAATTAAAGATCATGTGCCAGTGTATTCTCTTTTATTGTACACCCAATGGATTATTTGTGTGAAAAACAGCAAAATACAGAAGTTTTCAAGACGTTCAATAAAAAAATGTGTATTGTTGTATTACAAACCTATTACGTCAACGTCACTGGCAACGTCAACTTTAACAGAAACTATCTTCACTGAATTATGCGTGGGGTATAGTCTACATTAAGCATACGTTTGTTCAAATAAATACAAAAAATCGACCTAAATGTTAGCATGTTACAAGCTACAATCTTCAGAGTGTGCAATAAACATAGAACAACACAGTTGTGTGAACATACTAACGTTATTGCACTTGTTTGTCGTGCTGCGAGGTAAAACTCGTTCAATAACGTTAACCAGTTCACACACTTGTGTCATTCTATCTATATATTCTTTCCCATAGGGAGCCCAACATATACAAGAAAACTAAGATGCATGCATCAGGTCAGCCATGAACTATTTAGCATAGAATAATTCAGTTCGGTTGCAGTTTCACAACGTTACAACTGACATACGATTACACCTTGAATGTGGAAATATGTAAGAGTGAATATTAATGTTCTAAATCCCATGTTTCACATTTAGTGGTAATGGGGTCGTACTTTATTAACACGCAAGTAGTGTAATTAAGTACGGGTAATTAGAAGTAACAAATCGTTTAGTTTCTATCGTATCGGATAAAAGAGGTGAGCAGATTGCCGATGATGAATGCTCTCGTTAGCTGCCAATATAATGTGCATATTTGCCCCGTTACGTTTATACACTGTAGCATTGGCGGGCCAGAGTGTGTTGACATGTTAAGTGTTTGGTTCATTAATAACAGATCAGCAGGGATTTGTCGTGATAACGTATACGTGGAAATATGCTACCTAAACGGTTAAATTAACGGTTGATCTATTACACCACCGTGTATACTCGGTTTAAATAGGTATATTATATAGGGACGTGTGCTCAATTTTGGTGCGGACCGAACAAAATCAGAAGTAAATGTCGGCGGGCGGGAGGGCCATTTTTTCAATAATTTTAAAAGAAATTGAACAGTTGCAGCAGCAGCAGCAAAAAAAGGGTGTACAATTGGCAAATGATGAGGGGCGGCGTGACGTGTAACTAGGATTGAACTTAGATATGCAATTTGGAGATTATTGGATGAGGGATGTTATATTAATTATATTAAAGGGACGAGGGGGCTTAGTTGTCGAAAATATTCATATTTGTTCCAAACACCGTAAACAGAAAAATATTAAAAGGCATACATATTGGTTCAAATATACGATCACTATCGCGTAAACATCATGCTCACATAAAGACCTACTAAATTTTACCTAAACAAGAGTCTGATTGTGTTATAGAAGGCAGCACAATGCTACTGGCTAATCACACACAAATGGTATAAACGCTCTTTATTATTTCCAAATAAGGAATTGAGCAACAAAGAACGCTCTTTATGTTTACCATCATAATATAAAGAAACACCAAGAAAGTAACTTTTTATGCTTTGTCAAACAATCGTCAAATTTACGACAATAACATACTGTTTATGAGATATTTCTCATTTGTATATTAACAAAGTATGTCTATATTTGAATATTATTTTCGTTTGCAGCGGTTTTTGACAGGTGGAAATATGTTCACAGGATACCCACCAAGGCCTTCCGTACCTTTAAGGTATACTGCAACTTTGTTTCTTGCCAATAGCAGAATACATAATGCTATTAAGAAGTGACACAAAACACAGAACATTTTTTTTAATTATAAGTATTGAGCAGTGAGAAATATTTGAGTAGAGGAAACCAGTAACGAAAGGCGATATTAACATGATTTCTGTCAGCGAATAATTGTTTACGTTCCAATGAATATTAAAATGTACTGAAAACAAACTGCTAATGGGTGCCAGACTTTCATAAACACAAATTATGTATTAATGGTGTAACGACATATTTCGTTCTTAATTGTCTAAAAAAAATAGGGGATCGGGATGTTTGGATCTCTAGTTTAACGACATTTTTCGGTCTTTAATAGTTTAATGACATTTTTCGGTCTTTATAATATCTCAAGATATAAGGGGTATTTGGATCTCTATAGTTTAACGACATTTTTCGGTCTTTATAGTTTAACGACATTCTCGGTCTTTAATATTTCAAGATATAGGGGCCCTTAGTGGGTATTTGGATCTCTAGTTTAACGACATTTTTCGGTCTTTGATAGCAAAATGGAAGAAGTACATCTTTGGAAAGATGTGGTGGCCCTAAAAAGGAAAGTTGTTTGGTGATCTTGAAATGCAGTTTTTCTGAACAGTCTTCCTTGATTAAAGTGATGTGAAACACTCCGGCAGACAACGGGCAGAGTGATCAAATAGAAATTAAGAATAATCTTTCTCAACGTAGTTATTTGTTACGAATAGTAATCCAAATGGATGATACACAACGTCATTCTTATATATTAGTTAAATGCAATGACTCTCGATGCCATCGAGTCGATGGCGAAATCGTTTTTGTTTAATTATAGCCGATAGTTGCGCCCCGAATCGAGATGTAAATATTTACAATTTGGAGTAGTTCAGACGATGTTCTCTATGAAGTGGTGTGGTAGATTATTTTGGAAATTTTCAGTGATGTTAGTAGAATGATAACATTCCCCAGGTTGGCAAAGTGCCTGAGCACTAACTTATCAATTTCTCGCACCCGAAAAAGTCCATAACAAGTCCATAATATATCTTTAAGCATATATATAAATCTCCGAAAACCAAAATTCTAAAGCATTAAACGATTTCTTGAAATACAGTTTTTCTGAACAGTCTTCCTTGATTAAAGTGATGTGAAACACTCCGGCAGACACCGGGCAGAGTGATCAAATAGAAATTAAGAATAATCTTTCTCAAAGTAGTTATTCGTTACGAATATTAATCCAAATGGATGATACACAACGTCATTCTTATATATTAGTTAAATGCAATGACTCTCGATGGCGAAATCATTTTTGTTTAATTATAGCCGATAGTTGCGCCCCGAATCGAGATGTAAATATTTACAATTTGGAGTAGTTCAGACGATGTTCTCTATGAAGTGGTGTGGTAGATTATTTTGGAAATTTTCAGTGATGTTAGTAGAATGATAACATTCCCCAGGTTGGCAAAGTGCCTGAGCACTAACTTATCAATTTCTCGCACCCGAAAAAGTCCATAACAAGTCCATAATATGTCTTTAAGCATATATATATAAATCTCCGAAAACCAAAATTCTAAAGCATTAAACGATTTCTTGAAATACAGTTTTTCTGAACAGTCTTCCTTGATTAAAGTGATGTGAAACACTCCGGCAGACACCGGGCAGAGTGATCAAATAGAAATTAAGAATAATCTTTCTCAAAGTAGTTATTCGTTACGAATATTAATCCAAATGGATGATACACAACGTCATTCTTACATATTAGTTAAATGCAATGACTCTCGATGGCGAAATAATTTTTGTTTAATTATAGCCGATAGTTGCGCCCCGAATCGAGATGTAAATATTTACAATTTGGAGTAGTTCAGACGATGTTCTCTATGAAGTGGGGTGGTAGATTATTTTGGAAATTTTCAGTGATGTTAGTAGAATGATAACATTCCCCAGGTTGGCAAAGTGCCTGAGCACTAACTTATCAATTTCTCGCACCCGAAAAAGTCCATAACAAGTCCATAATATGTCTTTAAGCATATATATAAATCTCCGAAAACCAAAATTCTAAAGCATTAAACGATTTCTTGAAATACAGTTTTTCTGAACAGTCTTCCTTGATTAAAGTGATGTGAAACACTCCGGCAGACACCGGGCAGAGTGATCAAATAGAAATTAAGAATAATCTTTCTCAAAGTAGTTATTCGTTACGAATATTAATCCAAATGGATGATACACAACGTCATTCTTATATATTAGTTAAATGCAATGACTCTCGATGGCGAAATCATTTTTGTTTAATTATAGCCGATAGTTGCGCCCCGAATCGAGATGTAAATATTTACAATTTGGAGTAGTTCAGACGATGTTCTCTATGAAGTGGTGTGGTAGATTATTTTGGAAATTTTCAGTGATGTTAGTAGAATGATAACATTCCCCAGGTTGGCAAAGTGCCTGAGCACTAACTTATCAATTTCTCGCACCCGAAAAAGTCCATAACAAGTCCATAATATGTCTTTAAGCATATATATAAATCTCCGAAAACCAAAATTCTAAAGCATTAAACGATTTCTTGAAATACAGTTTTTCTGAACAGTCTTCCTTGATTAAAGTGATGTGAAACACTCCGGCAGACACCGGGCAGAGTGATCAAATAGAAATTAAGAATAATCTTTCTCAAAGTAGTTATTCGTTACGAATATTAATCCAAATGGATGATACACAACGTCATTCTTATATATTAGTTAAATGCAATGACTCTCGATGGCGAAATCATTTTTGTTTAATTATAGCCGATAGTTGCGCCCCGAATCGAGATGTAAATATTTACAATTTGGAGTAGTTCAGACGATGTTCTCTATGAAGTGGTGTGGTAGATTATTTTGGAAATTTTCAGTGATGTTAGTAGAATGATAACATTCCCCAGGTTGGCAAAGTGCCTGAGCACTAACTTATCAATTTCTCGCACCCGAAAAAGTCCATAACAAGTCCATAATATGTCTTTAAGCATATATATAAATCTCCGAAAACCAAATTTCTAAAGCATTAAACGATTTCTTGAAATACAGTTTTTCTGAACAGTCTTCCTTGATTAAAGTGATGTGAAACACTCCGGCAGACACCGGGCAGAGTGATCAAATAGAAATTAAGAATAATCTTTCTCAAAGTAGTTATTCGTTACGAATATTAATCCAAATGGATGATACACAACGTCATTCTTATATATTAGTTAAATGCAATGACTCTCGATGGCGAAATCATTTATGTTTAATTATAGCCGATAGTTGCGCCCCGAATCGAGATGTAAATATTTACAATTTGGAGTAGTTCAGACGATGTTCTCTATGAAGTGGTGTGGCAGATTTTTTGGGAAATTTTCAGTGATGTTAGTAGAATGATAAAATTCCCCAGGTTGGCAAAGTGCCTGAGCACTAACTTATCAATTTCTCGCACCCGAAAAAGTCCATAACAAGTCCATAATATGTCTTTAAGCATATATATAAATCTCCGAAAACCAAAATTCTAAAGCATTAAACGATTTCTTGAAATACAGTTTTTCTGAACAGTCTTCCTTGATTAAAGTGATGTGAAACACTCCGGCAGACACCGGGCAGAGTGATCAAATAGAAATTAAGAATAATCTTTCTCAAAGTAGTTATTCGTTACGAATATTAATCCAAATGGATGATACACAACGTCATTCTTATATATTAGTTAAATGCAATGACTCTCGATGGCGAAATCATTTTTGTTTAATTATAGCCGATAGTTGCGCCCCGAATCGAGATGTAAATATTTACAATTTGGAGTAGTTCAGACGATGTTCTCTATGAAGTGGTGTGGCAGATTTTTGTGGAAAATTTCAGTGATTTGGCAAAGTCCCTGAGCACTAACTTATCAATTTCTCGCACCTGAAAAAGTCCATAACAAGTCCATAATATGTCTTTAAGCATATATATAAATCTCCGAAAAATTATAAAGCATTAAACGATTTGCTATATTTCCAAGGCATATATTTCATCTGATTTAGCGAGAATCCATATATACTTTTTCACGAGAATCCAGGGTAATTTTCGAGAATATTTACGAGAATCTAGATTTGGATTTTCGCCGAAATATAAGCCCTGATTTCACTCTGAAGTGTGCCTAAATGGCATAAATTGTACCGTGGTTCCCATGTTCGCCAAAGTGGCATAAATTTATTTCAGGATAATACTAATTTTAGGCATTCATTTATATCACTGATATCAGGACAATAAATAGCCATTTCCATTGCATGGAACAAAGAGCGTTATTGTTTATTGGTGTTGTTTTTGGAAGTGGTGGTAGTTAAATTTGATACATTTCGACCCCCAATAAGTATTTCCGAACAAATGAATTATTAACAAGCGTGACATGACATCATTGACGTGGATAATTAACACCGATCTACAAGCAATTAAAGTCTTAAAATGAGCTAAAATTTTACATTTTCTTTAAAAAATTTACATTTTTATCTCTCGCGACATAATTGTCACCAATAAAAACAAATTTGATTCATCGTGGAAGTTAGTCGGTGACTATAAATAATGTCACCATTCAACTGAATGTTGTTGAGCATATTTCAACCAATTTTGGAAGTTTAAATGAATATTTTCTTCACACGCAAAGTAAAATTGACAAATTTCAGGATTTTAGCCTGCTTCGTTGGGACCAAAATTTGTTGTGCACACTCAAGAAACGTCTACCGACACTCGCTATGTCAAATTATGCCATGACCATGCTATAAACTAGCTTGAAATTGGCAAAACAATGAATTTTTTTTTGGTTGAAAAAATTTACATAGAGAACGATTATTTTTCGATAAAAACGAAAATAATGCGAATTTCAGCACTCGTCAGAATGGTGCAGAATAACATACGAGTCTTCTTATATGCGAAAATTTGACCTCATTCGATAAATTAGTCTCGTAATTAAGGATATGGAATTCCGTCGCACTGTAGTGTTACTGTACATGGCCGACGAAATTTTGAAATGTATACACGCATCAAACACGCATCAAATTTACCTTTTGTGAGAATAACAAAAGCGCAACCTTGATCAAAGTAATACAATACACAACAACACATAGAATAAAACTGATATAAACACGGTATAAGTGAGAATAAGACGCGTATTCAGACGTGCAATTTGACAACATTTCTTCGCTATAAATATATCTGACCCAGATGCAGCTGTTTTGCGCACGTCACTTTCCATATTTGGAATTTCCATATATGGGACCTGAATACCGATCAATCCATTGCAAACAAATTACCACGCAATTATCTTAGCATAAAAATATATTGTAATTTATACAACTACGATCCTGGTAACCCTGATAACTAATACAATATACCGGCCAATTCATTTTAAGATCGTTATTTCACTTTGCTTTAGGCATAAATACACTCTTGAACGCACATAAACGACCCATTGGCGTTAAATTAAATATACTCGGTATTTATTAATATTAGTTTTTTATTGCTCAGTTTTGAGTTTGACCCTTGACACCTGTCAATATATTTGGGCTGAATTCATATGATGCGGTATTATTCCTCGAAATAAACAACAAAGCAGTCGTTACTTCGAAATGTCGTTTGGGCTAACATTTACACAAATCCTTCGCGTGTTCTCCTCAATTGGCACGCATGTTCTCACAAATATAAGAGAATGCATTGGCACAGGGTTTTCGCAAAATATCAGGAAGCTCCAGTCATGGAAGGGTTAACGGTTGCTTTCTGGGGGCAGATATTTGCTGATGACGTTAACCCACTGACCTGTCTTTCCTTGTCCCATAAAACTGATATTCCAATTTGTGATATGGCCCAGCAGCTGAGAGAAACAATAAACCCACACAAACCATGCACCTAAAGTATTGAACCTACTGGGCAGGGTTGGTGCTGGACGAAAATTTTCTCTTGCCAAATGAAATTATTTTTTGCCAAATTAAAAACATATTTGCCAAATTTAATTGCGCGTATAATTGGGGAAATTATCTTGTTTTTATCTTTGTTAGAAACTAACCACAGACACAGGTAAAATGAGCTACTAGAAAAGCAAGTTAGTATTAAATAAATATAAAAAGTAGCAGTAAATATATAAGCAACATCTGCCTGGAAAATACGTTTAATGTGCCACACAGTCATCAAGCATATATATTATTTCGCCTTGTATTACTGCTGAAATCAATGAGCCATAAATTAATCCGTCGTCATTCACAATCGGCTGGTTAACCTATTGTCTTATACTCGGTGGTAATATAACGCTGACATCATAAATATGTGCTATATAATGTCGCCATTAATATGCATTGTTACAATGACTACATGCGTCCATAATCCAAATGTATGCTGATTTTTTCCTTTCAACCCTTGTTGGGACCACCCACCCCCACGTCCAATTTGTGGGGGAAAATTCACTGTAAACAGCTGTATACGAATTTCTGTGCATACTATTTGTCATGGATGTTAACATTGACATGCAAATAGGAACGAGTCATATTTTGGCCAAAAAAACATGGCTGCCAGTGGCCATCTTGGATTTCAAAATTCAATCCATTAGCATGGGCTGCAGGCTATACTGTTTGTCTTGATCATCATGAAATTTTTCATTTATGTTAATATTGACATTCTAAGGTGTTTTAAGCCAAACTCAGTCAAAAAGACTTGCAGGAAAAAATATTTTGAGTTGCTGAAAAAATTGTTTGTTGGTCCCATCGACCACCCACCCAACCCGGCATACGTGCCCGGAAAAAATTCCCCCCCCCTGTCTCCGCACTAAAAACACAACATCCATGACTTGGAATTTTCCTTCTACAGTGTTGACATTCTGCTCAACGTTAACCACTTCACTGCTGGAGCATTGATGGAATGGACATTTTCAGTTGGACAATTGAGTTCCAAGAGGATCAACTCACTTGGCTGTTTGAAACTCAAATTTACTTAGTAATGCCTACCTTTATAATAATACGGTCCGGTTCCAGGGATCATTGTACATGTGTAGGTCCATAAAAACATAAAATATTTTCATATATGCTGATTTTGTTTGCCACAGAGACATCTTCAAGTCATTGAATCAATAAAAATCAGGACCTGACTTTTCTTCAGCATGAAATTATAAAAAATGATGATGATCATAATATTCCTGATATGGTGAAAAGAAAGAGCATTTGTCTCAATTCCGTCTGGAAAAGTGAAAACAGATTTTAATTCTCGATAATTTGAGAACTCTCAAAGTATATGAAGTCTATATAACGATATATATTGTATTTATCGGCCTATATTATCCTTACCACCAAATTACATAAACATTATTTTTTAGGTTTAACCCTTTCAGTGCCAAGTCCGATTTTTGTATCAACCCATATTTCCTTGATCATTCTTAGAGCTCTTTCCATCAATGTATCACATTATTATAATCAATAAATTTGAAAAATGATCAAGGAAATATGGGTTGATACAAAAATCGGACTTGGCACTGAAAGGGTTATAAATAGAGCCTCCCACCAATGACTAGGAGTCTAGGACTCCTTCTGCTCTTGTATTATCTGTTCGTCTGTTCATAGTTTGTGAACACCCCTCCAGACCATTCCGATTAATTCTTTTATAACTGAATGGGAGAATCAATTGAGTAAAGATATGGTTGATAAATCGACAGTCACCACTCCGCTGTTCACTCATTTGATAATAAATGGTGTGTCTAAGCATGAGTAACCTGTGATGATTCCTCCTTCATCGATGTCGGACCTCTTGGTGCGAAGCATATGTCCACATTCAGTATTTAACAGTATTTCTTCAGGAGCACTGAAATATATAAGATTAAGAAATGATCTTACAATAAGCTTTTCCTTTGTCAAATGCGGAAATGCGGGGGTCGAACATTAAGTGGGCCTTCAGTGGAATAATATTGTGTACCAGAGTAATTGTTTATCAAACTACCTTCACTTGCTAATACCCCTTTTTTTAAATGGAGGTATACTGTTTTGCACCTGTCCGTATGTGCATCTGACCAATGTCTGTTCATGTCATAACTTGAACAGTAGTGCTTGGATCTCAATGTAATTTGGTATGGGTGTTCAATACTATGAGGATATTCAATGGAGTGTTCAATCATTTTTCTTTGATTTTCCATTCTAGAGTTATTCATCTTTGTTAATCTGAAAATGTTTTTTTTGGTCCGTCCGATGTCTGTTCATGTCAAAACTTAAGCAGTAGTGATCGGATCTCAATGAAATTTGGTATGGATGTTCACTACTATGAGGACATTCAATGGAGTGTTCAATCGTTTTTCTTGGATTTTTCATTCTAGAGTTATTCATCTTTGTTAATCTGAAAATGTTTTTTTGGTCCGTCCGATGTCTGTTCATGTCAAAACTTGAGCAGTAGTGTTCGGATCTCAATGAAATTTTGTATGGATGTTCACTACTATGAGGACACTCAATAGAGGGCATTCAACAGAGGATTCAATCGTTTTGTTCAGGTTATCCTTTCTAGGTTTATTAATCTTTGTCTATTTGGAAATGTTAGCTTTTTGGTCTGTCCAATGTCTGTTCATGTTATAACGTGAACAATTGTGCTTAGATCAATGAAATTTGGTATGGATTTTCACAGCTATGAGGAAATTCAACAGAGGGTTCAATCATATTGTTTGGGTTTTCCATTCTAGAGTTATTCATCTTTGTTTATCTGGAAATGTATGATTTTTGGTCCATCTGATGTCTGTTCAGGCCATAACTTTAACAGTAGTGCTCGGATCTCAATGAAATTTGGTATAGGCTTGCCGCGATTTTGGATTTTCAAAATCGATTAATCAGTGGCTATAATCGACAATTAATCAATTTTTCTACCCATGAAATTAAATATCAAATTGTAGTAAATAGATGCCAAAAAAGAGACTATTAAGAGGTAAATCTGGTAAGTGTAAGATGGTAAGTATAACTCCCGTTTTACGGGCACCGCACGTCGGAAATGAAGGGCATTAGTTCTGAGAATTTCCTCCCATATAAATTCAAATGCCTCTATTAAACAATAAAAACAAAATAATTACTCATAGTTTATGAACTTTATGTAAGCACTAAGCCGATTCAGAAATCGAAAAAATCGGAAAAATACTCCCAACTCTCGTCGGGCCACGTGCTTCGTGAGACTGTTCGTGAATTTGGGGCCTAATACACCGCTGTGGATCGCTCGTAAATGTGTGAACATCGCTGTTGTCGATCCGTGGAATGCAAATGTTTTTTTGCATGTATTACATGAAACTCTTTTTTCGTTTATCTTTGTAAAATGCTTCCAAACGTCTGACTTTTTTTGTTGGGACATCGTGAATATTTGCACCGGGTGCCAGTTTGACGGGAAAATATAAAAAATTATTTTGTCAGTTTCCAATTGACACGCCCATTTTGACTGAGAAATTCGCCATAACCAATTGAAAACTTCAAAAGCGCAATAGCACATGACCGCTGAACCTCTGCTATCACGCGTGCCGCGAAGTATACACATGCGTCGGCACATTAAAAGAAAAAAACGCCGTGACGTGAAACCAAGACGGAACTAGATTACTCTGTCGGCCCGATCTCAAAAGACACCGCAACTGAAAGTTACATTGTCACAAATGTCTGTGTGGGTGGGTTTCTGGGTTAGATTAGTGCTGTAAATACGGTGCAAAATATTGCCTCTTAAGTTGAGATAAGTTCTTTGCAAATACGCTGTATGCCAGCGTTCTTGTGTTGTTGTATAATATGCATTGTTATTTGAACTAAAAAAGTCGATTTTCAAAATGAAAATCGATTAATCGGCACCACTGACATTTGTTCGATTATTCCCAAAATCGCAGCAAGCCTATTTTGGTATGGATGTTTATTTAGATTTCTAACAAGAGGCACAGTGTCATCAAGAAGTTCTGTGCCTTATTTCCAAAAATTACTTTCATTTTCAACCTATATTTTTCGAACATCAAATTTATTATTTTTTAGCTCAACTTGGCGAAGTCAAGTTTGAGCTATAACCATGGGATGGCGTCCGTCGTCTGTCTGTGATCCATTATCAATATCCTTAGGCACACCCTACAGGTCACATCTCTCATCCGATCATCACCGCAATTCATATGGATCTCTAGATGGTAGCCATCGATTTTTACTGAAATTTGTTAAAAAACATGGCCACTGGCAGCTATCTTGGATTTTACTCATTGGACGATTATTTTCCTTTTGCACACCCTACAGACCACACCGTTCATCCGATCATCACCAAATTTCATATGTATCTTCTTGGTGACTGCTAGATGCGAGCCCTCTATTTATTTTGAATGTTTGTTGAAATGGCCATCTTGGATTTTACTCTTAGCATGACTAAATCCTTCGGCACACTCTACAGGCCACATCGTTCATCCGAGCATCACTAAACTTGATATGGATCTTCGGGGGACCACTATATGGGAGTCATCAAATTTTGTTAAAGGACATGGCCGCTAGTGGTCATCTGGATTTCACATTTAAATCCATCGGCCCATATTTATTGGAGAAATGTTTTGAAAATTTACAGGCATGTTTAGGATAACTTCTAGATAGGAGTAGACTCACATGAATCGCGGGCATTTGTGGCTTGAATCAAATCTGGTCAAGGATTTCACATCGAATCTCGAATCGAATAGTCACATATTAAAATTATAACAATAAGATTTGAGCAATTGGTTATTGGAGCGTACCAAGGTAAGTTTTCTGACAATGAAGGATATGCACGTTCTATCCAGCATATTTTTAAGAATTTACGTACATTGAAATTCTTGTAATGGTCAAAATCTTCAATCGTGAATGGGATAGGTCTTAGGTATACACCTGGCCGGTGTTCACATTTTGACAATACCCTGTTCATATGCACTGACTTGTTCTGAAATGTCTTTTTTGGTGCAAATTGAACACTTACATTACTTAGAATGTAATATTTTTGTCTCTGAACTTCTGAAGAATTTTCATATATAATACAATTAGCTGAAACAGGAGCCTTTATTCAATGCCAGAGGGGCCTACATTTTGATCTTAGACAGAGGCAGCCCCTTTGTGTGCTTTTGGCACATTTTGATCGTTTAAACATTTTGATTTAAAAAAATAAAAAAATAATTTTTTCTTTATATTTAAATTTTATTTTTAGATTGAGCTCAAAATAACAAACATTTGTTTTTTATTAATTTTTTTTAAATCAAATTTTTAAAAACTAGGAAGATTACATCACTTTACATGAAACAGAATAGGTCATGATACTCTTGTATTTACAGTTAATTGTATATTTGTCTGTTCAAGTCATGGAGATCATTAGTGTTGAAACGACTAGGGTATTTCATAGTCGACTAGTCAATGGCCCCTAGTCGACTACTAGTCAATGCCTACTATATATATATAGAACGATAAACATCCCTCACAAGATTATCAAAGTATTATTTAGAAATTGAGGATCTGCCCATTTCAACGTGTTGGAATTTGCACAGCTGTTTGTCATCGTAAATTTTTTAAAACATGCATATTTATCATTATATTTATCGATGTTGGCAGCCTAATAACAGGTAAGTATCATGAACATCAATTATTTCATTGAGGTGAACTTCAGCATTCAAGTAGCATTCGCATCCATGCCCGACGAAGAGACGGTCATATATAGAGCGACTTTGAAATAGCTGAATGCTGTGAGCTTCCTAACTTAGGGTGCATGTTTAGTCTATTTTGCGCCCAATGATATCACACCTGCCCATGTATAAGCGGGTCTATGTATTGCAGGTGCAACAGTTATGTAATGTTCAGCGAGTTATTCAGCTACATGTTATGCCTTGTAACTGTTGGTAACTTGGTTCACTTTAGGGCTTTGTAGGTTATGTCAATGACTTGATTACAAATATAAGTGATATATATGTATAATCCAGTGCAATATAAACATATGCCAGAGCCCAGTCAGGAGTTAGTGAACACTAGTACTAGGCTTGGTCATGTTGGAAATGGTTTCGTCTTAAATCAGTCACCGCATCGTCAAAAGAATCTTAACATTTCTGATGTAATGTCTAGAATGTCGTAGATCAAAGCTGTCGTACTTCTGATGATGCGACATAGCTGAAAATTGATGGGTAGATTGTTCCAATGTGACATCCAAAGTGTTCCAGCAGATACATATGGTCGCTGTACTCGCGTGATGAAGGAATATAATTTATAATAGATCATCCACATGGTTTGATAATACCGTAACCGCGACCAGGCGGTCAAATTTGGGGTCCACCGCATCGTCTGTGCTTTATGTACACAGGCAATGATAAAATATGGATGTACGTTGCATGCAGCAATGATTGTTACCAATGAAACTAGTATCTATAACTTTCTGGGAAATATGCCGATTAGTCGACTAGGTGATTGCTAATTAATTATCGCCGAAATTCTAGTCCAGGTCGATTAATCATTTGAACACAAGAGGTCATTTTAATTAATGGTGACATTGCATTCCATGTATGTATGATGGTCGGTGTTTTATGACCCGCCAGAATACGACAATAGGCTAATCAGCCTAATGTTAATGGCGACGGATTAATTAGTGGCTCTTTATCTCTAACACCGATACAGTCGAAATAATATGTATAGTATGCCGATGACCACTGTGGGGGAACTACTCCTGGCGATTTGGTTCTCTACCGAGCTTTATATACATTCTCTACTGAGCAGTTTGCGGGTGGCATATACTACTTTACATAAGGCAGAGAATCGAGTTATTCGCAGAGAACCGAGAGCTCGGTAGAGAATCGGAGTCCTCAGCAGAAAATCGGAATCGGAAAATAAAAAATCAATTTCTGTGCATTTCGGGATTAATTTTTTAACTATTTTTACACACACTGATGGTCAGTGACTATAATTTCACGGCAGCGCTATGAAACACACGAAACACCGTTCTAATGCTGTTGATTTTTACGTTTTATGCCACGATTGCTCGAAAAGAGAATGGGAATCGTCGCTATATAAAATGCTCACAAACCTCAGTAGAGAACCAAATCTCTAGGAGTAGTTCCCCCACAGTGCCGATGACATACACTTGTATTTTGTAACATTGCTCATTTGGTATATATTAATAACACCAGGTTGTCCAAATGATTTTTTTGTGTTGGTATGTGGATACATTTTACCATCGAATGAGAATTTTTCTTAAATTTTCTCCAATTTGACAAGTCCTTTTTGGAATTTGGCAAGGGAAACTTTGGTCCAGCGTCAACCCTGTTTCCAAACCAACAAGACGAAACCGATTTTAATTAAAGTATATACGAATCAGAGATCCGATACTGAATCAGATCGGCAATGGCAACACCAAATCGAGGCTTCGCATAGCCATATTTAACTCACCCAAGGATTGCGCCAAACACTCCAAACTCAGTGTCTGTTTGGAGGGACACCGGCGCATGACCAGCATTGATTAAATAGTTACTCTGTACAAACGGGATGATTCGCTCCATGAGAATATACGAATTCCTCTCCTCACGATTCATTTCCTTGATAACATCTCGTATTTCCTCTCCATAAGTATTGTTCCCTGTAAATATGCGTCTGCACTATTAATGATATGAGATATACATCTTGTTTAATCGTGGATACAGTGTGGTATACCCCAGGTGGTTAATGTAACACATCAGGGGGATAAGAAAGTCATCATATAAAGGCATACCACAGCATATTCCCATATAATTCATCATTCAACACATTGATTGCCTCAGCATTGAAATGATGCTTCTTTACTCTATATAGCTTGGAATTGGTTTATTGCCAGGTGATATGAAATATGCAAATACATTTGTTAGCTCAACTTCCTTTGTAAGTTTGAGCTATTGCCATGAGTTGGCGTCCGTCATCATTGCGTGCGTGTGTGTGTGTTAGGGTGTGAGTGTGTCCGTCAACAATGTCCTTTGGCGCGGGCTACAGGTCGTATCTTTGATCTGATCTTTATGAAATTTGTCATGAATGTTGACATTGATATGTAGATGGGAACGAGTCATTTTGGGGTCATTTGGCCAAAAACATGGCCGCTGGGTTACAGCTTCACTGCCAATCTCATCTTGGATTTTACTCTTTGCATCACCAAATACATTCACACACCCTACAGATCACAACCCTGATGTGATCATCACCAAACTTCCTATTTATCATTGGGGTGGCCCCTAGTTGGGCACAAATCATTTTGGGGTGTTTCGGCGAAAAATCATGGCCGCTGGTGGCCATCTTGGATTTCAAAATTGAATCCATTGCGCGGGCTACAGGCCATACTGTTTGTCTGATCATCATAAAATTTGTCATGAATGTTGACATTTACGTGTAGATGGGAACGAGTCATTTTAGGATCAATCGGCCAGAAAACATGGCCGCTGGCGGCCATCTTAGATTTTACTCTTTGCACCACTAAATTCTTTGACGCATCCTACAGACCACATCTCTGATCCGATCACCAAACTTCGTGAGTTTCTCAACTCAAAATACAGATCTAGTTTGAATATGGGTTAGATATGATTTGTTATACCAGAGTTATGGCCCTTTTTCAACTAAGAATTGAACAGATTTGAGTTTTTGATAACCCAGGTAGATTACAATTAACTACCAGTAATACAAGCTTAACTGCAATAGAGAGTGTTCTGAGAGACTAGCTGTAGTGTTTTCTTATTGAATTAGTAATTTTTAGGCACTGTATATACCACATAGCAGTGAAGCTGTAACCCATTCATGATTCAATGGACAGTCCCATTCAGTTCTAAAAGTTTAATTGGAATAGTCTATTATCCATTTGTAGGGATGTTCTCATTTTAATTTTCAATTAATCATTCTTCTGTTATATCTCCAGGTTTCTCCTCATTCACTTGCATGGATTTCTGTAGTTAAAGATTAACACATCTCAACATTCCTGATAATTTCATCTGATACGATGTCTCATTTTATATTGGTTTATTTTGACACACTCTTTGTCCCTATTGATTGATTAATTTATTTTGATTTGTATGTGTACTTATACCATAGTATGGTACACATATTGTCGACGTCCTAATTGACCACTTGTCGTCCGTCTGTTGGTAGACACTTTACGCATGGTACGATAACTCAAACATTTTTTTATTCGAGTGGAACCAAATTTTGTATATCTGTTTCTCAGCCCAAAATACAGATCGAGTTAAAAATATGAGTTTGATCCAAGTTTTTTTTATTGAGTTATGGCCCTTCTTCAACTTAGAATTCATGCATGCTGCAATAACTAAAAAAGTATATATCTGAAATAAATTTGGTATGTCAATTTCCCCGCCCAAAATACAGATAGTATTCGAATATGGGTTTGATCCGATTTTTTTAACAAGAGTTATGGGCCTATTTAAAAAAAAAAATTCTAATCTTTGAAGATTAATAATGAATGTTATGGATTTTAGATTCCAAGCTGAAAATAGCTAATCACTATTGCCAAGATATGGATTAAACATCTGCCGATCGTGATCGGCCTCTCGTCTATCAAGGTTGTACATATTTTATACCCAGTGTAAATTATGTTTCCTATATACAGGGCAGAATTCATTTTCCCAGGCAATATAAGACTTTCATATTTGGTCTGCACTATTAACCCTTACTATACTAAATGGATTCTCCCACTCATTCATAAAAGTATACATTGGAATGGTATATTATTCATCTGGAGGGATGTTCAGGAAATATGAGCAGAAGACAAATAACAAAAAGTGCAGAAGGAATCCTATTCATCCGTGGGAAATGTTCAGATAATAAGTTCAACAAATTGCCTATTGTTGTTTTTTGAACTTATTATCTTAGCATTTCCTAATGGATAACTACTCACCAATGAGTATTTAGCACAAGCCTTGAAATAGGGTGCCTGTCATTTGCAGAATGAGGTCCCCAGAGGGTGAATTTAGTTATGCTACCCCGCATAGCGGGCTAGCATCACCAAATTCACCCTCTGGGGACCTCATTCTGCTTGCACCTCAGCAGAATGAGGTTCCCATAGGGTGAATTTGGTGATGCTATGCGGGGTAGCATCACTAAATTCGCCCTCTGTGAACTTCATTCCTCATTCTGCAAATGACATGACAGGCACGCTATTTCAAGGCTTGATTTAGCATAGGAAGGGTTAAGGTTCACCTTACCTCCTCCCTCTCTCTGGGGTTTAAGTACGAAGTCCTGTGGTCTTTCGACTGCCAAATGGTATGCATCATCTCCACAATTCTCCTACAAAATAAAGAGAATGTTTATCAAGAATTTAAATTCATTTTTAATATCTTTTGCCAAAATATGTCATCTGATAATCGAGAAGGGCCAATTTAGTTTGCAATTCACCAGAATCGCCCACTGTTGAGTGAAATTTTGAATAAGTGTGCATAAGCAAGCTTCACTCTGCCATGGTCACCGCTATACTCAATAATTTTTATTAACTCGCGCCGGCAAGACAAAAGTTTGAAACACGAAAACATTATTAATCAATATAGTCACCTCTTCAAAACTGTGTTGTTGAGCGAACGTCTTTCTAACTTTAATAGCATCTTCCTCCATAAGATATTTCTCGACCACGCCTGGCTTCGTTAACTCCTGCTGTACCTTCTTCGTATTCGCAAGCTGGTAGTTGATTGGTGGACATTTTATGGCCTTAGATTGGTTAAGCTTGAGTAAAGCATCCCATTCCTTTAAATAAAATTAAAATAAATTCAAGTAGCTAATGCAATAGATAGTAGAGCCCAAAGGGACTTCATGGTGATCCAACAAATAACAACTTAACACTCCCAATGGAAATTTTCGGCCACATGGCCTTCTTCAGCCAAAACAAGTTATACAGGTACAATCAATATTAATATTGATTGCACCTGTATAAGTTTTTTTGGCTGAAGAAAGCCATGTGGCCGAAAATTTCCAATAAGAGTGTTACATTGTTATTTGTTAAATTCAAGTAGTTGCACAAATGTGGTGGTGATTTCATGTGCACCTAATGATATGCGATGTCAAATGTATTCACTGAGATTTTTACTAGGGCCCTGCGAATCGGCCATTTCATTTCGAATCAAATCTCGAATCGAATCGGCCAAATTATTCCGAATCGCACCAAATCTCGATTCGAATCATTACATCAGGCATATCAATAGTGAAGATGTATATATCATTTGACTAACATCGTACCGACGATAAGTGATAAGTATATAATGCAAATGTTTTATCCATAAATGGATCAAATTCGCATTTAACCAATTAAGTGCGCATTTTTTTTGTGGCTATCACTGCTATAGAATATCGAAATGGTATCATAAGCAATAATGAAGTCAGTAAGCATTCACATAGCTGAAGCTCGACATATGATATATAGAAATTTTGCTAGATCAGTTTCATCAGTTGTGCAATGCTTTGGTGTCTATATAGTATATAGTTCAGTCTACAACATTGTTTGTAATTTGTGGTCTTTCGTTGGTATCATAAGCTATCTTCGCGAAAAAGCAATGATATCATTGCTGTAATGAAACTACAACTGGTGCCAGTGATTCGATACAATTCAAACCAGGACAGCCGATATAGACTCGAATCAGAGGAAGATTCTGAATAGCATCGAATCGAATTGATTTGCAGGGCCCTAATTTTTACCCAACCATCATACAGTGGTCACATTCTCCTGAACATCAAGCAGAAACATTGATAGTAATTTAACCCTTTCTATAATGAAATGGATTCTCCCTCTCAATTATAAAAGCAAGAATACATGGGAATGGTCTATTATTCATCTGGAGGGGTTTTCAGGGAAAATAAGCAGACGACAGATAATACAAGTACAGATAAAGTCCTATTTATTGGAGAGAAATGTTCAGATAATAAGTTCAACAAATCAACAAAGGGAACTACTCGCCAATATGTATTTAGAATAGAAAGGGTTAATATATTCCTGCAATCAAAATAGGTTAAAAACATTTCACATACTAATACAGGGACTACCATGAAAAGACGAAGACAGAAATCATAGAAATATAAAGGTACACAATCCGATTTGATGGTCCACATATAACCAGATTCCAACAACAACAACATTTCTTGAAATGCCGCTTCGTTATCAAAATCAATTAATTGCCAAAATATAATGCTAACCACTGTCAACTATAGCATAAAATTACTCAAAAAGTGTTATATATCAACATTTTGTTCAACGCAATTTGGTTTCAAGAGTATGTCAGTCAGCATTTGTCTAATATATGCCAAGCCGCCAAATATTTGAGGTGGTGAAAATAACAGATTTCAAAACTCGTAAATCTGATCACTCTGGGCTTTGATAGGTGGGTTCCCCAACTCAAATCTGATATTGTTCACCACCGAAGCCGAATAAATAGTAATTTATGGGCTTTAAAATCGGATTATGCATCTTTAACATCTGCTTTCAACATTGAAAACACAAGTGAGACACACACTTTATTATTACCAGGAAAAGACTAATAAGGAATGATAATTGTTCAAATCTGGATATAGTGTGTCTGACATTGCAGAATGAATTGAGTGATCTTATCCCATACAGTGGGCTAGCATCACCAAAACCACCCTCTGGTAACCTCATTGCACTGGTGGAGCATTAAGGATCCTGTGCCAGTGCATTCTCTTAACACATTCGAGTCTCCAATAGGGAGCCTTGCATATAAATGAGAATTCACTGGCTTACAAGGTCAATGTAAATATTGCAAGGCCAATGTATTCTCTTATATATGCTAGGCTCCCTATGGACAACTCATATATATATATAAGAGAATGCATTGGCATAGGGTTTTCACAAAATTTCAGACAGCTCCATTCATGAAGAAGTGTTTAACCTTTAATAAAGATATGAAAACACAAACCTTTTGAGATGGGAACTGTTCTGGGGTATAACCACATCTAAAGTATACAACTGCAACCTCCTTATTGTCTCTGCAAGTTGATGAAGAATATGAAAGGTGGATGGTAAAATTTCACAACCATCATTACCCCCACTTCCTCAGAAAAGTAGGCTAAAGCAATACCGTTTTAACATCAAAGATCATTATAAGTAATTATTTGATAACAAAATCTACCCTCTCAATTTCTCCTGGATTTTGTATGAGAATCATTGAATATGAATGAAAACTGCCCCTACAACCCTTCCATGGAGTTTCCTGAAATTTTGCAAAAACCCTGTACCAATGCATTCTCTCCCATTGAGAGCCTCGCATATATAAGCCTTGTATATAAGGAAATACATTGGCCTAACAATATTTACTTTGAACTGGTAAGTCAGTGTATTTTTGTTATATATGCGAGGCACACTGGCGCAGGATCCTTAATGCTGCACCAGCACAGCTCCCATCATGAAAGGGATAATAGACTGTAAACCATGAAGACACTGATTTCCCTGAGCATAATATTTTCCAGCATATAAACATACTTAAAGGTACTCAACCCGATAAAACTCCTCTCAATTACTATTTCAATGGCTTCGGGGGTCAAAAATATTTGATTCGAGTCGAGGAAGTCACCCATCAAAGCTCAGATTTGTTAGATATCGATTTTAGAAATCTATTATTTTTCATTATCGGGAATACTATCTGGCCCAGAACTCAGTAAAAATTGCGTTAAAATTACCACTTGATTTTAGAGTTATTCATCCTTGTCTGTTTGAATAGATTTTGAGTACACATCCAGAGCAGATTACGGCAGTTATTAGTACTAATCTCGAGAACATAACAAATTTGAAAAATCAATATCTAATAACTCTGAGCTTTGTTTGATGGGTTCCTCGACTCGAATCAAATATTTTTTACCCCCAAAGCCAAAGAAATAGTAATATAGGACCCTCTGATCGGATTGTTGTTGTTGGAATCTGTTGAGATGGGGACCCTCTTTACGGGTTGAGTACCTTTAACATAGAAATGGTAAAAAAAAGGTGTGAAATCATATTATCTGGCCCTAACAGTGAGACAATAACAATGGAAATTATAGAATGGTAAATTGGAGGTGTTGATTGTAGGGTCGGTGAATCGAGATACAGAATGCTGAGATACATGTAACATGTCGCAAATATGATATGCCTGAATACTGTTCTGAGAGCAAAAGTAGCTTCTAGACTTTATTTGGATCGTGTAAATGTTGCCACAAGTAATTTTAATGGGTTTTCTTTCAATACTCAAGACTGATAACAGAGTAACCGTTTATGACGTTTATCCCACCACAGTGCAAGGGGGATGACCTGGGTTATCTTCCCCGCCCTGATCATCCCCCCCCCATAATATTTCAATAAATCATTTCAGAATCATTTCTTTATTGGATTGTAAGAATTTCAGCGTATTATCTGGAACACTGACCATATCTAGATATATATTCGTATCGAAACCTATTTTATACGTAATTTATCAACGCAACCATGCAACCCACGCCACTCTGGAATCCAGTTCTGTAAGCTGCTTGGGAAATCATTAAACAAACTACTTTGCCAAAGTCGTCGAAGGATTGTCTCAAGCAGCTTGTACAACACAAGCTAAATTGTAAACATGTGGTGTTTCTGCTAGCTGAAAATAAATGTCTGCCTTTAGCTGTTGGTAGTGTTGTCCAGAAGGAAAAATTCAAAAAATAAAATTCAGATATATAATGGTTATCTTACACTATAAGTCTTTTCTTATCATCCAACGAACAGCTAGAAATCTCTTTTAGGGTTTTCCGCACAACTCTGAGGTCTTTATTGGTTTTGTAGATGGCAAATTCTAGTAATCTTTGGTCGATTACGTTTGTTTCATTGGCATCAACTATGAACAACACTGCGACGTTTTCATTCCCACTGGAAAATAATCAATGACATGAGCTAGAGCCATATAAACACTTCAACAAAAGTAAGTTCGCTCCTTATTTATCACATAATTTGGCCATAAAAGCAGTTTCATAATTATCGGTAATAGACACGTTTAATATCAGCGCGTGCGATGACATCACGGCGTTCTTCAAATAACTTGCGATCGCTGTAGTTTATGATTGTTGTTTTCGATGAATATTTCGCGTTGCTTGGGGTTTATTTGATCATGTGATAAAATGTATCTCACACTCGTCCTATTTTATACGTAATTTATCAACCTCGTCCTCTAAATTCTATTTGAGCCTCGGTAAACCTCGGCTCAAATCGAATTTAGTGAACTCGGTTGATAAATTCCGTATAAAATAGAAAATCATGTGAGATCCTCTATATAATACCCTGTATCTCATATGTTATTCATCCGATCGTATTGAAATTTTTAATGAATTTAGAACATGGTAAATGCAGCATATTTTATTTTAAAAATTAGCTACTCACCTGACATAATTCATACAGAATTAGATTGATCTTAGCCTCCGCAAACCGCCACTCAAAAAACGGAAACCTGAAACGCGTTGCGTTTCGTTCCGTCTCCCAGTTAAAGGTTTTAGTTATTCCGAGCATGCGCATGGCGCATACCTGTATACTCAGTTTGATTTCTTTGCGCTCACAATCAGACGTGCTGAAAATTCGTGCTGCTCTTACAATGTCAGAATCCGAGGCGTCTGTTTTCACTGACAGTGTCTACTGTAAATCTCCAGTGGATAATCTGCGTAAGCATGCATAAGACCAAACGATGGTTGCGCTACGATTTCTGGAGGAATATATTGCCTCAGCAAGAACGGGAAATGTCGGAACGTCGCAAGGAGACCGGCGGAAAGTCAGACATTATTGTCGGTCTAGGTCAAAGTATTCAGACCAGGTGATCGTGTAGATCGACCGATAAACACTCAAGTCGAGGGGATCTCCAGGATCGCCCGTAAGACAACACAAATCTAATGCTCAGGAGCCGAAGAGGCTGTCCGAAAAGCAAGACATAAACATGCACTCAAGTCGAGGGGACCTTCAGGATCACCCGTAAGACAACACAAGTCTAATGCTCAGGAGCCGAAGAGGCTGTCCGAAAAGCAAGACTACCGATACGAACGTCCAAAAGTCGCACAGTAATAACAAGAAAACCATAGTCAGAAATGGTAACTCCACCAAGATCATATTATTAGCCATAAATATAAATTATAATATAATTATAATATAAACTAGCTTTCAAATTCCATGTGGGAAATTTGCATACTTCCATATATCAAGGTTTCCCGTTTCTCGTGTTATACATTACATTCTCCAAACTCTTCTTTATTACACTAGCTGATGGGCCCGAATTCGTCCGGGCTGTTTCCCATCTGATTTCCGGCGAAAGGCGCGATTTGACCTTGAATTGACTATTTTGAAAGTCAAGGTCAGGTCGGGGTCATGGTTTCACCCGTCCAAAACACTCCCCGGAGAAAAGTACCCCTAGGTATCAAATTTAGTCGAAATCCGTCCGTTTTACCAGACTTGACCTTTAATTGACCATTTTGAAGGTCAAGGTCAGGTCGGAGTCATGATTTGACCCGTCCAAAACACTCCCCCGACAAAAGCACCCATAGGTATCAAATTTCGTCAAAATCCATCCGTTTTACCCGATTTGACCTTTGATTGACTATATTGAAGGTCAAGGTCACGCCGGGGTCACGGTTTGACCCGTTGAAAATTCTCCCCGGACAAAAGTATCCCTAGGTATCAAAGTTCGTCGAAATCCGTCCGTTTTACCCAAATTGACCTTAAATTGACTGTTTTAAAAGTCAAGGTCAGGTCGGGGTCACGATTTGACCCGTCCAAAACACTCCCCGGACAAAGGTAGCCCTAGGTATCAAATTTCGATCGAAATCCGTCCTTTTTACCCGATTTGACCTTGAATTTACCATTTTGAAGGTCAAGGTCAGGTCGGGGTCACGATTTGATCCGTCCAAAACACTTCCCGGACACAAGTACCCCTAAGTATAAAATTTCGTTGAGATCTATGGAAAGCCGAAGGGGACATGCTAATTGCTAGCTGCCAGTTATACGACGCACGACTTGACGCGGTTTTTTCAAGGTGTTTCAGGGTGTTTCAAACTAGGACATAGAATTATTCTGCGTTTCAAATGGTGATGAATTATAGTATTTTATTCAAATTTTATGGCATAAATTGTTATTAAAACCGTATATACTATAAACAAAATCGATGACTCGAAAATTAAGTGGGCATTTAAACTCAATACAAAGTCACAATTGCAGTTAGGTTCATCTCATACTCGTCTATTCAGCGATATTCTGTTACGCAGTTTGTTATAGCCTCCAGTATTCATTAAGCGTTATAGCCCCACTGTTATAATCCGCCTTTAGCTGGCGTATTCTTGCCTCTGAGATTATTGAGATATTACGTCACACGTAATGACATTAAATCGCATGGAAACATAGCAATTGTGTGGGCTGCGTGGCGTGAATATGTATTGAGAAATAAGGTCATACGTAATGACATTAAATCTCAAGAAAGCCCGCGAAAACAAAACAAAATCACATTTAATGTCTTAAGTTATTTCCTCAATACTTTAGGATATAGAATTAACCTTAAAATAACAAAAACCTTCGGAAAAGCGAACCTTCGGAATAGCGAACCTTCGGAATGGTGAACCTTCGGAATAGCGAACATTGAGAATAGAGAACCTTCGGAATAGTGGACCTTCGGGATAGCGAACCTTCGGAATAGAGACATGTCCCCCAACATTCATATTATATGCCCAGAGTTCAAAGGTATGGGCCCATAAATTTCTAAAATTGGCCCTTAAAATATTGAACCCAAAATTGGAGCCTGCGCAGAACAAAACTTCAGCCAACTGTACCTGTGTCATATCCCAATGCAGGAGGGTCCATATATGGGCCCACGTAATGACATTAAATAAAAAAACAAAACAAAATCACATTTAATGTTTTAAGTTATTTCCTTCATAAAAAGAATCTTCGTGATAATGAACCCTCTCAATACTTTAGAATATAGAATTAACCTTAAAATAACAAAAACCTTCGGAATAGAGAACCTTCGGAATAGCGAACCTTCGGAATAGTGAACCTTCGGAATAGCGAACATTCAGAATAGGGAACCTTCGGAATAGTGGACATTCGGGCTAGAGACATGCCCCCCAATTACACCGGTAGCGTAAACACATGTGCTAATCTGTGTCGGACTATCGTGACTCTATCGGTACAGTTTACTCAAGTACGAGAATACCTAATCACCCATAATGCATTCGCCCATTCGTCCACGCATAAACAAAATTTCCAAAACATCTTACACCGGTGGCGTAAATGAAAGTTTATCACATTATCGATGTGATAACCGTGTCAGTAGTTCAGACGATGATGTGTTGTCGGTGTCAGGTCGTGGACAAGTTTTTATGACACAACTGTTATGCCAGAAAGAGTTTAACATGCACTCAGTATACCACAACCAAGGGCTTACTTATATAGTGGGCCTTTTGGGTAAAGATGTTATACCTTTAACACTTAAACAGCCTGTCAGTGGACTTACCTTAAATGAAAATAAGTGCTCGAAGCTTCTTGGCCTAGTTAGATGATAGTAAATAACTCTTCCTGAACAGTAATTTAAGGAGTTACTTTTTGCTAGTACCTTCTTTGGATGAATTGGTACAATAGTGTTTGACAAGGACACATAGAAAGTTTGTATAGATTAGATCTGGAGAAAAAAAGTTGATTCCAATACATTCAAATTCATTGAAAAAGACAGCTTAGATATCAGGTCGCTGCACAGACGGGAATGGCTGTGAATGTCTATTTACAACAAATCTGTGCATGCCTTGTGGAAGGTGTTCAAGCTAAGGTGGTTGACTTGAATTGACCAACAACAAAACCAAAATTGGAGAATTTTTTTCGATGTCAACTAAAGTGTTGGATCAATTACCGATAGGCCCTGATTGATTAAGTACGAATTAAAATATGAAGTTATAATTAAAATATCATGTTAGAATTAAAATATAAGAATTAAAATGTTAAGTTAGAATTAAAATATTAAGTAAGAATAAAAGGATTAAGTTAGAGTTAATAGAATGTTTCTAGAATGTTTCTAGAATGTAAATAGCATGTAAGGCCAAAGAAAAAAGATAGTATGTTTCCGATAACGAAGTGAAAAAATTAGGGTAGGTAGGTAGGGAATTTTTATTTTTTTTATTTTATTTTGATATTTTTTATCCAGCTGCAGAAATATTGAATTACCTCGACCGAAAATGACATAAAATGCCAACTTGTGTTGTGGGAAAGTATTACTTGATAAACACAGCACTAGGAAATATACATTAAGATTGATGAAAGATCAAACTTACTTCATGCTTTAATAAGGATGTTATTTATTTTTCACCTACCACATTTTATAAATTTGGCTATAAACTTGGTATGAGATTGATGTCACTAACTTTTATAAGAATTTTACCCATAATACCGCCATTATACTTGTATTGTGACAACAGCATCCCATTGTCTAGAGGTAGCCAGTGCACCCAACCTAGCATGCCTGGTTTTTGGAAACAGTAGCTGTACCCCTAACATATGTGGTCATAACCTATTAGTACAGCGGCCAAACGCCAAAAGTGGTCGGGTACCCCTACCCACGGTAGAACAAGTTAAAACTAACTTTTTTTGAAGGAGAAATATATACTGTAGACGAAACTGATAGTGAAAAATAACGGAATTGGTGGTGGCTATTCTCAAATCGACGATGAACGATACCCACCAGTGACTTTTCCCAGAAATTAACGATTTTGGTAAAGTGAGCCCTGTGGCTATGTCCTAAGTTATTAGCCCACATAGTAGGCGTCAAAATGACTACAGCATACCATATCTGCACCTGATATGCAAGAAGTGTTGGTTAATTTGGATTTTCGTCCCATTTGGAGCCGAAACATTTATTTTTTGTTGAAAAATCGCTCTTTTTCAAAAAAGTTATATTTTTCGAACATTATCATTCAAACGGATATTGCAATAATATTGAAATATTTAGCCCATATGGTGTAGTAGTTATCTGTCAAGCATATGAAGGAAGAAGTTAACAAAAATTTTGAACGGTTTGCGAGATATTGGATTTTAGCTACCCCTCCCTCCAACACGTTTTTGGTCGAAAAAAATACATATTTTTGATAATGACATTACAAACATTTTCGAATTGATCTGAATGGGACCCAATATGAATCTTGTACTGAAAGTGTTGTCCAGAGATGCCGTTTAATCGATTACAGATGTGTTCAGGCTTTCAGACCCCCAGTTACAACAACAACAATTATTTTATTGATAACAGTTAATTTTGCATGCATTAACATCGATGTTAAGTACTAAAACCATTGTTATAAACAATACGTGACCAACTATATAATTCATATGGCTCAGTAGTTATCTGGACATCACAATTAGAAAGAATTTGACAGAAATTGTCAACGGTTTTCAAGATATTGGAATTAGGTATCGCTCCCCCGGACGCGATTTGGTAGAAAAACTACATATTTATGATAACAAGACAGACCTTTCTAAATTATTCTAATGAGCATCTAATCATTATTCGTGTGATGAAAACCTGATCCGTAGGCACCGCGAGCCTGGTTTTAGATGACCTCAGGTTTCCAATTAAACCCCCTGTTACAACAACAACACAATATTTTATTTATGACATGTAATTTTATATTAACACATATCGACTTTGAGCAACTGAAGTATTTGTTCTAAACGACACATAATACAGACTAACATAATCATACAGAACAAAATCATTGTTGCTCCCCCGCCCTATTAGACGTCCTGAACACACCACGAACTGAACAAAATATGATCTCAGTATTAAGAATCATGTTATTATAAAGGACAATTACATAAGGAAATATACAATGTTTATGGATGGGTTTGTTCCCGAAACAGTGTGGCACTTTGCTTGGCAAATATGAATGGCGAATTTGCTATATTTTTCAAGAACACTCTACCCAATTTAAAGACTTCAACGCAATACGAAATTAAGCTATGTGATCTCCAATTCTCTATATTAACCGAGAGTGTGACGGGAATGTAGTTCTATCAGAGAATACATAATTTGTATGGATGGGTTGTGCATGTGTCGCTTTACATAAAGTGGCTGATAAATAAGAAAGACGAATTTGCTGTTTTAGCCCCCCCCCCTACACAATTGAAGTGTTAAAGTTGAACAACTCACGAACTGAAATGATTGCTGTAAATATTAACTGAGGATGTGGGCAAAAATAGTAATATCGGGGCACATACATGGTGTTGATGGATGGGTTGGTTGGATCCCGAAAGCCTTTAGCACTTTACGAAAATCGGATGGCAAACTCCAAAGGCGAATATTTTTTGTTTTGTGGGACCCCTTTATATGCCCATTTAAACACTTGAACACACCATGAGCCGAATATTCATGCTTTTATTATTAAATCACAGTGTGAACGAAAGGTAGTGCTATCAGGGAATATACATGTTATATGGGTAGTTTGGTTCCCAAAATCCTAGGGTACTTTTCAAAAGGCGGCTGGCAAAAACCAAAGCTGAATATTTTCTTTGAGCATCCTACCCCATTTAAAGTCTTAAACACACTAATGGATGGACATGTTCTCAATATTAACTGGGGTGTGGACAAATGGTATGTAATTCAGGAAATATACCTCTTCATTGCACGATGGTGGGTTGGCTGGCTTCCCAATGTCTGGGGCACTTTACAAAAAGTGGCTAGCAAAGAGAAGGCGAAATCTCACTGTTTTGGGTACCCATAACCCTTCTAAACTCTTTAGCACACACTGAACCGAATCTATATGCTCTCGTGTATTATTTACAATTTGTATGGGTGGTTTTGTTCTCGAAATCCTGGAAGACTTTACAAAAGGCGGCTGACAAATACGAAATGTAATGTGTTAGGCCACACTACCCCATTTGGGACACACCATGAACCGAAAGGATGTGCTCCCATTATTAACTGCGTGTGTAGAGAAATGGACGCTATATAAAGAGTATAGTATACCAGGGTCTTGAATGTCTGGGTCACTTTACAAAAATTTGTTGATGAAAGAGAAAGGCGAATTCTCACTGTTTTGGGGGGACCCCATTAACCCATTTAATATCTTGATCAGAGCATGAACTGAAGTTATATTCTCTCATACTTAGCTGAGTGTGTGATCGAAAGGTATTGCTGTCATGGAATTATTAATTGATATATGGGTGATTTGGTTCCCTCGAAATCATGGAACACTTTATAAAAAGCGGCTGGCAAACAAGAAGGCGAATTTTCTATGTCTTGAGGACCCCACTATCCAACTTGAAGTCTTAACAAAATGATATGCTCTCAATGTTAACTGAAGTTGTGGACAAATGGGATTATTATCTGGCAATACGAATCTGTTATGGATGAGATGGTTCCCGATAGCCTATGGCACTTTACAACACATGGTCAGCAAATGAAAGGGCTAAATTTTACTCTCAGGGGACTCCATCCCTATCTGAAGTCTTGAACACAACACTAGCTCAAGGCATAAGCTATCCATATTACCCGAGATTGTGGCCGAATGGCAATGGTCTCGCGAGCCTGCCGTTCGCGAGAAGACCGTGGCACCTTACACAAAGCAGATGGCAAACGATGAATGCGAATTTTAAGGGACCCCTACCCCATGTAAACCATTGAACCTACCACGAACTGAATGGATGTGCCCTCGTGGTCAAACGACGATATGGACAAATGGCTATTATATAAAGAAATACACAATTGTTATAGATGGGTTCATACCCGACAGTCAGGGACACTTTACAAAAAGCGACTGAAAAAATAAATAATGCGATTTTTCAATGTTTGTATTACCCCCTTCCCAATTTGAAGACTAGAACACACAACGGATTGGAACGATATCATCATTGACTGCGTGTATGGACAATGGCGAGTTAATTGTACAAGGACGTAAACAATGTAAATAGATGGATTTGGGTTCTGAAAGAATGAGCACTTAACGAAAAGTGACTGGAAAATAAGAAAGGCAAAAGACCCCTACTTTATTTGAAGTCTTGGAAGACACCACATGGTGAAATGATATGACCCCAATATTATTTGAGGGCTTGACCAAAGGTTAGTTTTTATCAGAATATACATATGTGTTGGTTCCCGAAAGTCTGCATCATGTGGCACTCCACAACAAGCGGCTGGCAAATGTTCACTGTTGTATGTACCCCTACCCTATTTGAGGTCTTGAACACATCATGTACTGAAGGGATTATGAATTCAATATCAACATATATTGTGGCCGAAACTATGCGATATATAAGTATGTGGTAGTTCTATCCAGAGGTAAACAATTTATCTGGGAGGGAGATTGAATGGGGGAAAATTAGGATGTAATCCAGTTGGAACTGATTGGATACCATGATATACACATAGTTTCGTTGGAGCTGATTGGACGCAATGCTACACAGATAATGTTGTTTTGCGTCATTGATACGCCCGTCGCTGTGAGATTGCAGACGATCTGGAGGTGGTAAATGTCGCACTCAGCAGGGTTTCAATGCTTTTCACGAAGTTTTAACAAATGGCAGCATTATGGAAATCGCTTTGTTTTCGAGATAAATGTCTGAACCCCGTCAACTATTTTAATATTTTCGCGCTCACTGAGTTGCTGTACATAAAAAGAGTATTTCTGATAAAATTACATTCAGTATGGCGCATAGAAGTTCAGTGTTAGGACCACTGTATTCCAAAAAGTAATGATATGCTTTTTCTATTTGCCACAATGACAGAGAGGGGACGTTTTAATGTGATTACTCAATTGGCCATAGTTCAAACTACTGCATTTCAATCTTAAACGCAAATGGAGTACTTGTGCATCTATACGTCGGACATGCTGGGTTCTCCAGCTGTCCAATTATTGTAATCTCTGTATACCATTATTGGTTTTTTGAGAATAAACTATTGATTGGTTGATTGATATGCGACACTTATTGTATGTAATAGCAAATAAAATGCGTTGTTGTTGTAATTTGGGGTCTGGAAGCCTGAACACGTCTTTAATCACTTAAGCAATGTCCCCGGGCTCAATTTTCAACAAAAGAATTATGTTGGGTCCCAGTATGATCAATTGGGAAGTTTGGTAAAGTTCTGAACAAAAATATGTAATATTTCGACCAAAAACGTGTTTGGGGGAGGTGTAGCTAAAATCCATTATTTCGCAAATTGTTCTAAATTTCTGTTAACTTCTTTCTGCATATGCTTGGCAAATAACTGCATCACCATAAGAAGTAAATATTTTGGCATTATAACAATATCCATTTGAATGATAATGTTCGAAAAATATTATTTTTGTGAAAAAGTGTGATTTTTCAGCAAAAAATAAATATTTTGGCTCCAAATGGCAGGAAAATCTAAATTAACCAACACTTTTTTTCATATCAGGTAGAAGTATGGTATGATGTAGTAATTTTAACCCCAACAATATGGGCAAATAGGCTAGGACATAGCCACATGGCTCGCTTTACCAAAATCGTTAATTTCTGGAAAAAGTCACTGGAGGGTATCGCTCATCTTCGATTTGACAATAGCCACCTATTCCGTTATTTTTCAATTTCTGTCAAATTCTTTCTACTTGTGTTGTCCAGATAACTACTGAGCCATATGTTATATAGTTGGTCATGTTGTTTATAACAAAGGTTTTAGTACTTAACATCGATGGTAATGCATGCAAAATTAACTGTTATCAATAAAATAATTGTTGTTGTTGTAACTGGGGGTCTGAAAGCCTGAACACATCTGTAATCGATTAAACGGCATCTCTGGACAACACTTTCAGTACAAGATTCATATTGGGTCCCATTCAGATCAATTCAAAAATGTTTGTAATGACATTATCAAAAATATGTATTTTTTTCGACCAAAAACGTGTTTGAGGGAGGGGTAGCTAAAATCCAATATCTCGCAAACCGTTCAAAATTGTTGTTAACTTCTTTCTTCATATGCTTGTTAGATAACTACTACACCATATGACCTAAATATTTCAATATTATTGCAATATACGTTTGAATGATAATGTTCGAAAAATTAAAAAAAATTGAAAAAGAGCGATTTTTCAACAAAAAAACAATGTTTCGGCTCCAAATGGCACGAAAATCCAAATTAACCAACACTTCTGGCATATCAGGTACAAATATGGTATGCTGTAGTCATTTTAACACCAACAATGTGGGCAAATCACTTAGGACATAGCCGCAGGGCTCACTTTACCAAAATCGTTAATTTCTGGGAAAAGTCACTGGTGGGTATCGTTCATCGTCAATTTGAGAATAGGCACCACCAATTCCGTTATTTTTCACTATCATTTTCGTAAAGAGTATATATTTCTCCTTTAAAAAAAGTTAGTTTTAACTTGTTCTACCGTGGGTAGGGGTATCTCGTTAACTAGACCTCTTTTTCGATTTGGCCGCTGCACTATATATACATGTATATATACAGATACACACACGTCTGTTTATAGTGTTCCTACCGGTACTCTCAGGCTCCAAATAAAAGTGCAGGCCCAAATAATAGTGCACAGGAAAAATTCCATTGAAAGTTAAAACAGTGCAGACCCAAATAACTCTGAGCAAAACATCAACTATAGTTAAAAAATTCGTGGCTCAAACTCTCCGAAAATGAGTCAAGATTTCACCCCAATTTTGAGTTACCGTTGTATAAGGCGTACCAATATTCTGGGCTATATATTCAGGTAAGAAAAGATGCGACTTATACACCGAAATTTACTGTAGTCATGGCTCAATTTAGATTTGTGAAAATGCTGAATCAAGTCAGTCATAAAGCACTGAAAATTGAAAAGTTTCGCGAGAATCGTTACGAGAAACAATTCAGTGATTCTTGTCGAATCTTAAGGTCTGGTGGACGACTGGATTTGTCTAAACCACCCAAAACAGGCCTATTACAAGACATGGAGATGTTCGTGGAAACCATTCTAAATCTGGTTTTTATTGATAAATGTCAAAAGATCTCATTTGGAGCCATCCAAAATATTAAATTATTTTGGGTACCATGTTTCATTTGGACAAATGGTTAGTTTGTCTCACAGTATACCGTATAAGAGTACTCCAACAGGCAGTAATGGATCCATTGAGATGGCGGGACACTGCCCGCAGTTATCTACATATGTTAGGCATCATAGCCATATTTATTCTAGTACCTCCACTATGGAGAAGAGTATTTACAGGTTATTTACAATGTTGCCGCGTTGTGTACAATGATATGGATGTAAAAACACGTTTTCAAATATAGTTCAGGTTCAGTAGATTTTGTGAGAGTTCGAACTCACGTTAAAGGTTCGAGTGTCACATCAGCTAGGAAACATTGTGTGTAGTTTGGCCTTTGATGACAGAACAAGTTGCAAGAAGAAATGATGCTGAGTGGAGTAATATGTCGTCCGCACGCTCCGTTAGATGCTGGGGAGGTGCAGAAACGTTCCCTCCGAGTAAGAATGCAGATAGTGATTTATCGTCCAAGGAGTCGTGCATGAAAAGGAATATTCCAATACCAAAGTGATTTATAATGAATTCCCAGTAGCTATTTCGGAGAGAAAGTATGACTTCTGATGGACAATATCGTACAGCATGGAGGATTTCGTTGTTGTACTGGCAGTCACAAGCATTGCATATCAGATTATTCATGTATGTTGTCTTGTTGAGTAATAGGCCAAGGTTTCGTAGTTGTGCTGAACGGTCGGGATGTTGCTTCAGGGGTTTCCATATCGTCCAGTTAGTAGTGGGGTCTGTGTGGACCAGTCGGAAAGTGTTAAGGGATTGGTTGCTGTCAACAGATAACGACCAGGCAGTCGAGTATTGATCCGAAACAGCTTTCTTGTAAATACTTTTCCATGCTGCTTCTGATGGAAATTGACCAGTATTGGTGAATGTGTCGAGGAAGTCGTATAGTTTATACGCTTGGAGGATATGAACTATATCGGTCACGAATCCAGTTGTCCGTCGATCAAACAGAGTGTACTGGTAAAACCGTTGAAGAAATATCTTTAAAGGCACCTGGTGTGTTTGCGGCAGATGTATCAGGTGTCCAATGAAATTCATCTTCTTCATGTGAATTTCACATTCGAGAGGGAGGAGTCCCAACAAGCTAAGAGCAATGTCCGTTGGTGTGCGTTCCGGGAGAGTTTCTATGTGCTTCACACAACAGCGGAGTGCTCGTTCTAGACAGTGCTTCGTCGAGCGGGTGTCGGTTGTCATCAGCTCGCCCCCGTAGAGCGCCTTGGGTAGCACAACTGACTTGAGCATAGACCCCATTGTTATGGGAGAGCATGATTTAAGATGTATGTTTCCAACTAGGGCGAAATAACTTTTTCTCAGTTTCTGTGTTAGATCAGTAGCTCTGCTATATTCATTTTTGAATTTGTTGTGTGAGACTCCTAGATGCAAGGAGGAAGACTTTTCTGACAATTGCTGATCGCCCAAGAACCATTGTCTATCACGGAATACATCCTGCCTTGTCGTCTCATTGAACACGATGACTACGCTTTTTGTGTCAGAGAAATTAAACCGCCACACGCGGCTATAATGACAACACAGTTTGAGGAGACTGTCCATTCCAGCTTTCGACATTGAAAGAAGAGCAATGTCGTCTGCTGCCGTCGGAGCTGTGCAAGATACAGATCCCATGGAGAAACCATTCTTCGACGAATTCAAGTCTTTTAATAAGTCATTTATGAAGGCCAGATAGAAGAACGGGGAACAGACCGCCCCTGTCTTGTTCCCTGTTTAATCGTCAGTATGTCGGAGAGTTCTTGGTTATACAGAATACGACTCGTGCAGCCAGCGTGCATATTGGCGATTATCCGCAGTATTTTACCACAGAGCCCCAAATGGTACAGTTTCACTAGTAGTCCTTCGTGCCAGACTCGATCGAATGCCTTTGCTGAGTCCAGAAAACATACATATGCACGAGAGTTAAGATCATCAGTGTAGTGTATGAATTCCTGAACAAGAAATGCAGACATTGTGCAGCTAACCCCTCTCTGGAATCCATGCTGCATTTCGTGCGGAAACTTTGCGACACCACTATCATTAAGAAATCTAGTGAGGAGGATATGTTCAAATGCTTTATATATTACAGGTAATAAAGTTATCGCTCTGTAGCTATCCGGCAGTTGCTTCGGCTTGGAGTCACCTTTGTATATTGGCACGATGATTCCAGTTTTTAGCGGATGTGGTATCCACTCCAATCTAATAATTCCGTTGAAAAGACAACACAGGGCGTTCGCAAGCGACCCACTTCCATGAATGAGATGTTCGTTCCTGATTTGGTCAAGTCCACCTGACTTGTTGCGCTTCAGTCGCCGTATAACTGATGTTACCTCCATATCAGTAATTGGTTCGCAGAACACATCGGAATAAAATTATGGATGAGACTCATCGAGTAGTGAGTTAAGCTGCATGAATATGGCTTCCTCGAATCCTGGATCAGAATGGGCAGCGGGTGTGTATAGATTTTGAAAATATGCTCTCCAAGCTTCTAGTATTTCACGATGATCTCTCAGTGGTCTACCATCGAAATCCATGACGGAACCGAAACTGTCAGTATTTGGATTAGCACCACGTGCTCTCAGCATTTTCCAGAATTGTTTTTGGTCCCTGACGGCACATGACTCAAGAGATTCACATCTTCGCTGTTCTTCTGAACGAGCAGCAGAACGCACTAACCTTCTGAACAGACGTTTAGATGCTTTGTATTGGACGTATGATTGGGCACAATATGAGTGAGGCCGACCATCCGCTATCCACGTTACACGTTTCTGTCGAACATCGGCGTGACACGACCGTAGTTCATTGTTCCAGAAGGATTTTCGCGATACATGTATATGCCGTCTCATCGATGGAGAGGCGATCGATGAAGCGTGCAGTATTGTTTGAACAATGTGTGAGTACAGTTTGTCCAAATCGTCCCGTGTCGCGAGAGTGTGACACATGATGTTGGGAAGAAGTTCGTCTAGAGAGGTACGATACAAATCGGTGTCCATCCTATCCCAGTTGAAAGTTAACCTCGTGAACGGAACTGGTTCACTACACTGGTAAGCGGGAATCTCACAACTGCAGCACACTGGCAAGTGATTAGACGTGTTCAGTTCATGGTCGTCAAGTATACCACTGTTGACAATTAAATCCGCCATCGTATTCGGCACAAGGATATGGTCTATTCGCGAAGGTGATGCTATGGTACAGAATGGATAGTATGTGAATGAGGGACCAGTGCATGATTCCAGGCAGGTAACCGAAAAGACTTGCGTCAGAGTTAACATGTCATTTATGAGTCGCAGTCTACCACCATGGCCAGCCAGAACACGCTCATCCGCGGTGCGAATCAAATGGGCGTTTATGTCGCCCATAACAATCACTGGGCCTTCTGGTGAGTATTTGTCTATCAGATCTTTCACAGAATAAAGACATTCTGCAAAATGATCATCGCTGTGTGAAGTGCTCGGGAGGTATACCTGGAAGACACTGCATAGCGTCTGCTGTTGTTTTATTGTTAGCTTTCAGCAGTGTCAACTCGCTTAGGACTTCATTGAGTTTATCCTGAATGCACATGGAGCTACACGGGCATTGTTGAGTTGAGTCTACTGGCTTTTTGTCGGTCTGCGACAGTTTTTTCGTGTGAATTCTTGTGATGCAGTCACGAACGTCGTCGAAGGAACCTCCGCGAAGGAATTGAACGAGATTGTAGATGTCTTTCACAGGACGACTGCTCACGGGAATACCTCCCAGTTCTGGATCACGCTGGATTCGACTTTTCAGGCAGTAATCTTCGAGGTCGCTATAATAATTTTGGGCATCAACGAAGAAGTTTGTACGAATTGTTCGCAGATCGGAATCATTTGGCATGGCGTGAAGCAGTCCTGCAATGAATTTGTCTTTTGGGAGTTCAAGAATATCTTCCAGATCAGATCGTTAGAAAAATAATCAGGTAGTGTCGAGTTAACATCTGAATGTGACTGGGTCGTTTGTCTGTTGCATGTGTATGATGCCGTATCATCAGGTACCGGATCCTCATAGAGGACGGGTATGCCAGGGGCTGGCGAAAGTACAGCATAGCTTTTCCCATCTATCATTACGTGTTGATCGGGCATATTTTAATGTCAAGCTGTGTCGCAGAAATAACTATTGTATTGCGGTGTGAATGTCAAGCCGTAGGCACCCATATGAATTATGTTGGGATATTTGTCACTCCACACAAACGTAGGGAAACAGAGTCACTATTCATCGTGGAAAGTCACTAAACTGGATTGGTATCCCGTTAATGTAGAACGTTTTGTTCTGGTCGCTTATGATGATGACCAGGTAATTGCCAGGTGACGCTGCTGTGAGAAACCGAATTTAATTGACACCCGTCTATTAAAGTTGGTTGGCTGTAATAGATCGCACTGTTGGTCAAGCGATGACAGTTTATGTCAATACGGGCATTCTTCGATTTAGTCGCTCTATTCGTGGACCTCAAGCTGGAAGCCAATGTTTCACCGGGTCGGCTCATTGGCACATGATTGGACGGTCATTGGAGTCAGTTAGCACTAATGTCATAACAATAGTTGTTTGTCACACCTTTTGGTAACTGTATGGCATCAGGGATGTGGCTAGAGGGGGGTGTGGGGTGTCTCACCCCCCCCCCCCCCAGCAGAGAGCTATATTTTCAATAGTTGGAAATTTCATACCTGCTACAACGAAATTTCACACCAACAATAGGTTGAAAATGTTCTTGTAGTTTGATTATAAAACAATTTATTGGGGGAATTTATTGTTTTTCGACCAATATTTGCATATGTTCCTATTTTTGGTCAAAAATTTTGACAGAAATGGTCATCAGTTGGAAATTTTCCAACCTTAGGGGGGTGACAGGTTGGAAATTTAAAACACTTGGAAAGCTTGTGTCCTGGTCTCTCCCCCGTGGCCAGTCAAAAACTTCTAGTTAATTTAAGAAAACAATATTGTCATACAATTGGTCAACATTGTCATTGGAATTGTCATCAGTTGGAAAATTTCCAACCTAAGTGGGGGTGTAGGGTTTGAAATTTCGAACAGTAGGAATTTTAGGCTTGAGGCTAGTCTAGATGTTAGGATTTTGCGATTTTCTTGTTCAGATTTCAAAATTTTCGCACACCGGGCCGAACCATGGTCGGCCCGGTGTGTCATTGCCCCATTCACATGGCCAATACAAAACTGCTAATTAGTTTAGCAAAACAATATTTTACTACATTTGGTCAAACTTGTAGACATAAATGGTCATCAGTTGAAGAATTTTCCAACCTGAGGGGGAGTTTGAGGTTTGAAATTTCCAACACTAGGAAAGCTTCAGTTGAGACCAGTCTTGATGCTAGGATTTGCGATTTTCTTGTATAGTTTTTCAAAATTTTGTCACACCGGGCCGAACAACGATGGTCGGCCCGGTGTTTCCTGGTCTGTTGTCGGTAGCTGTGTGCATTTGTCTGGAATTAGATCACTAGTTGTTTTTTGGGGGGCAATTTTCAGGTTAAAATATCTTAATGTTCTCATACTGGGAAAATAGAAGCATGGCTTATGAATATATAGGAAATTAGGCCTGAGCATGAGGTACAAGGGAGGGGGGTGCAAATGGAAATATGCAAAAAGTTGTGTTGGTACGATTCCGACTCAAGGGGGGGGGTGCAAATGGAATTATGCAAAAAGTTGTGTCGGTGTGATTCGACTCAAGGGGCGGGGTGCAAATGGAATTATGCAAAAAGTTGTGTTGGTGTGATTGCGACTCAAGGGGGGGGGTGTAGTTGGAAATTCCCAAGGTGGACACCCCCCCCCCCCCCCAGCGGAGACCCTCTAGCCACATCCCTGGATGGCATGTTATCTACACGTCCTTCTCAATGAAAACCAGATATGAGGTTCTGGCGACCATAGTTTATCACACCTTTCACCTTTGGACAACGATACCGCGACTGTTGTTCTCTTGATAAGTCGCCAAGAAGTGCACTAATCAGGCCGGCTTGGGTTTTGTTGTTCTGCCGCAACAACATAGTGTGAGTCCGTGATAAGAGCCGGTGTGGAAATGACATTGGTGAAGACAATACGTTGGCCAAAAACAAGATGGCGACGTAAACAATATTTTGAGTCAGATGTGCTTTGGAATCTCACATTTTCAATGGAATTTCAACATAAAGTCCAGTGATCCCATAGCACGGATAGAATCGCCATATGTAGGAAAAATCCGGATATGGTTAGAACAGTAGATTTATATATTTTGGCATTTATTCGGAGCACAGTAGAAGCACGTCTGTTGGTCAGGAACGACAACTCAACTCTCCTTCAACTCATTCAGATCTATCTCTTGAAAAGATGGCAACCAGTTCGCCATTCATACAAGCTTATGGCCCCGTGTATACAAGATCTGGTACCCCATCTGGACTGGTGGTAGCAAATACCAAACATGCAACGGGATCGATTCCTTTTTCAGATCGTAAATACGGTTTTCGATCACAACCGATGCCAGTCTTCGGGAACGGGGTCCCATTTTGGGGCAATACAGTACAGGGTATCAACAGTCTGGAGATGAAAGCAGTATTATATACATGCAGTATTGGATACATGCATTAATACATGCATTATTATATACATGTATTAACAATAAACACTTCACCCAGAGTGCTTATACAAACAAACAATACAAGGTCCAAATCCTTTTTTGTCAGTTAGCTCCGGAACTTTGGTTCTAAAGTCAGCTCACATACATGTACTAGTAGCAGGGTCCAGAACTAGCTTGTAGATTTTTATTTAGTTTTTGGGCTCAACCAACCATGGATCCGTTTTGCTAATTTTTCACAACAAGAAGAACATAAATTTGTGATAGATGCTCTCTCCTTTTCACGAAGGAGCATATATGTCTATGCATTTCCACCAATTCCACGGTTTCCCCAAGTTTTACAACTTATGAGTCCTTTTCAGTGCGAGTTGATTTTGATAGATCTGCATTGACCAAGACAGTCTGGTTTTCCAATGATTTTAAATATTCTAGTCAATCATCCACTCCTTTTATCAGTTGCAGAACAGATATTAACACAATATCAGGGGAGGGTACTAGTACACGTACCTAATCCGGAACCATACCTGATGAACCTGACTGTTTTTCATCATTCTGTCAATAGATATGATCTTGGCAACTTGGAACACGAAAATACTATCAGTCTAAATATTTAATAGTTAATATAGTGTTCCGAGCGAAACATTTTTTCTCATGATGCATCTTTAGCAAATATGTAAAAAAAAAAAATTGTCATATATGTTTGCTTTGGGTTTTACAAATACTGTACGATTGCAGGATACAGTTTTCATCCTCTCATCAATTCTGCCACCGGGTCGCGAAAATAGCAGTGGGACAACACCCACACATTATTCGAATGTTGAATATGTTTAATGCAAGGCCTCCAAAACGAAGGCTGGTACCTGCTCGACCTGCTCGGGATCTTCCAAAAAGGTTTTGGAAATATTGAAGAATCCTCCATTTGAACCTTTAGACTTGGCTAATTTGAAAACTGGTAGCTTACATTGAAGACAATATTTTCTTGTTTGCCATTACCACTTTAGAAGGTGAAGTCACTGTAGTGATTTACAAAGTCTACACTTGGGAGCAATCATATGAGAGTTCAATGGCAGGGCATTACTTTTACGAAATGACCTTTTCTAAGTAGCATCATTTCTCATCAATGTCCTTTAACCTTACTTTGAGAGAGATGTCAGAGTGGATCCGGAAAGTACTCTTTGATGTCTGTGGATGGAACAAATAATAACAATAATCGACCCCATACACCAGTCTCATCACAAACTATATCTTCCTGGTTAGTTAAGCTTATAAGAAGGTTTTTGTTTCCTTTCCAAGTGACCAACAACATTACGGCTCATTTCACACTTTGGATTGAATCTTCGTGAGCACTCTTCTTTGGAGCAGGAATGAGAGACTTTCTGGAAAGTGCTGATTGGGTACTTTATGCATCTATATTTATCATGTTCTACTTGACAGATGTTGGCACTGAAGTGCTAAGTGTTGGTTAGATTCCCCAGCAAGTTTGCTGTGAAGGGAAATTCTGTTTTGATTATCACATGTAAATAATGTTCAGTATATGTTATGATGTAAATCATGAAAGAACATTTCACGGAAGAACCACTGGCGGCATGGGACAACAGCATCAGACCAGAGCTACGCAGAGCAGCTATGGAGTCAGCATAATTCTGTATGAATAATGTCAGGTGAGTAGCTAATTTTTGAAATAAAATTAGCAGATTTGGACACAAGTCCAAATTTTATGAATAAATTATACTCACCTGACATAATTCATTCCCGCCCTCCTCCCATCAGATACAGTTGTCTCATGGCCGATTGTGGCGCCATGGGATCAAACTGAGTATACAGGTATGTGCCATGCGCATGCTCGGAATAACTAAAAACTTTAACTGGGAGACGGAACGAAACGCAACGCGTTTCAGGTTTCAGGTTTTTGAGTGGCGGTTTGCGGAGGCTAAGATAAATCTAATTCTGTATGAATTATGTCAGGTGAGTATAATTTATTCATAAAATTTGGACTTGTGTCCAAATCTGCTAATTGTATGAGTTAATTGTCCCAACGGTTTCTAACCTTCTTCTGAATGTCGCTTGATTGGAAAATTGTGCCATTTTAAAAAATCACACTTTCAACTTTGACGCTCAACAAAATAGTGTGTTGTTGAATTAACTGGGTGATCATTGTTTATTAAGTGTCACATGCCTTATTACTGTATGGGATTTTCTTGAACTTGAACAGTTGTCACTCTGTGAATTTAGGGGCATGATTTTGAATCACCTCCATATCTGGTCCATTGCATTCGCTCAAAAGGATCGCAATCCCTTATGGAGGACTAAGCAAGGGTTATATAGCTATAGATTTGTTGGATGCAATCACCTCCTCGATTCATATAAATAAAATAAGCTTTTAATAGCATGAACAGAAAAATAAAACTAGATGCAGGACCTTGTAGAAATGGACTGCGCTTCAAGTCTGCAAATAGTGTATTTATCATTTGCAGAATGAGGTGCCCAGAGGGTAAATTTAGTGACGATACCATTACATCTGCTTAGGCCTCAACTTCTAAGGAAGACATAGGATCAGATTGAAGTTCCCCAGTTTAAGTTGGTGATTTTCACCCTTTAGTCACCTCAATGAGGCAATTTATCTCCTGCAAATTAGGGGATATAGAAACTTCCCAGAAGGGAAAAATTAACTAACACAATGTTAATTTGAGACTATAGATACTTCCCATAAGATGAGGCCTAAGCAGAATGAGATCCCCAGAGGGTAAATTTGGTGATGCTATCCCACTGTGCAGGCTTGTGCGCTTTTCAGCTGTGAGAAACTGATATTTCTGTGAGGATGAAATGAGAGGCCAATCATGATCGGCAGATGTTTAATTAACCCACCCTTGGCAATAATAAATAGCTTTGTCCCCACATCCGGTTGTAACTAGCAATCTGTTTGGATACAATGCCATATTTAAATCTCCCATCATCCTTGACAGCGGGGTATAAGAGAACGTGCGCGAAACATGGGGGGGGGGTATATGAGCACGTGAAACATCGGGGGTATATGAATGACCCTTGAACTGACAGTTTCCACCAACTTTGACGTTGCTCTCGCACGCCTAGTTTGACACCACCTGATGCCGGATCCTTAGGTCGGCTACTGAATTATTATTATTATTATTGGTGTGAATTAATCGGAAAATCTATGAAAATCAGGCTGTGAAAATCACTTAAATTGAGGAGACAGGCTATTCTTGTGGGGAAAAAATCGTTATCTCCGGCAACATCGTGGGGTACATGGAGATTTAATACCTGGATGTCTATTTTTGAACAGCTCGGCTCCATCTCGGGGTTCAAAATCGACATCCAAGTATTAAATCTCCATGTACCCCCGATGTTACCGAAGAAAACTAATAATGATTGGAATCATAATCTAGAGTTTTGATTTTAATTATAGAGTATACTGAACATTATGTACTAAAGAAGTACATGAATAGACAAATGTACTAATTAACACAAATTCTCACATTATTTGAATTTATTTGTCCTAGTGCCAATTTTGCACTAGTAGTGTCACATTAACATTGGAATACCCTAAGACCCCTAACCTGAGATATTAACTGAACACAGTCCATACCCTGGTGGTCAGTATAGCTCTCAAGAAATATGTTTTGAGAATACAGATTTTAAAGTGTTCTCTTTATAATAAGTATACAGCCATAATATGATGAGAATGCTGACCCCTATGACCCCAAACTCAAAACACAATTCACTTGGTGGCCGAAAAATAGAAAGCGGTTCTCTCGTTTAGATTTCTTTTTAATTTCTGAGCACTTCGTACCGCTTATAGACGACATCAGAGTCCTCTCTAAAATGCATAAAATCTCTGACCACTGCATGGTAACAATGTATATTTCATTTTCCAACCTCGAAAGGGGCAGAGGATACTGGAAGATGAACAATAGTTTACTGAAAGACAAAACATATATCTCGGGTCTAAAACAGACAATAAAAGATATCGAATGCCAATACAGCGAAAACGCTACCTCCGATCACTTCACTATAAATGACCAACTTTTTTTCGAAACTCTCTTAATGGAAATTCGAAGCTTTACAATATCTTATTCTGCGAAAACGAAAAAGGTTAGAAATTCACTAAAAGATAAGTTAGAAAAAGAGCTGCAAGAGCTACAAGTAAACTATGACACATGCACTTTACAAAATATAGACGAATTAAGTTCGAAGATTGAAGAGATTCAAAAAAATTAATTATATGGCTCAATAGTACGTTCTAGAGCAAAGTTTATCGAAGAAGGCGAACGACCGACCAAATACTTTTGTGCCCTAGAGAAAAAAAGAGCGCTTGAGAATACAATAATTATAATAAGGAAAGTAGATGATACAATAATTACAGATCAATCTGAAATTTTGGAAGAAATTCGAACATATTATGAAACATTATACTCTATTCAAAACAATTCAATAAATGACACTGAAGTCGACACTTTTATCGCTGCAAAGTCAATAAAATCGCTTAGCGACGTGGGTGCAATGAATGCTGAGGGGGAATTAACAATATCTGAAGTAACAGTAGTCCTCTATGAAAAATAATAAAGCTCCCGGGATAAGTGGATTTACTGTAGAATTCTTCAGAGAATTATGGGATGATCTGAAAGTGTATTTATTGAACTCACTCAATATGGCCTATAAGTCAGGCACTCTATCTATTACACAACGGCATGGCATCCTGAATTGTATACCAAAAGGAGGGAATGATCAGTCATTGCTTGCTAATCAAAGATCGTTCACATTGCTGACCATACCATATAAAATATTGACAACAGCCCTTGCAAACAGACTAAAACCGCTATTAAATAAAATTATAGAACGAGATCAAACAGGTTTTATTAGAGGGAGGTTCATTGCTGAATATATTAGAATTGTGTCAGATGTAATAGACTATACTTCAGTGAACAATATACCAGGATGCCTTCTACTTATTAATTTTCAAAAAGCTTTTGATACAATTTCTTGGAATTTTATCCAAAAAAACTTTGTCGCTTTTCAATTTTGGACCTTCATTCAGAAATTGGGTGAATATCCTATATCATGATATATTCTCTACGGTCAAGCAATTTGGGTGTATGTCCAGGGGGGGTCGGAAAAAAGTGACATGACATTAGGCTAAACAAACTTTTTTCCGGCTCTTGGGTACCCACCACCCCCCTATTTGAAGGAAAAAATATTTTTCCAATTTCATGCGGGGTACCCACCCCCTTTTTACCTCCAAATCTGTAATATCACACCATTTAAGCTTGATGGTCAGTATTACAGTTACCCTATTTCCATTTCTGGTTCTTCTAAGTCATTCCACGTTTTGTAACAACACGAAACAGGTTCTAAAAAAATACCTGGAAAAACCCAAAATAACACACAGAATACATGTGCTGATCAGTAAATTATTGATTGATTCTTCCCCAAATATTGTCTAAGGTAGCTCATAATGCTCATTATACATGTAAACAAATATAAAAGCATTAGTGTACCTTCTTTTCATCACAGAAAGTGTAACTTTAGATGTGTCACATAGTATATCACATGAATTTATGTCAATTATGATTTTTGAAAAAATTATTAGGGCAACACCACCTGGCAATTAACTCTCCAACAATACAGGTATTCAGCTGAAATCCACTATGTATCACAAAACTAATTTTCATTTCCATGAGCTGAGTTCTTGGGCTAGGTACTGTGCTAAGGCCAGACCCAGGTCAAGCATTATAGCTATAGCATTACCAAATTCACCATATGTGACCCTCATATGTAGCTAGTTCTCCATGGTTGGTCGAGACCAAAATAGAATGAGGTCGTTAGAGGTTGAATTTGTTGATGCTATGCCGAGTAGTATCGCCAAATTCGCCCTCTGCAGACTTCGATCATTTTGCTGATGACCAGCACATTATTTTTAGACTTTCATATTATATTAAGTTATATTATATTTTCTTTCCCTTCTTTTCACTCATCTGTTCTGATTTTGTTTATTCCACTTAGCAGCCTTCTCAATATCTACACATTCAAGGTCTGTGTATGCTCGCCCAATCTTTTATCTGGGTCCCACCATCTCAAGATTATTATCTCAGTGATATGCGTTGTTGCAGTCTACAGTCCCATGCCAAGTTCCGATACAATTTTGACTGAGTCATCTGGTCTGATCAGGTATAATGAGTAAATATTAATGAGATAAATGAATAGCGTTTTTCATTTTATTTATATTAAAGTTTATTCATGTGCTACATAACTGTCCATTTTCATCTGGAACCAGTGGCATTGGTACATGGCAATGTGATCGGATGTAAAAGGCGAATTCCTGAGAGTTGGTTCGTAATCTGGATTTCTGAGAAGCATCATGCCCATATCCACACTAACTACCCCCCCCCCCCTAAGCACTGCCCTAAGTGTCATACACACCTTAACAATGATGCTGAACACTTTGAGGCATTTATATTGAAGAAATGTTGTAAGAGGAAAAAATTGCGACCACTCAGGAAAAAAGTGACTTTTTCGCAGCTGAACCACCCACCCACCCCGGCCTAGTGTATGGAAAAAAGTGGATGACCCCCCCCCCCCCCCTGGTATGTCAAGCAAATTCGGAATCGGTAGGGGATTCAGACAAGGTGACCCCTCTCGCCTTACCTATTTATTTTATGTGCAGAAATTTTATCATCCCACGTGAGACAAAACCCTTATATTAGAGGTATAAAAGTAGGCACCGAAGAAATAAAACTCACGCAGTACGCAGACGATACATGTTTTCTATTAGATGGCTCATATAATAGTCTAACGCAATGCATTAAATCGCTTAACAATTTTTCTGTTATATCCGGTTTAAAAATTAATTACAGCAAAACAAAGCTTGTATGGATTGCAACCAAGAAGGGAAGTGTAACAGCCCCCTCCGGTTGTCCAAACTTAGAAGTTGTCCACGATTTTAATTTACTCGGGGTCCATTTTGATTTAGCGTCAAACGATATTTTTCATAAAAACTATGCGACAGTATATAAGCGTATAGAAGACATAGTTGCAAAGTGGAAAAGACGCATATTGACGCCGATCGGAAAAATAACTGTCATAAAGACCTTTATTATACCTCAATTGAATCATTTTCTGTTGACTCTTTTCTGTACAAATATATATGGGATGGAAAACCCGACAAAATTAAGAGACAACAAATAACAATGGACTACTCGGAGGGGGGACTGAAAATGGTTGACATTCAAACACACATAGCATCAATGAAGGTTTCTTGGGTAAGAAGGATTATGCTCGCGAATTCATTCTCGGCACGCTTTTTTAGTCACATCACACAAATAAAAAATATCCCTCTCAAGTTTTGTAATGAAGACTTCATCTCTAGAGTAGTCAGGAAAATATCAAAATATACTTTTTGGTCAGAAGTTATTATAGCCTGGATGGCCTTTACTGCTAAAGTAGCTACAACTTTTGGTAAAGAAGATGTTCTATGTAAATCGATCTGGTATCATAAATCAATAACCATAGACCATTGCACTATATATATCAAAACGTCGGAAGAACAGGGGGTTCAAACATTCTTGGATTTGTTTTACCAAAACGGGAATATTTTAAGTTTTGCGAATTTTAGTAAAAGATTCTCTTTTAATCCAGATTATATTTATTATATTGGAATAACAAAACGTATACAAGCTTACTTTTCTACTTCGGACATCTCAAGACGAATGACACATAGACCGACAATGCCTGAAGAATTCAGGATAATTATGAACAATAATGGTCACCAGTTTTTACGACACAGTAACAAACCTGCCACTAGTTTAAGCTATCTCGCGAACAAATGGCCTGAGTTTGCTTACAGTGACATCAATTGGAATAATGTGGCGTCTACACCATTCAATTGTGGCAAAATTGAGGTAAAACTCATATGGTTTCAATTTAAAATAATACACAAAATATTAGGTACAAATTCATTAGTATCAAAATTTTCTACCCCCAAACTCTGTGATTTTTGTGACAGCGAGAATGAAACTATAACACATTTATTTTGGAGATGCAACGTTACAAATTCTTTTTGGAGTGAAGTTTCAGAAAAGCTGAGTTTTAAGATCACTGAACAAATAGCAATATTTGGTATTACTCCCTCCGGAAATGCCGCCAATTTCACCTTCATGCTTATAAGATATTTCATATTTAGATGCAAGTTTAAAATACCCAAGAAGCCGACATTGACAGCCTTCATAAGAATTGCAACAAACTACCGAAAAGCTGATTGTTTTTTTCTGGATAATGATACATATTCTAATAGATGGGCAATATTGGATCATGTACTGGACTTATGAACAGTTAATGTGTTGATCATATATGGAGATGGTTTTGTCATCCACCGCCTTCAACCTCTTCGACTAAACTATCTATCTATACGTACGTAGCAGCCCACCATCCTTCCCGATACACCAAAGCATCCGATATTTGTTTTCTTCTTTATTAACTCCTTAGTCACTAATTTAGTATTTAAAAATACCACGCCTATACAGAAAGTGGGGGCAATGCCATACACATATGTTCCAATACATACGGCATATACTGCTATATATGTCCTAGAATAATATAGGGATTGTTTGCCGTGTGTATGGAGCCTCTGTGTATTGTAACTTGTATTAATTTTCCCACAATGAAGTAGAACACACTACCCTATTACCAATAAGGGCGTTATGAAACAACATCTGAATAATATATAATTAATCCTTTTATTTCAGACAAAAAGAACGCCCTTATCCCTGCCACGTGGGTGTGTATGGGCTATGTAAAAACGTGGCTTATATATCTAAGGAATTAATAAAGATATCTAAATTTAAAAAAACAAAAAAAAACATCGTGGGGTACATGGAGATTTAATACCTGGATGTCTATTTTTGAACACCTCGGCTCCACATCGGGGTTCAAAATCGACATCCAAGTATTAAATCTTCATGTACCCCCGATGTTACCGAAGAAAACTAATAATGATTGGAATCATAATCTAGAGTTTTGATTTTGAATTATAGAGTATACTGAACATTATGTACTAAAGAAGTACATGCATAGACAAATGTACTAATTAAAACAAATTCTCACATTATTTGAATTTATTTGTCCTAGTGCCAATTTTGCACTAGTAGTGTCACATTAACATTGGAATACCCTAAGACCCCTAACCTGAGATATTAACTGAACACAGTCCATACCCTGGTGGTCAGTATAAATCTCAATAAATATGTTTTGAGAATACAGATTTTAAAGTGTTCTCTTTATAATAATTATACAGCCATAATATGATGAGAATGCTGACCCCTATGACCCCAAACTCAAAACAGATTACCAGAGTTCCTATAAAAGATATTAAGTAGCCCTCAATAAAATGGTTTCACACATTTCAATGTTTTACAAGTAGCTTGAACACTAAAATATGATCAAATTGGAAACTATGGTTCCTGGCAATAATCAACACCAAGTATTAACAATATCAGCCATCTTGGACTGGAGAAAAATATTTTTGAAGTACTTGCTCTGAGGTATCTACCAGTATGCAGTGGAGGCTGTCAGACTAATTAATTATCTTGACAGTAACATGCCATTGTGTTAACTATGCTAGCTCTCCAAATGGAAACTGTCAGGTGTAGATAATTTATATTGGCTAGCCAATATTTACGTTTGATATTGATAGCATATGTTTACAGGGTGGGTGGGGAATTAAGAGTTAGTATATGAATATCTATGCCCCTTCATACCATGTCAGATTAATCAGCACGGTGGTTCATGAGAAGGTGATTTCAGTGAAGAATTAGTTTTTTTCATTAATTTTTGTTTGTATTACATGTAATAATAATAATAAAAAAATTAGGGGGTTAAATTGAGCAAGGAGTTGAATATAAAAGAGAATTAAAAAATATTAATTTATTTTTCATTTGTTTTTTTTTTGTGAAAAAATTACCATACAAAAAGATTAGATCAAACTCATATTCGAACTCGATCTGTATTTTGGACTGTGAAATTCATATACAAAATTTTTGTCAGATCAGATAGAAAATGTTTGAGTTATCGCACCATGCGCAAAGTGTCTATGGATGGACAGAGAGATGGAAAGACGGACGAGCGTCAAGTGGTCATTCCAGATGTCGACACTATGTGCAGTCTGGAAGCATAATGGAGGAGTAAAGTTAAATAATAGTATTTGTTTGTACCCTGTTGGTTCCGAATACGTGTAGCATGCTTGATCAATGGCCATGGCAAAAGTTTCAATTGGATTATTTTTTGGAATCTGGAAAGAAAAGGTGATGAAATAAAAGTCTAGCGGTCAGATGCTAGTAGCCTGTTTATATATATAACCATGGGTATATGCCAGATATAACCGTACAAAAAACCGCTGTTCTTTTGACTGTGTATTTATCCAAGGTGTGTGTGCCTGTGGTTGTCCGTATAACCTGGTGCCCGGTGTTATTGCTTTGAAATGTAATCATGTTCCAATGGTGTTGTTAGATTGCTAATGAGATAAGCGGTTTCTATGTCTTGTCTTGTCATATTTTGTCTGAAATAGACGCACTTTTTTATACTAGAATTTGCGCAACAGGAGCGCAGGGAAATTGGAAAATTCACACCAAAATAAGGTTGAAATTGTTCTCATAGTTTGATTTTCCAACAATTTCTTAGTGACGAATTTGCTGTTTTAGACCAACATTTGCATATTTCCCTTTCATTTGCAAAATTCTGGACTGAAATGGGCATCAGTTGACAATTTTCAAACCTATGGGTGAGTCTCGGGTTAAAAATTTCCCGAATTGAAAAGCTTGAGGCCAGTCTAGATGCTAGGATTGTCAAAGTTTCATGTTCAGATCTTCAAAATGTTCTCACATTGGGCCTAACCAACGACCGACTCATGTGTTCTGTGCCCTTGTAAGTATTTACTTGCAAATTAATTTAAGAAAAAAATTAATCGGGGTGTAAATTTGTATGGCTTTATACCACTAGATGTTAGGATTTTTTAATCTCATACTAGGCCGAACCATCCTTTTCATCTCCCTGCTGTTTTAGACCAACATTTGCATATTTGGCCAGTGGCCACAAGACTACTGGTCCATTTAGAATAGGCTACCATCTAGTAGTCTGTGAGGAAACAATTGGGGAAAATTCAAAGCACCAGGATGCAAATTGAATTACGCAAACTTGTGAGTTTGATGTGGTTCAATTGGGGTGGGGTGCAGTTGGAAATTCCAAGGTGGAGACCACCCCAACGAAAACCCTCTTAGCCAAGTCCCGAGTGTAAAATATCCCAGACTCAACCAGGGTTGCACCTCGCGACTTAGTTTCTGTTTCGACATAGGCCTATTTGTTTTCTATCCGAGAATACACTGCACCGGCAGTAATATATTGACGATCATACAGTAACGTCGTGCTGCAAGTAAGACGATAATTGTGTTGTAGAAATGATACGGAAGACCGATTGTCAAAAAACGCAACATCAAAATACACAGGGCAAGGCTTATCGATCCAAACTGTGGAGTGTGTTTTCATTGTGTATTTCTCGCATTCACCTATCTGACTGTAGGTTTTTATTATGTTATATGTCACTTGTGCTAAGGAGTGTGGATAAAAAGTTCCAGGCTTATAGATGATTTTCTTTTAGATTTTTGATAATTTGTCCAGATTTTTAACAAAAATCTATAAAATATTTAGAATAAAGGTCTGATGTAGGAATGATGGTGATCATTATGAGATTCCAGAGCTGCCTTGATAAAATATCGTAACACTACAATATATCATTAGAAGACAAACTTGTGTGTTGATGATGCTCCACCCCTTTCTGTCAATACATCCAACAACAACAATAACAACAAACATTTCTATGCAACTCAATTTTAAGACCAGGTGTTCTTCTAGAAAAAAAACAGTGTATCTCATCAAGGTCACAATTACAACAGAATTTTTATTAGATCATGCCATGAATCTCTACTATGGCTAACGCACATAGAGATCATATATATTCCACCATTACAAAACCTTGGAACTTTTTGAAGTTTTGACAAGGAACCTTATAAAGTCCACAAAAAAAAAATATTATATGTTTCTTGATAATGTACTTCACAGTAGGTGAATGTCCCAACTCGAAATTTCACAATTTAAGTGAGTTTGTGAGCGATTTTGCTTTGCGTCGCTTACAATTATGGAATTTCTCCTGGGTTATTAATTCAATGTTTATTGCGATAACGGCTCACAGAGTCAGAGAAAAGCATGCACTTTTCAGATGGGACATTCACCTACAGTGAAGTACATTATCAAGGAACATATAATAACAAAGAAATATATTCCCCGCGCTATTTTTTATAAGGTTCACAATGTCAAAACTTCAAAAAGTTCCAAGGTTTTGTACTGGTGGAATATGATCTCTACGGGCATTAGCCATAGCAGAGATACATGGCATTTGATTTGAAATGACATTTGTCTTGATGGAGGATGCCAACAAGATAGAGATCTCCCCCTTGCTATGAAAGTTTCCACAAGATTTTCCCCTTTTCCTGTCCCGCTAGAAGGTAGGTATTATATGAGAAAATTTCCAACAAAATTTGACATAAATTGAAACAAGATTTTCCAGACAGGTGTCCTCGGTTCATATATATTATGATACACCCATTTGAAGAAAACAAGGGGTACGCATCTAAGATGCTTATGTCGAGTTTTTTTGGCAGTCCAACCAAACTTCTGCCAATAAGGTGCACAACTTCGGGGGAAAAGTCGGACGGTGGTATATTATTGCAATAGACCTATATACCAAATATCAATTGAATCTGTTAATATTTCATTGAGTTATCGCACTAACAGTGATAAAATTGTTATTAAAATAGACAAACTAAGACCCATAACTCCGGGAAAAAAATTCGGACAAACCAGGTTTTTGAACTCGTCCGAAATATTGTTGCAAGAGACTCATATATACCAAATATTGTTTAAATCGGTTAATATTTCATTGAGTTATCGCGCTAACGGTGATAACATTGCTAAAAATAGACAAACTAAGACCCATAACTCCGCGAAAAAAAATCGGACAAACCAAGTTTTCGAACTCGTCCGAGATATTGTTGCAAGAGACTCATATACCAAATATTGTTTAAATCGGTTAATATTTCATCGAGTTATCGCGTTAATGGTGATAAAATTGCTAAAAAATAGACAAACTAAGACCCATAACTCCGCGAAAAACATTTGGACAAACCTGGTTTTCGAACTCGTCCGAGTTATTATTGCAGGACACTCATACACCAAATATTGTTGAGATCGGTTAATATTTCATCGAGTTATCGCGCTAACGGTGATAACATTGCTAAAAATAGACAAACTAAGACCCATAACTCCGCGAAAAACATTTGGACAAACCTGGTTTTCGAACTCGTCCGAGATATTGTTGCAGGAGACTCATATACCAAATATTGTTGTAATCAGTTAATATTTCATCGAATTATCGCGCTATCGGTGACAAAATTGCTAAAAATAGACAAACTAAGGCCCATAACTCCGCGAAAAAAATTTGGACAAACCTGGTTTTCGAACTCGTCCGAGATATTGTTGCAGGAGACTCATATGCCAAATATTGTTTAAATCGGTTAATATTTCATCGAGTTATCGCGCTATCGGTGATAAAATTGCTAAAAATAGACAAACTAAGGCCCATAACTCCGCGAAAATAATTTGGACAAACCTGGTTTTCGAACTCGTCCGAGATATTGTTGCAGGAGACTCATGTACCAAATATTGTTGAAATCGGTTAATATTTCATCGAGTTATCGCACTATCGGTGATAAAATTGCTAAAAATAGACAAACTAAGGCCCATAACTCCGCGAAAATAATTCGGACAAACCTGGTTTTCGAACTCATCCGAGATATTGTTGCAAGAGTCTCATATACCAAATATTGTTGAAATTGGTTAATATTTGCGTGAGTTATCGCGCTATCGGTGAAAAAACTTAACTAAAAACCATCTAAGATGGATAACTCATGTAAAAAAGTTCGGACGTGACCCATTTTCTACAGGCAGTAAATAGTCATTGGGAGCAACTGCCATACCAAATCCGTTCACAAATGTCAAAGTTATAAGGCATTCTTTAGGTCCGCCCGCCCGCCCGCCGCCCGCCCGCCAACCGTCCCTCGCCAAACCATAAGTCGAGTTTTTGAAAAACTCGACTAAAAACGATCGTATTATGTAATCTGTCTGTCCATCCATCCATCTCACTGTCTGTTCATCTGCTCTCCCCAGATGTACTTGAGAGATGAAAATGCCAAAAATGGCAGGGTAAATTTGTCTTGTGGTGTGACTATTTAGGGATGCGGACCGGACACCCCTCGGACTGGTCCAACCTCCTGGTCTGGTACTTTCTGTTGCGGTCCACTTTCGGCCTTTGGTAATAGATATCAGTCAAATTCGGAAACAAAACATTGTGACTGTATCTTAACTGCAGACAAAGTTGATTGATCAGTATTGTTTAGTTATTGTTGTTAAGAAATTGACAGCTAGATTTGCTGATTAAAGTGAACAATTTCCCCATCGAGTGCATGATTGGACTTTAATTGGAGCATGTCATGTGTAGGATTATAGGCCCTATCTTTTGAAAATTCAGAATCACCTGCGTGTTTCGTAATGAGAAATATATCTTGCCAGACTGCCAGTTTAGTACGGTAATAGCAGTGTTAATCTGAGATACATAATGAATTAGACACATTATGTTGATATTGATGTTGATAATAGTGGTATGTTACTGTTGGGATATCTTCAAACCAGTGAGAAAAGACACATGACAAGTTACCCATTAAAACAAAATTCTACCTAATATTACACAAGGATCGAGTATGTAGCTATTTTGACTGCATTTGAAGATTATCTCATATTTCAACAACATTGTGCGTGTGTGAAATTTTGCGAAAACCATGTGCCAATGCATTCTCTTATATATGTGAGTCGCCCATAGGGTGCGTCACATATATAAGAGAATGCATTGGTCTTACAATATTTACCTTGAAAGCCAGTGCATTCTCTTATATATACAAGGCTCACTGTGTGAGACTCGCATGTATAAGAGAATGCACTGGCACAGGGTCTTTAATGCTGCACCAGCACATCTCCCACCATGAAAGTGTTAATTCCATATAGACAGGGAATTATAGCAGTTTGACAATTATAGGTAGCAGGACAGTGTGAACTGCAGGCATTATTAACGAACCTAATTTATCGCTGTGGACTTGATTTTCATTGTTGTGTTACACTATTTGCTAAACAAAGCAATTTATTCAAATAAAGGTGGACCAGACAGCTTTGGAACTGTCCAGGGCATTAGAACCGTTTCGGTCTGCGTCCCTAGGTGACTTGGTCTCTTGTGAGGTGCACCTCACAAATGATGATGTTGAAATTGGTCTAAATTGTATTTGTGAGCTAAAGATGAATTTCTGTCAGACATCCCACAAGTGAATATTTTTCCACCCCTTTTAAACTGACGGTATTCTCCAATCAAATGCATTGCATTTCTACATATCTGTACCATGTGGCACTATTTGAATCAATCATAGAACATCAACATGTTGGATACAGTGTATTTGGCAACACCATTTCAGAAGTTTGTATAAACCAGTTTTGAATCAGATGCTTATGGGTCAACATCACTGTGACCAAACTGGCCATATAATTTATGATTATTAGACTGATACCATATTTCAACAAAGATCTCAATATTTATTCACTTTTAATATCTTGCACCTTTGAATCAAAAATTGATATGTCTGTTTCTTAGTTTCGTCAGACATCAACAACCCATGTCAATAGCTCAAACTTGACTTTGCAAGTTGGGCTAAAAAGTCCACCATTGAGTAATAAGTCAGCAACTCTAGATTATTAAAATAATACAATACCTGATATTCTGAATATTTTGCACCACACAAATCCATAACAAATCTGAAACACAAAGGGGAAGATTCCTGATAATGAAACAGGTCAGTCTGATAAATATACACACCCCGTCTCATTTCTTTCTTGTAAATCTGATGACACCAGTACAGTAATACTCTAAGTAATCGACACCTTAACCACAGCAGAATTATGGGTAACTTTTCAGGATTTAGTCGGAAATACGGCTTGTTGATGTTCATCGGAAAGCTCTCCCCGAGCATTACTGTACTCTTAACTGATTTCAGGGATGAAGGAGGAATCTATCTCAATCGTCTGAAAACTCATTAATATTCATGTATTCAAATAAGGCAATGTTTATAAGTGCGATTCACATCTAGATCTACACATAATACGTTTATTCTCTTATCAAATAGATATTGAGATACAATTAGAAGTCATGTAAAAATGCAACAGTGGTCACTTTCCTCTAGATAACCAATATTTGTGCAATAAACATGTGCATTTCAAGGTTTGCTTCACTATATAAAAGAGTATAGGTTTCACCGTTCAGATGCTATAATAAAGAACAATGAAATGAAGCAATATTGATATAAACAGGCTATAATAAATATATATAATGCATGGTGTGGCTGGTGCGAATAAGTCACCCCTCCCCACAACAAATGCCCTCTAACCACACATCTCTGATCGTCATACTGATAGCCCCTGTAAAACTCCAGGCAGAGTTATCTCTCATCAAATCGCATCGCTCCGCTGAGATACCACTGCCATAATGACATTATTTGGTAAGGTTACGTGTTTTTAGTTCTTATGTTTTAGGATTAAAATTGTCTATGTCTGGCTCAGTTCATATTGTTCTTACCAATACCGAAAGAATTACCATTATTGCTAACTTTAAAACAAATTTGGTGGTCAAAACAAGATAATAGGTGACTAAATACAGTTCCGCGACGATATGTAAAAATATATTTATCGTCTGCAAAGAACCATCATTATGGCAGTGTTATATCGCAGTGATAACGTAGAGGTCGCTGTATGGAGTTTGAGCCCCTGTTACTAGGCTGTTAGCATTGGTCACTGTGCATCGATTGATCTGCTATCACTGGGGAAACTGTTTCACCAGAATCGATTCTATCGCTATTTCCGTTCCGACCCTATTGTTACATTTACTGCTTTTTCAACTATTTTGAATGACAAAATATGTGAAAAATAAGGACAACATTCAGAAAAATGGTAAGTATATAGTTTTAAAATAGTTCTCCACACATACTTCAGTAGATCTAGATCCAGGAAATATTCATTTCAATGTTTCAGAATGGAAACACGCTCCATATCACATATTAATGTTAATTTTACGTGATGATCAGTACTATTGTGTTGATAATTTTGCAAAACTTCATCTTAACCTTTGAAATAGTATGAAACAACAGAGGATCCCGTCTGTTTCAATACGATTTATATAATATTTGATTATATAAGTTCAATCTTTACACATCAAACTATTTGAAAAAGTTAAAAACAACCAATAAAACGCGTAATTGTAAAGTAACACGTGTGTTCCGACTCTATAATTTTTGGTTCCGACTCTTTCTCACCACAAATTGAAAAGTTCCGGTTCGATTGCCGGTTCAATCGACACGAAATTACTCTGATTTTAAGACAGAGTAATGCAATAGTAAATGGACATGGAGCTTCAAAACTTATTTTGGACTCCGCCGAAGCTTATATATGTTTCTTGACTATTTACGTCAAACATTTATACAGTTCAATTTCAATAATAATATCATCATTTGCAGATAACTTCTATAGTCACACACTTATATCTCTCTATTTATATCTCTCTATTTATCCGGCTGCCGGATAAATCCGGAAAATCCGACTCGTGACGATGGCAATGCGCGTGTTTTGCTTGTCACATGACATATGGGCAGAAAATAGGTGCCCGTATATAATAATCGCAACAAGAGGGCGGCAGCTGTGGAAAGGTAGATTACGCCAATTTACGGCTATTGGCAGTATATTGCCCGTGACCTCAATATATTATTATTAATAGGCCTATATTTATTTAGTTCATTATTAATAAATATTAGTCTTTAGAAATACATATTAATATAAATCACAATGACTAGTAAAGTAAATGGCTAGATATAGGCTGACCACACCAGTTGGCTATATACCACAGTGACCGGAATGAAAATCGGACTCGTGTGCGCTGAACCTCCGATTTTATCGGGCCCGATTTATCCGGCAGCCGGATTAACCAGGCACAATCGGGATCGTGTGCGCCGACACTAAAGCGGCAATAAATAAACAAAAAAGGGCCCTGTGAGTTGTGGTTCCTTGGCAAGACCCTATGGTCACCCCTACATGTGTATAGGAGAGAACAACACTAAGTCGATGAGAAATTATTATCAGCACTAACTCGATGAGAAATTATTACCCCTTTCATGCTGGGAGCTGTGCTGGTGCAGCATTAAATATCCTGTGCCAGTTCATGTACAAGAGAATGCACTGGCTTACAAGGTCGAGGTAAATATTGTTAGGCCAATGCGTGCTTGCATATAAAAGAGAATGCATTGCCACGTACAAGGTTTTCGTAAAATTTCAGGAAGCTCCAGTCATGGAATGGTTAGAGCCATAGATAACTAAAAATAAACCTGTGTAGATTGGTGACTTTCTCAATAATACCCGCCATACCGGCAGCAAAAAGGTTCGCTTCAATCTGCTTGAGTTGTGTATTGTGAACATCATAGCCTGTAGGTCCCTTCTTATCCAACATGAAGTCGTTCCTAAACAGGCAAAGGCTGATTGGCTGGAGGAGAAAATTGAAGCATTTAAAAGAGACACAATGCCTTTACAGTATTTTAAATGAATAAAACAACTATCAACAAATACATGCAAAAATAGACGAAATTTACATTATTAATAATCCTCAAATAACGAGATTTTACATGTTGAAACCTTTTTGCATTTCACACAATAAGCCCCAACGACCACAGAGCCGTATCCCTCATTAAAACACACACCCACTACATTCATTTCACACAATAAGCCCCAACGACCACAGAGCCGTATCCCTCAATAAAACACACACCCACTACATTCATTTCACACAATAAGCCCCAACGACCACAGAGCCGTATCCCTCATTAAAACACACACCCACTACATTCATTTCACAAATAAGCCCCAACGACCACAGAGCCGTATCCCTCAATAAAACACAGACCCACTACATTCATTGCATTTCACACAATAAGCCCCAACGACCACAGCGCCGTATCCCTCAATAAAACACAGACCCACTACATTCATTGCATTTCACACAATAAGCCCCAACGACCACAGAGCCGTATCCCTCATTAAAACACACACCCACACATTCATTTCACAAATAAGCCCCAACGACCACAGAGCCGTATCCCTCAATAAAACACAGACCCACTACATTCATTGCATTTCACACAATAAGCCACAACGACGACAGCGCCGTTTCCCTCAATAAAACACAGACCCACTACATTCATTGCATTTCACACAATAAGCCTCAACGACCACAGCGCCGTATCCCTCAATAAAACACAGACCCACTACATTCATTGCATTTCACACAATAAGCCCCAACGACCACAGCGCCGTTTCCCTCAATAAAACACAGACCCACTACATTCATTGTATTTCACACAATAAGCCCCAACGACCACAGCGCCGTATCCCTCAATAAAACACAGACCCACTACATTCATTGCATTTGGATGACTTATTCCCATAAGAAAGCTGAAAGTATTCTGATTTATTTTCACAAAATCTTCCGAGAATTTGAGACAAGCCCACGCAGCACTGTAATTTTCATTTACGAATTATCGTGTTTTGGTCACATGATACCATGAGCGGTACATTTGAACTATGAGGAAAAAATGACAAGTATTTTTATACGCCCTTTTGATTGAAAAAAGGTAATCAGTCCATCTAGCCGTCTGTCCGTCCGTTAACATTTTGTTATTTCTGATCGATAACTCCAGTTTGCATTATTTGATCTGAACCAAAGTTGGTATGTGTATTTCCCAGCTAAAAATAAAGGACAAGTTCGAATATGGGTTCCACATAACTTATTGAAAATCACACAGATGTAAACTTCCTCGATTATTTAACGAATAGACAAAGCAACGAGCTAAATATTACGCCCACCACAATCCAAGGGGTTATTTTAACTTGCTACTCAATGAATGGAAAAACCAGCAGTGACTTCAATGGAATATCTACAAAACTGATGAAGGAAACCATATTTTCTGTAGCACCAGCATTAAAGCATATATTCAACTTGTCGTTCAAACAAGGTCATGTTCCCAACAAAATGAAAATAGCTAAAGTTGTACCAATACCGAAAAATAGTGACAAGTGGGATATAAACAATTATCGTCCAATAATCATTCTTCCCGCATTTTCTAAACTACTCGAAAAGCTCATGCAAAAACGTTTAGTTGATTTTCTTAATGAATCGGACATCTTATTTAAACATCAGTACGGATTTCGCCCAAACCATTCAACTTTTCATTCTATCATTCATCTACTGGGTCATGTTGTAAACAATAACGACAAGCCCACGAAAGATTCCACCGTAGCCCTTTTTCTTGATCTGTCCAAAGCTTTTGACACAATAAACCACGAAATCTTACTTACAAAAATTGAACATTATGGAATTAGAGGCATTGCAAACAACTGGTTTCGAAGCTATCTCAATGAGAGACGACAATACGTAGAATTCAATGGAAGCAAGTCAAATCTCCTTAAAACATCATGTGGTGTTCCTCAGGGATCCTTACTCGGGCCCATAATTTTTCTCCTCTACGTGAACGATATGTCAAATGCAACTACTATGGATCTCTTATCATATGCCGACGATACAACCCTTATGTCCAGTGGACAAAATGAAGCGTTAGTCCAAAGTTATGTCAATAACGAATTAAGAAATCTATCTGACTGGTGTTGCTGCAACAAACTAGCCATCAATGCTAACAAAGGCAATTATATGCTCTTGCATCCACAAAACAATGAAAAAAAATGGAATACAATTAAAATATATCTCAATGGAGCCGAACTTCGACGGATAGGGAACATGCGGAGCGAATCGTCTGCCAATTTTTAGGTATCCATATAGATGAAAACCTGACCTTTAATAAACACATTTCTATTGTATGCTCAAAAATGGCACATGCAATTTATTGCATTAATAAAGTTAAACATTTTCTCTCGAGCAAGGCTCTCAAAACATTATACTTCGCCCTAATTCAAAGCCACTTAGTTTATGGCATCCAAATATGGGGACATGTACCAGCAGTGAAGAAACTATATTTATTACAAAAACGAGCCATCAGAATTATATGTAACAAAAAATATAGAAGTCACACCGATCCTCTTTTCAAACAAGAAAACATTTTTAAAATAGATGATTTACATAAATTACATGCATCCATTGTCATGCATGATTGGTACTACGATCGCTTACCGGTGTCTTTTTTCTGGTATGTATGATTGATTGATTGATTGGGATTTTATGTCGTTTTAGCCACTAAGGCCATATCACGACATTGCCAGTTTTAATGGTGGAGGAAATCCGCACACTTACGGCTAATCTAACAGTGATTTCAATGGCTGATAAACTCGTCGACCATGTGCGGCAAACCACCAGCCATCGGCAAGTAACTGGCAACTTTCCCAGATAACGATTTCGAGCTGGTATGTATGACAAGAGAGCAGAACCAAATAGACGACAACCTAATCCTATAGTACAAACAAATTTCAGGACCATCTCTTTTTCTAAAGTTCTCCCATACCATTCATTCCCCTGTATGTGGAATTCCCTAGAAAGTAAATATACCTCTAAACAATCAAGACATGTGTTCCGATGCAAAAACCGAAGATGCCCTGATTGCACAAACGATACATAATTTTCCGATAAAAAAACAAAACAAAACAAACAAACAATACAAAACAAAATTCACTCTAGTATGCATGTTACTTAAAAAAACAAAATCACAAAACCTCACTCACATTATTCCTACTCGGTTCCACTCACACATGTATATTCATAGTATTCATTCATTATATAGTCCAAGTAGGTGCCCATACATATGAACCACTTTTCGTACCATCGCCCCAACAACGCCTATATATAAAAAACCCAGTCTGCACACGATAAACGTAACCTAAAAACAATCAAATTAATTCGGCCATCTTCATCATATAATCTGACACCACATCCTGGGGTGATAGGAAGACAGTCAGCCATGACTATATCACCCCTAGCAATATACATGTATAGTCTATCAATATTATATTTATTTGTAATTGTACTTTCCATGTGTGTATAATGTAAATAAAATTATCCTAAAATTATCCTATCCTATCCTATCTGTCATTTCAAAATTTCCATCTGTAATAGACAGATTTACATGGAAATTAGCTCCTCCAAAATTATGCTGATCGATCTCGATTTTATACATGCGCGGTACACGTGATTAGGAAAATATTCATTTCACATGTATTTTTAATTACCGCACCTGTTCGGGAACTTCATGTGCGAGGCATTTTAATTTGAATTATTATAGAGGGTTGTTTTCATGCATTTTTACTTAAAATCTTTCACAACTTTTGCCAAAATGAGTGACAATTCAGCCACATCGTGACTTTATTGCACACTCAATGGCTTATTTATTCGAAATACAGCAAAATATAGAAGATTTCAAAACGTTCAATAAACAATTCTTGAACAATACAAACCGATTACGCCAACAACGTCATTGGCGACGTCAACAATAGCAGACAATTTCTTCACGATATCACTCGCTGGTGCAATTAAATAAACAATATAGACCTAAATTTTAGTATATTACAAGCTGCAATCTTCAGAGTGTGCAATAAACATAGAACAACACAGTTTTATGAACATATTAACGTTATTGCACTCGTTTGTCATGCCGCGAGGTAAAACTCGAACCTCCGGTTCTCGTTTTACCATCGCGTCAGAACAAACTCGTGCCATAACGTTATCACGTTCACACACTTGTGTCGTTCTATCTATTTCTTGAGTAAATATTATGCTTATTCCAATAATTAATGTGGTTATTTGATTATTAGGAATTTTTTGTTTTGGTGAAGTTTGGGTCACTAATGAGTCATTTATTAGTTTACGCCACCGGTGTAAGATGTTTTGGAAATTTTAATAACCCGTGGACCAATGGGCGAATGCATTATGGGTATATAGGTATTCTCGTACTTGAGTAAACCGTACCGATAGAGTCACGATAGTCCGACACAGATTAGCACATGTGCTGGATATTTATATTATAAACAACACCATTTGGAAAGCATGCGATCGTGTGGATAATCAAAGATGGAAAGCTGAAGGGGACATGCTAGTTGCTTATTGCTGGTTGCTAGTTATACTATAATCAAAATCAATGGGACATGTCACAGGTATAGCTGACTTAGGTTTTTCAGCACGGCCTCCAATTTGGGGTTCAATATTTTAAGGGCCAATCTTAGAAAATATTTATGTGCCCATACCTTTGAATTCTTGGCATATAATATGAATGTTGCGGTATATATGGACCCTCCTGCATTGGGACATGACACAGGTACAGTTAACTTAAGTTTTGTTCTGCGCGGGCTCCAATTTGGGGTTCAATATTTTAAGGGCCAATTTTTGAAATTTATGGGCCCATACCTTTGAACTCTGGGCATATAATATGAATGTTGGGGGGCATGTCTCTATTCCGAAGGTTCGCTATTCCGAAGGTCCACTATTCCGAAGGTTCTCTATTCTCAATGTTCGCTATTCCGAAGCTTCACTATTCCGAAGGTTCGCTATTCCGAAGGTTCTCTATTCCGAAGGTTTTTGTTATTTTAAGGTTAATTCTATATTCTAGAGTATTGAGAGGGTTCATTATCACGAAGATTCTTTTTATGAAGGAAATAACTAAAAACATTAAACAATAAATGTGATTTTGTTTTGTTTTCGCGGGTTTTCTTGAGATTTAATGTCATTACGTGACACAGGTACAGTTGACTTAAGTTTTGTTCTGCGCGGGCTCCAATTTGGGGTTCAATATTTTAAGGGCCAATTTTAGAAATTTATGGGCCCATACCTTTGAACTCTGGGCATATAATATGAATGTTGGGGGGGCATGTCTCTATTCCGAATGTTCGCTATTCCGAAGGTCCACTATTCCGAAGGTTCTCTATTCTCAATGTTTGCTATTCCGAAGGTTCACTATTCCGAAGGTTCGCTATTCCGAAGGTTCTCTATTCCGAAGGTTTTGTTATTTTAAGGTTAATTCTATATTCTAGAGTATTGAGAGGGTTCATTATCACGAAGATTCTTTTTATGAAGGAAATAACTAAAAACATTAAACAATAAATGTGATTTTGTTTTGTTTTCGCGGGTTTTCTTGAGATTTAATGTCATTACGTGACACAGGTACAGTTGACTTAAGTTTTGTTCTGCGCGGGCTCCAATTTGGGGTTCAATATTTTAAGGGCCAATTTTAGAAACTTATGGGCCCATACCTTTAAACTCTGGGCATATAATATGAATGTTGGGGGGCATGTCTCTATTCCGAAGGTTCGCTATTCCGAAGGTCCACTATTCCGAAGGTTCTCTATTCTCAATGTTTGCTATTCCGAAGGTTCACTATTCCGAAGGTTCTCTATTCCGAAGGTTTTTGTTATTTTAAGGTTAATTCTATATTCTAAAGTATTGAGAGGGTTCATTATCACGAAGATTCTTTTTTATGAAGGAAATAACTTAAAACATTAAACAATAAATGTGATTTTGTTTTGTTTTCGCGGGTTTTCTTGAGATTTAATGTCATTACGTATGACGTTATTTCTAAATACATATTCACGACACGCAGCCCACACAATTTCTATGTTTCCATGTGATTTAATGTCATTACGTGTGACGTAATATCTCAATAATCTCAGAGGCAGGAATACGCCAGCTAAAGCGGATTATAACAGTGGGGCTATAACGCTTAATGAATACTGGAGGCTATAACAAACTGCGTAGCAGAATATCGCTGAATAGACGAGTATGAGATGAACCTAACTGCAATTGTGACTTTGTATTGACTTTAAAGGCCCACTTAATTTTCGAGTCATCGATTTTTTTTATAGTATATACGGTTTTAATAACAATTTATGCCATAAAATATGAATAAAATACTATAATTCATCACCATTTGAAACGCAGAATAATTCTATCTCCTAGTTTGAAACACCCTGAAACACCTTGAAAAAACCGCGTCAAGTCGTGCGTCGTATAACTAGCAACTAGAAATTAGCAACTAGCGTATGTCCCATTCGTCTTTCCATAGATTCCGACGAAATTTTATACTTAGGGGTACTTGTGTCCGGGAAGTGTTTTGGACGGATCAAATCGTGACCTCGACCTGATCTTGACCTTCAAAATCGTCAATGCAAGGTCAAATCGGTAAAAACGGACGGATTTCGACGAAATTTGATACCTAGGGATACTTTTGTCCGGGGAGTGTTTTTAACGGGTCAAACCGTGGCCCGGTGTGACCTTGACCTTCAATATGGTCAATCAAAGGTCAAATCTGGTAAAACGGATGGATTTCGACGAAATTTTATACCTATGAGTACTTTTGTCAGGGGAGTGTTTTGGACGGGTCAAATCATGACACCGACCTGACCTTCACTTTCAAAATAGTCAATTGAAGGTCAAATTGCGCCTTTCGCAGGAAATCAGATGCCCGGACGATGTCGGGCCCACCAGCTAGTGTAATAAAAAAGACAGTTTGAATAATGTAATGTATAACACGAGAAACGGGAAAACTTTATATATGGAAGTATCCAAATTTCCCAGATGGAATTTGAAAGCTAGTTTATATTATAATTATATTATAATTTATATTTATGGCTAATAATATGATCTTGGTGGCGTTACCATTTCTGACTATGGTTTTCTTGTATTTATTTTGTATAACGTGTTTTGTGTTCAGAATTGATAAGCTGTACACAAGCTTATATTCGGCATTCGGCCAACACACAGACCATAGGCTTATATTTTATGAAACAAATGAGTTTTACGTTTTAAATTTACATCACCAATTTATCCTGGCATGTCAACCTTCTTACCTGAACATGGCTGGTTTAAATTTTTATTTGTCTATTGGCTGATGATGCTAGACAGGATGGCAATCAATATTATTGTATCAATTAAGCACATATTATATCATGTGCATATATTGTATAGTGCTGACACTTATTTTGCACTCGAGATTATTCAGTTACCACGCTGCATTTACCCACATTTAAGTGGGAGTCATTACGCCACCGTAGTGTGGTGTTTATTGCTTTTGGTTTTTTTGTATCGCATGGGCGATCGATAATTCACTGGGTGATTGTACATTCGGCAAACCTCGTCAGATTCCGTCACCGTTTCATCGTACCGATAATTACGAGAGTACAACTAAGATTGGCACATGTGTTTACGTCACCGGTGTAATTGTGGGGACATGCTTCTATTATGAAGGTTTGCTATCCCGAAGGTCCGCTATTCCGAAGGTTCTCTATTCCGAAGGTTTTTGTTATTTTTAGGTTAATTCTATATTTTAAAGTATTGAGACTAATTTGAGAGGGTTCATTTTCACAAAGATTCTTTATATGGAGTGTGCGCTCACATCCGAACTGATCATGCGCGCACACCGATACAGATACAGGAGGAAATAACTTAACTTAGAACATTAAATGTGATTTTGTTTTGTTTTCGCTGGTTTTCTTGAGATTTTATGTCATTACGTGGGCCCATACCTTTGAATTCTTGGCATATACTATGAATGTTGTGGTATATATGGACCCTCCCGCATTGGGACATGACATAGGTTCAGTTGACTTAAGTGGTGTTCTGTGTGTGCTCCAATTTGGAGTTCATTATTTTAAGGGCCAAGTTTAGAATTTTATGGGTCCATACCTTTGAACTCTGGGCATATAATATGAATATTGGGGGGCATGGCTCTATTCCGAAGGTTCACTATCCCGAAGGTCCACTATTCCGAAATTTCTCTGAATGTTCGCTATTCCGAAGGTTCACCAATCCGAAGGTTCGTTATTCCGAAGGTTCTGTGTTCCAAAGATTTTTTTTATTTTAAGGTTAATTCTATATTCTAAAGTAACGAGAGGGTTCATTATCACGAAGATTCTTTTTATGAAGGAAATAACGTAAAACATTAAATGTGATTTTGTTTTGTTTTCGAGGGTTTTCTTGAGTTTAATGTCATTACGTATGACCTTATTTCTCATTACATATTCACGCCAAGGAGCCCACACAATTGCTATGTTACGATGCGATTTAATGTGATTATGTGTGACCTAATATCTCAATAATCTGAGGCAAGAGTACGCCTGCTAAAGGCGAATTATAACAGTTGGGGGTATAACGCTCAATAAATACTGGAGGCTATAACAAACTGCGCAGTAGAATATCGCTGAATGGACGAGTATGAGATGAGCCTAAATGCAATTGTGACTTTGTTTAAAGGCCCACTTAATTTTCGAGTCATTAATTTTGTATAGTATATACGGTTTTAATAACAATTTATGCCATAAAATTTGAATAAACTACTATAATTCATCACCATTTGAAAGGCAGAATACTTCTATCTCCTAGTTTGAAACACCTTCAAAATACCGCGTCGTATATCTAGCAATTAGCAACCAACATGTCCTCCTCGGCTTTCCATAGATTTCAACGTAATTTGATACCTATGGGTATTTGTGTCCGGGAAGTGTTTTGAACGGGTCAAATCGTGACCCCGACCTGACCTTGACCTTTAAAACTGTCAATGCAAGGTCAATTTGGGTAAAACGGACAAATTTCGGCGAAATTTGATACTAGGGATACTTTGGTCTGAGGAGAGTTTTGAACGTGTCAAATCGTGACCTCGGCCTGACCTTGACCTTCAATATGGCCAATCAAAGGTCAACTCGGATAAAACGGATAGATTTCGACGAAATTTGATACCTATGGGTACTTTTGTCGGGGGGGGGGGTGTTTTGGACGGGTCAAATCATGACTCTGACCTTACCTTGACCTTCAAAATTGTTAATTAAAGGTCAAGTTGGGTAAAACGGACGGATTTCGACGAAATTTGATACCTATGGGTAGTTTTCTACGGGTGGGGGTGTTTTGGACTGGACAAATCATGACCCTGACCTGACCTTGACTTTCGAAATAGTCAATTGAAGGTCAAATCGCACCTTTCACCGGAAAGCAGATGTGAAACAGCCCGGGTGAAGTCGGGCCTATCAGCTTGTGTAATAAAGAAGACAGTTTGATGAAAGTAATGTATGCCACGGGAAAACTTGAAATATGGAAGTACGCAAATTTCCCGCATAAAATTTGAAAGCTAGTTTATAGAATAATTGTATTATTATTTATATTTATGGCTAATAATACGATCTTGGTGGCGTTACCATTTCTGACTATGGTTTTCTTGTACAACATTGCAACTTGTTTATCTTCGGTGGTGTTGTAGTGATCGCCGATTCCGGACATTGCCGGAGTAGGAATCGAACACACCGATCGTGACGTAATTCCCGATTACCCCGACGAAGAAGGCTCAACCTAACCCTCACTTCAGACCAATACCAGAATCCATCCAACAAGCAGCCATGTTCAAGTTGACTTACTGTCTATTATACCATAGTGAATAGTCCTTCGTTTTCACCATAATGACGACGTTGTAGTGTCGAACCACGCGGGGAGATGAAAATGTGTATTTTGATGTCGAAAACTTTGTGAAAATGACTTGTCAATTTGGTGTAATTTTCCGTTCCTGAAGATTTAACTTTCAGAGTTCGGTCGTGTTTGAACCAATATAATGCTGCTAAACATATATATTTATTGAATGATTGCTGAATTCTACTGACAATATGTTTAACTGTGACAAATCGTTGTTTGTTTGAGCCGTTGCTTCAAAATATACCGCCATATGCTAAAAATAGACTGTAAACAAACACCGGGGGATACAGTTTCCGGGCAAGAAATCCTGACACCACAGCTAGCCGGTTTTTGATGACGGGAGATTGGATTCGACAACTTCATTGCCATTCTGAACTCCTCGACCTGTGACTGTGACCTGGGGGAGGAGCGCATGCGCGGAAGTGACAACAACGAAAGAATTTCGTCCGCAAAAATATGACAAACTAAGTCAAATTCCACCACAAAAACACCATGGATCACCAAATCAGAAACAACAAACTGATTATTTATTACATCGAGACCACTTGTAGAACTTTGTCATTCTTAAAATTGTGTTTATAGTATATTTTATGTGTTAACAATCAGGTAAGTGGGCCGACCCCCATTGCTACCGGCGACGCCATCTTGGTTGCCAACATAAACAACTGACCGGCTTCTTGGCTAAATGTCTCAACAGAAACTGAGAAAGTACATCAAAAGCCAACATACCAACAATGGAAGTCTTCAAACTAGAACAGCCTACATTATCTCAGACAGCAAAGGACTCTACCTACAAAATCAGATATCGTCCCGCTCTGAAAAATCAATAGTCTGGAAATCAACATCCGGTTAAAAGACAGACAATGCCATTGACTGGCTAGAGAACCACATCAATACTATAGCCAGCCATTATAACAACAAAATCTGGTTTTATATATGGCTAGGAACCTGTGACCTGACTGACAAGAATGGCAACTTCACAGAGTTACATCCAAAGGCAGAACTTCAACGAATTCCAGAAATCATAAAGAATCTGACGAAAATCATAGATTTTATCGCCTCATTCCCAGAGTGTAAAGTAACCATCTTGGAGGTTCCTGCATATTCTATCAAACTATTCAACAAGTCGAGAGGGCACCACAACCCAGACTTGTTTGATGAGGAAGATAACAGACTTATCTCTCTAGTTAAGAACCTGAACCAAGAGATACGGATACTAAATACGGGGAACAGGACATACTCACCAAAATTCTCCAACGACATATGTGTCAGATCTACCAACAAAGGCAAGAAAGTGATTCGACGCTACTATAACTTTTCGTTATACTCAGACGGCATCCACCCCGACAAATTACTAGCGAAAGCCTGGCTTCGACGCTTAGCAGACCAAAGCGAAAGAGACTGTTGGGACTCTTAATACCAGGTAACACTAAACTATACTACTTCTACTCCACTCTGATAGACTACTACTCAGGCAGCATGGACTTGTCACCAAGCTATACTGAGTAGAAGTCTATCATCAGCCACAAAAAGAGAAGCTCATACAAGAAAACCAACATGCCACCGCGTTCATTGGGAAAGCATGGACTTGCCCCCAAGCTACGCCGAATGAACCCGAACTCAACAAATCAGGACCTGTGTTACAGACTGCTACTACAGTCATTCATCTTTCTATCTCTGACCACATACCTTCAAACCCCTGATAACCAAAAATCATGGTACCACCAACAGTTATCAGAAAACCTACTCAACCATCGACTATCGCCAACACGCAGAGGACCCATCACATGGCCAGTAGCGAAGAACACATCGAAAGCCATATTCATCCTGACATTGATACTCGCAGGAGACATTGAATCAAACCCCGGACCAGGGCTCGAAGACAAATTTCCATGCGGTTACTGTCAATGTTTGGTATCATGGAACCAGCAAGGAGTTTGCTGTGATGATTGTAGTATATGGTATCATCGATCATGCCTTGAGATGCCAACCAGAGAATACAGCAACCTCCACAGAAAAAGCGTTTCATGGATTTGCTGCAAGTGTGAGAGCATGAACGTGGACAGTTTCACATTCCACTCTTATGAGGCTGATTCCAACATATACGAACATCTTAACCTAGACACCACGATCGACTCAGTATCATCAGACTTGGCCTTCAAACCCATGGAGGCAAGTACACCAGTTCGAAAAAACAGCTCGAACAGTACAAAGAACACCACAACATCAACATCAGATAGTACTGGCACTGGACCATACAAATTACCACTCAAGAAGAATCTGAGAATAATGACAGTGAACTGTCGGAGTATACGCGAGAAGCGTGCCGAACTAGAAGTATCATTGGAATACATCAAACCTGACATAGTGATCGGCACTGAGTCATGGCTAAAAGGAGTAAAGCCGGGGGAAAACCCAACATCGGATCACATCAAATCCAGTGAAATTTTCCCGGAAAACTACCAATGTTACAGAAACGACAGAGAATCGACTGGTGGAGGAGTCTTCATCCTGGTTCACAAAAGCTTAATTTCATCTGAGCAACCACATTTAGTGACAGATAGCGAGATCAACTGGGTGAAAGTCAAATCGGCATCAAGCCAGGACATCCTTGTCGGAGCATACTACATGCCTAAAAGAGAAAACCATTACATCACAGAGCTGGAAAATCCATCAATCTAGCCACATCCGGAAAACAAAAACAAATCATCATCTGCGGTGACTTCAACTGCCCGGATATTGACTGGAACAAGACAGTAGTAAACAAGGGAGCACAAGATAAGGAGGTGCAAACCCAGCTACTTGACATTATGTCAGATAAAGGATTGAAGCAAATCCACGAACAACCAACCCGTGAGAAAAACCTGCTGGACCTGGTCTTCACCAACAATGCCACACTGGTTAAGTCATCTAACAGCATACCAGGCATCTCAGACCACTCAATTGTCATCACCGATATAGACATTAAACCCAGATACCAACGTGCAAAACCAAGAAAGTGCTATATGTACAAAAAGGCTGACTGGACGCAATTAGGACTAGACCTGCAAATAATGGGAGAAGGACTGCGAACGATAAAGAACGCCACCATAGAGGACATGTGGAAACACATAGAGAACGGGATCCTTGGAGCTATGGACCAACATATACCATCGAAGCTCATATCACCGAAACACAATACCCCATGGGTGAACCACAAGATCAGAAAACTACTCAGGAAGAAACGACGACTGTACAATCAAGCAAAGAAGACCAACATCTGGACCAACTATCGGCCGATTCAGAGAGATTGTAAACGGGAAATGAGGAGGGCAGAATGGAATCACATCAACATAAAGATTAAAGAAGGATTGGAGAAAAAGACAAACGAAGCCCTTTTGGAACTATGTTAAAAGCAGACGACAGGACAACATCGGAGTATCACCACTGAAACATCTCGGAAAACTAGTTGAAGACTCAAAAGGCAAAGCAGAAGTCCTAGTAAAGCAATTCCACTCAGTATTTACCAAACACCAACCACCTGTACCAGACCTAAAACCCAAATGCGATAACATTGGCAAACTAACAGTGACAATGAACGGAGTTGAAGCCTTGCTGAAGAGATTGAACCCCTCAAAAGCATCTGGCCCAGACGGAATACCCAACATGATCTTGAAGAAATATGCAAAACAACTGGCACCTGCCTTCATACTAATCTTTCAACTCTCACTGGACACAGGTACATTACCAATCGACTGGCGCAGCGCTAACATAGCACCGGTATACAATAAAGGAGATAGACACCTAGCAGAGAACTACCGACCCGTCTCCCTAACGTCAGTACCATGCAAGATGCTGGAACACCTCATCTGCCACCACCTCCTCGAACATCTGGAAAAATACAATATCCTAACAAATCTAAACCATGGCTTCCGTAGTGGATACTCCTGCGAAACCCAAATGGCAGTGACTACACATGACATCCTAAATTCACTTGACAAGAAGAAGCAGATAGATATGGCCATCCTTGACTTCTCTAAGGCCTTTGACACTGTGCCTCATGACAGCCTACTAGTCAAGCTAAAACACTACGGAATCACGGGCCCGATCCACCAGTGGCTAATGTCATTCTTAAAAGAAAGAAAGATGAGAGTGGCACTGGAAGAAGATTTCTCTGAAGAGGCAGAGGTATTATCAGGGGTACCACAAGAAACAGTGTTAGGACCGCTCCTCTTCCTATGCCACATCAACGACCTACCGGACACTGTAAATCACAAGTCCGATTGTTCGCAGATGATTGCCTGCTCTACCGACAGATAAATAGCTATAAAGATCATGAAATACTACAACAGGACCTATGTAACCTAGAACAATGGGCCATAAAATGGCGAATGCGTTTCAATCCATCCAAATGCTACATCATGAGCCTAAATCAGAAAACCCAACGCTTCTACCAACTAGCGGGACAATTCCTACAAGAGGTAAATCACAACCCCTACCTCGGTGTCCAATTCGCAAACGACATGACATGGCAGCACCACATAGATACCATCACAAAGAAATCAAATTCAACCCTGGGCTTCATTCGACGAAACCTGAGACACTGCCCAAGGGACTTCAGGAAAACATCATACATAGCACTAGTTCGCCCCCAACTAGAATACGCAGCAACAATCTGGGACCCATACTACGAGAAAGACAAATCAAAACTAGAGAGGGTCCAACGAAGAGCAGCGCGATTCATCAAACAAGACTACCGATCAAGAGAAAAAGGCTGTGTGACAACCATGCTCAAGGATCTAGAGTTACCATCACTAGAATCAAGAAGATCAGAGCAGAGACTAGCACTATTTTATAAGGTGGTTAAGGGGTCGGCCCCGGGTATAAAACCTGAAAACTACCTGACGAACTATAAACCAAGAAGAAAGAGGAAAGCTAAAAAGTTCGAGGATTTTGTTAGTGATAACATCGTAGAAAAACTGACTGTAAACAACGAAAGTGCCTTCGAACTGATCCCGACAAACACGGATCAATTTGGAAACTCATTCTTTCCAAGAACAGTGATTGAATGGAACCATCTGGACGATACCAAAGTCAACGCTGCCGACTTAGATACATTCAAGTCGGCCGTGGGAGAACATCACTAGCGCTCCTCCCACCGTCCTGCAAAAGCCAGATTTGGTCTCTAAGGACGTACCATATACAGATACAGACCTTTGTGGGCCAAACGGTGACGGAATCTGACGAGGTTTGCCGAATGCTTCATTGCCAGAGTCGTTATTTCACTAAAATCCGGATTCAGAATCCGAAGCCGATTACGGGGGCGGGGCTAATTCCCGATTCTAGGTCAGATTTTGTAATCCACGTGGTCTCCGAAATTATGTTTAATGTTCTCCCAGCGTCAAACATGGCTCATGTATTTGGCACAAGTATCATTTGTATCTTATATTTATAAAGTTCATGTTTGTTGTGAAAGTCATGCTTTTCTTCTATGTGTATATACACGGCACATAATTTGCTGCCAATCCGACTTAATCGCATCTTTTTTTCAAGTTAAAGTGTGTTTATTGATGAGGGCAAGCATATCTAAACGTGACAGCTCTAGGCCTCCTGAATCAAATTCCGAAGATGTTGTGAAGAACACACGAAACTTGTCAGTTGAACAGGGACGTGACGACATGGGTTGGTTGGGTGTCTCGACCCCCACCCCGAACGTTGGTACAATTTGCTTAGCTGTGCAGTCATTCATACGTGAGGAAAATCAGGATTATTTTGACTAACTGTTCCAAATAATGATACGTACAAGCCAGCAAACGCAACAAACAAACCCGATTTTAAATAAATACATATACAAACTTATGACTAACTCGGGAGAGGGGGTTTCCAGTGATCTGTATATATGTTCAACTTGTTTTGGTAGTCATGTTGCTTTGCCATTACTAATTATTTATTTTGTCAGTGTAATAACATATGGGAGAGGGGGTACCCTTAAGTGAGTCAGCACTTGTCCCCCAATTTCTTTGTATGTATAAACAAATGTATGTGTTATATATCATGTGTTATCTAAATTTTACATATATTTGAAATAAATATATCAAAACTAAACTTTGGTACATTCCAGCAGTCGGAAATTTCATGCATGACACAACATTAGTTGGACATTAATTTGACACCATATATAGGTTGGCATTTTTCTCATTGTTTGATTTTTTTTCAACCAGTAAAAGTTGGTAATTTTCCAATCTTAGTGTTTGTCAGGTTGGATATTTCCAAGGGGGGCAAATGGAATTCTGCGAACCTGTGAGATTGATGTTTGGTTCAATTGTTGGGGGGGGGGTGCAGTTGGCCGGAAATTTGAGGAAACTTCTAGCCACGTCCCTAGAACATGTGTCTGTTGTCTATACAGAGACTATTGTGCAAAACGACTGCATTTAACGAAACAAAACATTTTAAACATGAAATTGCTATAAGACTAGATGATAGTACATACATGTATATGATAATCCATCGATATAATATAATCCTACTATTTCTTGAATAAGAAGAAACATTATAATAACGAACACAGCAGAAGACATATCATGCAGGTTCATATGAATTCGGTCAATGGTGACGTATCCGCCGAATTCGAAATCGACATGCGTTCGGGCGGTATTTTATGGATGGAATTATGAAATGGACATATGAAAGTGACAATCAACAATGATTTGCTTCGCCATCAACCGAAGTGCTCCCCCCAGCGTTACTATCAATAGCGTTATTATTTGGCTAATTTCAGTAATATTCTCCCAGTTTACATTCAATAAAACAAATTTGTCTCCGCATTTAAAATTCTTTGATATAGATCGTTTATATTCTGCAATAATTTGTACACAAGAGACGGATTCTTATGTTTTATTGTGTTTTTAAACTCCGATGTGGCGAAATCTCGGTTTGTTTACATTACGAACATTTGAGTCCGTAATCGGAATCCGAATCCAGATTCGGATTACCACGATATTGAGATTACGGTCTGTTCGTTTACTGATTCTGACAATTTCTGGTATGTTCTTTTGCCGAACCAAGTCGTACGGGGACCAATCTGTAATCTGAATCCAGATTCTGAATCGGGATTTTAGCGAAATAACGCCTCTGGTTCCTCCAGAAGCTGCAGACAGAGTTTAGTCCCGCGACAAGCGATGTCTGAACGCTGCAGGCACTCGTATTTTTTAAAGGCACGGGCGGCGTTCGTTGCTGAAATACTTATATGTGTTCAAATCACCATCAACAGAAGAAACACCAAAATATATACAGTTCCGCTCATATGCCAAACATAATCAGCGCGTAAATAGTATATTGTTGCCAAGACGTACGATGGTGTACGTAAACAAGAGCCTGTTCGTGTTACAGAGGTTGTGCTTCTGTTTACATAACACAGCGCAATTATATTGGTTAATCATACCAAAATTATATAAACGCCCTTTATGATGTCCATATCAGGAACACAGTAATAAAGAACGCTATTTATGTTTACCAAATCCGGATCTAAACAAAAGCCAGGAAAAGTAACTCTTTTTTTTGCTTTTGTTCACATAACAAAGGGGGGGGGGGAATTGACAATTATACATACTGTTTATGCCATATTTCTGTTTGGTATAAGAACTCAGTATGTCTATATATTTAAATGTCCCATGTTTTATTCCCCTTTTCAGAAAACATAGAGTACACATAGTCATGTTGGGATATCGCACAGCAGTGTCGTGACTTTGGGGATAATTAACACCCAGACAGCCGAAAACGCCGACACTAAATTATTTCTTCGAGCCTCGGGCTGTGGGTACTTATACGGTAAAGGGACCAAAGTGCAAACCACGTCTTGGTGAACTTTTTATCTCTACAACAAACACCATTTCATATTATGAGGATACTATAGCTGTTACATAGGCCTATATAGCTGAGTTGGTCTACTTAAAATACGAGATAAATAATTCCCGTGATATCCAGAAACGGAATTGGATTTTGGGGTAAAATACCCCATAATCACCAAAATGAGATGTCTCTCACCCACCACACGAAGTGATATTATATGAAGTGAGATTGTTTTATCGGTTAGCAAATACATTTCCGGATAAAATGGAGTGATCTTCATATCCGGTATTGGTATATTCAGGAGATGTTCCAATGATATATGCAATTTTTGTTTTGCTGGTTCAAAATATCAAAAATCGACATCCCTGTAGCGGCTGTAGGGCCTACCCCCGTCATTACCGTCACGTGGGCATTTGAAGCTATTAAAGTTGTCGGTTTATAAGACGAAAATGAAACTTATAGATTTATATCTTTGATGTGTGTTTAATTGAATCGGGCTGCCATTTCATGCAACACACATAATCAATACACGTGGTTCCAAATATCGATTTTATTCAATCCACAACGTTCAAACGCGGAATCTAAAAGTCATTCCTGAAACGGACCGACATACACCACAATATCAATGTCCCATGTTTGTGTCGATTAGAAACCAGGTTCACATTTGTCAAGTGCGTGGATAAATGATTATCACACTTACTCCGCTTATATATTTCTTGGCCAGAAATATGTGTTTTGAACTTTTGATAACAATTTATTTGAGACAAAAACTGCTGCGGGCATGTCAGTCGGTGTAAACTTATCAAAGTCGCTGGGCATCGTGCATGGTTCAATAAGATATAGCGGAGTTATAGTGATAATTCCTTCTTCCATATAGCCAATTGACGACTTTAATGTTCTACTGTCAGATCTAACATCAAATTTGTCAAAAATGTCCAATTTAATGTCAGTTTGCATACCAAGCCAATAAAAAAGAACAAAATATGTTGAATACTTATATATATCATGTCTATGACACATGCATGCAACCATGGCGAACATCTACAAAGCCACACACCTTAAAATGAGAATGCTCTTTTTATATCATGTAGGCCTACCTAGCTATATACGGGTAAATCTTCAATGCCTCCATAATTACTAACATTTTACACTATGCTGTAATATTATATACACAAGACAGAAGTTATATTGTTCGTTTATGGTAATGGTTTGCTAACAATAACATCTTGAAATCTGGTAACGGTTATACGCGAAACGGACTATAGGCCAAACCGGACGTAGTAAATTATCCAGTAGTTCTTCCGAGCACATGGCCTTGTGTAAAATGTCAACAAGAACGTGAAGATGGCCGACTTAATCGGGTCAACAAAATTTAACAAGTAAAAATGTCCGATTAGATCATTTAGATGCACCGACACAGGGAACCGTTGGCGTCAACTTGTGGCGGGGATTACGACTGAAAATATATGGTGAGATAATAAGGCCAGCATTCATTGTTTAGTTGAAAAATGTTGTGAAATAGATACCCCCACGTAGGGTATGGGCACAGGCGCTTGTGAATTTTTTTTATATATATATATACTATATACATATAAGGCTGGACATTCTGGTGGTAAGATTGAGCAGCCATTGTTGATTCGGCCGTGTAGGAGTTAATGTGCACCGATTTTGTTCGGGTAAATGACAAAATGTTTTATGACTTACGTTAAAAAACAGATTAGTATACGAAATGTGCTACCTTGTGCCCTCTCTGCTTGAATTTGACAATATTTTGTATTACTAACTGTTTACAACGATAAAACATTGCACCTTGATTGGGAATCCATCCGTATTTCATCTTGGACCCGCAGTGAATTATTGATGTTCACCGATTGGCCGAGCTATTTCTGGATTATTTGCGGGAAATTTGAACTTACTTCCTGGTTGCACGGTCGTTGCGCCGCCTGGAAGCAACGTACTCGCTACCCCCGTTGACCCAAGACAACAGACATCCCTCCCACTTGCTTTTATATCATGAAACCATTTGGTTACGCACGTCGACTTCCCCGTACCCGCCTGTCCAGTCAGCAGGACATTGTGCCTGCTCATCACAGTGGCGTCCACATTTGACAGCATGTCGTTTTGTGTATCAACAAAAGTCATGTGACATACGGAAAAAAAATAAAGAGGTATTTTTTATTTCAACCAATCAGCGGCCAGCTACAATTCACTGTGAATATACGGACAAAATATTGACTTGTCACTTATATAAATTCATCTAAGATATCAAATAGAAATACTTTTTATTGGAATAAGGAAATAAGCAACATATGCAGTAGTAATCGCATATTATACTGTATGTATACGTAAGTTATTGTATATTTAGCCGTTTACCCGAATTAAATCGGTGCAGATTAAACCCCGCCGGCCAACAGGTCGGGCACACATCCAAAACGGTCTACGTAGCTCGTTTTGTCTACTGTAGCCCGATTGAGCTACGTTTTTAATGTGATTTACACGCCTCCTGCGATTATCGCCATACCACGAAAAAAGCGCATTTCAAATTTTCGTTCATTAGTTGTGTACCACTATCACGTCTACAAAGAAGCAAAAAACTCAACGACTCACCACGACTTTAATACCTTTTGAGGGATTCAAAATCAATTTGTTTTGGTCAATTTACCATGAAAAACAATAAGAAATGATCATCAAAATTTCTTGATCGAAATGTAAATCTTCATAAAATCTGAGGTAGTTCCGGTCGCAATTGTGTTCGCAAATATCCGTGTGCAGGCGATAATCTGATTGGTTGCATTTAGCCGGGGATTAATGGTACGTTCTTAATGGGATTTCAGTGTAACATCTATCTGTTGGAATGTACGGAACGACAAATGGACAACCATATTTGTATAACTGTAATGTTACACGAGGTGCTTCCAAATTTCAAAGAAAAATTGTGAATCGTGTTTCCGTAGTTGCCTTCTCTGAATGGCGGTCGCCAAACATTTAACAAATAATCGTCTCCGAGTGAAGCTGTTCGCTTTATCCAATCAGGTAAGCCACATAAACCGGACGTTCTTGACCTTCAAAAATAAATATCCTGCAAAAACAAATGGATTGTTCCCTACTTTTTATGGCAAAATCTGATATTTTCGGGAAAGTCACTACCAAACGCTAACAGGTCTTAATTAAAACATCGTTAAATTAATTGCGCCTAAGGCTAAGCCGTGGTGAGTCGTTGAGTTTTTTGCTTCTTTGTAGACGCAATAGTCGTACACAACTAATAAACGAAACGAAATGCGCTTTTCTCGTGGTATGACGATAATCGATGGAGGTGTGTAAATCACATTCAAATCGTAGCTCAATCGGGCTACAGTAGACAAAACGAGCTACGTAGACCATTTTGGATGTGTGCCCGACCTGGGCCAAGGCGCCAAACCAAATTAAAATTTGGCCGCCAGAATGTCATACCTTTCTTTTTTATAGTAAGTAATAAAATATTTGTTACATGTACCTGTGGGTATGGGGACCAACGCGGCACTAGAAATGATGAAATACATTTCTAGTGCCATCGGGTCTAGTTTATTTATTAGTCAGGGAACACCCCTTCCTTCTAATACATAATGCCATGGGTAACAATGCACATTTTGATTAACTGGTACCTGAATATCACAGTACATGCATAGTTCAACATCAAGAGAATACACAATATTATAGTTTACAGTCCATAGAACTAGGAAAGAATACACAGATTTTCTAGTCAGCTTTATTCATCAACCAATCAACTGAGTTTCCAACCAAATCAATCAACAGTCTGCACAATTGATTCAGTTTCTGAGAATTTTGACCAATTGATTCCTGCCCACGAGTTATCTATTAGCAAGGGAATACCCCTCCATTCTAATACATAGCGCCTAGGGTAAAAATCAGTATACTTCAACCTTCTAGATAATATTCAGTACAGACGGCATATCCAAGACCACAGAACTCTGCTACAGTACGCAGTGTTCTTGTCAGCTTTTCTAGTGGAAAAACAAAACACTTCAAAAAGCTGATATGTTTTTGTATTTTTGCATTTATTTATATAATTTCATGTCATTGTGATCAGTTTCTCTGTATGAGTATATTAACTTATGAGACCCTGATTTATTCTTCAATAACTGATATACACATCTTTGATATATGCATATTTTTTCATTAATATTTTGTTTGTGGTTATTTTGATAAATGAATTAATTATTTGTGTGTATCAGATAAAGTAATATTTTTTCATTCAATGTGGAATATTTCATGAGTATTTTGAGTAGACATTTTCAATATAGATATGTTGTTGTGAATGACTTTTGGAACCTCGGTTTAGGTTCAGTCATTCATACTAACATTGCTAATTATTATTGTTGTTAAATTGATCGCATAACTACTCAGATTGCTTTGTGCGATATTCATTTTTGATTGTGTATTTCTATTTATATGTATCAAGATACCATATATATTTGAATTCTTAGTGGTACTAGAAGGAATAGAACACTTGCCACTTTGAAACTGCTTGATTTATATATCAGGTATCAAATATATTGAGCGACAAATCAGAATGAAAATGATATCTGTATGCCTGAGTTATTAGGTAAGCACGGGTTCATTTAATCATCCTTCACCAAATTTGACAAACTTTCTCAAGACATTAAGATCAAGATCAAGAAATGGCAAGCTTGGGATATATCAATTCATACAATTGTGCACCAACTTTGGTTCAATATGGATCGAGTGTGTATCAACCGTATGATTATCAACAACTGCCACCAATCCAGCCATATTATGTGCAAAATCAATGGACAACAACCAATTATAACAATTACCCACCTGGTTTGCCATACCCAGTCCAACCAATGTATCGACCGCCGCATGCTTCTCAACAACTGCCACCAACTCAGCCATATTATGTGCAAAATCATTGGCCAACAACCAATTATAACCAACGCCCACCTGGTTTGCCATACCCACCTGGTTTGCCATACCCAGTTCAACAGACCAGGGCTGCACAAATACACGATCCAACTGAGTCAAATCAACAGGCTGTTAGCTTTAAAATGCCGCAGCCAGAAGATCAGTCAAACCATGCTGAGACAACTCACGAACTGAGGACAGATCCTCCTGAGTCGGGCAAGGATTATGTTTGGAATAAGATTTCATCAAAGTTAGATCAAGATGCACCCGAAACGACCCAGTGGATGGAAGAGGTTGATTTTGTATTCCAAGGCGTGGATTTACTGAAGGAATTTCCTAAATGCCATCATGTTTCTATCAAGGTCATTTCCTATCTAGAGAAGCTAAAAAGAGAAATGGAATATATGGTAGAAGTACTGATTAAAGAGAAGCACAAACGCGACGATATGATTCTCAACTTCTGTCCGTACAAGCCGGAGACGACGAAGAATGAGTGGGGAAATATCACGTTCAGCGAGCTAATAAGCAAATTAATGCGTTGGGAGTTGAGTGGATACCAAGTAAGTGCAGCTCGGAAGAAATCTCATTCTCGACTACTCGAACTTGGCAGCCAGATCGGGAAATATAGAGTTAATCTGGAGGATGAATTTGTTCAATCGACGACTGCTATATACAATAAGGACGCTGATTTCTCAAAGACATTGGGCCGAGTAAATGTGACTGACCTTTATCCCAATGACCGCATCCCGGTTAGGAAATCAACTGCTGCGCTCACAAGATGCGCCTGTTTTTCCACTGGATCCAGTTCAATGCTCGAACCAATCACAGGAAATGAGTTATCAGAGAAGATGGCAGTCAAAATGGTCGCCGAAGATCAGCTATCAGGAAAAGCCTCCATCCAAAACTCCAAGACTCAAGTAGTTGAAAAATTACCAGGGTTAAATGACTGTCATGAGATTTGATGTTGAGGAAAATAACCGACCACATTCCAATGACCAGAAGCAGATTATATCATGGGGGAATACCCGAATAGTGGAGACAGCTGATCGTCTTTCCAACTCTCTGAAGAACTTGCAGTCGGAAATAGACGACATGGAACTAATAACACCAGAAGAGTATACATTCTACACAAGACATCCAGTTCAGCATGAGAAACCTGACGAGCCAGCTATCAACAAACTTAGGGACAATGAACAAGACGATGAGCCAGTTCAGGATATCAGCCTTGGGTGGGACGACAGTGTTTCCCTTGATCTGAACATGGTCGATAGTATATGTCTGATGCTGGATTGGGATATACCAGAGTGTAGCACAAATCAAGTGAATGATGTATCGCAAGTGTCTATCGCATCTGCCATATCACAACTTGAATATGGTAACTCATCATTCAGTGGACTCTTCCCGTCATTTTCGGATTTTCCGGACAGCTCACTATCATCAGATGCTCAGCCAACCACGTGTTCATATGACACAGGCTACCAGTCTTCATCAGAAGATATCTGTAGCACTGATGGTAAAACTACCGGTATTCAACAGCACATATATGTCCAGACCATCGACGACATACATGTATCCCAGTATGACACTGTGTCAGCGTCTGAGTTATCACCCAGACATGAATCTCAAGATGCTGGAACTACGAAATCTGGAGACAAGCAAGATACCGGTACTACAACAGAAGCTGTCGAGAACCTGAGCCAGACTGATGACTGTTCAAATCGGTTGCAACAGCCGAACCGAGGTGCACACAGCCTCAGACTGAATTAGAGGGCCCAGATCAGTGGCCATGGGATCCTGGTGGAGATCAGTGGTCATGGGATCCTGGTGGGAATAATTATCCCTCAAATTCTGCAGTGGTATCCAATGCCTCATAGAGGTTTGGAAAATGTGATAGTTGCCGTCAACAGAATCAACCCTGCCACTGCTGTACACTAGAATTCAACAACTATTAAAGAAAACGACTCGATCACTGGATATGATTATGGTTTAGATTTATAATTTGATTAAATCATACATGAACCGTGCACATGTATCAGGTAGATCTAAGATAATGCTTAGTGCTTGTTTATATCCTAAACAAATGCACTGGGTAGATCTTGTGATAATGCTCTGATGCTTCATTGTTCAGTCCAGAAAATGATGCTAGAAAAGTGCATAAAAGCATCAATACATAACCCGGTCAAGTTTGCACGTACGTTTTGACATTTGCTAGTTCATATATATTTAGCTTCAATAAAGCGTTGTGTTGATTTTCGATATGCGATATGTTGAGGTAGATATAATATGAAACCCTGTGAAATTCATATATAAAACGTCGTGTAGCTTCAGGGAAATTTGTGCGAGTCATAAAGTGACATACCTCATTTATTTTACGAAATGATCGACACCAGTCTCACCAACAGTTGCCAAGGTTAATGGGCGAATATCCAGACATCTGGGCGAATATGGAACTTACGGCACCAACAGCATGTGTTTTTGATCCGGATGTTTGCCATTGAGCCATTCATCAGCCATTGACTAATTGACAATGCTGGACAGATCATACCACATACCAAGAGACCACACTGATGAGACACGTTACCAAAAAGCACTTCTGACATGGCAGCTAGCTGGGTCATAGGCCGAATATCCATTGACCCAGGGATATGACGGTGTCTCCTATCGGTATCCAGATTCAGGACCTGTGATTCTGCACACCATCCATCCTGCGAGGTCCAACATAACCAGGGCTGTATTTTATAAAGCGTGGGGGAGTGTAGTGATCGCCGATTCCGGACATTGCCGGAGTAGGAATCGAACACACCGATCGTGACGTAATTCCCGATTACCCGGATGAAGAAGGCTCTCTCTTCAGACCAATACCAGAATCCAACCAAACAAGCAGCCACGTTGACTTACTGTCTATTATACATTATACATTTGTGACAATGTTAGACTATATAAAGATATCATAACCATAGTGAATAGTCATTCGTTTTCACTATAGTGTCAATTTCATCATCATAATCGTGGAATAGTCCGTGGGCCAATTCTCAGAAAGGCTCTAGTTTAGAATTTGGTTGCACCCCCCCCCTCCAACAAAGGTTTTTATATATCAAATTAAAGGTCATTATATGACGCATCCGATTTTGCTTGTTGTCCGCTTCAGAATGTCAAAAAATAGACTTTTCAGGGAAGACAACTCCTACCCTAAAATAAAATAAAACTTTCATCGAGTACAAGTGTCAGAGCATAAAACAACGACTGCAGTTATAAAGTGAACAAGACATCGTTTATATTAATTATAGATTGCCATAAAACAACATGAGATACAACACTGGACCGATGTATAAGCTAGTTCGAAAAAATTGCGATAAATATTTTGAAATTGCGAAAAAATTGCTTGGATTTTGAAAAATAGTGTCACATATAATTGGCTATAACTTGTAAATCACATGGGCTATTGACGCGCAACATATAACAAAAATTGCTCCAAAGACCTAGCAAAACAAATTGGATGATGGAATGCCAATTATATCTCTGATAAAATGCGCCGTGGGCATAAACTTAACCCCACCCCCTAAAATATAATTTTCTCATAAAAATGTTTAGTCGCGTTTACACTTAGAATGCCGCATGTAAAGAAGGCTTTAGGGGCATGAAATGAAACAGTGTCGAGATTAATGACGGTGAATTATAAACAACCTTGTCCGAACGTGTTCTAAGATGAAAATTTGGGGGGAAATGGTGAAAAATGTTTTTTTTTTTTACTAATTTCTCAAAATTTTACAACATTCTGATAAAAGTTTGATAGGGGTATGGAAAAATCACACGAGGATACTTGTCCAGAATTTGTAAATTCATAAAACCTCACATGATCACTTTTTGTCAACTATTTCATATTTTTTTCAATTTTTATTGGAATTTTTGCACAAAGCCGATTATATATATATATTTCAACTGGTGTCATATGGCTACCAAATGCTGATGAGTGAGACTCACGGTTTACAGGGAGGTATTTTCTTATTTTATGGCGCTTTTTGTGACATAGACACAAATGACGATATATACAGCATCGGACACTTCATATTTGATCATTATTTTAAGATGGCGTCCAAAACGGCCACCGACATCGAAGATTTTCAAACTTACCGGCACAAATTTAACTGGGTTCGTCATATGGGGATAAGGGAATTGTTCATTAAGGCCTGTTTTATACGACGTGTAATACACGTGTAACGTTAACTCGTCGTCAACACGAGTTTTTAACGTTTGATTTATATGACGTGTTAACTTTACACGTGTAATCTAGACTGGCGTCAAGGGACGTACTGATTATTCTTTCGCATCTAATTGTATTTATAACTATTTCTAAACACACTACGATTCTCACACACATTTACTACGCCAATCTGACTAACTCAAAAGGGAGTTAACTCATCGTAAACAAATAAAGTCATGTCGTCCGCTATAAATCTACGACATTCTTGTCCTTCTAAAACTGTTACGGATGCGCACTGAGCGTACAAAACGCAATGGAATTCTTCTCATGCTTTTGCGTCAAAGGGAGTTAATGTTGAGAACATTAATGTTGTCAGTATCTCAACTGAATATGCAATGGTGTGCCCCTAGGGAGCTAAATCGGTCATGCCGACGCCTTCGAAACCAGGGTTGGTTCGAAACAGTCAATGCCTATGGCGACAGACACTTTAAAAAAACATTCCGAATTAGTCGGGGGACTTTTAACCATATCCTTGACAATATTCGTCACCATCTCGTCAAGAATGAGCTCGTAGAAGACAGGTGATATCGATTTCAGTACAGCCCGACCAAAACAAGTTGTCATAACTCTGCTGCGCATGCGCGATCGCCCTGGGGCTCAAAATGGGGTGAAATATTATGCCATATTGTGTTCCGTTATTCGTGTCATACCCGTCGTATAAATCAGCGACGAGTAATTGACGGACAAGTGATGAGTTACGCGCCCAGGCCAGTCGTGTAATACGTCGACACGTGTAAGGACGAATTTCGACGAGTATCGTGGTTTTATACGACGTGTAATACACGATCAATTGCCGAGTCTCTCATTTCACCAGGAAAATAGCCAGTTATACACGTGTATCCCACGTCGTATAAAACAGGCCTAAGAAATGTATTCACTGGTGCTTCTCAACAAACTAAAGACCTCTAATATAATGTCTCAACTCATTTATTGTGATGAGTAATTGACGGAAATGCCCATAACTCTGCTCATCCTCAGGGTAGCCAGTTAAGTCAAAATTGGCACTATTTCGGTTATTCCATGCAGATCTCCTCACGTTTCATACACCAGTACATCCTGACATGTCGGCATCCAAATAACAACAATTCGCTTGAATCATTGTAGCCAATCGCAGACTGCATTTGGATAGGGATGAAGTGCCATCGATGCGTTGTTGATGTGTAGGACTTCCGGCCCCCTCAAGCAGCGACCACCGATAGCCTCCGTGGAAAACCAATCCCATATAATCCCATGCACCCATATATCTCATGCACGGTAACTGGTGCGGGGTAATATTAGCCAGACCTATATTTTCAACCTTGAGGGAGAAGCAGAACTCCCATGGCTTGATTATACATTAGCGCTAGAGACAGACCGGGCCACTCCTATACACTGCATGCTAACACGGTAACTATGCTTTCTATACCGGTACTTCTGGTGCGGGGTAATTTTAGCCAGACACACTGCATGTTAAAATGTTCAGTACTTCAGGACTTTTAGGATTTTTTTTACTCTAATTAGCTGTTATGTTTCTGCCCCGCTTGTGGGTATATATTATGGGTCAACATTTGGATTTGTCAACAATACGAAGATTATAATAGTAGCATGGTGTTGATCTATGCTATGAACCTGACTGGCATGAAAGGGACAATGAGAGTGGACTAGCCGATCATGATTACGCCTGAATCTTGCTTCATCATTGGTTATAGATTCGATCTTATGCATTTGCATCTGGGTGCTGACTATTCCCGCTCTGCGTCCAATGGATAACATTATTTACGTGACACTCAAACGGGCATATAGGTAGAGGGATAAACTTTAGGGACACCTCATGTCACACTGCCTAGTGTTGTTATCATATAACCATAAACATATATCTCCTGCACTATAGACAGGGCTATTGTTATATATGCCACACAACGTAGGACTATATATGGAACCCAAATTGCATAGGGTTATAAGGACATGGCATCCCAGAATGGGTGTGAGTTATTGTGCCAAGTAATTGCCTGATAGTTTGCACGAAAAACGTGTTGGTTATTAAAGAAGTCTGCATTTGATGTTATTGCTCTCGTTTTACAACAGGAGAAAATTTATCATAATTCATCGACTTGAATACATGTCGGCTTGTCACATAAAGCACACATAAATCTTGGCAGGATGTAAGTAGGGCATCATCACTATAAGCAGATTGTTGAAGTTGTTGCATAGTATGATAACACATTGCACTTATTTTTCAGAATAAGTCATTATGCTATCTTTTTCCTGCGACCCGACGAGAATACATTCCTCGTATTCAGGCAAGGCTTTACATATGCTGTGTCCAGGACACAGTTCCAGACAATGCCAAATATTTATCAGGTGGTGATAACAAAGACTCATTGGCAGCTTTCTACTTTTTTTTCGCGAATGGTCAAGTGCATAATCTACAGACTGTTTAAAAAACACCGAATTATATGCCTGTCATTGGGGTCGAAAGTAAAGTGATACAGTCCGTAAATGGCGACGTTCGCTTGGAGTTAGTTCCTAATCTCGTGCTAGTATGTTACCACGAGGAAGCGGATAGAGGTATGCTCGGCCGGACGCTAGTTATTGTTTTTATTATCCTGACGTACATGTCGAAATACTATAATGTTATGTTTCTCGATGAATAGGAGCTAGGACAATTCTTCATACTGAAACCAAAGATAGGCCATGTGTCTTTTCAGTGAACAGTATTGTCAAAGAGGTGTATGAAACCTTGCCTCTAATTCGCGCGTTGACATGCTACGAAATGCACAAACACCTATAACATGCAGCCTTTTGACTTAGTAGTCAAAAGTAGTCAAATGTAATGCGACGTTTGCATCAATTTGTGCAATCTATTAATGTTGACGATGACACTATACATCCTACCAAGAGTTTGCATGTGATGTTGGGCTATATTATGGTGAGCCATAATGTCGTCAATTCGACAAATTAACGCACATGTTCTTATGTTGTGTAACCGAACACTGGAACAAATATTCCACCAGCAGACACAGACTCCTTAAGAAATCACATTAACACATTTTCGTGCGAACTATATCAGTGATTGGCACATCATACTAACTCCCCAGCCTGGTGTACCGTGTCCAGGCAGCCATGGCTGGTCGCTCTTTGATTGAGTTCTACAAACCAGACGGATTATACCTCCTCCCGATCTACTGTGACTACTGAGCTTTGGATGCAAAGATTCATGTGAATGTAACAAATGATCTTGTTTCACCACAGACTAACGATGTATGTGAGAATGTCTACAATAACCGAAATAGTGTAAATTTTGACGACTCATAGGATGAGCAGAATGAGAGAACATTTAAGGAATAGATACGCAAATTATAGAACATGAAGTAGTAGCATGCCTTGAAAACTGTTTGGCAACACAATAATATATACTGCAAAAGTCATTTCTTTGTTGACAAAAACTCCCCTGTATAACAACTAATTTCGTTAACATAAAATATTTCACCCGAACACATGTTTACATCAGCGATAGGCAACCATTCATTGGTGGCTGGTAATTTGGGCATACACTTTCCTTATATTACCTATCTAAACTGATCCAAAAAGCACATGTTAGTGATGATTGTTTTAATCTTTCTATACATTGACTTTTATCAAGTATTCCCCCAATAAATGAATATATATAGTCCTTAAGACAATCAATTACTCATTAGCTTAAATTAAGTGAAATAACAGTAGGGTTCTTCGGTTTGTTTACGGTTACCACTGACCTCATGAGTAACAATTCCCTTATCCCCGGAAAGTGTGACGGAAAGTGTGAAAAATTTCGATTTTGTTGGCCGTTTTGGATGCCATCCTAAACTTATTGTCCATTATGGAGCGCATGCAATGCCTTATCTATTGTCAGTTGTGATCACTGTCCCGACATGCGCGGCACAAATAAGAAAATACCGTTCTGTATAACGTAAGTCTCACTCATAAGCCTTTGTAGCCATATGTGTTCAGTTGAAATATATTATATATAATCTTTCCATAAACATTCAAGTATAAATTTAAAAATACACGAAATAGTTGCCAGAAAGGTGATCGTATGAGGTTTTATGAACTTACTAATTCTAGACCAGTGTTCTTGTGATGTTATACCATAGCCTATCAAAATTTAATCACAATATGTTGTAAATTTTACTGAAATTAGTAAAAATTCTCATTTTTCACAATTGTTTTTAAAATGTTAAAATTAGATCACGTTCAGACACCGTTATTTATAATTCCCTTCATCACTCTCTACACTGTTTCAGTTTATGCTTCTAAAACCAACTTGACAAGCAGCATTCTGGATGTTAACTACATAGTTCGTTTTTTCTGAAAAAGTTATATTTTAGGGGGTGGGGTTAAGTTTACGCTCATTTCACATTTTCACAGCAATAATCTTGGCATTCCATTATTAAAATCGTTTTGATATGTCATTGGGGCAATTTTGGAGCCATGTTGCGGATCAATAGCCCACGTGGTTCACAAGTTATAGCCATTTATATGTGACAATATTTTTCAAAATCCAAGTAATGTTTGGCCATTTCAAAATATTTATCGCAATTGTTTATAACTAGCTCATAAATTGGTCTAGTTTTGTATCTCGTGTCATTTTATGACCATTTCTGATTAATATAAACGATATATTGTGCAGTTTATAACAGCAATATTTTGTTTATGCTCCGACAATTGTAGTCGAAAAAAGTTTCATTTTATTTCAGGGGTAAGATTTGTCTTCCCTGAAAAATCTATTTTGGGACAGTTTCTGAAACGGGCAACAAGCAAAATCTGATGCGCCATATGATGACCTTTAATTTGATATATAGAAACCTTTGTTGGAAGGGGGGGGGGGGTGCAACCAACTCGAAAAATATCTTTTTTGGCCCACGAACTAGAACAAGTCTTTCGACTTTTTGTTCCAGTACTAATGAAAATGTATTGGTTAAAATGTTACAATAATAATGGATTGAAATTATGTTGTTATGCTGGTAGAGTTCTGTCATTGACATCGTCATATAGATATCGCCTGTTGTGGAAATATGAATCTATTAACATGTTAAATTCCTTCAGAGATGGTGTTGCTACTATGTGGTTTGGTAACGCGTTCCAGTCTTCTATTATCCTCTGCGTGAAGAAGTATTTCCCATAGCCCTTTAACACTGTTCGCTTCTGTAACTTCCATTGGTGACCTCTAGTTTTATCGGACAAACTTTTCTGGAATAGTTCATGAGTATCAAAGTTGTAGTGGTCATTTAAAAACATGTACACTTCTATTAAGTCTACCCGGAAAAGTTTATACTTCAGGGACATTATGTTTAGTTCGATCATGAGTTCTCTATAACTAAGTTGATTCAGCTGCGGTACCAGTTTCGTTGCTTTCCTTTGAACCCTTTCGAGAATTAAACTCTGGTATTTATGTCGAGGATGCCATGCGGAATTGCCATACTCTAGCACAGGACGTACCATGCTCACATATAATTGTCTAAATGTGCCCGGATCTAAGTGGGAGAAGGTTCTGTAAATTATTCCAATGATTTTACTTGCTTTGTTGCAAATTTGATGTATATGTGTTTGTCGAATTTGAGTTTATGCATCAATTATGACCCCTAGATCTCTCTCCGAGTGACTAATCAGGATGGGAGTTTCTTCGTGTGTGCTTGTATCAATCATGTGGCAGTTTATTTGTGGATTGTTATGCCAAAAATGGATCACGTGAATTTTATCGTTGTTGGATCGGAGTTGCCAGTAAATTGTTCCTGACCACTTACACACGGCATTTATTTCTTTTTTGGATGTCATCGTGTTGTGGGTTTACCGTAAGTTTCATGTCATCGGCAAACATTTCACAGAAACAATTTACACTATCGGGCAAGTCATGTATGTAGAGTAGAAACAGTATTGGGCCAAGAATAGTTCCTTGTGGTACACCACTAGTGACCATTTTCCATTCAGAATACCGATTTCCTATCCGGACGCCTTGTTGTCTGTTCGAGAGAAAGTCTTGTACCCAACTTAATACATTTCCGTCAATGCCGTATGCCTCCATTTTTTTCAATAACCTGAGGTGTGGAACGGTATCGAATGCTTTTCTGAAGTCCAGATATAGTGCGTCTACAGGGTTGTTGTGATCCAGCTGTGTAACTACGTGGTATAGATATTCGATTAACTGAGTTTTGCACGAAAGTTTACTTCTGAAGCCATGTTGGTATTTGGATAACAATTTGAGTTGCTCCATGTATCTCATTATTGATTCACTGACAAACGACTCCAGTATTTTACATAATGTACAGGTAAGACTAATTGGGCGGTAGTTGCTGTGGTTAGAATTCGAACCCTTCTTGTAGATTGATGCTATGTTAGCCTTTTTCCATATCTCCGGAATAATTCCTTCTGTGATTGAACGGTTAAAGGTACTCAACCCGATAAAACTCCTCTCAATTACTATTTCAATGGCTTCGGGGGTCAAAAATATTTGATTCGAGTCGAGGAAGTCACCCATCAAAGCTCAGATTTGTTAGATATCGATTTTATAAATCTATTATTTTTCATTATCGGGAATTCTTTCTGGCCCAGAAGATAGTAAAAAATTCGTTATTATTACCCACTTGATTATAGAGTTATCCATCCTTGTCTGTTTGAATAGAATTTTGGCGTAAAATCTCGAGCATGTTACCAAATTGACGGCAGTTATAAGTACTCATCTCGAGAACATAAGAATTTTCAAAAATCAATATCTAATGACTCTGAGCTTTGTTTGGTGGGTTCCTCGACTCGAATCAAATATTTTTTACCCCCAAAGCCAAAGAAATAGTAATATAGGACCCTCTGATCGGATTGTTGTTGTTGGAATCTGTTGAGATGGGGACCCTCTTTACGGGTTGAGTACCTAATGGATAACTTAATTCTCTGGCTGATTCTCATAGTACTCTGGCTGGTATCATATCTGGTCCAGAACTTTTATTTATGTTTATACTTCTTAACTTTTGTTTGATGGCTTCAGGTGATATCTGCATGTCAACAAGATGGTTCCCCTGGTTCCTGTTGTCAATATTCGGTACATTTAGTATACTCTCTTTGGTGAAGACTGACGTAAAAAAAAAAATATTTGCTTTGTCTTCTGTTAAAATAATGTTGGTTTCTGTATCGCAAAGATCGCCGATGCCTTGTTAGTTTTTACTTGCTTTGTACATATCTCCAAAACGCATTAGGGTTCTTTTTCCATTCTTCCGATAATTTCTTCTCATAAGATTTTTTCGATTCTGTTATTCGATTGTTTGCCAGTTTACGCAATTTCTTGTATTCCTCATACTCTTGGGGGTTATTCGTTCGTTTATACTTTTTATAAACTCTTCGCTTCTGTCTTATCACAGATATCTGAGAGATGACATCATTATTTACCCATGGACACCTTTCTCTTCTTTTATTAATTTTTGTTGTATATTTTGGCACATATTTTTCTTTCAAACCGTTCAGTGTTTCATAAAATGTATTCCACGCAGCTTGAAATTCGCGATCCAGTAGTTTCACCCAGTCCTCTCCCGATAGGCTTTTCCTGATGTTATCGTAATCTCCTTTGTTGTATAGGTATCGTTCTTCTGTTTGTTCTGTTTGGTTTTTTGATGAGATACGGATCAAAGTTGATTTCCAGTACGTCGTGATTGCTTCTTCCGAGAGGGTCGTTATGTGTTATATGTTGTACCAGATATGGGTTGTTTGTGGTCACCAAGTCTGAAGTATTAGGGGTTTCTCCACCCTATGGCGCGTTGGTAAACTTCTTAATTAAAGACCGTTTCTTAACATATCATTTCTTTTTATCTGATATGTGAAAATAATTGTCTGATATGACAGGAATAAGAGCGTTACTTCTTTATTTTTTATGAGCCATGAAAAATGTATTAACCTTACATGTGTTTGATTTATTCCTGTAGTAAAATATTAAAGTGAGAGTCATGCTATGCTTGGTTTATTGATCTGGTTATGCACGACTTTTATACCCTTTTCATCTGGCATGGCTTCCAGAGCGGGGAAATTTGAGGAACTACAGCATCAAGCAGTCAATCTCACATAAACTTCTAATTTATTTAATTGTCTTCTATTTCTAAACATACTAGATATAAAAAGTACCTGGGGCTGAACACTCCCAGGAAAACAAAAGAATATTGCATTGACGAGTGCTGTTTTATCGTCTGTGCTACAATACTAGATTAGATACAAGACTATCAACCAATGCACTGTTAAGGTAAGACAAGAGGGTATGCATGAAAAGTACCAGCCCAGTGTAGATAAACTGGACCAAGAAAATATGAACAGATTCTGATGAATTTCTGACAATATTATGATTTTTAAGAAAATTGTCGCTACATATACATGTAGCAAGAACTGAGATTAAAAGTACAATCAATACCAATAACTGAACCACTCTTGATGGCAGATTTCAAGAGTGATATCTGCTCATATGTATGACAAATGATGGACAGAGGTTTAGAGCCATTGGGATCACTTCTCTGATTTATTGATCATACATGATGATGAGGTAACCAGCATTATTTCTTTGTTGTTCGTTGGGTCAGTTACAAACTGCCTCTTGCAAGTAACAACAACATCATTCTGAGGATCGTGAGGGTTAAAACATTTTTGATGACCTTTCTGCACAAACGTTCCTTATGCCTTTCCATACCACCACATGGAGGGTCATGAAATAGTGATTGCCTTCAAACTGTCAAAACATTTAACTACAGGTGAGAGACAGCCATCAACAACAAAGCCTGCTGCCTATTGAACATATCTTAGATATTAATTATCACCTATCAACCGATAGACTAATCCATGACCAAACATCTATTAAAACACACATTATTGACCCAAACTCCACCAAACTTTGTATAGTTATAGTTTGAACATGAATACATACATCTATGAACTTTATTTGTTATATTTCCCATTATTTGAACTTGGTGTTTGGTTATGTTTAGTTGTGTTCGGTTGGGTTCGGCTGGTTGGTTATGTTCGGTTGTATTCGGTTTTGTGGTGGCACTCAGACATGTTGATATATATTATTTCATCAGTGGAATTCAATAACATTCTATTCACCTAGCCAAGTGCATTGAAGGCTTTAATAGAAATAAATAAATGTTGTTCCATACCTGAGTCACACCCTCGTTCCGAACAGTTTCATATATCAACCACTGCCGTTGGATGAAATCATCCACCTTTATGACACTGTGGAAAATAAGAAAACCATTAATACAGAGACAAAGGAGAGGTAATGATAATAATACAGGGTCTCTACTAGGAAGAAATTAATGAGACCCTTAGGGTGACACAAAGCCAACAATACGCCCGATCGTGAGAAAATATATACACTACAAAGTAGCCATTTCCTTGCACCTAGCCAGAAATCAAACCATCCCAAAATTCATGTACATAATGCCAGTTGAGCCTGGACGCACCCCCATTTCTAGCATTTCCATGGTTCATCCCATTTCCATGGGTGCAATATTTCTCATGATATCCAAAGTAACTACATTAATGCCCTAAATAATCGACTCCTTAACCACGGCAGAATTATGGATAACTTTTCAGGATTTAGTCAGATATATGGCTTGTTGCCATTCATGGGAAAGCTCTCACTGAGTTCTTTCCGACGAATGGCAACAAGCCATATTTGGTAGGATAGAGTTAGGGTACGTGTGATGAAAAAAAATTGTTTGATTGGAACATACACATTTTGTTGAGAACTGTGCACATGGCTCACACCAAGTCATTTACATGATTGTGCAGGGGCACCAGACGGGACAACGGTGCTATTATTCTTTAATTCCATATGTGTGTGGTTGCGTTAATTCTCTATGTATGTAATGGTTGCACTGACTGAGCACTCTCTGTTAACCCTTTACCCAACAAACCGGCCAAATAAAGCTTCAACAGCCTAAATTATCTTGGGTCTGTCTCAATAAAACCATACAAATATGGATATCATTGGAATCGGCTCCTTGACCACATTGTGATAGTTACAGTTATGCCCTGTGCCAATGCATTCTCTTATATATGCGAGTCGACCATAGGTCGCCTCGCATATATAAGAGAATGCATTGGCCTAAAAAAAACCTTTTTTTACCATTTTTTCTTACATTCTTTAACAATTTTATAATTTTTAATGTGTTAAGCCAATGCATTCTCTTATATATGCGAGGCGACCTATGGTCGACTCGCATATATAAGAGAATGCATTGGCACAGGGCCCTTCTGTTGGGTAAAGGGTTAATAACAATTTATAACTGGTATGAATTCCCACCAGATTTTTGTTAACTTCAGAATGTAAGAAATCGTGAGATTCCCTTTTAAAATAGTGAGATTTTTACAGCAGCTCAAAACTGCTCTAAAGAGGCATTTTTAAAACGGCATTGTACATATGCTCCTAAGTATCGGAGGTAAAAATTGACATGGTTTCATCATAATATGTAGTTGGGAGGTAATTTTGTAACCACAAATATATAGTACTAGCTGGTGGACCCGACTTCGTTCGGGCTGTTTCCCCTCTGCTTTTCGGCGAATTACACTCCTCGGACAAAAGTAACCCTATGTATCAAATGTTGTCGAAATCCCGTCAAAATTCGCGATTTTACCTTGAATTGACAATTTTGAAGGTCATGGTCAGGTCGGGGTCACAATTTGACCCGTCCAAAACACTCCAGGACAAAAGTACCCATGGGTATCAAATTGCGTCGAAATCCGTCCGTTTTACCCGATTTGACCTTGAATTGACCTTTTTTAAGGCCAAGGTCAGGTCGGGGTAACTATTTGACCCGTCCAAAAGACTCCCCGGACAAAAGTATCTGTAGGTATCAAATTTCGTCGAAATCCGTCCCGTTTTACCCGATTTGACCTTGAATTGACCTTTTTTAAGGTCAAGGTCAGGTCGGGGTAACTATTTGACCCGTCCAAAAGACTCCCCGGACAAAAGTATCTGTAGGTATCAAATTTCGTCGAAATCCGTCCCATTTTACCCGATTTGACCTTGAATTGACCTTTTTGAAGGTGAGGTCGGAGTCACGATTTGACCCGACCAAAACACTCCCTGGACAAAAGTAACCGTAGGTATCAAATTTCGTCGAAATCCGTTTGGCAGTTTTCCAGGCCATAGCTAACAGACAAACAACAAACAAACAGACAGAAGTCCCAAAATATATATTAGACTAGCAGGTTAGCCCGCCACCGGCGGCTTGTCCGAAACATGACATTTTTTTAATATTTGTTTTTAATTTTTAGCTCCACGCATTTCAATAAGAAAAATGTGTACCCGGTAGCTCCACCCGTTTCCGAGATCTGGTCTGCGCATGCGCGAAGCTGGCGTCGCACGGACTCGGCGACCCGATAAAATTTGTACCCGGCGCAAGATACATTCACATAGCAAATTTCAAGTCGATAGCTCCACCCGTTTCCGAGATCTCGTCTGCGCATGCGCTGCACTGGCGTCGCATGGACTCGGCGACCCGATAAAATTTGTACCCGGTGCAAGATACATTCACATAGCAAATTTCAGGTCGATAGCTCCACCCGTTTCCGAGATCTGCCTTTCTGCATAATATTTCGAGCGATAACATTGCATTGAAATGTCAGACTCCCATCGTGAACCTCAACACGAAGTAAACACGTGTTTCGAGCGATAACATTGCATTGAAATGACTCCCATCGTGAACCTCAAGACGACGTAAAACACGTGTTGCGTTCTAGGAAATGCACTCAATGCAGATGCTAATAACGTTGACTTCGTATATATATATATAATGACGTTATTAACCCCGGCCGTGCCGTTTGAGCTAATTTTTATGACTGGGAGTGGAGTACGGGTGCTCGGAGCTTCTGGAAAACGCGTGGACGACATCGTACGTGGTATTTTACCTTTAGATAGGAAGTTTGAGCTCAATCTGTCCAGCCGTTCCCGTCCTAATGTACTATTTCGAGCGATAACAATTGTCAGACTCCCATCGTGAACCTCAACACGAAGTAAACACGTGTTTCGAGCGATAACATTGCATTGAAGTCAGACTCCCATCGTGGACCCCCAAGACGACGTAAACACGTGTTTGTTCCGGTATAACTCTGGAGACTCTGACTTCATATATATATATAATGACGTTATTAACCCCGGCCGTGCCGTTTGAGCTGATTTTGATGAATGGGAGTGGAGAACGGGTGCTCTGAGCTTTTCTAAACCGCGACCACGGTCGTGTCGGTGGCATTTGACACTTACATAGGAAGTTTGAGCTCAATCTTTACACGCGTTTTGGATTCTATGAAGTACACACACACATACACACATATATACGAAGTCTCAAAATATATAGTATAGACTAGCAGGTTAGCCCGCCACCGGCGGCTTGTCCGAAACATGACATTTTTTTAATATTTGTTTTTAATTTTTAGCTCCACGCATTTCAATAAGAAAAATTTGTACCCGGTAGCTCCACCCGTTTCCGAGATCTGGTCTGCGCATGCGCGAAGCTGGCGTCGCACGGACTCGGCGACCCGATAAAATTTGTACCCGGCGCAAGATACATTCACATAGCAAATTTCAAGTCGATAGCTCCACCCGTTTCCGAGATCTCGTCTGCGCATGCGCTGCACGGGCGTCGCATGGACTCGGCGACCCGATAAAATTTGTACCCGGTGCAAGATACATTCACATAGCAAATTTCAGGTCGATAGCTCCACCCGTTTCCGAGATCTGCCTTTCTGCATAATATTTCGAGCGATAACATTGCATTGAAATGTCAGACTCCCATCGTGAACCTCAACACGAAGTAAACACGTGGTTCGAGCGATAACATTGCATTGAAATGACTCCCATCGTGAACCTCAAGACGACGTAAAACACGTGTTGCGTTCTAGGAAATGCACTCAATGCAGATGCTAATAACGTTGACTTCGTATATATATATATAATGACGTTATTAACCCCGGCCGTGCCGTTTGAGCTAATTTTTATGACTGGGAGTGGAGTACGGGTGCTCGGAGCTTCTGGAAAACGCGTGGACGACATCGTACGTGGTATTTTACCTTTAGATAGGAAGTTTGAGCTCAATCTGTCCAGCCGTTCCCGTCCTAATGTACTATTTCGAGCGATAACAATTGTCAGACTCCCATCGTGAACCTCAACACGAAGTAAACACGTGTTTCGAGCGATAACATTGCATTGAAGTCAGACTCCCATCGTGGACCCCCAAGACGACGTAAACACGTGTTTGTTCCGGTATAACTTTGGAGACTCTGACTTCATATATATATATAATGACGTTATTAACCCCGGCCGTGCCGTTTGAGCTGATTTCGATGACTGGGAGTGGATAAAGGGTGCTCAGAGCTTCTCGAAAACACATCTACGGCGGTGTCGGTGGGATTTTACACTTACATACGAAATTTGATCTCAATCTGTACACGCGTTTTGGATTCTATGAAGTACACACACACATATATACACACATATATACGAAGTCTCAAAATATATAGTATAGACTAGCTGGTGGACCCGACTTCGTCCGGGCTGTTTCCCCTCTGCTTTTCGGCGAATTGCGCGATTTGATTTTGAATTGACCATTTTAAAGGTAGCCGACAAAAGTACCCGTCGAAATCAGTCAGGTTTTACCAGATTTGACCTTCAATTGACCATTTTGAAGGTCATGGTCAGGTTGGGGTCACTATTTGACCCGTCCAAAACACTCCTCGGACAAAAGTAACCATATGTATCAAATATTGTCGAAATCCCGTCAAAATTCGCGATTTGACCTTGAATTGACAATTTTGAAGGTCAGGTCGGGGTCACGATTTGACCCGTCCAATTTTGCGATTTGAAATTGAATTGTCCATTTTGAAGGTCATGGTCAGGTGGGGTCACGATTTGAGCCGTCGAAAACACTGCCCGGACAAAAGTACCCGACAAAAGTACCCGTCGAAATCCATCCGGTTTTACCCGATTTGACCTCGAATTGATCATTTTGAAGGTCAAGGTCAGGTAGGGGTCACGATTTTTTGACCCGTCCAAAACACTCAGTGGACAAAAGTAACCCTACGTATCAAATTTCGTCGAAATCCCATCAAAATTCGCGATTTGACCTTGAATTGGCCCGATTTCAAGGTGAAGGTCACGTCGGACGGGCAAACGAATAGGCTTACGACACTCTTCATACGAACGTATCCCCAGACAATAATTTTCATCGAAATCCCGTGATACTCGGGCGTTCGACCTTGAAATGACCCGATTTCAAGGTCAAGGTCACGTCGTACGGGCAAATTAATAGGCCCATGCCACTCCCCGACCGAAAGTACCCCCACATACCAAGTCAATCGCGAACACACACACACACACACACACACACCCGCTCACACACCCCCACACACACACATATTTCCCAAAATATATAATAGATAGCCATGTATTGTCATCGCAGAGCATGCAATAGCCCATGTGAAACAAAGTATGCTGTCTTAATTTGTCATGTCCATGCAATAAACTCTAAAAGCATCCATGATTTTTTTATTTTACAAACATAGTTTGTGCGTATCATTCAATTTTTTTTACAACCCATTTGAAGAGGGTTACTGTGTCAAAAGTGGGAGTTGACAAATTGCACTCGGTACCTTGTTTTTTACCCTTTCTGTTCTGGTATGCGCCACTGATAGCACACCAAAAATATGTTTGAAGTTTGCGGTACATCAATTTCAAAGGGCCAAGCTGTAATATACTTTTAGAATTCAACCTCTCAATACAGATCAGCATTGATTAATGGGAATGGGTCCGGTATACGGACCCTGAGCAGAACTCCAGCATAATAGCCATGTTTAGATCAGATAGCTTCACACTTTAAACTTTTGATTCAATGACATACTGGTGGTAAGCAGATTCACTTGATCCCCTGACAATATCATAGCATTGATACATGTTTATATGGAGCTGGAGTCAATACTTCAACCATGGGAAGTGCTACACTCAATGATTCAATCATAAGTTGTCAATTCACTGAATAGTGTAAAACAATCACTTAGTTAACCATTACGGTATACAGTGATGCCCTAAATAATCTACTCCTTAACCACAGCAGAATTATTGGTAATTTGTTAGGATTTAGTCGGAAATATGGCTTGTTGCCATTCATTGGAAAGCTATCGGTGAGAGCTTTCCGATGAATAGCGACAAGCCATATTTCCGACTAAATCCTGAAAAAGTACCCATAATTCTGCTGTAGTTAAGGAGTCGATTATTTAGGGCATTACTGTAATTGATGAATAAACTAAAAAGCTCTCAGTCGATTATTTGGGGCATTACTGTATGTCGATAAACTTAATCATTGAAAGTGTCTTACTTTTGAAGAGCTTTCTTGAGAAAGTCGTGATCATGAGCAACAAAGTGCATCATCGTATTAAATGAACACTGAAGACTCTTAGCTTCGTTGAATTGTTTTTCTGGTATGACTGAAGGAAACAGCGTAATAGGAATATGGCAGTATGACTTAAAATCATCCTTGGAACAACGATATACCAAACCTGGAAAAATAAATATAAAATGAAAACGGCACATTACAAAGCATTCTGGTCATATTTAGGATAAACAGACAATAGTTAAATGTTCTTATTAGTAGCATACAATTTCACGAATGAAAATAATACTCACATCTCATGAGAGGAGAAACAACGCTAGATCATGCCATGAATCTCTCTCTCTCTCTCTCAATATGTACAAAAAATGGGAACTTTTTTATGTTCTGACCCCTTCTGACAGGGTACTTTATAACATTGAACAAACAAGGCAGGGAATATATTTCTTTGTTTATATTTGTTCCTTGATAATTTACTTCAAAGCATGGGGTGGCCCCATCTCAAAATTGCATGCTTTTTAGTGACTTTAGCGAGTCGATATCACAAAAAAACATTGAATTAATTACCCTGGAGCAACTCCATGATTGTAAGTGGCACATTGAAAAATCGCCCACAAAGTCCCTAAATAATTTAATCTCGAGCTGGGACCTTTGCCTACTGATGAATATACTATTAAGCAACAGGTATTAACACAGAAATATATTCCCCGCATTATTTTTTGGACTGTGTAAGGTTTTCTGTCAAAACTTCAAAAAGTTCCAAGGTTTGTACTGTGGAACATAATCTCTAAGGGCGTTAGCCAGAGTGGAGATTCATGGCATAATCTAAAACAACGCATTCTATGTATAATCTGAAAAGTTAACTGTTGTGTTAATTATATTTTCTAGCCCAATTTGTTATGATGTAAAACAACAATGAAACACACCATTATATCTACTACTTTCCTAAAACTATAACTTGTCCAACCTTTTTGTTAACTAAATGTGCAAGGACAGTGAACAACACAATTAAAGGACGTCATGATGCAGTCCTACAGGTGTAATAATAAATAATGTATCCTACGGGTGTAATAATAAATAATGTATAGCATTTGTAAAGCGCCTTTCCCATGAGGCCCAAAGCGCTCAATGTTTTACAATTATTACCCTGGTGAGCCTGAACATACAGTAACCATCTACTGCTCTCCTGGGACAGGGGGTACAGCCGGGAGTATGTCAGGATACCATATGGCTGGCATACTGACAAGATCTTTCACTGCTCATTATCAGGTACCCTTATAGCGCATGACAAAGCAGACACAATACGAGCGATGGTCACAACTTGGCGCGAGATTCAAACAGTGTACAAGCCAACAATTGCACATCGCTTAAAGCGGCCAAGCCACTGCTGTATGGAAACGCACAATATACCACAATAGACAGCGAAGACAAGTCCAACGCGCTAACCACTGGACCACTGAGCTCCCGGAGACCACGGACCACGGAACATCCTAACATCCTGGGAGTGGGGATACAATTTATTATTATTTTGAAATAAAAAAATTGAAAATATAACAATTAGTTCAAATAATAAAAACTAGTTTTATCTAAAACCATTTTCCATGGCCCACTCCCCGACTGTTTGAATAACGTGGTAATGATAAAACGATATGTCTAGCAGCAATCTCCACTGTACGTGGGTGAAGTATATCATTGGTGGGCTTCTAAGATGTGGTACATCAGATTTGGCGCAATTTTGTTTACGGCTTGAATTACATAAGACTTTGTATGGCATATGTTGATTATCCTAGTGTATGTGTCACCAATGTGGTTATCAAATATTTTGTTCCAAAATGTTGTACATGTATGTGCGATTGTTATAGTATGGCCATGGTATGCAAAATGGGTTAATCTGGAATAAATTGGTAAAGAAACGATTTTGGTGTCAAAAGAAGCAGGAGAGTCATCTGTATAACATATCTAAAATCTGCTAAAATCCGCTTTGGGGAATTTTTTTTATCCAAGATGGTGTCCAACATGGTTACCTAAATGACGTCAGTTCTCAAATTAAGTCATTATTTCGCCCAATTTGGGCGGTTCTATGATGGCTGTTTCTCATCTGACGTGTGTGTCAGGATAGAGGAGCTGGAGGATTTGTGTAAATGTTAGCCCAAACTACATTTCCAAGTAACGATGGTTTGTTGTTTATTTTGAGGAATCATACCACATCAGATTAATTCAGCCCAAATATGTTAACAGTTGTCGTGTAAAACATTCGCAGTAGGTTAGCGTTATTTGTTATTTGCGGATGTCGTTTAACATGGGAAAAAATAGACTACTATGTTTGAACGGCATGTGCATTTGTCGTTTTTTAATTATAACAACATGATAATCAATAACAGAGGCAGTCTCTGTCAAACACAGTCGCTCTATATACGATACTAATTGGGGAACTTTTAAATTAAATTACGCGTAAACCAGCGTAAACGGATACCTGCTGCAAATTATAGAAGGTGTCGGAATCGGCATACTCGCCCCAGAGCTAACTCGCCCCAGTCGACGTGTGCCAGCTCGGGACACACTATAAAATGTATGCCGAGGCCGGCTCGGAATAAAAGGTGTATACGGGGTGTTATATGGCGTTTGGTCCGTCGTTTCTCAATGAATATTATTGAAATTTGGTGTATATGTCCGGGCTGGGACATGGAATACAATGACGTTTTAATTGTTTTTAAATTTACAAATTTGTTGATTTTATTCAACTTTTTCGTTCTGAAACACACTATACTCGTCATGTCGATATCTAGTATTACTTAGAAATTTCAGCTTTCCAGATTCATAATCGCTCCATTGACTGTAACAGATGAAATTATCCCCCTCTTCGGATCGCGTGTCACTGAAACTTTATTTTGTTAGACTGCCTGTAGTCACTGATTATATGTGGAAATAATCTGTAATATGATGTAGCAGTGTTTTATTTTTTATTTACATGTAGTGCTGTTTTTTATACAACAATTCCACCCAGGCTTCTCAACGGTACGCAGTACCGGTACCGCGTACTCGGGCATAGTTTGCGGTAACGGTGCTGGTGTGCAGATCCGCCGGTACTCGGTACTGTGTTTGCATATATGCACGTTCGTAGATCAGCAGGCTGTTTGGCAAAATACAGTAGTATCAAGTTTCGCTCTTTAAACTACACGCGATGCACATCGATCGTGATTGTATTCATGGCGCGAGAGGTCGGTCACGGAAGGGTGGTTCCTGGTTTTTATGTGTCTATTATAACTCTTCAATAGTTGAATTCCAATTCTTTGAAAGCACGGCCTTGTGGTATTGTTTTAATCTTCAAAGATTATTTTGTGTTGGGAACTTGTGATTGCAACTTATGTTTTTGCCTTTATTTTTGCCCAGTTGTGGCAATTATACACTAAACCCAGTTACAATTTCTTATCATGTATTCACCAACGACCCCACCCACAAGTATGGCCCACACGTTTTGATTAACCACATACACACGTACCCGTTCACATGTCGTATTAGTTTGCATATATAAGGTAGACCATTTTGAATTTAAATGGGACTCATGGAACCTCCAGTTATATAATAAAATCGGGAACGAATATCCACGAACCGTGCACAGTGTACATGTAATTTGCTGAATAGACATGATAGTTCATATTTTGTATAGGAACTCGTGGAGAGAAATTTTTGCCTAACTTGACTCATTATTGTTTAGATTTAAAATGGCCGACCGCGCGACTTTGCAAATACATTTAATCTGATTGAATATTGTGAAGTGAACACCACCGGCGTGTGTCGCGTTACTTTCTATCAGTTTATCACACACATATGAACAATAAGTTAAAACCACAAAACGTGTGCAACGAATAGTTCCATTTTGGTTGATTGAATTGTCTATGTTGTCATTTGCGCATCACTAAACTCTACGGGAAAGTTTGTTAGTATATTCCAAAATGGTATCTAATATCCCGAAATAGTTTCTTTATTCTGATATCAAATTATCATTAGTTCATGTTAATAATAGAGTTCGTGGCTTGTGATTTTCAGCACTGTATTACCTCCAGATATACCTAGAACTATAAAATGGCTTGCCAGTACCGGTACCGGAACTGCGGTACTAGCAAAGTATCGATACCGGTACCGGCATGTGTGGTACCGGCGGTACTTTGAGAAGCCCGATTCCACCTAGATCATCATGTGATCGACCATACATGGGGTGTGATGACCTGCTTGAATTATATATATATATATATGTGTGTGTGTGTGGGGGGGGTGAGGGTGTGTGTGTGTGTGTGTGTGTGTGAGGGTGTGTGGGTGTGTGGGTGTGTATATGTATATTGATTCAACTGATTCAGTGGTTTTGTTCATTAGTCTATCAAATTTGCGGGGAAAACATGGCCACCAGCAGTACACCCTGCCAAATTTCAAATTTGAATCAATTGGCCCACCCTGAAGCCAGCATTTATTGGAGAACTGTTTCTCATGTGGATATTTTGGGTCACCACTAGATGGGAGCCATACTTTTTTCTCAAACTTTCCTTGTGAAAACATCACTGTTTTTATGGCTAAATAATTTGGTTGATCGTACAGACGACATCCATTGTCCGATCGTCACCATATTCCACAATGATCTTCTGGATAACCAGGATGAGAGTATTCTATTTTGTTTTCTCCGAATTTCGTTAAAAACATGACCACAGACAGCAATTTTGTATCTTACTCTTTGTATGACTGAATTCTTTAGCACCTCTACAGACCACATCCCTCATCTGATAGTCACCAAACTTCATATTGATCTTCGGGGATTGATCTTTGGGGTGACCACTAGATGGGAGCTATCGAATGATTTGAATTTCTTTGGAAAACATGGTCGCCAGCAGCCATCTTCTATAGCTTTTTATATACATGTATATCTCTTCGTGTGGATTGCCAGTATTACTTGGGTAGTTCAACTTTCCACATTCCTGTCATCATTTGAAATATAAAAATTTACCTGATACATGTAGTCCAATGAAAATTAACAAGCGTCCATAAATTAAATTTACTTATGATCCTATTATTCCTCACAATCACATGCACCCTTCAAAAATTTGTTTCGTCGTATCTAATTTTTAATGACCCCTATGGTAATATTGATATAGATACATTTGTCAAACATTTCTTTGTACAATATACAGGTATAAAGTTTGTAACTAAATCTAGAAATATATAATACTAGCTGATGTACTCGACTTCGTTCGGGCTATTTAGGGATTTCTTTGTGATCGCCTTCATCTGGGCAGTACCCGGTATATACAGCATCTGGACAAACTATTTTTCAATTGGTCCAGAAAATGCCTACATCAACACGTTCGATGAAATTGGACCCGTCCATATTGCTCCCGGGATCGAAGTAGTCCTACACACAAATTTTAGTCGCATCGGTCAAGGTCCAAAAACATGCATATGAGCGAGGTCAGGTTGACACGTTAAATACCAAATCCGAGTCGGATCGGTCGAGCAGTGTTCGAGTCTATAACACACATACATACATGCATTCATACACACATACATACAGACAGATGTATAATCGATAGCTACAAGAATTCTATGATAAATAGTTCATGGGCGACCTGATGCATGCATCTTAGTTTTCTTGTACTATATATTGTGGAATAAAAATTATGCAGTTATGGCAGTGTGTGAAATAATACAATAGCGGACATGAAATGGCTGTCAAAATGGCTGAAAAAAGTACACAGATCATTAAAACAGATCCATCTGAATGTTAGTCGGTTACATCTTTAAAGTTCGGGTTTTCTCCTTGCTAATATAAAACTGTGGTATAACATTCATCATTGATTTTTATTTTTTTATGTCTCCTGTAAACTTTGATTTTTGAAAGTTACAACATTTTAGAAGACCACCAGCTACAGTAGTGCTCTAAATAATCGACTCATTTACCACAGCAGAATTATGGGTAATTTTTCAGGATTTAGTCAGAAATATGGCTTGTTTTTTTTTTTTTTTTTTTTATATAAATTTTTATTTGAAAAAAGACAAATACATTGTGATAATACATGAATTATATTACAGTTAATGGTTGGTGATTAAACAGTTTTTGTCTCTTTCACTGAGAGCTTTTCGATGAATGGCAATGAGTCATATTTTTGACTAAATGGCAATAAGCCATATTTTCGATGAATGGCAATAAGCCAAATTTTCGATGAATGGCAATAAGCCATATTTTCGATGAATGGCAATAAGCCATATTTTCGATGAATGGCAATAAGCCATATTTTCGATGAATGGCAATAAGCCATATTTTCGATGAATGGCAATAAGCCATATTTTCGATGAATGGCAATAAGCCATATTTTCGATGAATGGCAATAAGCCATATTTTCGATGAATGGCAATAAGCCAAATTTTCGACTAAATTGTTCTTGAACAATACAAACCAACAACGTCATTTGCAACATCAACTTTAACAGAATATTTCTTCACTAAATTTTGAGGTATAGTCTATAAAAAGCACACAAATTTTCAATTAAATAAAACAATATCTACCTACATTTGAGTGTATTTCAAGCTACAATCTTCAGAGTGTGCAATAAACATAGAACAACACAGTTGTGTGAACATACTAACGTTATTGCATGCGTTTGTCATGTCACAAGGTAAACTCGAACCCATAGTTCTCGTTTTACCATCATGTCACAACAAACTCATGAAATAACTTCAACCAGTTCGCATATTTGTGTCGTTCTGTCAGGATTAATGGATGACCTATACTGGACATTCATAAATTAGATTTGTAAATCAGATGGTCGAGGGCATAGGGAATGTCCAGTAGCAATTCCATTAACTGACTTAAACATCAGTTTTATAATGTACCAGGAGAAATTACATTGATACGGATGAAAATTTCCAATAAATATCGATAAATGAGATGTTTATGAAAAAAGTTTCGGAGGGGGGATAGTCCTTGGCTTACAGCAAAACCACGCCCCTTGACCCGGCTCGTGTGGAAATTGCAAATGGATTTTGTCGCAGTAACAATTGTTCGGGTATATACAGCTGTCCAGTTCAGGTTTGTTTGAAATTGAACTTCAATATAGGCATACATAAAATGAAATATTTGTATTCGCTGTAAATATAATGTAGTATACATACGTAATATATTGTCGATGCAATTATCTGTATTTTGCGCATGAATGCATTTTAGGATAGTGACTCGCATATTATCAAAGTAATATCATTTGACGCAGAAGAACAGTTACTCTATTATGATGACGTGTGTTATGTTTGAATGTGATAGATACAACTGGTATGCAAATTAACATGCTACCTTTTCTGACAAGGAATTGTATTACGTGGGGTTTATAAGCGCTATGCAGATGTTTGTTATAAGTGAACTATTTCTCGAATAGAGGTCCCCGTGGGAGTTCGTAATGCATACATTAGAAGACACGAACATTCTTGATTACGAATGTCGACTTGTATAAAGCATAGTATCAAATGCTCGTTCGAGAAAAAGAAAGTCAATGGAGCTGTGTTTTAAATCTATTTATTCCTATGTTCAATCCAAGACAAAAATAAAGTCATGAAATAATATGATTTAAAACTGCCTTTTTGTACAAAATATTGACAAGTACCGGTAGTTCCCTAAGGAAGTGTTCAGATAGTAAATTCATAAACTTGTCATACGCTGCTTGTTTACTTATTATATGAACATTTTCTATCAATGAATAGGAATCCTTCTGCACTTGTACTATCTGAGTATCTGTCTGCCATCTATATTTATTGAACATAAATGTACCTTCAGACGAATACTAGACCATTCCAGTTTATACGTTTATAACTGATGGGAGAATACATTTAATAAAGAAAGAATTAAATTTACCATTTGCCACTGCCCACTCCCTGACAGTTTGAACAACATTGTGAAGATTGGATGATACGTCTAGCAGCAAATGGCCCGGATGTGAGAATTTTGAGAGAGGGATGGTCTCATCATGCTGTCCACCACTGTCGCCTTCTGCTCCTTCATTATCAGAGGACATTATGTAATCATTTATCAGCTACTTGCTAATTGCTGAAAGAATAACACAAGATGGTTAATAATGGTTGAGATGTCAACAGATAGGATTTGATAGGATATTTTATTTCAATATACCCATATATCATTATTACATAATACATTTCACATATGATTGTATATTCGAGGGGTGACATAGTCAGACTAGTCTTCCTGTTACCCCTTAATGATAAATAGATGGTATGGTGGGCAGCCAATAAGGTCTTGTATAATGCACGGCTATATATATGTGTAACATTAATTTAGCATTTACATGGATTATATGTATGGATTATATGCATGGAGGGTGTATTTATAGATTAATATTGGGGATTCTCGATGGCTTATTTCTTTCTAGTATAGTGGTTACATTATGTACCCTAATGGTCGAGTAGGAATGTGCTGAGTGAGGTTGTGGATTGCGACTGAAGGAATCCAGTCCTATTAAGCCGAGCTGTTCATGCAGTCGGGACATCTTAGATTTTTATGTTTACCCATACCATAGTATGGTAAACATAGTGTCGTTGCCCGGATTGACCACTCGTCGTTCGTCCGTCTGTCTGTCTGTCTGGCCGTCTGTCCGTAGACACTTTACGAGTAATGCGATAACTCAGACATTTTCTATCCGATCGAAACCAATATGGGTTTGTATATGGGTTTCTCAGCCCAAAATACAGATCGAGTTCAAATTTGGGTTTGATCCGAGATTTTGTTACAGAGTTATGGCCCCTTTTCAACTTAGAATTCACGCATTCTGCCATAACTCAAACATTTTTTATCTGATTGGAACCAAATTTGGTATGTGAGTTTCACCGCCCAAAATGGGTTTGATCCGATTAATTTTAAAGGAGTTATGACCCTTTTTTAAATTAGATTTTTTTTTAGATTTAGCTCCTTGTTTTACTCATTGTGTTCATATTTTATATGCAGGTTTATGATGACACATGGCTCACCTGTATAGTTTTTGGTATCGGTTGGTTGATCGGTTTAGAAAATAATTAACCCTTACAAATGCTATCTGATGCATCAAAGTCAAACAATTTTCTTCTGATCTGCCTCATATTTCTTATCTAGGTCTTTCTTAGCACGTTCGTCATCTGTATGGATTTTGGTATTGTTTAGTTAACCCTTTCCACTCTTGTTTTTAAATAGAATTCACCAAAGCCAGGATGACTCATACATTTTTCATCTGATCGACACCAATTTTGGAATATGAATTTCTGACCCCTAAATACATATCAGGTGCGAATATGGGTTTGATCCGGTATATTTTAACAGAGTTATGGGCCCTTTATAATTCATACCTCTTTTCCATACACTATTAAATTTGAATAGAACAAGACACAACACATGCCTGTGTTATTGGAATGAGATAATGTATTGCTTTGGACACCTGAGTACCACTGGTGGCTGCAGACTTATAAACATCTGTCAAACTTTTATTGATGTCAGACTCTTTATTCCAGTTCTGTTCTCTGTGTTGAAACCATGCAGTTCATGGCATTATTGTTTACAGAGACACTGTTGTCATATCTTAGAAAATAATTAATACAGGCATTCCTTAGTTCCATCATATGATGTCATTGAAAATGATTAACCCTCTGCGTACATCATATGGTCTTAGAACTGATGTTTTTTATTTGATCATTCTCCTATTCTATGTCCATGTTGATGATCCACTTTTAACTTGCATGGATTTGGGATTAAAATTAACCCATTTGATAGACACATATTATACGATAGACATATATTTAGCTTTAACTTTGAGCGAGGTTCAGTCAGTGTTTCAAGAAATGACCAATTGAATAATCATCATTAGAGGAAATGTATTTTTTTGAAATTCCCTCAATTGCATTTGGGCTGCAGGATAATATTAACAGTGCTGGGATTCTTGAGACTGACTTATTGTATGGGTTTCTAAATCCAATGACATGCTTTTTGTTGACTTCTCTGTGTTTATCAGTTCATTAGTTTGGGTAAGATTAATCCCTTACTATCCGATTTGATAACTCAAATATTTCCATTGATTATGTTTATAGTTCTGGCACCGTTTACGATAACACACATCTAACCTGCATAGTGAGGGTCATTTGGTTTATTTGCTTAAATATATTAACATCCTTCACCAATCCTGTTGACACAATGTGATAGCTAAATATTTTTTGCATGATCACTCTATAAATAATCACATCTGTGATAATCATGA